>CM070550.1:99926940-100535298 GCA_036346405.1 Phyllostachys edulis | reverse complement strand
GGTTGATGCACTTGATGGTGTTAAAACCATTGAGTGCAAATAGATTTTTAAGAAAAAATATAGATATGGATGGAAATGTTCACATTCATAAGGCACGATTGATCGCAAAGGGTTTCAAACAAATTCAATGAGTTGATTATGATGAAACATTCTCACATGTCACGATGCTCAAGTCTATCCGGATTATTCTAGCTATTGCTGCATATCTCGATTATGAGATATGGCAAATGGATGTCAAAACGGCTTTCCTAAATGGAAACCTAAGTGAGGATGTGTACATAACACAACCTGGGGTTTTTGTCGATCCAAAGGAATCTAGAAAGGCATGCAAGCTCCACAAATCCATTTATGGATTAAAGCAAGTATCTCGGAGTTGGAACATTCGTTTTGATGAAGTGGTCAAAGGGTTTGACTTCATCGAGAATGAAGAAGAACCTTGTTTATAAGAAGGTTAGTGGGAGCAAACTTGTGTTTCTGATATTGTATGTGGATGACATACTACTGGTCGGAAATGATATTCCAATGCTTAATCTGTTAAAACTTCATTAAGAAATAGTTTCTCAATGAAAGATTTAGGAGATACAGCATATATCTTGGGTATAAGGATCTATAGAGATAGATCTAAAAGGCTAATTGGATTAAGCCAAGATATGTACATTGACAAGGTGTTGAAACGGTTCAACTTGTAAGATTCCAAGAAAGGTTTCATGTCGATATCACATGGTATTAATCTTATCAAGACTCAGTGTCCTACGACCACTGATGAGCGAGACAAAATGAGTAGAATTCCATATGCTTCGACTGTCGAATCTATCATATATGTCATGATGTGTACACGACCAGATGTGTTGTATGCTCTAAGTGTTGCGAGCATATATCAATCAGATCCAGGTGAAGATCATTGGATAGTGGTCAAGAATATCCTTAAGTACTTGAGAAGGACTAAGGATGCATTCTTTGTTTATGGGGGTGAGGAAGAGCTTGTCGTAAATGGTTACAACTATGCTAGCTTCCAAACCAACAAGAATGATTTCAAATCGCAGTTTAGGTTTGTGTTTTGTCTTAATGGAGGAGTAGTGAGCTGGAAAAGTTCCAAGCAAGGAACACTTGCTGATTCTACAACGAAGGCTGAGTACATTACAGCTTCGGAAGCCTCAAAAGAAGTCGTATGGATTAGAAAGTTCATTAATGAATCGGGTGTGGTTTCGAGTGCTTTCAGTCCAATGGATCTCTATTGTGATAATAGTGGAGCCATTGCACAAGCTAAGGAGCCTAGATCGCATCAAAAGTCCAAACACATACTTCGATGATATCGTATTATTCGTGAGATCGTTGAAAGAGGTGATGTGAAGATATGCAAAGTGCACACGGATTTGAACATTGCTGATCTGTTGACAAAGCCTCTCCCGCAACCTAAGCATAAGGTGCACACAAGAGCTATGGGTATTTGATACCTATATGATTGACTCTAGTGCAACTAGGGGACTGTTGGTAATATGCCCTAGAGGCAATCATAGAGATGATTGTATCATGTCTATGTTTATGAGTTATTGAATAAATTTTATTATGTTCCTTGAATGAATCATCGGTTATAAAGATTAACGAGTATGTGACTTATTGGTGAAGCTATTTAACATATATGATGTCGTTCTAGATGTATCCCTAGTCGGATGTCACTAGTCGGAACACCAGTGACTTATCGACCAGCATATGTATTGATTGATGACCATGTTTCACCGGTCATGGATATAGGGATATCGAATCAATACTGTGAACACATGTTAGAGAAAATGCGTTGGATAGACCCACCTTGAGATACTATTGAGATTGTTATGATTCTATGTGTCATCAGTTGGTCTCAAGCAATGATGATGTATGATCCTTAGACCTGAGATCAGCATGGCTCCCTACATGTGTAATAGCACTCTTAGGGATTGCTAAACACTACTCCGTAATTAGGTAGTTATAAAGGTAGCTTTTGGGTATGCTATGAAACATGCGGAGGGATATGACTGGTTGGATATGGGATTTGCCCCTCCTAATATAACAGGAGACATATCTCTGGACCCCTCGATGTGGTCGGATAAAGAAAGTGCATAGCCATGCCACTGGTGGTCGAAGAGTTCGACCACATGAAGTTATCCGACACTCAATCGAGAAAGTATTGAACAGTCCATGGATGACATAATATCTCACCTGGAGTTCAACCAGATATCATGAGGAAAAGGGAGAATACACGAGAAGGTTGTTAAGTTCGATCAGATATGGACTAGTCGTATAGAGATACGAGCTGGTCGTAGACTGGTCGAACATAATCACTAAGTGATCGAAACCTACTCGTAAGGAGTTACGAACTGGTCGAGACTAAATATGAACTAGTCGTATAGAGATACGATCTAGTCGTTAGTGATAAGTACCTGGTTGTAGATCATATTGCATTAAGGTTCGTTCGATATAATTTGTGTGTATTCGGGAATCGTTATGTCCTGCTAGGAACCGCTAACGACTCGTGGTCGGAAAGGGTTTCCAAGTCACAACCGAATACACATGAACCTACAGGGTCACACATTTAACGGGTTGGAACAAACGTGTTCGGATAGGATCCGTCATAGGCTCTATATAAGAGGATGCATGAGGCTGTTGGAACATATGAGATACGAGTTGACGTGAGTTGCTCCACCGAAACCCTAGCCGTCATCTTCCCGAGAGCTCTACCGTGCGAATTGGTGCTAGTACACCGGTGTACGATGTTCTTTCCCTAGATGTGTGCATACCATAGAGGCGCTACTGCGGTTGTTGTTGCACTTAAGGATGATTCACGACTTCGCAAGGATCACGATTGGTTGCTGGAGGAGACGATCGGTACCGAGGATGATCGACTACGCTGGATGTTCGACTACGCTGGACAATTGACTACGGTGGACGATCAACTACGACCACTACATCGACGCGCTCTTTGCTGGATCAGGCTACTCCAACTCTTCTTCCGCTACAATACGCGTTTGGTGGTAACGATCTGTGATCATCTACTTGCTTGGCTTCCTGGTTTACGTGGTAGAATTTTTGAATTGCCAACTAGCGTAGGCTACCTGTATCCCTTCGGTAGAGTGTGTAGAGGTTTCACTCACAAAAGAGGAGCCATTGGTTAAAGAACTAATCGACGGTATAAAAGCTCAAGCAAAATTCATTGTCAACCACCTCCCAAAGATGGTTCAATCCATGAAGACCTCTCTTCAGTCAGTCATTGTTGTCAACGTAGGCACCTTGTTCATCAAATTGAAGCATTACTACAAGGATGCAATAGACTTGGAGATGCTCATTCCTGAATTTAGTTTAAACTCTACACAAGAAATTCAAAAGAAAAGAGAGGAAGTAGCTTCTGTTGTAGCTGAGTATATGAAAAATGTAAATTTTCAGTTTAAGGACAACTGAATGACTTTAACATCATTGTAATGAACGTTCTTTGAATGAATGAATATTTTTATCTTGTAATTCATTGAGCTTGCTCTTGTTATTTTGGTATCTTACTAGCCCCGACTGTGTTGTGTTTGACCAGTGACATGGTAAACTTATCACAGGGACTTAGCATTTGTGATAATTTAGAGGCTAACGACTAGTGTTACTTTCACAGTATGTGTAGTACTAACTGGAAGAAAGTCGTACATAAAGTCAGTCTAGTGAGTTTCCGAGTAGTGAAAATTGGCTTATAGGAAAAGTCTCTACTACAAGTTATCTAAAGACAAGACCAGTGACATTGTATATGTTAGGAGATTGGTCGGTAGTCATGGAGACTAGTTGTAATCACATAACATAGAGCACTATAGAATCACAACATATAAATTGGAAGATAAAGATATCAAATGAATGCAAAACATAAACTTTAATAATGAGATAGAATATGTTACATATAATACTTGCGAAGATGTTCTATATTCCAAGCATTGGATAGAACAATGTTGTCCTCCATAGCAAGTCAAACAGAACCAGGTCAGGTGACAGAGACTACAGTAAAAGGACCTTCCCATTTGGGAGAAAATTATTTGAATTAGATAGATTATGGATTTGTCTAAGAACCAAGTCACCCACGTTAAGTATACTTTGTTGGACTCTTCTATTGTAGTACCGACGCACCCCTTGTAGATAGGTTGCCGACCTGATAAGTGCTCGATCTCATTTTTCTTCGAGAAGGTTGAATTCATCTTCATGCTGGTCGCCTTGATTAACGTTATCATGGAGACTAACTCGTGTAGAACCCAAATGAATTTCATGGTGTTTCACCTGTAGCTCTACTGGTCGTAGCACGTAAAGCCCAAAGAACTGAATAGATGTCTACCCAAGCCCCTGAGCATACTTTGGGTCTATCAAATACTCTTTTCTTCATGCCTTGTATGATTTGACCATTTGCAAGTTCAACTGCACCATTACTTTGTGGATGAGCAACAAAAGCGAAACAAATCTTTGTGTCTATTTCATCACAGTAATCTTGAAACATACCACTAACAAATTGTGATCCATTATCAGCAATAAGACGAATGGGTACACCAAAACAACTCACTACATTTTTCATAAAGAATTTTTTAGCTACTGATGCAGTGATTGTAGTGACGGGTTCGACTTCAATCCACTTAGTGGAAGTATCAGTGGTCACAAATAAGAATTTGTATCCATTAGTTGCCCGAGGTAAAGGTCCAACTATGTCAATTCCCCATGTCGAAAATGGCCAAGATAATAGAATTGTTTGTAATTGATTTGCAAGTTCGTGTATTTGTCGAGCATGAAATTGGCATTGCTCACAAGTCTTTACAAGATGCATTGTGTCTTGTAGTTCAGTGGGCCAATAAAAACCTTGTCGGAAAGTTTTCCCGACCATCGTTCTATATGAAGCATGTGCTCCACATAAGCCCCCATGTATTTCATGAAGTGATGTTTTATCATTCTCCTAAAAAAATACATCGCATTAGAACACCATGTGCTCCTTTTTTGTATAGGTCGTTGTCGACCAGTTTGTACAATCTTACCTTTTGAATTAATCTGTCTTTTTCACATGCATTCTCGAGCATTGTCCCTTACATTAGATAGATTTTTAATGGTTGAATCCAATATGCATCAAGCTCGAGAATGGCGGCCTCTAAAGTGGTCGGTGATACTTCTGCAGATGTGCTTACAGAGGATTTAGACTAATATTCAAGGAAAACATCTGTTGGAATAGGTGATCGTGCGGAGCCCAGTTTTGATAACTGGTCCACTAAAGTATTATGTTTTCACGGGATGTATTGGACTTCGAAACTAAAGTATTTTTCCAATTTCATCACTTCATCCAGGTAGTGAGCCATTGTCTCATTAGAAAATTGATTTTCCTTGCTAACCTAGTTTGCGACTAATTGCGAAGAGCCCACCGCTAAAAGTCGACGGACACCAAGAGATTTAGCTGCTCACAGCCTAGCTAAAAGACTTCCACATTCTATCATGTATTTATAGCAGGAAATTGTAGTTGGATTACGTGCTATAATTGGTCGCCTTATGGCGTGACCAGTACTATATCAGCCTCCGAGCCTTTAAGTTCTCGAGAACCATCGAAGTATAGTGTCCAATGGTCATCTAGGCTAGACTTAATATATTCGTGTGGTTCAAAATTAGTCCATTCAGTAACAAAAACTGCCAAAGCCTGAGACTTAATTGATGTTTGGGCAATAAAATGGATATCAGATGATCCAAGTTCTACTACCCACTTAGCAATGCAACTAGTTGACTCTTGATTGTGTAGGACACTTCTCAAGGCAAAGGATGATGATATTGTAATCCTCTGCGATTAAAAGTACTGTCGTAGCTTACAGGAAGCCACTAATAGGACATAAAATAACTTTTGCACTTGAGGGTAGCGCTCCTTTGGTCCATGTAGTACTTCACTTACATAGTAAACAAGTCGTTGGACCTTATCTCGTTCTGCGACTAGTACAACACTGACCACATTAGGTATAGCAACCAAATATACCAACAAATGTTCTTTTGGCAAGAGTGGTATCAATATGGATGAGCTTGCTAAATAAGTTTTAATATCCTCAAAGGCTTTATTTGCCTCATCCGACCAATGAAATCTGTCATGTTTTCGAATCACCTTAAAGAAAAGCAATCCACGTTCACCTGATCGGGAAATAAAGTGACTAAGTGCCGTCATTCGACCAGTTAAACCTTGAACCTCCTTCACTATTGAAGGTGGTTGGAGAGATTCAATGACACATATTTTTTTCAGGATTAACTTCAATGACTCTAGAATTAACAAGAAAACCAAGTAATTTACTAGAAAAAACATCAAAAGTACACTTTTTTGGATTCAACTTGATCCCTTTATTATTCAAATTGACAAAGGTTTCTGCCAAATCAGATAGATGATCAGATCTTTTTGTGCTCTTTACAACGAGATCGTCTACATATGCTTTCAGATTACACCCTATATGGTTGACAAATGTCTTCTGCATAAGTCGTTAGTACGTGGCACCAGCATTTTTCAGCCCAAACGGCATCTTAACGTACCATAATATTTGGAATAGTATTACGTACTTCTACAAATATTTTAATAAATTGGCATAAATTTTCTCCGAAAGTTTGACGAAGATGATGTAAATCATCCTCTTTTCCGGGTTTTGTGTAACAACTTTTAAAGTTGCCTATAATAGCATTGCACATATTTTCTCAACTAAATATAGAATTTTTCGGCTGATTAAAACCATATCCAAGCATATCCTTTTAGAACAGTGGGTAAGTAACTTGTCATTACCTTTTCGTTATCGCCCACAGCCTGGACAGCGGCAATGTAGATGCGGAGGAATTCTGAGGGATTATGTGCCCCATCAAAACTCTCTAAATGCCCTGGCTTGAACTTTTTGGGCCAGTTAACATCTCTTAGCCTGGGTTGGGTGAGAAAGTCTTGCACCCCTGTGTATGGCCCCAATCGTGGTCGAACATTATGATCTTCATCATAATTATTAGGAGAATGAGGTCTTCTACGACCACGGTTAGAGCGCTCACCTGGGCCTATTCCGTCAAACATGTTCCGCTGAGGCGGATCGTCTTCTTGATGAAGGTTGTTGTTGTGACAGTGATGCCTAGAAGCAGAGTGGTCTGCTCTAGAGTTGCTTTGAGATCTTGATGATTGTGAAAGGCTCTGTACTTCTACAGGAGCCTCTTGCAGGTTGGCAGCCAATGAACAAATGACAAAAAGGTCATGTTGATTGTTTTCTCCTGTCTAATGGTTAGCAATGGCACTTGAAAGTATGTGCACCCTTTCGATAGGAGTTTATGCCTGTGAAGGTGACGATACAATATTTAAATCTCTTACCATCCTCGGGGCGACATGGGGCGTAGTTGGCTGACGTTGTTGTGGCGCCCCATGTCATTACCCTGAAAGGTAATCACATTTAAGCATACAGATTATTATTCGTCTGCCCGATAGGACACCTCTCCAACGAATAATAAACCTTACCAAAGTTAACGCAACAGAACAATAAGATAGAAATTATACTTTATTACAGTAGGTGACCACATAAGGCTATGGTCTTTAATACAAGTATTTAATCACAACTGCAAAACGGAACAAACCCCCTCACGTGCCTGCCTTACTCCATCGGACGTCTACTCATCCCACTCGCCGAATAAGGTGTCCACCTCACCCTGGTCCTCATAGTAAGCGCCCTCGCCTCCTACAGTCTCCTCAGCACCTGTGTATCCTTCATCCCACTCGGGATAATCCCCGGTTGGACTAGGATCTAACAAAGGAAATAATAGCAAGAATGAGTACTAGTGTACTCAGCAAGTATTTATTAGCAATGATGCATTGTATGACTCTTCTCTATTGATTATCACATTTTCTAGCTCATCTCTTTCTTTGGAAAATAATTTACCAAGATTTAAGCTGCAAGTTTTAATTCTGAAAAGACTAGTTATCACTCGGTGAGAAGATAGGCCCCTAGCGGTCACCGTAGACTCCAATCCAGGCGACAGGCATGAATTCATGATTTTATATAGCACTACGCAGGCTTGTACCACTTTAACCATAGCTACTCTAAGCTCTCTGTACGCTAGGTCTCCCGCATTTCCTTTGATGTGATATCAAGTTCAGAGTACGGAACGTTTTCTAAGTTACGTTATTAAGTCTCCACCCATCTATTTTCCATCGGTGTCCTGGGACGCTCACCCAGTCCTCCACAAAGTTTCAATAGTGTTGGTTGGGCCAGTTATCCCTTCACCCAACACTCCACCTATGCTACTATGTGCGCCTTGGATCCCTCACTTCCGGACTTATGCTACCGGTCCTGAGTTCCTCCATCACTCACACGTTATATTACTTACCCAATGTGGAGAGTATAACAACATAACAAGATAGCATTTTCTGCCCGCCGAAGATAGAAAAATGGTTGGCACTTAAATACGGCCTCTTATCTGAGTGGGAGTTTTGTTGGTCCTTATATATTATCCATATGTAAAGGGCCCCACCTCTTCCCTCTCTTTCCTTCCAAGGGCCCCCTTTACCCTCCTAATAGTTCTCTTACAGCATAGCTGCTCATCTCAGTTGTACTGCTCATTTCTCATTTCTCATTTCTCATTTCTCATCTCTTTTCTCTTTATCTCTTTTATCCGATTTGATTTTTGAGAGATAGTTTTGATGCACATATATATAATGATACAGAAATATAACTTTTACATTTAATATAACTAGGTTGGTGATCAAGAGAATAAGCTTGCCTTCGTATTCATAGTAAAGCTCGGTGTCAACGGACTCTGGGTGAGTTACTCCTGCATAAGTTGGTTCGTCCTCTGCAACTATACGGCAGACACGATTAATAAATAAATACTTAGTTGCTTTTTGTGCTAATATGTGTACATTAATCAGTTGATCTTCTTTTTCAGCAGATTTTAATTTAATAAACTTTTTGGATCCCCGTTAGGTTAACACTCCCAACTGCGATTGTTCTATGGCCTAATAGTTCTGGAATCGTTGGTTGCCTATTCTCGCATTTTATTGCACGAAAAAAAATACTACATGCACTCGCACTACAAACACAAAACGCTAAACCCACACAGCCCTACACTACACACTACACCCAACACACACAACAACACACGCACTACACACAACACCACACAGCACATACACGCACTACACACAACACTCCCCTTCCCTCTCTCGGCTCCTCTTCCTCTCCCCTTCTCCTCTATGGCGATTTCCTCCCTTCCCCTCGTTCGGATCTGGCTCCCCCCCTCCCCGGCACGGTGGCCTCCTGGCGCTCCCCTACGACAGGTTCGTGTTGGATCTGCGCCGCCGGGGCTCCTGGTTGCCTCTTTTGCCAGCTCTTCGCCTTCGGGTCCATGCCATCACCTCGGGTTGGATTCTGTTGGTGGGCTTCCGGCCGCTCCCCTTCGCTGATCTACATTGTCGCCTTGGTGGTCTGTCGGCTCCTACGGTGGTTCCTCTTTGTTTCCACTTGCACTACTCTATTTTCCTACCATGTCGATTTGTGCCCATGTTTAGTTGTGGTCTTTTGGGGTAACTTTACTGGTGAGTCTTGGGGGTTCTCTGTGGTGGCACGGTGGTGAGGGTTCCAGGGATGGCATGTCGGGTGATGGCTTAAGGTTTTGGTTTCTTGGCATGGGGATGATTTCGATGGTGTCATGTTGGGGATGGCTTGGTCTTGTGGCATGGTGAGGGTTGGGTCTATGGCTTCGGTGGTGGCATGTTTGTTGTTTGGCTTGGTGATGGCATGAGGGCGTTCAGCATGGTGATTCTTGGTCTCTTGGTTTTGGTTCCTTGCCAGTGGTGGGTTTTGGCATGGTAGCATGGTTTCCTTGGGTATGGTGGGCTTCGGCCTCAAACCCTAACCCAGTGTGCTTCTTCCCCTTTCTTTTTATGCTTTGCAAGTCTTTAGCTTTTACTTCGTGTTCTTCCTTGTTCTATTAGTACTATGCATGCTTGGGGGGTTAGCTTGTATTAGAATGGCCGTGACGGGACTCGGGGTGTGGTTTGCGCCAGGGAGCTTATCCCTGCCCCGAGGGCACATGGCGGCTCTTGTGAGCTTGCCACCGGCAGTGTGGTATCTATGCCACTAAGGCACAGTGCACCTTCTTTGGTGGCCATCCTGCCTGGTTGGTTGTGGTAGTGTGTTGTGTTGTGTTTGTGTGATGTTAATGCTAAGGATGGCATGGTGATGGCTGGCTTACCTGACAGTTTTTGGGTCAGGGATTGGTTGGCTTGCTGTCGGCTTGGTTGGTTCTCTGATGGTCCTAGTGGTGGCAGTCGGCCTATGGTTCTCTGATGGTTCTGGGCTGCTCTCTGGTAGTGGTTGTTGGCTGGCCGTTGTCTTCCTCTTCCTACCCAGCTCCTCTTCTCCAGTTCTCTCTCAACTATCCTCTGGTGGTTTTGTTGTGGGTGGTTGATGTGTTTGATGGGCTCTCTTCGGTTTGCTGGTTTGCTCCTGTCGTGGGTGGCAGTGAGGTGTTCTCTTGGCTTTTGGGTGAGGAATGGCAGTGAGGCTGGTTCTCTTGGCTTCCGGTGGTTGCTGCTTTCAGAGGGAATGCCAAGGGGGATGTGATGGCTGTGAGCTAGGGGTTTTATCTGGGCATTGGTTGTGCTTGGGCATCCCCCCCCCCTATTGTGCCCTACCTAAACTACCCTCCCCTCATCCTTTTCCCCCTCCGTGGGTACTGTTCGGCTGGGCAATAGCTATGGACTGAAGGTCCATGATGCACTGTGATTCAGATTTTCTACGGTTGGGGTAAATCAGAGAAATGGGCGTTGGGTTTTTCTTATTGTCGGATGATGAAACCCACCCTAGTGAGAGGATACCGACTGGCCTCGGACAGTCTGGAAACCTCGGTGAGCTTTATACTTTTTGACGGCACCACTTCTTTTCTCTACTCCATTTTATTGGTTTTGGGTTTGCTTTTGGTCTTTTGGATTTTGCTAATAAATGAATGGAAGTGGCAGGGCTTTGGGTTAGTGATGAGGACATCCCTGCTGAACCTGCCCCTTCATCTCCTCTCATTGAACCAACAAGGCCGATTACAAGAGCACGAGCAAAGAAACTACAACAGCAGGTGAACTTGTTCTTTAAAGAGTTTATCTTTGATGCGAATTTGCTACTACCTAATTCTAGTGTTTTGTGTATAATTAGGTATGAGGAGAGAACCGAGGTCAAAGCCATATAACAGTACTAGATGGAGCTACTACTTTTGACCAGCAATTAAGAAAGGAATCTTCTGTCATTTGATTAAGGAAAGAAAGGGAAAGAGCCACCAATTATCAAGTCACGTCATGTACAAGATTCACTAGTCATGTTATCTAGTCACGTGACTTGACCGTTTCAAGACCTGGCCAAACTCACGCCATCTTTGTTTGTTGAGTCCGAACGCGTAGGAGGGTAAATTACGGAGTTATTCCGTTGTTGTCCGGCCGAATAGGATGTAACATCCTGATTTTCCAAGTCCTTTTAAAATTGTAAAACAAAATAAAACTATTTTTGTTTTGATGAGAATTCATAGTTGGTTCGTTGGAGAGGTTTAAGTTTCATGTTGTCACTCTTCTGTAAGTTGGCCAGTTCTCCCCTCAGTCTCTCTTTTGTGTTATGTTCGGTTTAGACCTTCTCTGTGGCCTGGACCTTCCCAGTGCTCCTTGAAGTTGGACCTCCGCAGGGGGCCCAGACCTTTTCTCAATTGGACGTGCCCTTATGTCCAGACCTTTCTCTCTGAGTTAGATCTCTTTGGATCTCTTTGTTGGTTCGAATCTCTTTGGTTCAGACCTCCTCCTTAGGTCTAGACCTCCTCTTGGTTAAGGCGTGCCTATATGTTTAGGCCTTCCTTCAATTCAAGTCCTTTGGACCTCCCCATCCATTGGACCTTCTTACTAAGCAACTAGGAACCCCGACCTCCGTGGGTTTCCTCCCGAACCTTTAGGACCTCCTATATTGAGATCCTCACCGCCAGGACCTCCCATTGTGGAGATCCTAGCGATCAGGACCTCCCCTTGTCGACTCAGTTCTTTAGACCTCCTCTCAAGACCTCCTTGAGCCCGTGGAACCACCCTTCGTGAGGGCCTAACTGATAGGACCTCCCTGTGGGTGAGATCCTACCAGTCAGGGCCTCCTTTTTGCAAGGATCCCCTCAGCCAGGACCTCCCTTGATGGGATCTTGGTTGTCAAAACCTCTAGGTCACGTGGACCTCCTCCATGTGTCTTTGGACCTTCCCATGTGCGGGCCTCCTCTGTGTATCGGGACCTCCTAGCCTCCAGACCTCCTCTTTGAACATCTGGACCGTTAAGACCTCCCCCTGGAGATCTTAACCGTCCAGACCTCCCTTCGTTGGCAGACCTGATCGTTAGGACCTCCCCTCGGAGATCCTAACCGTTCAGACCTCCCGTCTGGATTTGATCCTACAGCTCTAGACCTCCCTAGCGGGTGGGGTTCCCCTCGTACCACTCGGACCTCCCCGTTAGCACTCAATCATGGCCGTTGGACCTCCTCTTGGAGATCCAACTGTCAGGACCTCCCCCTTTGACCCAACTGTCTCTAGATTTGACTAGTCCCACCTGCCAGGCTTACCTATTTTATGTTTCCCCGCCACACTAGTACCGTGGGCATTTAATGCATGTAATGTCGCATTAAATGCAGCCAAGCAAGTGGTTGTTTCTATTGTATGGGGTCATTCTGGGGCACTATTGGTGTCCTTTCTAGTCTCCTCCGTAACGATTACACTCGTCCTTTATTATTTTTCTTTGACACTCCCGTACCTTTTGCCCATCTCACATGCTCACCAAATCATGTATGCGTTGAGTGGTCTTTTCACTTCCTTTGACTATAACTAGTCCCGGGAGCCCTCCATTGCCACCTTTTTCACACACTCAACATTATTGCTCACACCTAGTGGCTTCCTGGAGAGCTTTGTTGCCAAGAACATCGCCAGCAGCTTCTCTTCATCGTATTAACACCATTGGAGGCTCGGCAGGAGCTTGGGCGTTGACCTCAACCGCCCAGATTGCCTTCGACCTCCCCTTCACCCGTCACCTCCTTCTTATTGCTGGTAAGTTTCCTTGCATATTGCACTGTTCTTGTTCTTGTCACCACCATAAGAGGTTATGTCCATTTCAGGACCTCTTCCTTTGGATTCTCTTTGGAACTCTATGGATTTTGTGTGAAGATCACCTCTCTGGATCCTGCGCACTCGTTATCCTCTTGGTCTGTTGCTAGAGCCGCCCCTCTGGTCTTTCGTGAGGACCTTCCTCATTCGACCTCTCCCCAGTAGGTTGGGACCTCTCCCAAAGAACCTATTTTGAATATAAGATGCTTCTGTTGGTTGAGTTTTGGAGTTTCTTTTAAAGTTCTTTTGGCTCTTTATTTGGAATGTGGTTTGAGTTGTCTTCTTTTCTCTCGTATAGGCGTGAAGGCACCGAGGAGCGTGAGAGCATCAAGAAGAAGACTCTCAAGACAGATGAGCAAGGCAAGTCATGCTCTTGATCATATTGCACCCAATATTTCAATTTACTTATGTTACATTTCAAAGTATATGCATGCTTATTTCTACCAAGATATTTTAATGCTGTCTTTAAACACTTAGTTATGCCTAATTCCTTCATATGGCCAACTTTGACAATGAACCCAATCTGTTGCCACCTTAGACAAAAACACGGTTGATGCATTAGTGTGAACCAGAGCAATTGAAAACCAAATGCTTAGTATTGCTTAGACCAAAAGTAATTGTTTTGGGAAACCTTTACCTTCATGACCAAATACTGTTTAAAATGTTTTGACCATGGCATTGGGATGTCATGGGAGTGTGAAAATATTGCTGGGGAAGCAAAGAAAATGAAAGTTGATTTAGGCTTGGGCGAATTGGTTGCTTGGTTGGTGCAAGGTTTATGCACGGACTCTATCCTGGATAAGGTGGAGGTCCAAGGGTTTGTGATTGTCGCCCAAGTCAGTTGAGGATCGGTCTTTGAGCCGCCAATGCTAGGCCTATGATGGGCTATGCCAAAACCGTGCAACCACATGTCTCCAGTGTGGGGTGTGGGACCTAGCTAAGTAATTTGCAGAACTTCCACCGCAGTTGATCCAGTTGGAGGAGTGGGAGGTCTTCTATGGCTGGTGGTCTTTTATGACCTATGTTCCCTTGGTGCAAGAGGGCCCAGATCTCATGAGTGAATCCAAAGGAGGCGAAACCTTAGCAAGGAGAGGTGTGGTGGGACAATGCATTTCAAAGGCTTTGTCATGAACTCTAGACCTCTTACCTTTGGTAGTGAGAGGTGGCATCGACGGATGCGGATAAACTAGAGGAATTCATGTCGTGTGGGTAAAGTGCACATCCTCGATCGAGTGTAAATCTATTCGAATAGCCGTGTCCACGGTCATGGACATGCTGGCAGCGGCCACTCAGAGTTAGATGTTGAATTTGGGTTTCTAAAAATGTTTAATAAACTGTTTTGGGATTTCTATCCCATGGGCTTTGGGCGAGGAGCCTTGTGACAGGAGGGTATCCTTCACCAACTTGTTGATGAATGTTATCTAACTGAAAATCAAGTTTGAAAAATGAATTTTAGCTATTAAAAATCTGCCTTGGAACTTAATAATTGTAATTGAAAGAAACTTGGCTTTATGCAAATCAACCCTATTATGCCTTCTTTTGTATATCCATATATGCATGTCATCTTGTTATTCCACGGGTGTGACTTGCGAGCACAGTGGTAGTGCTCACTCTTACTCAATGCAAAATCTTATCAGGAGAAGACAATAGCAGAGAAGAGGAGGACCAGGACGAGTAGGTTGTGCCCTCCAGCCATTTTGCCTATGGTATAGTGGATGGACGTCTGTCTTTGTTCTTTTGTAAGCTTGCTTTTGGCCCAAGGCCACCTTTTGTAAACAACTCTTTTGTTATGTTGTAAATAAAGTCTATGTCGTGGATGTTACCATTCTTGTTTGCTGTGAAGAGCTAGCTTAAGATCCTTGGGACTAGCTCAGTTCACGCTAGGAATCACAGAGTGATTCCTCAAGTCTCACGACCTCCTCTGGCCAGGTCCTTCGACCTCTCCTGAGCTGGCCGTGGCGGTGAGGAATCTCCCCGTGACTTCCCCTTCCCTCGGTGGTAATCTTGAGAGGTCCTGCCAAGGCCTCAATTGGTACTACCGAGGGCAGGTCCTACCCGAGCCTCGGGAGGTGCTACCGGACCTCCTGGGAGGTCCTAAGGGACGTCCTAGGAGATCCTGGGAGGACCTCTCGGGTGCCCTAGGGTTGGGCCGCCACATAGGATTTGGTTTCCATGTTGTGTCGCGTGCGTGATACCAAGACGACGCCATATATACTTGGTTGTAACCTTTGTAACGGGGGAGATATTTTTGATAATAGATTGTTTTGAGAGTTCTTTCATGGTGACCAATTCATCATGAGGGGAAATTGAGAGTTCGTCTAAATCAAGATCGCTCAACCTTTCCGCTGGGAATTGGGAGCGCGATAGGGCTTCGCTTGGTGGTCGTGAAGTCCAGCGCGTGAGTTCTTGCGAATTAAAGAGTGTTCGTTCTTGCATTGGCAACGGAGGATCACTACGATTCGAGAGGCCACACGTGAGTACCTTGATCCTACGTCGAGAAGATGATAATAAAATGTTGTATGTTAATGATTTGCCACGTGTTTTCAATTAGTCTATAATTTATTGCTTATTACTGTTTGTTGTTGTTTAAATTAATTTAAGTCTTAGGGTTCTCAGAGTTGTTCGCCACTCACGTTGGTGATGGGCCTCCTAGATGCCCCCGATGCACTGTTGTGGTATTGACGACGGTCCTCCTCCATTGTCTTCTGCTAGGAGACGGGAAGTTGAATGTGTTGCTCCTAGGCCTCACATTATTCACGTGTCGCCTGTTGCTCATCGGTCTCGTTGGAGCTGACAACTACACATTCACGAAACTCGGAGTAGATAGAAGGTGAGAACGTCTCATCCTCATCAGAGGAGGGGTAGTAGTCGAGACCTCGGAGTAGATGGAGTAGGTGTTCTGGAGATGATTCCTCCAGAACCTCAACATTGTCTCCGTCATTGAGATCATCATGAACCACCACGGTACTAGCATCGTGGTGACTTGTCTCTTCAGTTAAGATAGAAGTGGGAATATACTCACCCTTGGAGTTGCTTAGGGTGGCAATTGTGTCCCAGCCGCCTCACTCCCAACAGGTTGGGTTGAAGGCGGCGAAGATTCTCTTTTGGAAATGTACTCGATGTAGAAATCGTGTTTGCATGTCCTTGAGGTCGACGTAGTTGACAAGATCGAAGGAGTTCTCTTCGTACATTGGTGAGGACACAAGTACATCACAGCAATGATCTTCAAGTTGATGGCGCCCTCCTTCTAGCGCCAACTGCCGATGATTGGGACACAGGGTCTCCTATTGAATTTATACGGGAAAATGGTGAGAGCCCAATTTAAACAAAGACCATTTATTGTCGTGGACATAATGAATGTATAAGAATACAATCAGGATGTTATAGAATTGATCGAATGATCATATGTTATGAAGATATTGAATGAACATGTTATTAGAGAATATGTGGGATACCCCCTTTATAGCTATTGAAAGAGTGACAGTTAATGCCGCAAAAGGCGACTCTTATCTTCACACACGTTCATCTGTTGAGTCTTGAACTATCACGACTCTTAATCAATTATCATAAATTGTCAGATACACCAATAGCCGCTCTCGCGTTAATCACGTAGAGAAACTATTCTCCCAACCAGTTTGTTGATCGATGATAGCCCAAAACCACATAGTTGGTTGTATAGTGTCCATAATTAGTCGCATCATTACTCGTATTGGTCTACGACCAATTTGGCCATAGTAAAGAGGATTAGACTTCCTTCAAGTATTGATCGTAAGTTCATAAAAGTTATAGAGTGAGCCTCTAATATGTAGAGTCTGTTTTGACCGAAAAGGCTGACCTAATCAAGAATCCTTATCAATTACCATTTTATTAATGGATATCAATGCTTGAACTAAATTTTTAAAATAACCCAATCAAGTGAACACAAACAAAATCAGATAATATTCTATGAACCCGGCATGAATTTGGGCATTATATGCTGTTTTTCTATCAAGAAAAAGCTACTAAGTGTTAGGAGCAGCGCAATGACAATACCTGGCTCGGTATTTTATTTCCGAACTGGAAAGTGAACAGTATAACACATCAATTGGGGCAGAAAGATTATATGCCACAGCATATATGACGCATCCATTGCTGAGGATTGTAACTAGGGAAACCTGATGAGTTTCAGGACTCAACTTCAAGAACAGCAATGAGCATTTGTTTAAAAACTCTTACATGGATGGAAGAAGCAAACTTGCATGATCCAATTTCAAAATATTCAGATTTGACAAAAGGGAAAAGATAGAAAATTACATATACCAGATCATAAGAATTAGGAACAGAAATTTACATTGCGACACTAAATTTATTGGAGATTGATAAGCAGAGCAGTTGTAACATATCTCCAAATACTACTTTGCTCATCTGGCCTTCAATTGAAAAATTACAGAAACCAGATGAGCAGTAATACGGCTAAGAAAAAATAAGAATGGCTAAAGAGTGGAAACGAGCTTTCTCCAACAAATAATTGCCATCCCATGACAAAATCTAGAACCAAATAAAAGGATTACACTTTATGTACCCTATGCAACCTCCTTTGGAAAAAATTAAAGGAGACTAACCAAGCCCCAACAAATTTGTGACGACGTCATCCTGCAAATGTATCATACATCACAAGCAACCAAACGCATCATGAAATGCCTCTGGATGTTCTTGAAGGGGGCCTGATCTCTGATATTGAGGAGGAATGTGCTTCTTCGTATCTTTGTATCTCCTGCATGTAATTCACCAAAGTTACCTAGCAATCATCCTTTAAAACGAAAAGCAGCTTTACATAAAAGAATTTCGTTTAACTAAGATCTAGTCACATTCAGTTATGAAGATGGCTAAGAATCCCAGTGCAAAACTATGGTCTGCAATCAACGAACAAAATTGATGTTTCTGGAGTTGAAAGAGTTGCTTTTCTTTGAGCAGCTGCAGATTTCAGTCAGCAGTCTGGTTTCAAGGTAACAGCAACAAGGACAGAACTTCCAACACTAGCAATTGGAAGGCAATAACAAGTGCTTAGACTAACGTATACACAGTTTATAGAAAAGTGGCACTTGTTCAGGACTATTTCTGCAATGAGACGGCTGATTTGCACTTCTCAGATGGGACGTTAAATGTTAGGCATAGCAAAGTATTCCAAGAACAAATATGAAAAAGCAGTCAACACCAGGAAAACACAGATCCTAGTTAAATAAATAAATTATTATATATGCAAATCCGAAGAACCTATTTTTAACTACACAACATGTTTCCTAGTTGTACTTCCTCTCTGGTGGCATCAATTACTCAAATAGACATAACACAATAAGATGTGTGAATGTAAGGCAAAACACTACCTGCAATAATGTTGCTGCCGAAGCAGATTTTCGAGATTGCAGTTGGTTCTTCAAATGGTCTCGGTGCTGCTGCTGCCTGTTCTCAAATTGCTGGAGCCGGGATGGGAAATTGATTGCACTATAGTTCGTTGTATCTTGATTTCGATTGCCATCTTCTGTCACTTGTAGAATCTGAGAGTATGGATTTGCTGAAGATGTGCGTTTGAGATTTTCACTAAAAGGCACAGTCTTCAGTCGAGTCCTCAAGATCTTGAAGGCTGCACTTTGCTGCATAACATATAAAATCTACGTTAATCAATTCTAGATTTCTAGGCCATTTTGAATAGTTTCAATTGCCCATTGGGTGTATATGTTCAAGAGCTGAGAGTTACACAAATCTTCCGACAAACATACAAATATTGGATTATTGACATGTGAAGGGTTAATAGTGCAATAGGCAGAAAAGCACGCTCCTGCGGTCCTACTCATTCTAACAACTAAAAAAATGACCATATTCTGAACTATAATAGAACCTGACAGTACAAAAGGCTAAGAGAGCTGGAGATTGAAAAAGCCTACCAAACGGAACCATTAAGGCACACATTTTGTACATCATAAGCTATTGTAAGCAGTGTATTGACATGGATAAAAGACTTACAAGGGATGGCACAAACAAAACTAATCCAATATTTCAACACAACAATGAAAAGAGTATCTTCAAAAGGAGGAACAAGGCCCTTTATGGTGATTCATGTGCTCAGCTTATGGAAAGGTGAGGGCCATTCATGAGATACTTATCTTAATGCAAGATTACCACAACTATCTGGTGCTTTGATTATTGACTTAGCTTGAAACAGTTCTAGACTAAACTGTGCAAGAAGGCAGGTTATACTGTCATAGATCTGATTAAGTAATATGCATCTTAGTATAACGCATGTGGGGAACACCAAGAAATGTAACCTTCAGGCAATAATGACAATAGAGTTACACTGCTTGTTTATTTCCATGATTCTGTTTCTCTATATATCTCAAGTTCTCAACTTCACAACTTGGAAACAGCATATTCATTAAACTATTAAAGAGGCTGTAGGAAATAGGAATCACAACAAACGAGAGATATTGAACATACCTGAGGCAGTAGCATCAGGAGACCATAAAGTGTTTTCAGAAGCCAAGTGTGCTTTCCAGGCTCAAGAAGCTGCAAGTTTTTTCATAATACATTAATGGAGTTGCATACCTTTTAGAATAGTAAACATCATTGGAATGTCAAAATTTCCATACTAGAGATAAACAACAAAATGCACAACATACATGCCATCATAGTTTTCATAACATATTTTTGCACCACACAAACAATGACCAACACATCCGAACCTTATGACCGAAAAAACTTCAGGATACAAAGATGCATCCAGACCTATCATGTCATGTTACATCCATGGTAGATCAACCGGAGCTAAAAATAATGGTAAGTGCCTAATTGACCCCCACTTATTTCATATAAATAAGAGAGAACCCAAGGGGGAAAAAACAGACATGAAATTGCAACAGATTAGTCAGAACAAGCGATTTTACCTGTAAACGCAAGTAAGCAAATACCGGAGTCTCCAAGAGACGGATCAGTTTATCCAATTGGACCAAAAAATTCACATTTATGTCTTCTTCTCCCAGAGACTGAATAACACTGATCGCATGACTGTATGCCTACACACATGGAAAAAGAACATCCAAAGATCAGTATTATCCAAGTAAGCAACACAAATTGCAAATCTATCATTACCACCTGAGCAAGTAAACACAAGCTAATTGTAGCCATCGGAGAGTGGCACCAAGAAGCATATAAAGATAGAAATAAGTCCTTTCCGCAAGAATCCACCAAAGACTTCTTAAGAAGAGACCGCAGCTCGGCAAGTTCAGTCGATGTGAGCAAAATCAAATTCAAAGCCTAAAAGAAATTTCGAAATCAATTAATTACTTAAACTTTACATTTAAATTGTGGTGGTAGTAGAAAGCTGTACCAGTAGAGCATACCTGAACCATGGTGGATGCAAAATCAAGGTCACCCTCACTCTCAAGAATAGTAGAAAACTCTCGATACACTTTTTCAGCACCGAGAAGAACGCAGAGTCGACGAACTATCAAAGCACCACGCCTGTAGAAAGTATGTCATAAACCATTATTTGCTAAGTTGTTAACCAAATATTTAAGTATAACATATGTACCCTAATATCAAGAAAACTGGTGAAAAAAGTTCAGAATCAGCTCTAGAATAGGAAAGGGTACATACCTCTCCAGCAGAACATGATTGTTGTGGAAAGTGTGGATTAGGTAGGATACAAGACGATGGAAGTGATGAGACTCTTCAGCTATGCATGCATGAACTTCCAACACTAAAAGGACAACCTGCACAAGTAAAAATGTTGTAACCACTGTCACGGCTACAGTAGCAAGAAAATTACTGAAGTGGCAAAAAATATTAATGGTAGTTAACCACATACAACAACTGTTTTATAGTGCAATGACTTAGCAAGAAATTTGTTTCGGTTGCATATATAGCCATCATTGAATTATATCATTTGCAGGTAACAATGGGGAACTGGATCCAGTTAGAAATTCATTAAGCAAAGGACATCAACTACACCGTTCCAGACTTGCCAAGGGCAATGACAACAAAAGTGGATTCTATCCTTGCCAATGGCAATGACAACAAAAGTGGATTCTATCCTTGCCAATGGCAATGACAACAAAAGTGAATTCTATCCTTGCCAATGGCAATGACAACAAAAGTGGATAGTGTTCCCACTCCCTATGTGATTGTGAATGCTATCCAGAATCAAATGGCTGAGAGAGTGAGATGGGGGGTATTTATTCAAGACCAATATTTAAGGAAAGAAAAAGTCCATTTTGTTCCCTGATATAATATCCATGGAAGAAAACACAGATCCATGGTTCATCAAATTTGCTCCACTAGAGAGAACAAGTTAACATGTACCCTTGACACTGATCAAAGCTTGCATCATTTTGTTTCTAAGACTTGACTACAGATCCACATATAGAACAATGTAATATCACCTGGTCACAATGCGATGTAGTGAAATATTAAAAACAAGCAGTGCAGTTTGTTAGGCTTTTCAAAACAACTCACCGCATCTGAAGGATCAGAGAGTGCATTTAGAAGTGGATCAAAGATGTCATTCAGGTAATCCAAGAACTGTTCCACAAAAATATGAAAATCGATCATAAGATTATTAATAATTCCATAATCAAATTGAATTGCAATCCTCTCGCCCATTTCAGAGTTGAAGAACTAAAACTGGGCAATTCAACAGTTTAAAAGTAAAGAAATTATGCAAGCACTAACTAGTTAAAATATAATGATATGTAGTCCAAAAAGCGTGCATAGTTTTCAAGTACCTCGGAACGATATCGAGCCAGCAGAGTGGAAAACCAATGCAATGCCTCAATCCGAGTGGCCTCATGTACACTATTCAATTCTCTGAAATAGGAAGAAAAAAAAGGGCCAACGCCACATCATAAATCCCAGGCAAACAAAAATCTCAAGTTACAAGTGATTTTGCACATTTTTTACTGCATGGTACCTATTAAGCCATGGCAATATAAAGAACAAGATATAATCTAAAAGGAACTACATTAACATTAGTATGTAATTAAACAATTAAATTAAATTTCCGATGCAAAGATTTGGATAGAGAACCTTTTTGCAATTGAGAGAATCGCTCCAATGTCAAAGCCTTCAGTTGGATCAGCTTTTATAGCACGAAGTTCCTCATTAGTTTCACGTACAACCTAGCAAACAAAGAAGTAAATAAAAATAATAATTACCCTCAATAGGCACACAGTTTACATATACAAGAATGGTATGAATTATAAGTGGAAGAGTGGAAAGTACCACTCGAATTTTCTCCTCTTCGTCAGAGATGCATGGTAAGATAGCTCCCAAAATATCTGCGTAGTAAGGAACAAGTTGTTCCCCACCAAGCTTCACGAACTCGTTGATCTGCATTTTCAAGCAGAAAATGTAAAAGCACTACAAGTATTCAAGTAGCCTCTACAGACTAAATTCCTAGGATCACGATCAGAGAAAACATGGAAGACAGGAATTACCCATGTGATAGATGTCAACCGAGTGAATTCATCAGAAGAACCTGCCCTCCTAACAAGAATTTCAGCCATACGACCATAATCTACATTCTTTTCATTTAAGGAATGTTCATCAGGCAAGATGTCTATTGCATTTACACTGTTAACAGACTGATAGAGATGTACAAGCAATTGTACAGAGGATAGCCTTACTGGTGAATTCTTGATTTCCTGCAGAAACTCAGAAAGTGCTGCATCTGCTTGCTGCCTTATCTCGTGACTGGAATCACTCAGCATATTAAATAAACCTTCAAGGGGCAGCAAACACAAGGTTGGTGAACTGTCAATACAAGTAATACACTGAGGGAAAAGAGAGGCATTACCATCGAGAAAATCAGGAAGGAAACCAAGCATGTCGATATCAGGCACACTGTCTAACACTGTTATCCACCCCACCAAAAATTGTCTTACATAAGGATTCAACACGTTCATGCGCTCTCTCAAGAGTGGTATAAATTCTTCTATGCTAAAGAGCAAAATAAAGATAAAAGCGACAATCAGAAGTCAGCACTAAGATTAAGATAAGCAAAACACTGATATTAAAAGAGCAAAAGATATAAAGCATACCTGAACTGATCACTCTCAGTTACTATATCCTGGTTGATAAATAATACATTTTATCAGGGCAATTAAGAAGAAAATAAGACACACATTATATGATGTACAGTACAGTCCAGACGACCATACCTTGACAAGCCTGTCAAGAAGATGAGCTGCACTCTGCACATTAGCATCGGAGTCTGCAGACAGTTTGCATAATGCATCGAAAATCTTGTTGAAGTAGAAGATAAAATCCCCTCTTACAACCTACAGATAAAGATTCATGTTAGCGTAAAGCAAACATATAACTCATGTTTTGTTACTCAATTAAATGTTTACCTTTGCTATGTTATATAGCGCTTCACAAGCATAGTAGCGCACTCTGCTATCTTGGTCTAGGAAGGAATTAAGCACAGGAGGCACAATTTGCTGGAAGCACAGAGCAACAGAGCTTATCATGCAATCAAATTGACACCAATGGAATAATTGTGTGCCCGAATAAATGTAGAGCATAAACATGAACAATCACAGTCCTGACCTAGCTGGATAAACGAAGAGCTCAAACACGCCCTATCACGAATTCACAGCTCTAACCCGTATGATCTGAATGTTTTACACTTCAGGTTAAACCACAGATGAGACTATCCGACATATATACTGAAGTTTGGTATGTTTTTACAATCCAAAAGCTAATAATTACTGTCTGAGTCTTTTTGCCAATAAATATTACGTAGTGAAGCACACATAGGATAATTGGCATCTATCTGGTATACAACTTTGAGACGTCGACCTGTACATTGCTGGTTTGCCGCCTGTGCTGAACTATGTATTGACTATTAACTATTACGTGTATGTGACTTAGATAAGCCATATGACGTTAAGTTTTGTTTAGAATTTGCAATATTTACACTAAACAGGCCAGTATAAATAATAATATTAAACCAAAACTGTATAAATAATAATATTGAACCAAGACAATGTTTGTTCCAAATATTCGATCAACTAGAAATCGTTAAACAAATAAGGCACTTGTTGTAGATGCAAACTAACTTTTCATTTTTAATAACCTGGTATAGGTATGTTACATATGTGCACTACGCACATGCACACAGCTAACAAATACACCAGGTATCCCTTTTTGGAACCACAGTACAGTATGATAAATGCAGTAAGATCATCTATAATTCAAAAGGATAAGTATAATTATGTTTCCTGTGATAATTTACATGGTGTTAAGAACACAGTTGCAAGGTTACTTAGGAGCTCTACTGTCATGACATATCACAGGCCAGTAACCATATCCTGCAAACTTAAGCAACCTTTCTGTAGAGTGAGAACCATCAGAATGCTAACTACCCTACAGCAGCATATTTACCCAGCATCCCAGCAAACAAGCACTAAAAGGGGAAAAGATATGTAAGCAGCAGAACATAATTTATACTTTATACTATTTGTAAAGGCGTTTATATATTAAATAATTTAATAATAGATTTTGACACAACCATGAAATACCATGTGACAATTTTGTTCTCACATCCAAGATTCAACCCCATTAATGCACAAATATTTGGTAGAACCATAGAACCATGTAACAACACTCAATAATCTTTCTTTCAAAGATCCAAGATATCAACTCCAATAGTAATATCCCTGACCCTCTATAAGACCTACAAGTCACAATGGGAAGAAAACCATACAAAACTAATATTTCCAGTGCGTCAAATGCTATTGGTGGCTCGCCCACTACAGGAATGCCAAAAGGGGTGGCTCAAAGTGGCCGGCCATCTCTGCAAACCCAGAGAAGTGAACAGTTTTCATGATGAATCCGCACACTGAACATATTTTAGCACTAATAGAAAGGACTATATGCAATCTCATCCAGTCATCCTGAGTCCCAACACTTGAAGTATGGTTTTAATACATGTAAAAGAAAAGAAATAGCTAATGAAAACAAAAAGAAACAAAGTCATCAAGACTTTCTTCTGTGTCTACTACATTGAATCCACCATTCAGTGTCATTAACTAAAATCCATCATTAAGCACATGGACACGGCTATCAAGAGGGGTAAAATTCATTAGCAAACCTCAATAAGCCAATTGGCTATTACCAATAGCAATCAAGCCCCCACAGCTGCTGTTACAGTTAGGCCTGTTAATGGGTTGAAACCCAACCCAAACCCACCACAACCCACTTCAATGCAGCACATCAACCCAACCCAGACCAGCCCACTTTTCCACCTCCAAAACCCAACCCAACCCAACCCAACCCGTATACAACTCCAACCCAACCCAACCCAACCCAATTTTCTCAATATGGGTTCAACCCATTTCTCACCCATTTCTCACCCATTTCCAACCCATCCCAACCCAACCATTTCTAATCCATTTCTCTTCCCTTTCGGCCTTTCTCTATCTGGAATCCCCAATCCATGACTCCCCATGGGTGGCCTTGAGGCGGCGGCGTGGCGGATCGGGGGAGGCGAAGCCGGCCAGACGCACGCCATCCGCCCCAACCTCCAACTCCGGCTCCGTCCGCTGGAACGACATTGGTGGCGCCCCGGGCCACCAGCCAAGCGTCGAGTTGCGCTGCGAGTTCAACGGCAATGGCAACAGCGACTACTGCGGCCCGCTCACCTCCTTCGATCGGAACAACGCCGACCCGCGCCGCATCGGGACCTCGTCCATCGACACCACCTGCACCATTTGCCCCAGGCCACCAGTTTGGTTCTAGCGGCGGCTCCAATTCGGCTGCTGCGGATGGTGGGGTGGTGTCACCGACGCCGCTGGTTAGGCTGGGGTGGAACAAGCAGAACCCAAGGTACATGGCGACCATCGTCACGGACAGCTCGTGCTTGTTTCATGCCTAAGCCAAACAAATTCAGTCAGCTCCTCTCGAGACGGGCAAGGTCCTCTTCTCTTGATATGGCCCAAGTCGTCCCCGCTGTCGTGGCCGACGAGGTGCGGTTCCGTTTCGTGGTTGTGGCCTAGGTCTGCTTCCCTTCCTACCATCGTGGTTGATTCAATTAAAAAGATTCATGAACTTGTGCGAACAGAACAAGATTTCCATTGCTCCTTAGTGCTAAGGAGCCTGCTATGCATGAATGTATACGATGATAGCACTTGTATATTGTTGGACTTGCGCTTAGGCGTGGGAATCGGCATTGGGGGCGTCCCGGGGGTGATTTGGGTTCAACCCGTTCTCAACCCAGATTTCTGAACCCACTCTAACCCAACCCAACCCAACCCTTTCTATGAGGAAACCCAACCCGACCCAACCCATTGACTCTTCCAACCCGTTGGCACCCATCCAAAGCCAACCCAATCAAAAACCCAACCCGTTTAACCCGTTTGAACCCAACCCATTAACACCCCTAGTTACAGTTTATGCGATAGTTCACAAAAATATAGAATTCAGGCAGACAAGTTTTAAGCCATATAGACCTACAACTTCATTCTAAAACCCAAACACAGATTTCACCAGATACAGAATAACACAACCTAAAATTAAATTGGAACAAACTAAATGTGATTTAAGATTTAAATGTTCGCACTGGCAATTGGCAAACCTCGAGATGTTGAGCAGCCTCACTAGTGAGTCCCACGGTAACTGCCGCAAGACCAATCAATCCGCCCTGCTAACAACAAAGCGCCAAACAACTCAACAAATCTGATCTCAACCAACGCCAGAAACCAGAAGCGCAGCAATCTAAGCAAACCTTCCGGTGGTTCGCCTGAGGCGAGTAGGTGAAATCGTTGGTGAGCAGCGCGATCACAGCCGATATCTTCTCGTGCTCCCCTGCCGTCGCCAGCTGCTTCACGATCCCCTCAATCTAAACAAACGCCCCCAACCAGAAAAAAAAAATCCACCTCAAATCCCTCGCGATTGCTCGGAAACCAAAACCCCCACAAATGAATCGAAATCCCTCACCTCGAGCGCGGCGTTCTTCCGCTTCTCGTAGAGCTTGTCGGAGAGGTTGCGCAGCACGGCGCCCGGGATGATGGAGAGCGCGTCGGTGGCCATCGCCGGAGAAACCGCCCGGGAGATCCCCCTTCCCCGCCGCCGCCGCCGCCGCTGCCGTCGCTACAGCCTCCCGATCGCCGGCGATAGCCGCATCGGCCGCCCACCCCCAGCCCCACGGCCCCAGCGACCACGACGTAACCCTAACCCCGAGAGGCGAAGGCCACGAGCACCAGAAGGGGACGCGGAACCCTAGAGCCCTAAGCCCAACCCTCGCTCGCAGCAGCAGCAGCAACGCGAGCCTACGAATGGATTTGGGGGCGGAGACGATGGTGGTGTGATCTGGAGGGGGGGATCCGGGCGCTCTTCTTCTCCTTCCCCTAACGTTTACCGTTGCGGCGGCCAACGGCGCCAGTTTCCCGTGGGTGCGGGTCCAGTGGGGAGGTGACCCTGGCAGGTGGGGACGGGATCTGGGGATGAGGAGTGCGGCGCAGGGGCTCGGTCCAGACGGGTTCGGGGTGGTGGACTGGCTGTCTTCCTGCAGCAATTGGATTGAGCCACGCGAGTGGGTGGGCTTGGTCCAGGAAGACCGTCTCGAGGGACGGGTGAGGGGACACGGAGAGGTGGTGCGTGGACCGGGTGCATCCAGGGAGGGGTCCCCGGTCGTGCACAATTTTCTCTTTCCACGGAAAAGGGGACGTTGCTCATGTTATCGTCGGTCTTTTTGGTCCAAGTTTGTTCGTGATAGCAGTCTGTGTTGTTGCTTGGAAGAGGATGTGGCGGCGTATGAATGCTTCCCTCCCGCTTATACGAAGAACGTCTTGTTGGGACAAGGAGATTGGGAGGTCATTAACAAGTTCGCTGTTTATTTTAGCCATCACGCGTTAAGCTTCGGAACATCGTCTGCTTGCCATTGCAAATGTTAGATCGCGTCAATTTTGATTTATATAGCGTAAATTTAAATCGCACATGTTCCTTTTAAAAAAAACAATAAGAAGAAGAGAGTGCAATACAAAACCAAAATAAATCTTAACTACTATAATTCGGAGTTTACTTCACTCCCGCACGATCGTCCCACCCTCAATCCGAAGTTCCGAACTGCTCGAGTCCCTCGCCCACCACCTCGCGCAACCCCTCTCCCCGCTTCTTCTAACTCCCCGTCCTCTCTACTTCCTCTTTTTCTCTGGCTCCTCTTTCTCCTCCCCCTCTCTCTTGCTTATTGCTTTACAACCGATTCGACGCCGCAAGGTGGCCACGACCACACTCATCCGCCTCGACCCATCCTCCTGCTAGCAGCAGCGCCCACGTGGTTGTGCCCCTCCTCCCGTCACTGCTCTGGGGCAGCAGCAGCGCTCCGGCGCTAGTCTTGGGCGGTCCTCCTCTGGCACCGACTTCGAGGACACGCCCGCTCTCCCACCCCTAGTGGCGTCTTTGGAGTGCCACACGTGGCGGCGGCACTGAACCCAGCGCCTTGTGATGCCTCCTCCGCCGCTTCTCCATGCCGCCCGAGCTCCACCGCTGCCTCCCTCTCTCCGCCTCGCGCCCCCTCTTTGCGTCGGCTCACGCTGGCGATGAGGCCGGCGGTAACGATCTCGAGTTGATCGTCTCGAAAAGATGTCGACAACGGAGGGCGTCAAAGGGCGCGTGTGCGAGTTGCGGTTGGATCCGCCACCGCCATCGTCTTCCCAAGCGATTTGGTGAGATCCTTGTCGTCGTGGTGTTCCCATCTCGATCCGGCTAGATCGGCGTCGATTGGTCGTCTCCTCTGAATTCGTCATCGCCTAGCTCTCCCTACCCACGACTCACGAGCATGTCGCCCCACTCCAAAAAGTCGACGAAACCGCCTCTGCGTCAGTGGCCGATGGGTTTCACGGCCAAGCTTGTCTGCTGCTCCTCTTCTCCCTGGTGGCCGGAACCGCTGCAGCCGATCAAATTTTCGCCACTTCAGGTAATCACATCAGAGCTTGGCTGGAACTCTTCGTCTCTCGGTCGCCCTTGAACCCCGCGCTTCTTCTTCTTGTTGCTGTTGTCTTTCTGAATCCAAATTTACCACTGTCTCCATGCGCTTCTTGGTGGTTCTTGATGTCTTGCTTCTCTATTCAAGAACTTATCCGATTTTTGCTCGGCTGTTGCGAGTTTCTTAGTGTCCTTTGTACATTTATTGGACAGATCTAGCACCTTTTAGTTGAAAAGCCTCTTCCTTGGTGTGCTTATGATCTAAAATTGCTAATGGATTGGTGGTCTGTTGGGACTTAATTCGTTTTTCGCGTGTTTTGCTATTCTTGCTTACTGAACTGGAATCGAATTACCTCACAAAAAAGAGAGAAAGAATCACATTGAATTGTTGACCTGGTTTGTGTCTATAACAGTCAATCATGCTTAGACAACACGCTTCTGTATTGTTTGGAGGTTTTGTTTCTGGCCATGTCATCGAGCTCTTTGTTGCTCGACTATATAATTTATTTGGTTAGTTAACACGAACTCAAGTCTTGTGTAGGCGCTTTGTGTTCGTCTAATGATTAAAATTAGTGGGTTTCTTTGCGGATAATAGCAGGTGCTCATGAGCTTAATACGGTTTTGGTTGCTTTTTTTGTTTGTTTTGCGGGGAGGTGGATGGGAAGAAGATGCATATCCGGTGACAAGGTTCATGGAGAAGAACAGTGAAGTTCATGAAGGAGTGTGGAGCCTCCTCCTCGGTAGCATGAGAATGCCGATGGGGTGCCCCAACAATTTTTAGATGCAAAGGAGGCTGAGATTCAGCAGAAAAAGGTTTGTGTAAATATATTATCACTATATTTGGATGGCACATTTTGGATATGGTGCATTGGTGGATTGTCTTAGCTCAGATATGTGTGTTTGATTGGTATGTGCGTTCGATTTGATGTGTGGTTGTCATGCTTCTTGGATAGGCTCATCCTGCACTTGTTTGATGGGGCTTAAGGTGGCCGGGGCAGCGGGGCAAGCAAGTTCAAGTGCATGTCGGTGGCTGCACTGGCGAGGTCGCGCATGAAGCTGTGGTTGCTGCACACCACAACGACGATGCTGTTGTGGACGTGCGTCGTGCAGCTCACGGCCGTCGGGGACATATGGGGCCCACACATCCTTAAGTGGTGGCCGTCGTGCCGGACGCCACTGGAAGTTGCCTCCGCGGTTGCCAAGCCGCTACTCACAATGCCGAAGCCTGTCGTGCGAAAGGATTGACATGGAAATGTAGAATCGCCCAATGCCGGTGGTGATGTTTCTACCAATGCATTGCGCCGATTATTTGGTTGAATAATCCGAGTAGTCGTGCTATTCTTGGGATTGCGATTTGCTGATGACCTATCCAAAGATCATACCTTTTTGGTGCACTTGGGACTACTCGGCGGAACAGAATGCTGATGCAGGTGTCACAGACCTGCTAAAAAAATTTAGCAGAGATTAGTCCATATATACTATACGTGCATCCCCTGACTCAAAAGTTGTGCACCCCGGTTCAGCCTAATCTTTGACTGAATGATGTATTTTGCCAATGTTTGCCACATAAATTACTGTTTAATACATTGTTGCTTGAAAATTATATATGTTGTTATATGTATAGTGAAGTAGTGAACCCCGATCATTTTCGTTCTAGTTCCGCCCCTGGGACTACTCACGAGTGGCAACTCTTCATGGTTTTCAATGGAAGCATTTCTTAACTGCTAAATATTGGAGTTTCCAGGTTGGGAGAATCTAAAAGGCTTTAAAGTAATAAAATCTTTTCTAATTATGTCTAAAAAATTGTCAAACTTTGTTCTAGTATACTATGTGCTGCTTCATATCATGGAATTTTGTATTTCACTACTCAAGGTTCGTTAAATTTTGGTGTCAATAGCATCATAGTTATGGAGTTTATTCTTATGTTGGTTTGTTTTTCCCCATCGATGCTTGGTGACGGTGTTAGATTGCTTCGTGTTGAGGTTGCACACGCACACAAAAAAAATGTGATTACATGCTATATCATTTGTGTGCTATTGACTGGAGAACTTAGATTAGCATTTCACATACTTAGATGTATTCCAGGTTAAAAGTGTGATGGAAGAAAAATCATGTATTAAACGACACTCACTTTTGTGTAGGCCCTCCTAAGGGGAAGCATGGCATCACTTTATAGAAAAGCAAATATATATGTTGTTCCCTCATCTTGTAACCTTCTCTCTAGATGTGCTTCAGAGTTAGCCATTTAATCTATTACGAGCTTAGCTTAGGATCATCTTTGTCCCTTCGGATGTCACTTGCACACTGTGAATGCATAGAAACTCCTTCTAATTGCTTTAATTTTATGGTGTATTCATATTCTCATTCAAATTTTACACGAGCTCTGCATTTGCTACACTATGTCTAAACTGAGCTATGTCTCCCCGTGTATTAAATCAATTAATTCATGATGAATCTTGTACTAGGTATCTTGATACCATAAGCTTTTAACTCTTTCGAATTGTATGTCTTACTTTCAGGAGACTATTCATGGATAATGTCACAAAAACATATTGTTTTTGCTTTGGTAGGTGCAAGCATTGACAACCTGTGCTCCATCATCACAACTGTGTGGATAAATTGAACGTTGTTTCAGTCTTTGGATTGCAATTCAAGCAGAGCCTTCAGAAGCTAGACAGTTTGTATCTTCTCAATAATACAATGAAGTGCAAGATGCCAAAAATAAAGAACCTTTTGAACGCTTGTAAAGTATCATTTTCTCTGGATGGGCCCATATCTGAAGAAGCACTCGAGAGAGTCCGTGCAATGTTAGGTGAGTCAAATTTATATCATTTAGAATAACTGGTATTATTTACCATTGTTCAAATATACTTTTTCATCCTGGACTTTGCCGGATATCAGATCACGCATTATCGTTACTTCAATGTTTGTCTTGAAAGTAAGTTATCCTGTTGTTGAACCTAAAGTTGAGTCACTTACTGATGTCTTGGCAAGTTTTGGCCGATAATTGTCTAGGTTCTGGTCCTGCAATCTTGATCTTGTCTTCTGTATGCAGTACTCTGCATAATTGATTTCAGCAACTTTTAGCTATTTAGTTTGCTTATATGGGTCAGCTAATCAAACAAAAGCAAGTTGAGGGTGATTTAGGGCCTGTTTGGCACAGCTTCTACTCCCAGCTTCTCAGTTGATTCTCGTGGAGCCGTACCAAACACCCTGATTCTCAAAACCACTGGATTCTGATTCTCGCGTGGAGCTGTCTCAAAAATACACTAGCGAGGAGAAGCAGCCTTTCCTTGGATTCTCCTGAGAATCCAACTTGATAGAGTAAAAATACCCATTGAAGTTCTAATTATTTACCCACCAATTGCCATCCAATTACCCCCTAAAACTCTCAGCGCCGAATCGTTATTTTTATAATTCCTCGTTCTTTTCTCCTCCTCTAACCAGCGACGCGAGCGAGCCGCTCCTCCCGCGTCGGCGTCGGCCTCGGCCCCAACCGCGCCTCCTCCTCCCGGTCCTCCATCCGCCGCCTCCTCTCCATGGGTCCTCCGCTGCACGCCACTGAGCAAGGCGTCTTTTCTCAGCCGCCTCCGTCTGGCCATGATCAAGGTGTGAATTGGCGTCGGCCTCGGAAGCGCCGCCTCGTCCGCCGCCTCCTCCCATGGGTCCTCCATTGCCGCCACGAGATCCGGGTGCAGCTTGAGAAGACAACCGCGACCGGAAACCCTAGAGGCGGCCGTTCCCACCTTCTTCATTGTCGCTGGTTCAAGAGCACCCAGTGCCTCCTGTGAAGGTATAGCTCTAGATCCGTAGCCCCCTTGCTCTCCCTACTCCCCCTTCGTCTCCTTGTAAGTCGGTGCCACCTATTTTACGTGTCGAATGTACCGCTATGTATTGACATGTTGTGATGAGTTTGGATTTGGAACTAATATCGATTACACTATGCATGAGAGTTGAGAGGTTCATGAGTAAATATGATGGTGAGATTAACTTGTGCATCGGTCGATCATATTTCGACTAATAAATTATTGACCGAGAGGATGTTGTTGATGTGGAGCTAAATTTGGTAAGCATCGTTAGCAAGCACGGTGAAGTCCTTGAGCAAGCAGGAGATTTTCCAAACAATGGCCAATAACACATCTTTGGAAGCTTGTTTAAATGGAAGGATCATGGGTCTAGGATGCTATGGAAGCAGTCCTTGTTGGTTATGTTGGAAAGCAAGCTTCAATGAAAACTGCAGCTTATTCTTAGATTCTAGCCTCCTTATTCTTATATTATATCTTCTGATAATCAAGGTACAGGATATTTACAACCATAACAAGTTGAATTACTTAATCAATAAAATTAGCCAACTATTGAAAAATGCTTTTTTATGGATGGATGTTAACAACACTCTAATTGTTCTTCTGTAAAATCTTTTGTATGTGTGTAATAGAAGTGGATCAAACTCAATACTGTCCATGTGATTACAGTGAACATACTCAGTCAGTTGAAAACCAGATACAATTTCCAATTCCTACCATATTGCACATCCATATGCAGCAAAGTAGAAGGGGTTGTACTTGAATCTAAGTTGCCAGTTTATCTATTTCCCCCCAATTTCTGGATAGTGTCACTTCACGATGTGTTTGACTACTGAGCTTTAGCTGTTGAATTTTCAGGTTCTGCAAGGTAAATCATAGATGAGAACCAACAGTTCTTTTTTCATATGCAAAGCTGCCAACATAATAACTTCTAATAAATCATGTAAATTCATTATTGTACTTGAAGAACTTACATGCAAGCATACAACATTCACCTCTATAATTTGAAAATGGAAATGACATCCTCAGATCGTTTAGTAGTTATGTAATTGCATCTTTAAGCAAATAAAATAGGTAGAAACTGCATTACAATGAACTATCTGCAAGATGTACTTGTTCCAAGATATCAGTTGGGAAGCTACTTAGTTTGCTATGAAGCAAGATCATGTAGGTCTTCCAAACCTCTATTTGTTCTTTCACCTGACCTTTTCACAAGTTTGTATTATGTTCCAAAGGAAATTATAAATCCACTTTTGAGCACAAAGTTACTCATTGATTCTTTTTTCACTTTGGCAGGTCTCTGATAGCAGCATACCTATTGGCCATAGATGGTTACAAGAATGTGTTCCATCTGATAGAGAACTTTACACATGGTTCAAGTAAGGCCTACCAGCGATTGAAGCAGAAGAATGATTAAGAAAGACTGGTTACTTCATGTTACAACATCATTGTTCATATACTGGAGTTGTGGTTAGTTGTAATGATGTGCTTCATGGATAAATGTGTGTTTTTTTGCTTCCTTTGAACAACCGTTTGAGATTTTGTTTAAAAAAATTTTGAGCTATGGAATGCAATGCGGAATTGTTTTAAATTCCTAACTACTGAAAATTTTCAATGAGAGCTAATTCAGAAAGCTTCAGCTGCTTCACATAATATGGAAATTATTTTGTTCAAAATATATGATTCTGTTACAACGCACGGGCACCCTACTAGTAAAAGAAGAAGTTTGTGTTGGTGCTTAGGCTTTTGCAGAGGAAAACATCGAGGTAAAAAAAAGCATCAACGTGCAATACCAACGTTGCGTGGCGCTTGTGCTCAGCCTGGCATGGGGTCATTCCAATGTGTTTTCGCGTAGTGTAAACCCTTTTTGTTCATTTCTCTCTTTCACATCGTTTTGTTCACCAGTCATGTGATAGTATATTTGTACAAAAATTTTAGTATGCAATGCATACTAATCATATGTGAAGCATACTATTTACTCGAATATGCAATCATGAAATGATTCAATTGACGTATATATCATATATCTCAATTTGATTCAATTGTGACAAGTAAACACCCAAGCAAATAATAGTAAAATGATTTGCAATTATGATGAACAAAATCACATAATTCGTTCTTCTAATAAAATAATCACTCGATACTACAACTTCATCTGTTTCAAACAAAAAGATGAAATCTGGAACCATTTGAACACAATGGTTAATAGATGGATTGTCATCATAGTAGGATCAGTGAGCCAATACCAAAGGCAATGTCGAACCCCTACACATCCACAATCACCCTCATCGATTTCCTGTACACCTTTCTTGCGACCAAATTTTCTTTCTCCAACCGTTGGCACACTACGCTGCTTAAACACGGTTTTTTTTAAAAAAAAATTATTCCGAAATACAATAATATACCTCCTTTTTTTCTTTTACAAAAATAATCCTTTGTCGCTCCATCGTTGGACAACTTAGATCTAGTCGCTCAACCATTGGACGACTGATCCAAGTCGCCCAACCGTCGAGCTACACGTGGAGTAGTCACTCGGTGGTTGAGCGACTTATGATAGTCGCTCAACGATTAGATGACTACACCACTTGTCACTCGACCACTGGGCAATTTAAAATAATAACATTATTATTTTAATCTGACGAAAATAGTTGTGGGAGAATAAATGGCAATTTATGTAGGTAATACATTTAGCAAATCTTGTTTGTAGATTGTTATTTTTTTTTTGAAATAAAAGGGTGGTGACAAGGTTGGCTGGTCTGTTTGTGATTTTCGTAGAATCTCAAGGGTACGAAATATGTTAGACTCGAAATAACATTTTGTGATCGTCGTATATTGTTGCAGTGCGGTAAATTTCTAAAGAATTTTGTGAGGATGTTTGAGGTAGCAATGATTCGTAAGTAGGAAGATAAGTGATATTACAATGCGCCAGGGAATTCATACACGGTAGAACTTCGAAGAAATGGTGCAACGATAACAACACGACAGTTCATCCGACAAATTGGTTACATGGCATGCCGTGGAACTAACTAAGGACGGTACATGCATGCCTTATGAACGAAGAGGGTCGAACTATTGCGTGGAGCGTGGTTATTTGCCCTTGCGGCCCAACTCGGTGTTGTACTCCTCGCCTTGCGCCTTAGCTTTCGCCGCGATAGCCCTCTTCCGCACCCTCTTCGCCTCGCGTCACCTAGCATGCTGGCGCTCCTGCTCCTCATGCAGCCTCTCCCGCCTCTTCTTCTCCTCCATCTCAACCTGCAGCTCTTTGAGGCGCCTTTCACGGCCCTCGCAGTCCTCCCTGGCCCACCTCTTCTGTGACAGCAACATCCACATGTCGTAGGGTGGATCTTGTCGTCGATCCACTGGCCGAAGTCACATAGGCGCAGCAGAGACTGCGGTGGGAAGAGAGACGTGGTTACGGCATAACGGGAAGAAAAATAGTGGTGTGCACTAAAATGCAATTTCATTACCGGCTACGTGTGGCTCGGCATGTCGAACCTGCGGTCGGGGTAGTCTGCGCAGAAGTTTGGGCAGCACCAATAGCGCTGCATAATAGACCACTCGTTGGTTGATTTGACGCACTTACAGGCGTCCCAACACCAGCAAAGGGATGGAGCCACCCCCATCGGGGGCCCTTCCGGAGGGCGTTCAGCGAGCATAGGCGAGGGGGCGCGGCTCAACCCGAAATCGTTAGGAGTACTGCGATGCAGCCTTCTTAGATCGATGAGCTCTGGAGGTGGGTGGTGACTGGTGAGCGTAAGGCTGCTGACTAAACGCCCTGTGGCAAGCATCGGTTTGCTAGGGAGCCTCCCAGTCCTTCAAAATCCCACGGATGTGCTCTCATTCCTTCTCCTTGTCCATGTTATCTAGGTAGTGTTGTTGGTGTGGAGTTCCTGGCCGAGTAGTGTTGTGTTTATAGCGGCAGGGGACGCATCTGTAGCGACTCTATAGTGGCAGCTGAGTGGTCTCTTCGTGATTTGCAGAGAGTGGTCACGTCCTATTTTGCTGAGAGTAGTCACATCCTGCTTTGCGAAGAGTGGTCACGTCCTGTTTTTCATAGTGTGGTCACGTCCTGTTTTGCGGAGCGGGGTCACGTCCTGCTTTGCGGAGCGAGGTCCCGTCCTGCTTTGTAGAGTGAGGTCACGTCTTGCTTTACAGAGATAGGTAATGACGACAAATTAACACTGACAATGAAGTTAAAGTTTGCAATTACGATACATTTAGTTCCACACTTTGTACAACAAGGAAAGCACTAATTGAAGCACAACTTACAACACGCTAGCATTTCTCATGTTAGTACCACTACGCACACAATAAGAAGTGGTGCTGCACTTTATGCCGGTGTTCCTACCTGTCGGTAGGCACCTTGCAACTTTTCGCAGTGTGGCCTTCCTGACCGTAGAGACCGCAACGTCTACCCACCGCTCCAGCTCCCCCTTCGTCCATATCATTCCTAATGCGACGACTCTGCTGACAACTCTTATCACCCTTCAACAGGTCAAGATCTGGAATCCAAGTCCTCTGTGCCATATCCAACGTGGCAAAGTTGCCCACAGCCCTGAAGCCTCTTAGCTCGCCGCACCACGCCTGCAGCACCCTCTCCTTCATGAAGTACTCCGACATGAAGTTCGATGGGTCCATGTTGATGGTCCTGCACGCAGCGAGGACATGAGAGTATGGCTTGTGAAGGAGCTTTGGCTTGTTACATATGCATCTAGGTTCATTGATATGATCTCCAAGGCACACCTCGTGGGTAACAAGAGAGCGAGCTGTCCCAAATCCGGCTCTGTCCCGAAGGAGCATGTCGAAACGACGCTCCGTATTGCCCATCACGAAGACTATGTGCGACTGACCCTTCTCGATCTTGGACTGCATGTACGCTGTAATCTTCTAGCAGTACGGTGTATGTGGGTTGGCTGCATGAAGTGTCGCATTTGCATGCCTTTCCCTGAAATATCCAATTGTGCCTTGCAGAACACCTTCCACGATGGCGACGAGGGGCTGAGGACGGAGACCCCTAAGAACCCAGTTGTACACCTCCGCAAGGTTAGTGGTCATTATGCCATACCTTGCACCATCTGTGTCGTGCAACAAGGACCGCTTCTCCAATGGCTCAGCCTCAATCCAATGGGAGAAGCACTTGATGTCCCTCGAGGTCCTCCACGTCACACGGGAAGGGTCAAGCTCCTACAATGGTGGAAGGCGTTCGGGTTGCGCCGCCCTAGGAATGGGCGGACGCTTGTTCCTCTCAACAACGTGCTTTTTGGTGTGCTCCTCCAACATCTCTCACAATGCATCAAATTTATGCTGCTGGTTCTGCATAGCCATCCTCTTGAACAGCTTCATCAACAGTTGCTACGGGAATTGCTTGAAGAAGTTGGCCTCCAGATGGCGAATGCACCATCTGTTCCTCATGTCTAGCCAAAGGAACAACCCCTCGAGGTCTTGCTGAAGTTTTCTCATGGCCTTCATCATCCCGGGGTGGCAATCATGGATTATGCAGACACCAGGATGTGCCCCAACTACTCCCTCCTATGGATGTCTAAGGAACCACAACTAGCTGTCAAAATTCTCACTTTCTACGAATGCGATGGCTAAGGGCAGAATCTGATTGTTGTCATCAACGTCAATTGCTGTCAGGATCTGACCCTTGTATTTTCCAATTAGAAACGTCCCGTCGACTAAGGTCACGTGCAACATGTGCCTGAAAGCATCAATACAAGCACCGAAGGCTAAGAAGGCCCGGCCTCTGCAATACCGTGAAACCTGGCGGTCTTTTGGATGGCTTGTCCTTCACAACAATGTATGTGCCCAGGTTCCTGTCCTGCAGCACCTAGAGTATACGAGGAAGGTTGTCATAAGCCGCATCGAAAGAACCAAACCTCCTTTCCAAAGCCTTCTGCTTCGTTCGATAGCCACCAAGATGTGCTTGGCCTCTAGGTCCTTCTGTTGGGGTACGAGTAGGCTACGATAGCAATAAATCAAAATTTTCTGCTATGTAAACTAGCAAGCCAAGCAAGTAGATGATCACAGATTGTTACCACCAAACGCGCAGAGCAGCGGAAGAAGAGTTGGAGCAGCCTGATCCAACGTAGAGCGCGTCGGTGTAGTGGTCGTAGTCGATCGTCCAACGTCGAGCACGTCGGTGCGGTGGTCGTGGTCGATCGTCTCCTCCAGCGACCTCTGCAGTTCCTTATGAAGATCGCGGATCGTCCTCAAGCGCAACAGCAATCGTAGTAGCGCCTCTACGGTATCCACACGTCCAGGGAAGGAACAACCATGTGTCAGTTTGCTAGCACCAAGTCACACGACAGAGCTCTCAGGAAGATGGCGACTAGGGTTTCGGTGGAATAACTCAACTCATAACTTTCATGTGTCTCGTCTGTTACGTTCACCCCTTCCCAACAACCTCATGCATCTCCTTGTATAGTGCTCGTGACGGATCCTATCCGAACACGTTTGACGAATCGTATCCGTACTAGTTTATTCCAACCCGTTAAATGTGTGACCCTGTAGGTTCATGCGTAATCGGTTGTAACTCGGAAACCCTTTCCGACCATGAGTCATTAGCGGTTTCTAGCAGGACATAACGATTCCCGAATACACACAAATTATATCGGACGAACCTTAATGCAATATGATCTACGACCAGGTCCTCATCACTTATGACCAGGTCCTATCTCTATACGACTAGTTCGTATTTGGTCACGACCAGTTCGTAACTCCTTACGACCAGGTTTCGACCACTCTGTGATTTCGTTCGACCGGTCTATGACCAGCTCGTATCTCTATATGACCAGTCCGTAACTGATCGAACTAAGCGACCTACTCGTGTATGCTCCCTTTGCCTCACGATGTCTGGTTGAACTCCAGGTGAGATGTTGTGTCATCCATGGACTGTTCAATACTTTCTCGATCGAGTGTCGGATAACTTCACGTGGTCAAACACTTCGACCACTAGTGGCATGGCCATGCACTTACTTTATCCGACCACAACGAGGGGCTCAGAGACATCTCTTCTGTTATGTTAGGAGGGGCAAATCCCATATCCGACCAGTCACATTCCTCTGCATGTTTCATAGCATACCCGAAAGCTACATTTACAACTACCCAATTACGAGTAGCGATTGGCAACCCCTAAGAGTGCTATTACACATATAGGAAACCATGCTGATATCAGGTCTAAGGATTATACATCATCATTGCTTGAGACCAACTAACGACACATAGAATCATAACAATATCAAGGGTGTCTCAAGGTGGGTCAATCCAACCCCATGTTCTCTAACATGTGTTCACATTATTGATTCGATATCCCTATACCCATGACCGGTGAAATATGGTCATCAATCAATACAATGTGTTGGTCAACAGAGTCATTGGTGTTCCGACCATTGACATCCGACCAGGGATACATTTAGAATGACATCATATGAGTTAAAAGAGTTTCACCAACAAGTCACATACTTGTTAATCTTCATAACCAATGATTCATTCAAGGAACATGATAATATATTATCCAATATTATGAACATAATGAAATATAATCATCTCTATGATTACCTCTAAGGCATATTTCCAACACCTTCTTCTTCACTATCTCTTTGTACATGAGATTGACTATGAAGGTGGACGTTGGATTGCGATGTTTCAGCAAAACACTACTGAGCACGCAAGAGTGCGCCTCCACCTTGAAGACGATCCAGTGAGTCTTGTACTTGGGTCTACGTGCGTGCACACGCCAAAGACAACCACCTTGCTCTCAAACCACGGTGTACTGCTCCTGGCTGGATTCGAGGACCTGAAATGTCCGCTACATGGACAAGGCCCACAACTTAATAGCATCTTGCAATGATCCCTTGTCAGCAAACATTGCATGAAACCGAACCTCCGTACCATGGTACTCCAACGGTGATTCGTGCTTGCCATGCACAGCAAGACCCTCATCGTCCATCATATTCCATTCCTGCGGGATGGGACCTTTGTCCTCATTGGAAAAGTCATCACCATCCTCTTCTAAAGCTTCCTCCTCGCCCTAGGCCGTCAAGTCATCGATCTCCATCTGACGCACTATGATGTCCACATGCTCCCCTACATCTGCCTGTGCAGTGGGCTCAACGTGTAGTGTACGATCTTCCTCTTCTGCCTTCGCAACATCGGTCGTCGCGTCCTCTTCTACCTCCACAACACCGGCCGTCGCGTCCTCTTCTGCCTCTGCAACGCCGACCACCGCGTCCTCTTCATGAACCACGCGCTGTGTGCCCGAGCTGCTCCCACCAACCCGACGATAGCCGTCGGCAAGGCCTCCCGTGACTCCCTTCGGACATGCATGCACGAAGAGCACGCACTCATAGCCACAGCGCCGGCGGCCTTCCACAATGCCCTTCCATACAACCATGTGCATCAGTCTTCTCAACTCCCATCGAATGTGCGTGGCAGACCGACTCCAAAGCCCATGTAGGATGACACTGCACACCTCGGGGTCCAAGCAGAAGCTGCAAGTCAGCCAGCGCAGGACATCTCTGATTCGAGCATTCTCTGCGTCCGGGTGTACCATACTAACTTGAGGGAAACCACTCAGGTCAACACCGTACCAACACCGTAATGCACTGTTAATCTTGTGGGCTTCGACATGACTGATTTTTCACTGCAAATATTTCAAACATTGCAACTAGCAATTTGTCAACATACATTCACCAAATATGTGCTAAACTAATAAGTAGCAACACGTTGCCTACATTCGGACGAGAATAAGAACGGATGAGACTATTACCTTCATACGAAGACCTTCTCTTCTTATCAACGAGCTTCCTTCTTCTTCTGCGTCTCTCCCTCTCCCGAGCTCCTCTGGTTCGCTCCCTTTCCGGAGCTCCTCTACTTCCCCCCCCCCCTCGTCGTTCTCTCTTCTAGTCTCCTTCTCCCCCTCTCCCAACCTCCTCTGCTTCGCTCCCTTTCCGGAGCTCCTCTGCTTCCCCCCATCGTCGTTCTCTCTTCTCGTCTCCTTCTCCCCCTCTCCCGACCTTCTCCCCCTCTTCACTTCCCATCCCCTTCTCTCCCTCCACTTTTCTCCTCTCACGAGCACCTCTCGTTCTCTCCCGAGAGAAATAGCGAAAGAGACCATGAGGGGGCCGAGTCTGCCTTTCTATACAACTGTCTAGTCGCTCAACTGTTTGACGACTTGGCAGCAAGTAGTGACCCAACAGTTGAGCGACACGTCGACTAGTCGCTCAACCGTTGGACCACTACTTGCTGCCAAGTCGTCCAACGGTTAAGCGACGGAGGTAGGAACAATTGGTAAGTAGTGCAGTAATATCACAATGCACGAGGGAATGCACACACAACCATGTCATAGTAACTATGAAGTAAAATATGTACACAATGAATACAAGTACACAAAGCACAATGAAGACCCCCTACTAGCCACCCGCTACACCACCCGTAGCACCTCCTCTGTCGTTGTCACATCCCACCCCCGATCCGTGCCCGCCCGTACATCCCCGCTTGGGCCTCCTCGGGTGAGGTCTTGGGGCCACGACAGGAGAGGCGATCAAAGCCCCGGCGATCCAGGTGCTCCCAAGGCCTCGAGGGTCGACTCCACCTGTGTCTATGTGCCCACTGGAGCACCACTGAGCTGCGACCCAGAAAGAACCTCAATGGGTGCGGGCTGAGGTGCTCCCCTGAACTCCCCCGGGTTTTGTCGTCTGCGAAGAAGACATCCATGTCCTACGGGGCATCCTCGTGTTGGGAGAGCTCAACTCCCGGCTGGGGCGCGAAAATTGCAGAACAAATATTGTTTATTCGTGCAATATATCGACACTCACAAACCTGAAGAGATGAAACGTACCTTCAGCGTGGGCCATGGCGCGTGTCCAGGTGTCATACCCGTCGTACTGCCCATACAGGTCGGGGAAGAACGGATAATGCCCTGACACTGTTAGGTAGAGGTCTAGGAACAAGGGCGGTGGCGATGGTGGTGTGTGCTGCCCCGTGTCATTACCCCGGAGGGTAATCACACTTAAGCATACAGATTATTATTCGTCTGCCTGGTAGGACACCGATTTAATGAATAGTAAGCCTTACCAAAGTTAACGCAGCAGAACAATAAGATGGAAACTGTTCTTTATTACAACAGTTAGCTACGCAAGGCTGTGATCTCACAGGTAGTAATTTACAACTACAAAATAGGACTAAGTCCCCTCGCTTGCCTGCCCTGCTCCACCGGTCATCTACTCGTCCCATTCGTCGAATAGGGTGTCCTCCTCACCCTGGTCCTCATGGTATGCGCCCTTGCCTCCTGCAGTCTCCGCGGTACCTTCGTGTCCTTCATCCCACTCGGGATAGTTCTCAGCCGGACTAGGATCTAACAAAGGAGAATAATAGCAAGGTTGAGTACTAGTGTACTCAGCAAGCATTAATATCAAAAATGCACTGGATGACTCATATCTGTTTGTTATCACATTTTCTAGTTCATCTCTTTTTCTAAAAATAAATAACCCATCAAAACTTTAGGTAGCAAGTTTTAATACTAAAAAGACTACTTGTCACTCGAAGAGAAGATAGACCCCTAACGGTTCCTGTAGACTCCAATCCAGGAGATATGCATGAATTCATGATTTGTTTTAGCACTGCGCAAGCTTGTACCACTTTACCCATAGCTATTCTGAGCTCTCTCTGAGCTAGGTCCCCTGCATTTTCTTTGATGCGGGTTCGAGTTTAGAATACAAAACGTTTTTCAGGTTACGTGATTAAGTCTCCACCCATTACTTTTCGTCAGTGCTGACCCCGTCACCCACCGAGTTCCTATAATATTGGTTGGGCCGAACTCCCCGCACCCAACACTCCACCTAGTGCTATAGCGCCTTGGATCCCCCTCTTCCGGATTCCTCCATCACACACACACATATTACTTACCTGATGTGGATAGTATAGCCACGTAACAAGGTAGCATTTTCTGCCCGCCGAAACGAGAAAATAGTTGGCACTTAAATACGGGCTCTAATCTGGGTGAGAGCTCTGTTGGTCCTTATATATTGCCCATATGTAAAGGGTTCCCGCATCTTGCCTGATCTCTTTTCTCTTTTCCTACCCAGGGCCCCTTTACCATCCTAATAATTCTGTTTTCTCATTTCTCATCTCTTTTATCTTTTCTCTTTTATCCGATTTGGTTTTGAGACATAGTTTTGATGCATATACATATATATGATATAGCAAGATATATTTTACATTTAATGTAACTAGGTCGATGTTTAAGAGGTAAGCTTATCTTCGTAGTCGTAGAAAATATCAGCTTCGATGAAATCGGTATCAGCTACTCTTCTCTGCGTTGGTTCGTCCTCTGCAATTATACGATAGACGCGAATAATAAATAAATAAATATGTATTTGTTCTTTGGTGCTACTATTCATACACTAGTCAGATTATTTTCTTTTTTTGGCAAATTTTAATTTTAATAGCATTTTTCGAACACTTATTAGGTTAGCACTCCCCAACTGTGGTTGTTCTACGATCTACTGGCTCTAGGATCGAGGTTTCCTATTCTTGTATTTAATCGGGCAAAAACAAAATACTAAATGTACCCGCATGCAACTAGGTCTATTCAGTTTTACGCATGCAAATAAATGCCTAATCGATTTTACGCCGGTGTTGCTTAATTTCATTATTTTATTTTGATTAATTTATTTCTAATGCCTCAAATAATTAGTCTAATTTAATGAGTTCTATTGGCGATTAATTTTGTTATATAGTCACGGATTAATTTTGCACAATTTTTCGTTTTTATTTTCTATCAGTCTGGTCTATGACTATTTATTCATACACGGCTTATTTATTTGTTTGTTCCAATATACACACAGTGTTGACACGTCTTCTTAATAATGCTCATTTTTATAGGGCTAAATCTATCGCTATTAATTTTTACTGGAATTTACCTAAATACCCCTTCCCTAATTCCTATTTTCTAAACATAATCCTAATCCCACCCACCTAATCACCGTTTCTCTCTCCTCTCTATTCCAATCTGCCGACAACTCCAGGCTCTTTTTTGCTTCTTCCCCACCTCCCCATTTTCTCATTTCTCTCTAGTCCCCATTTCTTTCTTCTTCCTAGAGTTTTGCTCTCCACCGAAGCTTGCCCCGTGGGGACTCATGGCACCGCCTCTGCCACTCCTGGCTCCCTGCGCCGTCGCTCCCCACTCTGGCGCCTCCGGCCTCTGGGCTCGCCTCTTTGCTTTGCTGGCTTCATGATCTCCTCCTGGCTCGGCCTCTGGCTGGCGCATGGCTTCGCCCAGCCTGCTCGGCCTCCGGCCAAGTCATTTCTGCCGTGCTTGGGGTTGTGGACTGATATGGTTTCATAACTCCTCTTCTTTGTTGTCTTGGTGTACATGTTTAGGCTCGACTTATTTTTTATGTGGCCTGATTGTTGTCTATGCATGAAGAATGACGGAGGTGGGCTAAGGCTTGTTCATGCATGAGGGAGGTGCCAGATGTGGTTTCTATCGCCATGGTCGCCGCGCACTGAGGTATACTCCCACTCTTCTACTCCTCTATCCTGCTCCCTCCCATTGCTCTGTGATGGAATGGTTAGTGCTTTGTGATGGCTATGTGCGGATGATACTGCTACTGCTATGGCTAGATGGTGGTTTCTTGGGCATTACTAAGCTTCTAGGCTATGGTTCTTACTGGACAATACTAAAAAGGGTCAATTGGGTCAGTGACATTGTGTTCGGGCGTATTTAGAGGAACGACATCGCTTTTCGTGTGTATTGTAAAATAACATCATTTAACGCATTTCGAAAATTATAGAAATAACATTGCCGTCAGTTTTTCCGTCCATCTTTAACGGAAAGGAGGTATGATGTGAGAGGATACAATTTTAATGTCTGTTTTGCCCTTCGTCAACTCTGAGTACAAGGAATTGTTGGGCTTGCTTCTCCCGGCCATGCCATTCACAAGGAATTCATTTGTGCTCTTGTTGGATGTTGGCTAACAAAGGTATCGAACTACTGGATTTCATTTTTTCAGTAAATCAAGCAAACATCAGGTAGGAACACTTGTATGATTCAGTAAAACAGACGATTTACATCATTGTTGATGTGAACTCTCCTCACTTTCTGAACTAAAATCATATTGAAAATGTTAAACTGCAGCTATGCTACAGCTAAACGAACTAAGAAATTAGAATGCAATGAATCATAGAACAACTTCTGCAAATGCCTAGTGCCCCTCAATGTTGGAATTGTTCATCGATGTCACTCGCAGACGTCCATAGGATGTAGCCGAAGAGGCCGCGTCGCGCGACGAAGTCGAGCTTCTCTGCCACGACGGCCACGCCGTCGAAGGCGACCCAGACGTCGCCCACCAACACGTACGATGACACGGAGGCGTTGTCATACGTCGTCATCACCGCGTGGCACCCGCCACTCACGGCGAGCCTCTGGACCTCGGCGTAGGACATGAAGCCGGTCGCGTTGCTCCCGCTCTGCTTCGGCCCTGCGGAGACGACTGGTGCGCCAATGCCGTTGTTGGCCTTGTTGCGCAGGAACCACGACTGGCCGTGACGTTGTTGGCCGGCCAGAGCCCAAATGCCATCACGTTCACCCTGTCGAGGTTCATGGCGACCGCCTCCGACAGGTAGTCCATCGCCGACGCTTGGAACCACCACGTGACGTCGAGCCCGTCGAAGCCGTTCGCCCGTGCCAGCGCGACGGCCGCATCGATGAATGCGGCTTGCGAACGCGGAGTCCGAGACAGACGCGGCCGCCGCCACCGCGCTTCCCGCACCACTAACGCTGTCGGAGGTGGCGACGGAGAGAAGGGTCTTGAGCATGCAGTTCTTGCCCTTGAGCGCCCAGGAGAAGGTGGCGAGGAGGCATACCTGGGGTGCACAAATTTCCTCCACCCCCCCCATTCACGCCGATACTACTACCACCGCCTCCTCCTGTGTGGGATCTGGTCGGGAGCCACCGCCGTTGCTGGATCTGAGGTTGAGGACGAGGAAGCCGGCCAGCGGCGCCACCTCCATCTCCGCACCGCCGCTGTGTGAGCAAGCTCGAGGAGGGGAGGGGAGGGGTGGTGGAGGGAGAGGCAGCGGGGTGGTGCCTCGCTCCTCGCCGCGGGATCTGGTCGGGAGCCACCGCCATTGCCGGATCTGAGGTTGAGGACGAGGAAGCCGGCCAGCGCCACCGCCTCCATCTCCGCCACCGCTGTCGTGTGAGCAAGCTCGAGGAAGGGAGGGGAGGGGAGGGGAGGGGAGGGGGTGGTCGAGGGGGTGGTGGAGGGAGAAGCAGCGGGGTGGTGCCGCGGGTGGGAGGCGAGAAGAAGGCCGCCAGCTAGAGAAGACAGAGGCGAGGAAGAGCGAGGTGGTGGCGCGGGTGGGAGACGAGGAGGAGGCCGTCGGCAAGGAGGATAATATAATCGAGAGGGCATATTTGTCTTTTTACCTGTGCAATGTCAGCTAACAGGTGCCAAACTGACGGCAGTGTTATTCGGCAGAATTTCAGCTCTTCGCGGTGTTGTTTTCCAATGTATGACGAAGGCGATGTTAAATCTCTAAATACGCTCGAACGCAATGTCACTGACCCAATTTCCCCTACTAAAAATGGGGAATGAATAGGTGGGTTTCCTGGCTTGGTTCTGCTGGTTTGGGAAATGGCAGGGCTTGGGTTGTGATGGTTCTGGGTGCTCTCCACTTGTTCTTGATGGTCCTTCTGTTGCTCCTTGTGCTTGTCGGCTTGGCGTGGTTCCTGGTGGTCGATGACGGTTCGAAGTCGTCGTTACTGTCGTCCACGCTCCGCTGTGGCTTCCCCAACTCCTTTGAGTTCTTCTCCTCCGTCACTCCCTCTCTGTGGGTGGTTTGGTTGCAATGGTGTGTGGTGTGCTTGGCCTCTCTCTGCTCTTGGCCTTCGCTTTGGCTGGTTTTTGGTTACTGGATGGTATGGGGGTGGGATGGAGATGGAAAGGTTTAGTTGGCTTTACTTTGAAGTGGCAGTGGTGTGGTGCTGCTTGCTCTTGCTCACTGGTTGGTTTGCCTTCGGCTGTGCAAGAATGAAATAGGGTCGAGGGAGGCATTTTGTGGGATGTGGGCTTACGAGGGAGGCTTCGGTTGGCTTGCCTTTCCCTTGCCCTGTGCATGACCACTATGCCCATGCCCTATCGAGATGGCTCTCATATGATACTATTTGGTTGGTTAATAGCTAAGGACCAATGGACCATGAGGTACTATTGGTGGGATTTTCTGCGGTTCAGGTAAGTCGATATAACATGGATGTCGGATTCTAATAAACGTCGGGTGATGAAACCTACGGAAGTAAGATAGTGCCGACTAACCTAGGTTGGTCTGGGAACCTCGATGATCTTCCCGAAATCTGACGGCAATCCCATTTCTATTCCTAACTTCATTTTATAGCTTTTGTTTGTTACTGCTCTACTGGTCTTTGTGGGAAATGGGAGTATGTGCAGGGTTTCGGATTGGTCGAGGAAAGGGGTTCGATGGCTGGCGATATACGGATAAGGATACAAGGAAGGCTTCGGCGACATGCAATGCAAGATTTTATTCTTTTCTTTTGTAATGTACTCTGAGTTGTAATCTTTATTTATTCTTTGATGTAATGAATTTCTGTAATTAATCCCAGTTTGTATTAATGTTTTATTTTCATGCGTAATGGATTCTTGTAAATGGCTGAGATTATATTGATGGCTTATTCTTGCGGCAATATTTATATTGTAAATTTTGTTGATGCAATCCTGATAGTATTATCTTGCATGAATTTGTTTGGCGATGTGTTCGTTATTACTCCGGGGATGCAATCCTGATAGTATTATCTTGCATGAATTTGTCTGGTGATGTGTTTGTTATTACTCCGGGCTTATATTTTGTTCTTGTTTAAAAGAATTTTATTTTACTGCTAATTACTGCTTATCGATGATTAGATTAGTTTAATTTCTCGGGTTCTCACATGGTGGCGGTGCGTAGCCACGTGCCCGGCCTGGCCCAACGGTAGCGGGAGTGGGTAGCCATGTGCCCAGCCTGACCCTCGATCTGCTTTCGGTATTTGGCGGGCACGTGCATGTGCCCTCCAAAGTCTCCTAGCTAATTGGGGGCGTGTCGGCCTCGTCGTATCTTGTTGGCGTGGCCACCTCAGGGACCGTTTCGCACGACGCGTCACCAAAGACGGCACGCCTCAGATGTAGACCCAACGGGCCATCTGCAATGACTAAATCACGCGTCATCTCCGTGATCAGGCGACCCTATCCAGGATCTACCTGGAGTCCCTCGCAATCCCTGCGGTGATGCCCGTCTACAAGGAGTACATGAAAGTGACAAACTTGTAATTGTGGTAATCGTACTCAGACATTTCCAAACACAAGAGTACGTACCGCGAGGTGCACGTTTCACGCGAAGTGTACAGGGTATGCATCAGTCCGTGCTGGTACATGAGCGGGGGGCGGGTTGACGACATGCACCAGCCTGGTGCGTGTCTGCGGAGCGTACCAGCGTAGGTACTCGTCTAACACGCTATGGTCGTACAGGGTGCCCTCCTGCACGTAGTCCTCAAGAGCGTCTGCCCACTCCGCCAGCCACAGCTCCATCTTCGCCGTCTAGCTCGTCTTGCTTCCACCCCTCCTACTATGCAGCCATCGTAATAGAAGTGGAAAAAATATACAAACATGTGTTGTGTGTAACTCACACATGGACCGAGTTGGGCACCCGACGCCCGACAGGGACTGAAACAACCTGGCGGAGGCCGAACTGGCGCATCACCCTGTGCACCGCGTGGTTGAACTTCTTCTGCGTCAGCCAATACGCCCGGTTGCGCCAACACAGTGAGGACAGCCCAACGGGAGCACGGTCCTCCATCTCCTGAGCAAAGTACGTCTCCCAGTGCACGTTGTCAGTGTTGAGGCGATCGAGCTACTCGACGAAGTGCTCGTACACATGTGTGACCTGCATGTGTGCAAACTGTGCCTGTGAGCTGGAATAGTGGTTATAAAGGATGACCCGTAATACGACTGAAGTAAAGATACATGAGAGTACGTACCCGTCTACGACACCAAAGGGACCCTGTGGTCAACTGGTCCACCGCGCCCCCATGGTACATGTCCGCGCGGTACAGACTGGTGTCAAGTAGCATGGACCATCCAAGGGGGAACCGCTCGAACGACCATAGTTGTAGCAGGAGGGGGCAGCCTGTGAGGATAGAGGTCGGCCTCGTCCTGCAGCATGCCTCGCACATGCCGTGGTACATTACGGCAAGTACGGATAATCTCCAGCTGATCTGCACCTCCTCCCCGTCGGCGATGGCCCTCACGTACCGCACGAGGCGGGCGTCGACGAAGTCATCGTGGCTGCTGATAAACAGTACCCAACCGAACAGCCACAGCAAGTACACCTCGAGGTGCCGCGACACTTGGTACTCGCCGGCCTCTGGGTCCATCCGCTCGACTTGTGCACAAACGCCTCATTAGTAAGCCCGTCATATGGCAAGGATAGTGCATCGCTGCACAGGGAAAATGGATCGCATAAGTACCCGGAGCTGCGAAAGCCACCGCAGGGGTGGCCCATGCCTCTGTCGCGTTGGGAAGACGTAGTACGCTGCCATGGCCTCAACCGAAAGAACCCCCTCAAACCTGCCCAGCAGGTCGTTGCGCCAATCGGCAGACGCGTCCGGCGGGGAGGCAGTGGCTCCCGCGATAGGCAGGCCGAGCAGCACCATGACATCCTACAGAGTGGGGGCCACCTCGCCAAATGGGAGCTGGAAGGTGTGTGTCTCGGGCCACCACCGGTCCACCAGAGCTGTCAGCAGCGATCGGTCGAACGAGAACCGTCGTGACCGCTCTGGGCCAGCCTAGACCTCCCCGTCATCCTCGACCAGAGCCCCGTCCTCGTCGGTGGCCTCCACCATCCGCGCGAGAGGTAGAAGGCCGACATTGCTCAGCTTGCAAAGCACGAAGAAGTAAGTACATAACAGACATATGATAAAAAGAAGTGCCATAGTTAGCAGGCAAACATGTCTCTCAGCGTGGGTCTAGTCTCTAAGCCCGTCGAGGTGTCCGCATACGGACCATCCCTAAATCAGTCGCCTCGTCCCTGCCCTTAGGATGCGGGACACGACGACTGGCACAGTGCTACGCGACGACGCGTTGATCCAGCAGGCCGAAAGGCCAGTCCGAACCACCTAGGTCGCAAGCCATACCTGCAAATCAATTTCAAGTGAGCAATTACAACACAATTCGTGGTTTAATTATTTATAGCGTAGCTTTAGAAATTCCATAAATTTAGTTGCATTCTTGCATAAACCGCATATTCCTCAACATATATAGCCATAGCCGCATTTTGGTTTTAGGGTTTACGGTTTCAGGGTTTAGGGGTTAGGGTTAGGGTATGGGGTTAAGATGTTAGGGTTTAGGTTAGGGTATATCCATAACCGCATTACAACTCGTAACAACTAAATTGGTGTTAGTTCTACGACTACACTATTTACAATTATTAACAATATGCGACGTACCCGACACCTAATGATTTTAGTTGCTAACCTACCATGGTTTCGAAAGTAACCTACCATGATTTTAGTTGCTAACCCACGACTACACTATTTACAACTATTAACAAAATGCCACTACACATCTAATGATTTTAGTTGCTAACCTACCGTGATTTTAGTTGCTAACCTACCGTGGTTTTCGTTGCTAACCTATGACTACACTATTTACAACTATTAACAAAATACTACTACACATCTAATGATTTTAGTTGCTAACCTACCATGATTTTAGTTGCTAACCTACCGTGGTTTTAGTCGCTAACCTTCGACTACACTATTTATAACTATTAACAACATGCCACTACACACCTAATGATTTTAGTTGCCAACCTACCATGGTTTCGAAAGTAAATCTACAAAGAAGTGCAGGAGACTTACCATCGTCGATACATGGACCTCTCCTCCTCTCTTTCCCTCCCTCTCCTCTCCTCCTCTCTTTCCCTCTCTCCTCCTCTCTCTTTATCTTCCTCTCTCTTCTCGTCTTTCCCTTCCTCTCTTCTTCTCTTTTCCTCCTCCTCGCGGCCGCTCTGGTTCTGCCTGACGAAGAAGAAATGATGATGGGCGCGTGCGCGGCCGCGCACGCGTGCGGGATATAGAGCCCCTAGTCGCTCAATTCTGCCCGACGAAGAAGAAATGACGATGGGCGAGCGCACGAGATATAGAGCCCCTAGTCTCTCAACGGTTGTGCGACTAGGGGCTCATCAGTTGCTCAACGCTTCAGTGACAAGTAGCCAAAGGGACAGTCGCTCCACCGTTGGGCGACTATCCACGTGTCGCTCGACGGTTGGACGACTGGGTTCAGTCGTCCTATGGTTGAGCGACTAGATCCCCAACGGTGGAGCGGCAGAGGATTATCTCTGTAAAATAAAAAAAAGAGGTATATTACTGTATTTCGGAATACAAAACAAGGTTCTAAAAATCGGCTCCAGGTGTTGTCTAGGCGTCGCCTCGGCGCTCGACGGGGAGGAGGTGCCGCGATTTTCTCCAAGGCGATGGGCTAGGCGGGAGGGTCACCTTGGACCGGCTAGGCGGTCAAAGCCGGTCATCGGCGGCGCTAGGCGAGTATCGGGACCCCGAGTAGCAACCCTGGGACCCTCTGTGCACTCTGGATCAGTCTCAATATCAGTAGCTGGTCCGCACAGTTTCAACAATGATGTCATCACAACCATACAACAAACTATAGAAGAAGCAGACAAATTAACGATAATTACAGCAAAAGATCTTATGGTTAAGGTTCTTACAGAGGTCTGCCATGCAGGGCTACAACAAAAAGAGGTCGCAGCAGAAAAAGCAAAAGAACACGTGGAGGCCATTCGACATGCCTACAGGCAATCGAGTGGAGGACGTCCCTAGCACGAGAGGTCTTTGAAGACCTCCTCTTCATAGAGCTCGGAGCTCCCTGGGTCCTCTTCAGCTGCTGATCAACCAGAGGGCACAAAGCCATGAATACTTTGAATGTACTCAGCAAGCCGTAGGGAACAAGTATGCAAATAATATCCATGCCAGGCTCAACAATGACAGCTTTATGGTTACTTTGCAAAAAACAATAATGAATGGAAATACAATAAGTAGATTGCAAAGCATAAGTTCAAAGATTAATACATAAGTAAACAAGTTTCTTTGAAAACAACTCGTGAACACCCTGTTCACTTCCCAAACCTCTCGTGACCACCCTAGTCACTGCCCAGACCACTCGGAACCAACCAAGACCAACAAGTTTTGAGAAAAGTCTACCCCTTGCGTGAAATCACCAGGCATGTCCATAACTGGGGACATGACTATTCGAATAGGTTTACACTCTGCAGAGGTTGTACAGCTTTACCCCACAAGACACGACCTCTCTAGTTTGTTTGGCACCCGTCGATGCTCCGGCTCACTACCTTGCGTAAGCAGGCTAGAGCACATGACAAGGCCTTTACAAGGTTCTGCTTTGACTCGGTTCCGCTCGCTAAGGTTTCGCCTTCCTGGCCCCTCTTACGCCAAGTGTGCGTGTCCATCCCATGTCTTACACACTTCCACCAAAACGGAACCAAATCAAAGCATTGTCAATTAGTTGGCCAGGTTTACCCCACAACGGACTTGTGGTTGCACGGTATGGCCCAGATCAATGGCTTACAAGGTTAAGTCCTTAGTGGTTGCTCAGGCGAGACCTCCTCATCCCAATGTGCTTCCTGCACCCCCTTTACTGCACGATCACTCGCCCGAGCGAAAATATTTTGGGTTCAACCTGGCCAATGACCACCCTAGTCATGGCACAGCAATTTTTATTAGTGGCCACTCAGGCCAGGGCAACACATGCCATAATTCTATAATCTCTTAGTCAAATTTAACATCATTGAAACAAGTGACCGAGAGACATCGCACAACTAAAGCAGGTCTAAGTAATATACGCACCCTCGTTGGTTATCACAATAAGAATGTCCAACTAAGATTACCCACCTATGGTGTTCAAAGGTACATGTCAACATGTCGAAAACAAGTATTCAAGGAGTCATACTGACGAGTAGGTGTTTAGCTAATTCCCAAATCATTTTTATACAAATAGCCATGCATGTCGTCGGTAGATCAAACTGGGAACGACATGATCAAAGATCTATGACTTGCCTTCGATGAAGAGCTGAGGTTCTTCGATAGAGGTCGTCGGGTCCAGAAACTCTTCAGAGAAGTCGGAATCTACACGTGCGAAAAGAAACCAGATAAATACAACAAATCCAAATAAAGACCAAAAACTACCAAACTAGAACCAAAAGAAAAGCACAGGAATAGAAGAACTAGAAACAGGCTCTTGGGAGGAGGTTCAACTGAGAGGGTGGAGGTCCTGAGGAGGAGGTCATGAGGTCCTACGAAGGATACGACTACTCACGTGGTCGTAAAAGGGACACAACTACGCAACGTGGTTGTGAGAGAGCAAAAAGGAGGACAGGGCTTGGAGAAACTCAGAGAGAGAGAGAGAGAGAGAGAGAGAGAGAGAGAGGCCAGAGAAGACTAGAGGACGATGGCGAACTGTGCAGGTGCTCTGGTGAACTCTTCAGCGGCGAGGTGGTCGAAGGCGGCGCAGCTCCAGCGACTCCTTAGCGACGAGCAGGCGACGGCGCGGCTCCAGTGAACTCCTTGGCGAAACTTCAAGCACTGAGAAGCTGGGTGAGAGCAAGAGAATTGGGTGAGGAAAAGGTGATGAGAGAGAGCTGTTCAGGCTTTTATAGCTAGGGAGGACGGGAAGAGCAGCTGAGAGACTCTGAAGCACACGGATCCAAGGGTAGGTGAAGGAGGAGATGGGAGCAGGTCTGGGAGGAGACAAGAGGGGGAAACGAGTACTGCAGAAAAGACATCATTTAATGCGACTCAACATGCGCGCGGGCTTTTGCGTCAGCAGTGACGCGACGAGAGGAAGAAGAAGGTGAGCAGGTCTGACAGTTGGGGCTAGTCAAAGTTCGGGAGGGTGGTCCAACCAAAGGGGAGGTCGTGACCCAAGGGGTGGTCGTGACAAGTCTCCGGGACCACCAAGAGGTCTTCCATGACCACCCGGGAGGTCTCCCAGGACCACCCAGGAGGTCTCTCAGGACCACCCAGAAGGTCCAAACGAGAGGGAGGTCCAAGCGGAAGGAAGGTCCAAACGGAAGGGGGTCTGGACTAAGGGGGGGGTCCAAACGAGAGGGAAGTCTAAACCAAAAGGGAGGTCTAAACCAAGAGGGAGGTCCTACGAGAGGGAGGTCTGGACTGAGGAGGAGGTCCAAACGAGAGGGATGTCTAAACCAAAAGGGAAGTCTAAACCGAGAGAGATGTCCTACGAGAGGGAGGTCCTACGAGAGGGAGGTTTGGACTGAGGGGGAGGTCCAAACGAGAGGGAGATCTAAACCGAGAGGGAGGTCTAAACCGAGAGGGAGGTCCTACGAGAGGGAGGTCTGGATTGAGGGGAATGTCCAAACGAGAGGGAGGTCTAAACCAAAAGGGAGGTCTAAACCGAGAGAGAGAGGTCTAAACCAAAAGGGATGTCTAAAACGAGAGAGAGGAAGGGGATCTCAAACACCAGGGGACTCTAGCAAACTCTAAAGAAATCGAACTTTGGATTAGTTGAAGTTGGATTAATTCATATTAAATCGTTGCAAAATTCCAAAATCTCCAGGTTAAGCTTGAGCAATTTCAACAGAACCAAATGGTTCCTTTTATTTTCGAAAACTCAAAAAGGCCTAGAAAATTGGGATGCTACAGCGAGGCGGGTGCTGAGGCAGGAGATAAGACCTTGCTGCCTGATGCGCCCGACTCCCCGGCCCATCCATTCTTTTCGGCGCGCTACGGTTCGAGCTCCCACCGAATCGAGCTCGCCCCGGGCTCTTGCGCCGTCGACCTCCCCTTTGTTCCTGCGCCACTGAATCGAGGATTCGAGGTATGCCCCTCCCCTTTGCTCCTGCGTCGCTGACCTCCCCTCTCTGGTCCCCCTTCCCACGCCGTCGCCCTCCCCTCTACTCCTGCACCGCCGACCTCCCCTCTCTAGTCCCCCCCTCCCGCGTCGCCGTCCTCCCTTCTACTCACGCGCCATCGACCTCCCCTCTCTGGTCCCCCCTCTCACGTCGCCACCCTCCCGTCTCTTCCCACTCCCATCTCTGCTCCCCTAGCGCCAAGACTCCCCTTTGTTGCTCTGCCCCAGTAGCGCCTTGCTCATTGCTCTTCCCCAATTTGCTCTGTTGCCTGCATTTCAAATAGCGTCTTTGCTCTACTACTTGATCCACTGCTACTCTGCTGCTTGATGCCCCCTAGCGCCGGTTGATTATGCTGATTCTACCCCCCTCCCTTCTCTGCTCCACTCTTGGTTGTGCTGAAAGCCTTAAACTGCTGATTCTGAATATGCTTAATGTTTGAATGGTTGTGTTGAAACTGTTGATTCTGAATGTGCTAAATGTCTGAATGCTTTGAATGGTTGTGCTGAAATTGTTGATTGCTGAATTCAGAAGTGTTGTCTGCTACTTCGCTTACATGGATGTATTGCATATTCTAGAGTTTACATATGCTTGCATGTTCTAGCTCAGTTTACATATGTTGGGAGCATATGCTTACATAATTCTGTGGTCTGTTTTTTTTTTTTTGTCTGGAGTTTGGACTTTGGTAAATTGAATGCAATATCTATTTAGTTTATAGAACTTGGATAACATTAGTTGGTCTATATAATTGTGTTTCGTCATGCTCAGTTGTGTGTAGTTTGTTTGGACCAAATAGCGGTGCTTATATTTTGATAATTGGGTGTCTTGAAATATTGCCAAGTCAACACTTTACTTTATCCACTTGAGTTAGAAATTAGATTTGGCACAATCCAACTTTGCTCGGTGGAATCATTGCATGTAGACTATGTAGTTGCTTCAAACTGTCTTGAAGGGATGCATTAAAGCCTAGAACAAGTCAGAGCAAGAAATCTGGTGTTGGATTAAAGCCTCGATGAGGTGGATGGATGAGAGCAAGGAATCTTGTGCTGCCTCTGGAAGTGTTTTGAGTCTCAAAACCATTTAAAAGTTTTCTTTTGAATACAAGTGAAAAAATACTGTGAACTTCAATATCTTACTGCAATGTTGCCTTTAAGAGTTAGGAGTTAGGAGTCTTTTATTACTTATTAGTGAAAACTTGCTTGAGATGTGTGGCTGCATGTGTTTCATACTTTCATTCATTAATCATTCATACATTCTTTCTCACACAAAAGCAAAATAACTCATCATTGATTAAATATGCAAGTTTACATCATTATTTAATTACATATATGTTTACATCTAGCTCTTGAAGGGGAGATATTATACATGACTACATCAAATTGCTCATGTCTTGTTTCCTCATGTAATTTTCCTTCTATCTTGCTTTCTTGATCAATTTGATGCCTGATGCTTATTCAATTCATCATATTATTCCTGTTGTGGGCTTATCTGCACCGTAGCCAAGCCGGCCGCCTGATCGGTCCGCCTAGACGCTAGGCCCTAGGCCACCGGCCACCTAGCGCTTAGAGCTTTTTTGAACCTTGATATATAAAAAAATGATTATTTTTTTAAAAAAAATCACCTAAACACCTATTTCCATATCATAGCTTGTTCTATGGAGACATTGTTCTAATTACACGTACAAGTATTGTTGCAGAAGAATCATTTTGGAAAAAGGACATGAAGGGAATAGAGCATACATAAATCAGCTACAGTATGCTACAGGGCCATATCGCAGGAAATGATTATTCCATATTAAACAAAAGGGACATCACACTATTCAATTGTAGACATCACAGCCCAATGGGTTAAAGTTGAGAGAAAAAAAAATAGGAGACAGCAATAGTTACAGCCTTACAGGCTTACAGCTACATGCTTTCCCCTAAATTTGCAAGATTTCCATAGCTTTTTAAGCATCTAAAAATGACGGAAACACTACGTACTAAAGCAAATATGCTCGAATATACCTAAATAACAAGTAGGCATTCGACAGAAACATTACCTAATCTGCTAGAAGCATCAAACGTACTTGTTTTTCTTCTGTCCAAACATTCTGACCTAAAGAACATGCTTCACCTGCTAATCTACCCATGATCAATCATTGATCAGATCACAAAATCTGTCAAAATTTGCAGGAGCATCAATTCATCACGGAAACATGTATGGATGCTATTCCTTTCTAATAAAAAACTGCAAAGTTATGTTAGGTTTTAATGCCAATGCCGGTAGGGTGGCATGATGCATAGACAAAAACCCATGAACTGAGCTGCATTTCTGATGACATCTAATCAGTGCTCGACACTCATCACCCATTCACACTATAGGGAGGAAGTTCAGGACTGGGCAACAATCAAGACTTAAGATTACTCTCCAAATAAGAAACAAGCCCATTCACAATACATGCCATGAATTTTCTCGACATTATAAGAATCCACATTATGAGATTATGACAGCCTTAGGGGTTACAAACCAAATTGTTGAATGATGTTTAGGCACTTTTTTGCACTGCACAGTCTCAAACTTGAAGCTTCACGACAAGCTAGAGGTTTTAGAAGATTGGACGAACCTAAATAACTCAATTACAAACAACACGACCTCATAATCTCTCCCTAAATTCGTAGTAGCATAGTACCACCTGACATGGAAAATCAATTACAATTTATCACCAATTGTCCATACAAATTTCAAGAAAAGCTAGAAGTTTCAGAAGTTTGGACCTACTTGAATAACTCGACTACAAACGGCACAACCTCAAAATCTCTTTCCCTGAATTCCTAGTAGTGTAGTTGCAAATAAATTAACAAATCAATTTAAGCTCATCACCAACTCTGCAAAAATAATTATTAACCCATTTGAGATCATTTCTCCTGGTGTACAAATGATAAATGTTACCAACATATAGATGGGATTTGAGGCAACTAAGAGCACCTCAATGAGGGTAAGCGTGCCTTCTGCGATGGTACTGTTGGCACCAAATCCTGACATTCCTTCACTTCCCTTGGCTATTCACTTCTGTGACCACAAGCAGGACTGCAGGGAGTAGCCTAAATTGACATATGTAGAGAATAGTAAAAATATAAGTTGATAAATCAAATCAATTTTATATGCTTATCATAGGTCAACAGAACCAGTTACTTGGCATTCAGATTTTGACTATAACAAACTGACATATGGTGCCCAAGTCTTGGTAAAAGGAAATAAAAAAATTCCAAAACTCTGGGGCCAGGGATGAAAATATGGAATGCACCAAAGGACAAACTAAAAACAGAGTAGGCCTTAGACGTCTAGCAAGTTCAGTATGCAGTGATAACAATTATGATGCAACACTTAGGACCTACGATAGTATCCAAACTGGTGTTCAAAGTCAGCACAGAATAGCATCATTGATTGGAATAAGGATCATACATTTTACATGGGACAGTCAAAGTTTCATAACAGCATAAATTATAATCAATCTAGGTGCGTTCACCAGAAAAAGGGTCAATAATAGGCATGTGAAAGTCATATTATCTAGGCACAGAGATAATAATTGGTGCAAACACATACAAACAAACAAAAAAGAACTTGACATTATGGCTGAGAAGCGCTATCAAAATCCATGTGAGCTTGACAAAGAAACGACTGAGAATGGCTTTGTTGCTCCATCAACTGTAGGCTCTACATCCATGCCAGCCATATGTAAAGCTCTACATATGAACAATTCGAAGGAGACATGACAAACCATTGACTAATATCCAGACTTTCTTGTGATGCTATAGTTCTCCATGAACTGAAATTTCAGTAAAAAGGGAATAAAAAATACATGTGTACAAGTGGTGATCAACCAGAAGGCAACATCTCATAAGTAAAAAAAAAAATGTGCTAGAATGCGAAAGTACAGATCGATGGTTCCCTGGAATTCTAGACATTTTCAAATTTATGGGGCTGTCTATGGCTACTAACTAAAATACTTGAATTCCAAAAGAACTAATTTCGTAAGTTAATATGAATGTGTCCAAACAAGAAATGCAAACAACACATGGAGCATACCTAATTTTTCTGCAACTCCTCGCTCAGCTCTTTAAGTTTTGCCACCTTAGCTTCTAACTCCATCATATAACCCTGTAGCATATCAAAAAGAACAAATTTAAGTCCACATTTGACAAAAGTTTTAGAAGCTCAACAACAAGGAGAATAGATTAATTTTAGAAATAGTTTTTATGTAAAGTTCCTACATTGCTATCCAAGACTTTGATTTAGTATATGCAAAAGAGATCTTTATAATGTGTATACCACGTAATTTGGCTTGCTTGCATCAATATAGCATAAACTATGCACACAAACGAGGCTCATATCCTAATGTTGTTTTAACCAAAGCTTGCATAGAACATTTCTCATCGTTGTTGTCTGCCGCATTTAAGTCAAAATGTTGCACAATAGAAAAATATATGTGCTACACATGCCACTACAAGTAACGAAATACATGACAATTTGATTGTGGGTAATAACAACACCGAGTCACCGACAATAAACAGAATTTTCACCTGCTTCCTTTGGCGCGACCTCGAGGCAGACTCCTGGTTCTTGATCATCTCCCGCTACCTTCTCTTGACCACCTTCTCCATGGCTGCTACCTTCCTCCCTGTCAGCCCACCATTAAAAACATAAGGCACTGGTGGTGGCGACAGCGACGACAAGTCCCCGCCTTCTATCTTGCCAAACCCGTTGGACATAACAGGTCTCATCGGCGACACCACCATGGCCGGACCACGTGCTCCCTGGACGAAAGCTCCGTTCATCAATCCATTCCCTAACGACAGCGGAGGCACCATAGGAGCAAACACATTGCTATGAGGGAACAGCACGGGCGGATGCGGAGGTGGGGGCAGGGTCGGGGCCATGGGCGCCGGCACTGGCGAGACGGGTGGCGACCCCACCATGTCCTCCCGCACCACACCGAAGCGCACGAGGAACTCCTCCAGCGTGATCTCCCCAAGTGTAGATGTCGAGCATGGCGTCGAAGTCCACCGCCACGGCCACCAAGGCCAGGACTACATGGACGGCCACAACGCGGTCCCCAGTGGCGGCAACATTGACGAGCACCCACGTGAGCAGCGCCCGACTCTCCCCGTCCGCCCGTCCGCCCACCACCACCGTCCCGTCGACCCCCCTCCAGATAAGCCTCAGCAGCGACGCGGATGCGAGGCGGGACATTGGTGGCGTGCGGAGAGCAAGGGAGGCAGTGGAGGACTGGAGGATCAGGAATTTGGGAGGGGGCATGAAGAAGAAGGGAGAGATGGAGATCTCAGAGTCGAATTCTTACCATCGATGAAGTAGGTCGAGCACGGGTATCCGCAAAAGGCGGAGGTGACGGCACGCGCGTCGTCGCCGGAGAGCGCTCGCGGCAGCGGTCCCATCCCCCCGCCACGGCAAACGAGCGCAAGAATCCCAAGGGCGGCGCCGGCGGACCAGGCGGTATGTAGTAGGAGGCCCCGGGCTTGGCCATCCCGGCCATGGTGCGATCGATGGCCTCCTCCAGCTGCCACGCCATCGTGCCTCCTTCAGCTGACTGTGCGTGGGAATCGAGGAGAAGCAGAGCTGGCGCGAGGACGATGACCTCAATCGGGGGCGGATCCGAGCGAGGGGGTGCGGGGGCGCGTGGACGCCGACGGTCGAGGGCGACGGCAAGTGGCTGACAGCGGTGACGACCTCAATCGGAGGCGGATCCGAGCGAGCGTAGACAACGGTCCACGTGGGTGGCGTCGAGGGCGTCGAAAGAGGGAGGGTATTTTTGGCTGTATTAACCCTTTTTCACATCGTATTTACACACATGGTTGTACTCAAAATTTATTTTGTAAAAATAGCACTTCGTTCGCATGGCCTTTATGCGAAGGCGCTCTGCGCCCGCCATGTGCGGTGTAGTTGCCGTACAGCCGTTGTGCAGTGGCCCCGCCGCTCGCCACGTGTCCTCTCCCGATTAGCGTTAGGGTTTCGATCGATCTAATCCACAAATTTCGTAGCATTTTTAAAATATAGCAAATTAGTTCAAAAAATTATGAAAATTAACGTGAATGCTCCTAACACTGTGTACTTTTTTGTGTAATTTTTTTCATAATTTTACTCGTTCTGATTTTACCTCACAATTTCATTTAAGTGTACTCATTTTATCCTGCCACGTGTCATCGCTTCCCCCTCCCACACGCATGCCCCCTCACAAGCATGGGCCCCTCCGGTGGCCACATTTTGAACCATTCATCCTCCCTTCTCCGCACATATGTCGACTCCTCACGGCTGTCCTCCTTACTCGCAATACTGCGCGTAGACAACACATCCGAAATTCTAGGCGTCAACGCAGCAGCTCCTCCTTCGCTCGGCTACAAATACCAAAATCTCGTAGTCGCTCTTCGCTCATCCCAATTGTATTTCGCTTCTCGTTCTGGCACTCATCGCTAAGAATTCAGAGAACTTAACATAATTAATTTTTTTTGGAGATCAAGTATTTGCTTACTGCTCGTCGCTTAGTTTTTTTATAGCTTACCCCGAAGGGCAGGTAATTTGTCGGATGCTTTTTGTCGTTATTACCATAATTAGTTAGTGTACAGGTTATTAATTAGTTATGAATTAGTTAGTTTACTGGTAATTAATTAGTTTAGAGGTAATTAGTTTGTTCGCTGGTAATTAATTAATTAGTCATAATTAGTTTGGTGGTTATCAGTCCCGCATATTAAATTGGTGTGAATTAACTACTCGTAATTTATTTAGTGGTAATTAATCAATTGCAATAGGTTAGTTTAGTGTTAATTAAATAGTCATAATTAGTTAGTTTAGTCTCTGTTAATTAGTTTAGTGGTAAATAATTAGTCATATCTAATTACACATATGTGATCTAGCACTTGCATGCGATTTGTCGTATCTAATTACACATATGTATCATGGATAGGGTTGTTGTGGCTTTAGGTAATGTCGAACATGCAAGACTTGTATGTGTTTTTATGGTTATGGTCTCGTACGGGTCGGACTCGGCGGGTTGGACCTGTTGAGATGCCAGTACAAGGTGGTCTGCGCAGAGGGGCTCAACGTGATGAATATTCATGAGCTTTGGAGTTGCATCCGGACGGAGTTCGTCACGGAGGCAACGAGGAAGAAAGTTGTGATCGAGGGGATCACCTGCATGAATGATGTGTGGAAGCTCATCAAGGTGACTGGAAGCGTAGCATGAAGCCAGTACAGGCAGATTGCCTCCCAGCCTGAGGCGGACATTTACAGGAGGCCGATGGTGTACGTGAATTTTGTACCCAGGGCGCCGGACCAACTTGATGATGTCGGGGCCTCTACAAGCGGCCAAGCGTAGGGATGGCAATAGGGCCCCATTCCCCATTCCCCGATGGGGAATTCACCTATTAGGGGGTGCGTTTGGGACTACTTCATTCCCCACGGGGATATTAATATGAAAAAAATATTCCCCATCGGGTTTGGCGGGGACGGGGCTATTCCTCTGCTCCCCATTCCCGTTACCCGATGGGCCCCCGATAACATAGTGCATAGCCCAGCCCAACCGAGTGTATCATCAGGTGAAGCTGGTAAAATTTTCTCTGATGAAGACTTTAAGCGTATCAAAGAGCTCAAGGTACATGAATTTCAAATAGTTAATAGATCTCCATTTTACTAATACATTGTCATTCAATTAAAGTTCTGGTTCAAGCTGCACAGTTCTACATGTTTATCGAAAGAGTGAAGTTACTTATGTCTAAAGCTAAATTGTGCTTCTATACTGTTGTTAGATGGATATTTTACTGATTTTTTTTTAAAAAAAATTTAGGCAAAGAAAGAGGCAAAGCTGGCTTTGGCTCAACATGGACTAAGCAAGGGTGGTGATACAAAATCAGTAACCTTTAAAATTCCTTCTTCTGATTAGCTTAGTATGAAACGGGTTGATCCATCTCAGCTCGAGGTGCTCTCTCTCTCTCTCACACACACACACTCGACTTATATAAACTTTTATTACCCAGGCTCACATCAAAAGAAAGCTTACGAAAGAAGAAAGATTAGAGTTGGTGAAAGCTGGAAGAGAGGATAGAGGAAAATACCAAGCAAGATAGCTGTGAAACAGAAAAAGGTAAACATGATGTACTTATTTCATTATTTGACCCTCGGCTACATGGTTGTGTGTGGGGTCAAAATCCAAAAATGGCAGTACCGACGATGGGGATGGGGACGGGGATGGGGCCCCGATAACCCGACGGGGATGGGGAACGGGGAAGAATAGTACCCGACGACAAGGATGGAGACGAGGATGGGGATTTTTTCTTGTCATGGGGATGGGGATGGTCCACCACTCCCCGACAGGGAATGGCCCTGTTGCCATCCCTAGTAGTGACATGACGCAACGAGGCAGCTTTGTCAAGTGACGTGACCTGACGATGCAGCTTTGCGCAACAACGTTTCCCAACGAGTCTGCTTCGAAGGGCACGTCGCATGAACGTGAAACACATCCGTGCCTCATCGTAATGGAGCCACTACAGCTGCGCCCGCTCCCGCTATAAATATTGTTGTGTTGTTATCGTTGTGTCATTTCTCCAAAGTTCTCTAATGGGATTGCAATGCAGCTAATTTGTGCAGCTCATTCATACATTGCAGTACTACTCGCCGTCAAAATCACTATGCCAAATATCGTTTTCCAGATGTAGGGAAAAGTATAACATATTTGGAATATTCCACAACCTCCTCTAGACCGCTAATATGCCTTGTTGTCAAGACATGTATATCACCAAAATATTACCCAGGATGTTTACATATAAGCACGCCTTCAGAAAGCAACATAGTGTATATCGATGTCTCCAACGGAGTTGCAATACAGTTTTTTCCATACATTTCAAGTCACATGAAATCATGAAACCCAAATTTTCGAAACCTAAATTCCTAATCTTCGCGACCTAAATCCTTCATTTTTGAGACATATAAAATTGTCAAAATAGTACGCAATCAAGTCTACTATGTGAGGAGCCTAAAAAAACTCATAATTTTTGGACCTAATTTTCTACATTTTCAAATTCGTGCAAATAGTACACTTATATGGAATTACGAGAAAAATTCTGAAAGAATAAAATTATGAAAAATTTGCACAAACAATTAAACTATGCCAGGAGGCTCCATGTAAAATTTTATAATTTTTTGAACTAAATTGCTATATTTAAAAAATCCCACCACCACAGTCGAAACCGAAACCCTAATCGGTGTTAGGAGCATTTACATAAAATCAGAACGAGCAAAATTATAGAAAAAAATTACACAAGAAAGTACACTGTGTTAGGAGCATTCACATATAATTTTATAATTTTTTGAACTAATTTGCTATATTTTAAAAATGCTACGAAATCTGCGGATTAGATTGGCATAAACCCTAACCCTAATTGGGAGGGGACACATGGCGGGCAGCAGGGCCACCTGAAGAATCTAAACCCACTATTATGAGTTAATGGAGTATTTTGGTGATTAATGATAAATCTATATGTGAGACTAACACTTCTATTGATATACCTATTGTGTAGTCTTATTTGGATGAAAAGGTGAAAATCAAAGAGCTATGCATTCGACATCATATTCCTACATCTTATTGCATTCCTCGGATCCAAAATATAGGTTGAACTCCACTAAAAGTCTGACTTGAATATGTGCATATGTTTTTATTACACATTCGTGTATGCACACATTTAGGGGGAGTTCGCTCTATGTTTTGTAGTTTCATTAGTATTGATCCATATTTCTTTATCCACATATATTGGGGATCTCTACTTTGAAATCTATCCTTTGAGTGTATAAAACTTGTGTAGTTCATATATACTCATATTGCTTTATATTCAATTATTTGCAATTGTGTTGTGGAACTAATGTGTGTGCTAAGTTGTTTTCAAGACTTAGTCCCAGAGTTTGATTGAAGATATGAAAATGAAAATGCAAAGATGATAAAAGATCGGCATGGCTCAAGACAAAGGAGTCGTGCATTGCATTTGTTTTGTTTCTGGAAAAGTCTTCAGTGAAAATCGGTATGACCGCATTTGGTAAGCGGTACTACCGATGTCTTGGTAGTCTGGGAGTTCTTTTGACGGAACTCTGCTTGTATGCTGACGACAATATATTTCGAGCGGAACTACCGCACACCGAAAGTTCCGAATTTTAGTTGGCGGTACGTTATCTCTAGAGGGGCCAGTTTTGGACCTTTAAAGGAAGCGGTAGTACCGCCCTATGTGAACAGAACTACCGGAGAGTGGAACTACCGCATGATCAACGGCGGTAGTACCGCACCTTTCTGCAATGGCTTGTTTAGAAGCATTTATTGCAGGTGTATCTTGGTAATTAATGTGAATAACATTATGGGACTAACATTTTTCATGAGTTAAATGAATAGGTTATGTTCCAGGGTAATGGAGACTTCGGATGGCATCATGAGTTGATCGTCATCAAGTCAAGGTTCAAGAAGAGGATGCATTATGTGTTGATGCATATCAAGATCTCGAATAGGAGATGATCATGAGTTGATCATCAGGTCAAGTAAAGGATGCATCATGGGTTGATGCATGTCAAGACGATGACCCGGACTTGAAGTGAAGATCTGCGTTATCAAGCTTCAAGAAGATGCTCAAGGCAAAGGTATGACTAGCTAGGGCTAAGAATATGTTCCTAATCTTTTACCGGTCTTAGTGTTTGGTTGGAAGACCGGATTGCTAGTATAGAATTATCGTACTATTAACAGGGGTCTTGTCTAGTAGCTTGAGTCTCATCATATGTTGATATCTCAATCTTGCTTGCTCTAGCTCTCCGTGACATTATACTATTATTTGCGAATGTGTTTTGCAAATAGCCGAGGCTCATGCATTTAATCCTTGTAGCATGTGACTATACTTTGCAAATGTGTTTTGCAAATGGTTGAAGTCCATGTACCTACTTGTCGGTGTTTTAGAACCGAACTTACGTAAAGATTGTTTGATTCGGGCGGTCTCCTAGAATGAAATCACGCAGAGATTGACACGGGATTTTTATCTGAGTTCGGGCCTTCTCCGGGAGAATAATAACCCTACTCTGTGTGTGTATGGTATTGAGTGTATTACGAACAACCGGGGAAAAACTAAGACTATTACAGATGATAGTGCTTGTCTTCTGATGGCCTTCTTGATCGCCTTTCCTTCTCGATTGCCGCCTTATATAGTACGTGAAGAAGTGGCGGTTTCTCCGGTGGGCGGCGCCTCATCACATTCTCAGAAGAGCATGTTGGCAATAATCACCGACGTATTAACTCCTTCACGTTACCTAACAGCTATATATCAGAGATAATGGAGCATTACATGCTATTACTTCGCAGAGTAACAGCGTATATTGGCTATTTGAATTCCTTAATCAATTGGACCCACTTGTCTCGTAGGTTTAATTAATCATAAAGGCGTCAGAGGTGACACAGTCGTAGAAGAACTTACGACCATGAGGTAGTCGTAGCAATACTTACGACTATGGGGGTGGTCGTAGAAGAACTTACGACCATGAGGTAGTCGTAGCAATACCTACGACTATGGGGGTGGTCGTAGAAGAACTTACGACCACCTAGTAGGCTCCTCTCTTATAACATTAAGGGGTATACTTTGGGTCCATATGACATCATATTTACCCATAATGAAAATTATAGATGAAAGATAAAATGAGGATTATTAGATCCTCGTCATCTAGCCTCCCAGCTTCAAGTGAAAGCAACTTACTTGGTAAAAGAGTTATGGATGGTCTTACGGCCACGAGAGGGTCGTAAAAAGATGGTCGAAGGCAAAACTCTTCGACATTCGTGTACTACTTTGACCAGAAATATGCTTGGTCAAGAAAGTTACTTACGGCTATCAAATAGTCGTAGAACATTCCTACGATCACGAGGTGGTCGTAGTATGGTGATTGGAAGAAAAACCTTTCCGATTGACATTTCTTTTGGTCAAAAAGATCTGACCAAGGAAGTAATTTCGCTTGAGGTGTGAAACGAACCTAATTTCCCTGAACGGACAAGTTAGGGAATTGCAAACAACTCCGTTAATTACGTAAGTTGGAGCGGTTCAAGCGGTGGCAACCTTTGGAATGCCACGCCTTCATTTAAGGTACACGGTTATAAATACTTACCGGGGTAAGACTTAAGTTCATACTCTTCCCCAAATCGATCCAATTGTTCGTCGAGTTCTTGTCTTCTCGCCACTAACAAAAATCTCCCTTTTCTGAGAGAAATGGCTGGGAGAGTCGCCGAGTGGGCCGAATCGGAGATGGATGAAGTGAAGATTCAAGCTTTGGTTGACGCCGGGAAGATTCCAGAGAAAGTCCTCGTGGAGTGGTTCGCGGTGTATAAGGAGCATTGGCCGTCGGGGGAGAATGATCAAATCCTCCACATCTTCCGTAGGACAGAGTGTGGCCTTCGATTACCAGCTCACCCCTTTCTCACACTTATACTTGAGTATTTTGGAGTGGAATTGGTAAACCTTGGTCCCAATTCCATCACAATCTTGGCGATTTGTATATCTATGTGAGGCGTGACAGGAATTCCAAACAAACCTTGAGCTCTTTCAATACTTTTATGGAATGGCTCGACAAACTGGGATTGCTGGAAGTTGTGGTTTGAAGCTCCATGACGGGAAGTCAAAGGATTATATTCAGATGTTCACTAGGTCTTCGTGGCCGGGATGGAGGAAGAGGTGGTTTTACTGGAAAGTCACCTTCGAAGAGAGCCTTACCTTTCAAGGGAAGGCTGCCAAAAAGAAATCTTCGTGGGATTCGACTCCCCAAGATATCAGTCGAATTGCCCCCTATATTCAAGCCATTAAGGATTTGAAAGAAGGGGGGTTGACTGGATGGCATGTGGTGAAGGATTTCATCACACGTCGAATTAGCCCCCTGAAGAGACGAGTACCTCCCATGTGGAGGTACACAGGGCCAAAAGATCCGACCAGGGACTACGAGGGGGGTAAGTAGTTTTTGGACTAAACTCTTAATTTGATTTTCTTCAAAATTGTTTAATGAATATCTTTATCCGTTTTACACAGATCTTTCACAGGCAGAGATTGACACTCGAGTCAAACTCGTTTGTGAGAAGCTCCCGCCACTCGGAATGGCGGTTCCTCAAATTCTTGCGGTTTTACCCTCAGAGGAAAAAATAGAGCGCCTAAAGGTAATCAAAAGTTGATTTTATCCTTAGGACTTCATAGTCGTAGAAAGAACTTACGACTAGGTAGTGATTGTAAAAAATCTTACAATCAAGGAAATGTCGTAGAAAAACTTACGACTGAACACTGGTCGTAGAAAAACTTACGGTGGTCGCTGATTCTTCTTTTACATTTTTCCGCATGAAAGTTGGCATGGAAAATCGTTAGGATGTTGAAGAGCCCGAACTGATAACTATCGGTTCCGGGACGACAACGGACAAAGACTCAGCTCCTCCAAGTAAAAAACGTCGACTTTCAAGAGTCGTCGACAAAGGAGGATCAAGCTCAAGTCCCCTCATTTCGACCAGGTCCTCGTCAAGGTCTGCGGCACGCATAGTCACAGCAGAAACTGAAGTCGAAACAACTGAAGTCGAGGAGGATGAAGAACCTCTCAGACGCAAGGCCCGTAAAGTCAAGGATACGACCACAGCAGCAGCCGAGACTGAAGCAGCTGCAGCTGAGGAGGCCGAGGAGGTTGAAGAACCTCTTAGGCGTAAAGCCTACAAGGCCAAGGTACATTTTTATTATGACAAGAAAGCTTTCACAGTTTCTGCCACTTCTAGTTTTGTCAAGCAACTAGAAAAGGAGAACTGGAAGGAGTTTATGTCTTTTGTGAAGGACAACGCTGATCCAGTCGAGCCAACTGTTGAGGATAGCGCTGCTCTTGGAGTGGTCGAGACTGATCTTGGCCCTCCGAAAAATCAGGAGACCAGAGAGACGGTTCCTGTTCAAGACCTACGACCAGACGTGGTCGTGGCCGAGCCTATTCTTGAGCTACGACCAGACGTGATCATAGAAAAGAAGTCGAAGAAATATTCCGTTGGGAAGATAGCTTCTAAGTTTCTGATTAAATCCAGGATGCAGAGGTATGTGAAACGAGCTAAAATGTTAGAACAACATTTACCTTTTGCTTTTCACAATTTGACTTGCTTTCCTTTTGTGGCATTAGCGACTCCTTGACTCAAGCGAGGCTTCTATCGAGAAGCCCATTCTTCGCCTCCCAACAATTGGAGAAGTGTCGTGAGAAATGGTGAAGGATCGTCCACGGCCGGGTTGTGGAAGAAGTCGTGGCTCTGAAGTGGTTACCACAACTCATCGAGGTCGTAGCTACGACTCTTGAGGTAGCGGCTACAACTTTAGAAATGGTCGTGGAACCGTGAGAGTTCGAAAGCCTTGCCCAAGGTGGTGATGTACTTGACCACCGTGCGGGAAAGGAAGTCGCATTCTGAGACCTCCTTCACGGTATCCAAAAGAAAGCGCAATTTGTAATCGGAAGATGAGGAATACTTCAACTTCGATTTCTTTTGGCCCCGCTTCCATAGTAGGGTCTTGACTTTAGGTCCGTGACCGAGTCCCTCACCCCAAGGATATTCCCAATAGAGGGATACTTTTGACAACGGCGCCTTGAGAAGGTTTGGTGGGATCAAGTCGAGAAAGTGGACAAGTGAAGAATCGAGGCTAGTTTACTCAATATTTGCTCGATCAACCATGAATGTAAGTATTTGATGATACTCATACATGTGGTCTTCCCTTATTTCTCACTGTCTTTCTTTTTTGCAGAAAGCTCTAGAACTGATTGCCGTTGTTGGCGAATATCACCGACAACTTTTAGAGCTACGACAACAGATAGAGGAACTCTGTAAACAGGCAGAGAGGTGGTAAGTCACTATTTTTTGTAGTCGTTTTCTACTTGACTATTTACATAGTGATTACGGGGTTTGTCGTGGAAAAACTCACGACTAGGTACCAGTCGTAAAAGGCTTACGACCAGGTGCTTTGTCGTAGGAGAACTTACGACTAGATCCATGGTCGTAGAAGAACTTACGACTGGATCGATGGTTGTAGAAGAACTTACAACCAATTTGATAATGTTCATGTCCACTTTTAACCTTTACAGGTTAAATAGTGACGAAAAGACTTTGGCCGACTCGCTCGATTATGAGAAAGAGGAGTCGAGACAGCTTCAGGATGAAGTTAAGGAAAAAACTGTGGTTATTCGCGAGCTTTTTCGTATATCCAAAGAGAAGGATCAAGAAATCGAGAGGCTGAGATCTCGCCGATCAGGTAAGCATTTCTTTTCCTGCAGTCCATTACGAGTTCCCTTCCTTTTCTAATTCTCGTTTCTTTTTTAGAAATGGATCTTGAACTGGGAAGACTCGAAAATGAACTTAGGGATAAGACTTTGATTTATAACGAGACTGTCCGCATTGCTAAAGCAAATGTAGAGGAAGTCAAGTTATGGAAGGGGCGGCATGCTGAGACCGTCGTTTCTCATAATGCAGAAATCGAGAAGTTAGATTCTCGTCTAGCAGGTAAGAAATTCTTTTACCTGTGACTATTTTATTCTCTCATCTAGAAGTTTATTTACTCGACCAGTCTTATTCTTTTCAGAACAAGTGATCGAAAACAAACAACTCCGTGAGGCTTCGACTCGTCCCCAACAGGTCATGGAGGCGATGAAGATTAATCTTCAAGACAATATCACGCTCCTGAACAATGTACTTGGTGAGCTACGTACTGAGGGAAAAGCTCCTCAAGATGATACGACAGCTGCTCACGTAAGTACTATTGGGGAACAAGTCGGGACTTTGCAAGAATTGGTGACCACTCTGAAGGCCAATCAAACTGAGTCCATCAAGGAGGCGGTCGAAAGTGCTATAAGTTACGCATTGGCAAAACTTAAAGCTCATGACCCCAGCCTTAATGTGCAACCAATCGAAGTCGACTTCGACTGCCCCGAAGCAGAAGCCAGTCGTCTTATTAAAGAAATGCAACCACTCGGTAAAAAAGTTTCGGAGGAAATGCGACTAGGCTCTCCTTCTTCAGAGTGATTTGTATAAAACCTGTGAAAAACAAGTTTTTGTTGATGTATTATATAATGCATCTTTTTTCCTGCAAATCATCTTGTCGAGTAGTTAAGTAACTCAAAAGATAATTAACGAATGAAAGACTAAGAATTGAAGTCAAATTAATAACTTTATCCTAGCCCCCGACTATTTGCTTAGTTTGTTTAAACAAACTAAGTAAATAGTATTAAAAAGGGTTTCTGAAAACAGAGAGGTTTGGTTAACTTGTAGTTTCTGGTTACGACTATCATGCACTGGTCGAAAAAGTGGGAACGAATCGACACTAGGAAGTTCCTTCTAGTGGGCAGGACCACGTGCAGATAGGAAAGTCTTCGACTAGGTGATGTTACCTTCTCCGACTAGATTAATTCATCGAGAACAGTAACTTGAGTTAAACAAACATCCAGAGGACTTCCAAAAAAAATTCGTTCGCCTTTCTTTGGAGGACTCGATAAGTCTGTCATGGTAGCAAGAGTAGGAAACTGAACAATGCTAGGAAGTTCCTTCTAGTGGGCAGGACCACGTGCGAGAGGAAAGACTTGACTAGATGGGTCTCTTCCTCCGACCGATTGAACGAATCGAATACCCCAAAAGCAGTTGAATAAATCTAAGAAAGTGCACTCGACTTAGAATATTTTTCAAAAGAACTGAAGAAATAAACTAAGGTGAAAAGATGAGGCTTTAAAAATATTTTGACTAAATAGAACCCGAGCTCTTTGTGTTGGCAGCAAAAGTGAGTAACGAGTCGACACTAGGAAGCTCCTTCTAGTGGGCAGGACCACATGCAGAAAGGAGAGGCTTCGACTAGGTGATGTTACCTGCCTTTCGACCGGTAAAAGATAACTGGGTGTTTCGAAATATAGTCGAAAGATTATGAAAGCACTACTCAAAAGTAAGACTATAGAGGTAGAGAGAACCTGAGTCTTTATTGTCTGAACGGTTAGTTACACATAAAACTTGCGTAACTGGTCGATGTTCCAAGAATTCGAGAGAACCTGGCCATCTTCCATTGCCAATCGTACCGACCCTGGACGAGTTACTTCAACCACTGTGTAAGGACCTTCCCACTTGGGAGAAAGTTTGTTCCGATTAGACTTGGTTTGGCAGAGTCTCAATACCAAGTCACATCTGACAAGGTCATGCGAGGTTGGACCTTACGATCGTAGTATCTGCGTAGGGCTTGTTGGTAGACTGCTGAACGGATTAAAGCCTGATTTCTCCTTTCTTCGAGTAGGTTAATATCATCCGCTCGAAGTTGTTCCTGGTTTGAGTCTTTGAAAGTTTCGACTCGTGTTGATCTTATCTTTAGTTAGGAAGCATGGCTTCATTCAAGACTAGAAAAATGGTGTTTCTCTCAGAGTCTGACCGTTGTCGCATTTAAGCGCCCATATCTGAGGGTAACTCTGCACCCAAGCCCCGAGCGTTTGATGAGTGGTCGAAGACTCGGGTCTTAATTCCTCTCATTATTTGGCCATTTGCACGCTCGACAAATGACCCCATTACTTTGGGGATGGGCCACGAAGCATAACACAACTTGATGCCTAATTGCCGCATAAAATTCACGAAATTTTGCGCCGAAAATTGCTTACCATTATCTGTAATTATTCGACTCGGTACTCCAAATCGAGTAATTACGCATCTCATCATAAACCGTTTCTTTGGTTCCGTTGTTATCGATCCTGAGTTCGCTTCAATCCATTTTGTGAGCGATCAATAGCCACAAAAGGAACTCAAGCCTCCCGGAGCTTTGGGAACGGTCCTAGGATACCAAGACCCAGTTGCAAAAGGCCAAGATAGAGGTGTCGTTTGTAAAGCCCGAAATTGGTTGGTGTATTTGCTCGCTATGAAATTGGCATTGAGCACATTTTTAACCAACTCTTTAGCATCGTAAAGGGTCATTGGCAATAAAAAGCTTGTCGAAAAGCCTTACCGACGGCGTTACGCTCAGAGGAAGCATGATTTCCACAGATGCCATCATGTATGTCGTGAAGGAGTGTTCATCCTTCGCTCTGCGGAATGCATCGCATGAGCACCCCTTGAGTACCTCGTTTATAGAGGACTCCTTCAACCAAAGTATACATTTTGGCTTTTCGGGATAAACGATTTGCCTCGAGATCGCCTTGGTGCATGAACCCTTCAAGATATTCATAGATAGGCGCCATCCATGTTTCCTCGTATTCTAGAGAGGCCGCCTCAATAGGAGGTGTCTCGGTTCATCGACCGATGGCGGCTTCGAGTTGTTCCAAGAATACTCCTTTTGGTACTACAGATCGGGAAGAAGCTATTCGAGCAAGCCGTCTCGCGAGGAAATTATCCTTCGAGGATGAATTGTGCCTCAAACCTAAAAATGCTTTTCTAGCTTACGACTTCCGATAAGTACCGATACATTGTCGGGTTAGAGCTTTGGTACTTTTTCCGATTTGATTCACGACTAGTTGAGAGTCTCCTCTCACGAGTAGTCGACGAATTGAGAACTTTATTTTGCTTTCAGATGCCGCCTAGTAAACCTTCAGATACGCCACGTTGTTAGTGGCCCGAAAGTTTAATTGTATGGCATACTTTAAGGTCTCTCTAGTAGGAGATACCAGACCACCCTGACCCTCGAGCCACTTAAAGTAAGCGACCGTCAGTACATCGATCCATCGGTCGTGGGAATCAGATTGGGGATCTGAGCGAGTTCAGATTTGTCCATTCGGCGACAAAGTCCGCCAAGATCCGGGATTTAACGGCCGTTCGGGACACGAAATGGATGTCAAACTCCCCAAGTTCGACTGACTATTTTGCCATGCGTCCGCTATTTCCTATTATGGAGGATCGCTCCCAAGGAAACTCGGGCAACCTGACTATTTTTGCGCTGAAAATAATGCGCAGCTTCTCGAAGACATGAGGAGGGCATATAGAAGCTTTTGGACCTGAGGGTAACGCTCCTTAGGCCCATGTAAAACTTCACTTACGTAGTAAACCGGTCGTTGTACGTTTTCACGTTCTACGACTAGTATCGCGCATCGCTGTGGCGTGGCAGCTAGGTAAATTAAGAGTGTTTCTTCTGGTCTCAGAGAGACTAGAATAGGAGCACTCGTAAGGTACCTCTTGACATCCTCAAAGGCAGCGTTTGCCTCTTTCGACCACTCGAAACCTTCGTGTTTCCTAAAAAGTTTAAAGAAAGGCAGTCCCTTTTCTCCTAGTCGTGCGATGAAACGACTTAAAGCCGCCATTCACCCCGTGAGTTTCTGGACTTCTTTCCTTATGGTCGGAGGGCGCATTTGGAGAATGGCCTTTATCTTTTCCGGATTTGCGTCGATTCCTCGTATAGATACTAAGAATACAAGCAATTTTTCTGAAGAGATTCCGAACACACACTTCTCAGGATTGAGTTTTAAGCGATTTTTTCTGAGATTGTCGAATGTTTCTTGTAGGTCGGTAATATGATTAAGTCCCTTCATGCTTTTAACGACTAGATCATCAACATAGGCCTCCAGATTTCGGCCTAGTTGAGATGAAAAAGTCAATTGCATCAAGCGTTGAAAAGAAGCACCGGTATTTTTTAGACCAAATGGCATTTTGACATAACAAAATATACCAAATGGTGTAATAAATGCAGTCTTTTCTTCATCGTCTAGACGCATATTGATCTGGTGGCATCCAGAATATGCATCTAGAAAACTTAACATTTCACAACTGCGCAGAGAATCAACCAACCGATCGATGCGAGCTAAAGGAAAATCGTCTTTTGGACAAGCTTTATTAAGATCAGTAAAGTCTACGCACATACGCCATTTGCCGTTTGACTTTCTAACCATTACAGGATAAGCCAACCATTCTGGATGATTGACCTCTTATAAAGCCCGCTTTAAGTAGCTTATCCAATTCGATTTGATAGCATCTCGTCGATCGGGGCAAATCTCTGTAATTTTTGTTTTGGGTACTTTGTCGGCCGTAAAGCTAGCCTCGTGCTCGATCACCTCCCCGGGACTCGGGCATGTCGGATGCTTGCCACGCCAAGACATCTGCGTTAGCTCGGAGGAAGGCGATGAGGGCGTCTTCCTATTTGGGGTCGGAAGTTTCCCAATGCACGAGCGATCTTCGAGGGCTCCCTGCGTCTAGAGGAACCTCTTTGACCTTGTCGTTCGGCTTCGGTGCAGCTTTAGGCTTCGACTTGCTAGTCAAAGGCTGACTTTCTTCTCGAACTGGTATTTGTCCAACCATCTCGAGGGATCGACGGTCGCAGGTATGCGCCATCTTCTTGTCACAATGAATTGTGATTACTCCTTTGGGACCTGGCATCTTAATACATTGATATCCATAATGAGTAGCCATTAAGAATTTTGCCAAAGTTGGTCGTCCGAGTATGGCGTTATATGCCGTATCGAAATCGACCACATCAAAGGAGATTTTTTCTGTCCTGAAATTACTTGGTGAACCAAATATTAAAGGAAGAGAAACTTGACCAATCGGTTTGGTAGAAGATCCCGAGACGATTCCATGGAAAGAGTATCGCATCGGTCTTACCTTAATACAGGTACTTGCATTTCGCCCGTGGCACTTGTAAATAAAATATTTAACGAGCCGCCACCATCAACCAAAACTTCGGTTGACCCGACAATTGTTGATGGTGGGTTCGACTGATCGATCTACCGACACGTCGAGTCGAAGCAATTAGACGATCACCCTTCTCAAAGGAGATGGTAACCGACCACTTCGGTAATTTATTGACAAGAGGAGGATCTATGGAGTTTACCTCACGCTCGTGACTTTAAGTCATCGCTTTGATTCGTATGCCGATGATCCTCCATAGATGTGCTCGACGGTGTGTTGCGGATCCCGAGCGGCATCTCCTCCTCGTCATCGAAGTCTTATGACCACTCGCTTGTCCTACACCGCCGAGAGTAGGAAGTGGTCCTTGCCGTTGTAGTAGTCTTCAAGCTTTCGCTGAAAGACCCTAGAGTTCTTGAAGGTCATATCTCTCCTTTTTATGGAAAGGACACCACCTAGGTTTATCATTTTTCCGATCGGGCGCTTACCTTTGCCTCGGTGAGTGTGGCTTGAGGTGCGTGGCTCTTTATCATTCACACCAAGACCTCCGTGGAGCTGGCGGCTTGGAGTTTTGACCCTTCGCCTTTGTTCTTGGTCTTTTTGCTTTCTTATCTTTCTTCTTACCAATATCGTCTGCTCTCGAGAGGTATTGTTTTCTCGATCGATTGTGTTGTTCCACTCGATCGCCTCAGAGGCGATCGATATCGATCGACCATCTCAAAGAGTTCAAAGGTGATGGTAGGCGGATTTAAAGCAATATCTTCGTTATTCTTCTACTACGGACTCCTTGCTTGAAAGCCCCGATGACAGATGAATCGAAACTTAGGAATTGAATTACGAACCCGACTAAAGCGCTTGATGAATTGGCGCAAGGTCTCATTGTCGCTCTGTCTCATCCGTGCAAGTCGTCCTCCTTCCTGTATGCATTGTAAGTGCCCTCAAAGTTTGCCAAGAGAAGATCGCAGAGGTGTTGCTAAGAATGAATCGACTCGAGTGGTTGGTTCAATAACCACGATCGAAAGCGCACCCTTCGAGCATAGTTGGAAGGTAATTTACCATCACATGTTCTCCTCCTCCGCCGCTCGGACAAATTGTTGTGTATATTTGAAGAAATTCGATAGGATTTTGGGATCCATCAAATTTCTCCATGTTCACCGGATAAAGCGAGGTGGCCAATGAGCGACTCGAAGATCAAAGCGAGAATGCCCGACATCCAAGAATAACTTCTTGATGCCTCCTTTGTAGAAAAGAAGGGTTGATATCATCAGGTGGTCGTACTTTCGACGATACCCGATAATAGGTTGACCTGATCTGTAATAGGTCTCGGCCCTACGAGGGGAATACTCCTCGTAGTTCATCCGTTGCTGCAGATTCCCATGTCGGTATGGTGAGCGATCACCTCTCCGAGGGGTTTGTTGATTATCAGTCGTTCGAAAGACATTTCTTTGAGTAGGAGATCGATGCGACTTACTGTTGCGTCGATTCCATTGTGGTGATATGATCGATCGACTGGTAGCTGAAGAAGTCGTATTGCTACGATTTCCTGAATGATGCCAGCGAGGTGCTTCCAGCGTTTCCATCGTAGACCGAAGCCTTTGTGCGATCTTCTCAACGAAGAGGTCGTACCCGGCCTTCGGCGAGCTCGAGTTGGATTCTCGAGCAAATCATCGATGTCTTTGGAGTTCTTGAGCTTCCTCTGACTGATATTGAATGCGCCTAGGTAAACTCTTCTGGGCCGCAATCTTCCTTCGTCGAGTAGCTTCAAGATCTTCCCTGTCAGACTCTTGGGACTGCCTCAATGAAGTGCGAGTATGTCGAGGATTTCCTTCGCGTTCATGGAGGTGTTGGTCGTGTCCGCCATTGGTGGTGTTCTTGCCCACGCCATGAGGCGTAGTGCATGATCTTCGGGAGCGTCTCCATCTCGGTTTCTAGGAGAGTGACCTTGATCCGAGGAAGGACGAAGACCTCCGTTGATGATTCTCACTTGCGCCGAGGCCTCCCGCTTGAGGAGTAGTCGAAGACACCATCGACGACTTGGAGTAATCCTCCGTAGGGGAACTCGGGTTATAACCGTCTCCGTCGGTGAGGTGGGATCATGAGAGATGGTCGAATTTGTAGGAAAAGCATGCTTGATCCCGCTCTCTCTGGCGCCATCGGAGAGAGAGAATCACCAGATCTTTGGTGAAGTCTCGAATTGTGGCTTCGAACTTGCTTCACCAAGTCGGACCGTCTTAGGAGGACTCTGACACTTCGAGGTAAAACTCTCGTCGTGTTGTGAGTCCACTGGTGTAGTCTGGTCGATTGACCCTTGTCCTTTGAGAGGGTAGATTCCTCTCTTGGACGTCTTGTTGTGGGGATATGGATCACTCCTCAACTCCATCACGACATTGTCTCTCGGATCTCGGGAAGATCACCGGAGGCGTAGCATTCATTAGATGAGTCATCACTCGGCTCAGAATCGAAAGCCAGCATCCATGTCAACATCTGCAGAATCTGCCAAGTCGAACTAGTTCTCCTCGCTCCATTCTCCCGCCATGAGTGCATGAGATTTGGAAAACAGAGAGTATGTTGACAAGAGATTACGGAAGATCCCCACTGTCGGCGCCTAACCGCCGGTGTTTTAGAACCGAACTTACGTAAAGATTGTTTGATTCGGGGTCTCCTAGAATGAAATCACGCAGAGAGATTGACACAGGATTTTTATATGAGTTCAGCCTTCTCCGGGAGAATAATAACCCTACTACGTGTGTGTATGGTATTGAGTGTATTACGAACAACGGGGAAAAACTAAGACTATTACAGATGATAGTGCTTGTCTTCCTGATGGCCTTCTTCGATCGCCTTTCCCTTCTCTGATTGCCGCCCTTATATAGTACGTGAAGAAGTGGCAGTTTCTCCAGGTGGAGCGGCGCCTCATCACATTCTCAGAATTCAAGCATGTTGGCAATAATCACCGCGTAGATAACTCCTTCACGTTACCTATGACTATATATCGAGAGATAATGGAGCATTACATGCTATTACTTCGCAGAGTAACAGCGTATATTGGCTATTTGAATTCCTTAATCAATTGGACCCACTTGTCTGTAGGTTTAATTAATCGTAAGGTGGTCGTAGGTGACCTGGTCGTAGAAGAATTTACAACCATGAGGTAGTCGTAGCAATACTTACGACTATGGGGGTGGTCGTAGAAGAACTTACGACCATGGGGTAGTCGTAGCAATACCTACGACTATGGGGGTGGTCGTAGAAGAACTTATGACCACCTAGTAGGCTCCTCCCTTATAACATTAAGGGGTATACTCTGGGTCCATATGACATCATATTTAGCCATAATGAAAATTATAGATGAAAGATAAAATGATGATTATTAGATCCTCGTCACTACTCATTGTGGCATGATCTAAGTTTGCAAATGTGTGTTGCAAATTGTTGGTATTCATACATTTTTCCTTGGCATGGTCTAAGATTGCTTGTTGGTATTTCTTTGGACTTAGACCATGGTAGTGGCTCTTTGGGGTTGTGCTTTTGATTTGATCAAATGTGTTTGAGATCAATCAAATAGGTGGGTTGTGTAGCCCTCTAAATAATCTTTCCATAGAGTCCAAGATTACTCCATTCCAACATCGGAGTCAAAAGTTATGACCTTTTTACCGAGTGTCATATGTGCTGAAATTGGACTGTGGAACTACTGCCCGAGAAGAGAGGTACTACCGCAGAACGGTAGTACCGCCCTTTGTACTGCGGTACTACCACACTAAAGTATTTAACGACTAGTTTTTGAGCCATTAATGCACTCGTACAACTGATGAACAGTAGAAAATGGTAGTATCGGAGTTTGTACGGCGATACTACCGCAAATCCTGATTTTTTGGGATTTCTGCTCCCAATGGCTAGTTTTTGTGTGTGGGCTATAAATATTCACCTTGACCGGTTGAGAGACAACCTTTGGCATCCTATTTCACTCTCTTGAGCTAGTGTTAGCTTCTCCTCTCAATTGTGCATGTGTTGCACCTTGTGAGCAAGAAGAGAGGTCTCTAGTTGCATGTGTTGCATCTAGAGGTGGATTTCGTATCCACTTGAGCTTGTGCATTCATTGCACGTGGTGAGAGTCAAGTAAGGGGCTTGGCTTGTTACTCTTGGTGTTTGCCGACACCTAGACGGCGTGGAGGCGTAGTGGACGGTGATCTTCTCAAGAAGCTTGTGAGAAGGCCCGGCGTGTTGTGAAGGTTCGAGCTCACCTACCCGGAGCGGGAAAGAGCTACCACTAGTGGAATTGAGATGTTTGGCTTAATTCGTGAAGCCGGTCCAATTAGTTTGGGCTTACCTCAACGTGGATTAGGGGAGACCGGCAAGTCTCCAAACACCACGCTAAAACGTCCTTGTGTCATTGTGGTTTGCTCTCTTGTGATTTACTTTGTGCAATTTACATTCCTAGAATTAAAATTGCTTATATGTCTTTGTATGTTTGTTATCATTATCAATAGTCTCATATTGTTGGTGCACTTAGTCAAGACTAGTTGATTTAGGTTTTAATTGAGCAAAACCGAATTGATTTACAATTCCGCATAAAACTTAATTTTAGCCAAAAGATTTTAAAAACCGTCTATTCACCCCCCCTCTAGTCGGCCTCCTCGATCTTACACCACCGCACGGTGGCCATGCGACAGCGGCGATGTGGCAGGCGCGAAGCGCCTCCGCATAGTGGCCGTGCGGATGGGGTGCTATTTTTGCACAAAAAAAAGAGCACGACCATTTTTGTAAATGCGATGCCAAAAATGTTGATACTACCAAAGATTCAAGAGGGAGGATGACGGTTGGAAGCCGAGGGGATGGCGGTTCACTAGTCTGGAGGAGGGGGAGGGCGTGAGGGTCGATAAAGGAAATCGAGTGATGGGGGAAGGAAATTTTGGGAGGGATTGGGGGGAAGGGGGGTGGGATGGACAGTGGATGAGGTGGGGCCTCCCCTGCCCTCTCTCACTACATTTATTTTCATGATGGGGCGAGCGAGAGGAACAGACGACGATGAAAGTAAAGGCTCACCTTTGGGCGTGTGAATCTCATAGGAAGAAAGAAGGGGAGCATGGACGACCACCAACTATAATTTTTAAGTATCAGAGATTTATCTCTTTCATATCGTGCCAATGTTAGGAGCGATTTGACTCCCATCTTTGTGGTTGTAATACCCCGACCCATTCGTAGTGTGGCCCATATGGAGTTGTAATACTAGGATTAGTCACACATTGCTTATCTAAAGTGAGTTGTAGTAGCATATAATGTCTGTTGGGTTCAGACGTAGCACCTCCAGGTTAACCTTTCTACATAAAGCACGAACGAAAGTGTAAGTAGGGTGCTATGTATGCGTGGATCCGCCCCATAGGTAGGCTGGGCATTGAACGAATTTTAGGCCATGGTGTTACAATGACTCTTTTTTGTGGATGAGAGTTGTGTTGAGTAACATTCATCGTATTTTTGTCTCTACTTTCTAGCTCCTTAGTTACAACATCTCTTGGTGCAACCGATGCTTTGGTTTTGTTCTAGGTTAGGTTCGAGACTAAAATGCAAAACGTAAGGGCAGTAAAAAAAGGGGGAAATACAAAGGGATATCTCGTGATGTCTCGCTAAGCAAATGTTAGTGATACCAAATTTAACTTTAGCTTGCATTTTATGTGACCTGATCCATATTTAAGCCTTTATTCTTAGGGGAAATTAGCTTAATGACATCGTGTTAGAGCGTAATCGGAGGAACGACACTCCGTTCGTGACGCACTAGAAAATAACATCGCGAACACCGAAAAATTAGACGAATGACATCGCCGCCAGTTACTTCCGTTTCCAGAATTTTTAAAATATAGAAACTAAGCTAACAAAATTATCAATTTTTTTGGAGCCTCCCGACACAGTTTAATTACTTGCGTATATTTTTCAAAACTTTATACATTCTGATTTTGTCTCTAAAATTCATTTAAGTATAATATTTGTAGGAATTTTCTAATATAGAAACTGAGGTCCAAACATTATGAATTTATTTCCAGGCTCCCTACATAGCGGATTTGATTGTGTAATTTTTCTAGAATTTTTTAAAAAATAATTAATGCAATTTCATAATGTCCTTGCATTATAAAATATTAGACTTCTCGCACAATGGATATCATGAAATTGCATTACTTAATTTTGTAAAATTCTAAAAAAATTACACAATCAAGTCCACGGTGTAAGGAGCCTGAAAAAATAATTTCATAATGTTTGGACCTCATTTTCTATATTAGAAAATTCCTACAAATAGTATACTTAAATGAATTTTAGAGACAAAATCAGAACGTATAAATTTTTTTTAAAAAATACACAAGCAATTAAATTTTGTCAGGAGGTTCCACAAAAAAATTGATAATTTTTTGAGCTCTGTTTCTATATTTAAAAAATTCTGAAAACAGAAATAACTGGCGGCGATGTTATTCGCCTAAATTTTCGATGTTCGCGATTTTATTTTTCAGTGTGTCGCCAACGGAGTGTCGTTTCTCCGATTATGCTCTAACGCGATGTCACTGAGCTAATTTTCCCTTATTCTTAACTCAAGTAAGCTTTTACATTTATGTACGTCATAATGTTTCAAACAGAAAGCCCAAAATCAAGCTGAGACAGGGCTCACACAAAATGGACACATCATGCTTAGTCAAGTTTTTTCATTTAAAAAATGGTTTCTAACTATATCCATTTTAAGCCTCATTCCGAACTTAAATTCAACCAATTTGTCGACACATATAACAAAATGTGTGGGATCATTCTGATATGTTTTAAAGGGTGATATATGGTAAGTATAATGTAGACGGTCAACGTCATAAGGAATAGAAATCGAAATAAACACGCGAACGAAACTCGACCTAAATAATATCACAATCATCGTTGTTTAAAATAGAGAAACAACACTATTGTGGAATATTGCATCACAGCAATTTGAAAATGACAAGAAAAATACCCCTTCATTCCTTGACTCTCCCTGATGCTCGCCAGTTTAGATTATCCACCACCACGAGGTCGTATGTTGTTACTGATGCTATTGGGAACTCCTTTGGTGTAACTACTGCCACAAGGTCCTAGCTTAGCCAAGATCCTTCGCCACCGTCACAATCTCCTCCAAACCGCTATCTTTTCCCCTTTTGCAATGTCATTTTAAAATTAGCTCAAGTTGGGATGTTGTTTTTCTAAATATGCATGTTTATTTGGCTAATTTTCTCATTACGTGTCTACACGTAGGTGCAACCATGTGCTTCCCTATAAATCTGTTAGGTAAAGCTTTTGTAGAGCTTAAGAAGTTGACACCCTTTCACAAAACAATGCGGTGAAATGATAATATAGTTTTTTGAGACAAAAAAATGAGAATATACACTTAGGAACATCCAATATCATTGTATAATTCTTCTTGTAAACAATGTGGTGAAATGATAATATAGTTTTTTGAGACAAAAATGAGAATATAAACTTAGGAACATTCATTATCATTGTATAATTCTTCTTGTACACCCATTCTGTCTGTATATTATTTTTATTACCTACACAATATAATAAAATGCTTGTAACAAACTATACTTTAAAATCTTTTTTTTTGTACTGCAAGAGGTTTTGAACTTTTAATTAAGAACAATGCTTCTACATTGCTTTGAAAAAGCTTCAAGAACAATTCTTCTATATTCCTTCGGAAAAGCTTCCATACGAGACATGACAAGTAGATAACTTTTAGTAATCAAGGAATTACATCGATAACATGCGGCAGTAAAAAGAAAACATAAGCCATATTTCCAAAGAGCTATGATATATTCATGCTTGTCATTTGACTTCAATTTCTCCGAGTGCTAAACTACCTACCGTCTTGCCTTAGGACTCGGAGCCAGTAAACTATATCTTCTTTTTAGTAGAAAATTTATCTAAAATCCACTCAAATTCAGGACTCTTGTTTTTACAGTATTTTGCATAGTATTATTCAAACGATAGCCTGAATGCTAAAATTTAGAGTTTTTCCTAACAGAAGATGTGTTTGAGTAAAATTTGGGAAAATTGGATTTTGATCTCTCATCTGGCTAGGACAGTTAACAAAAAACGTCACCCCAATGCCTCCAACCACTTGTTCCTCCCTGTTGTGTTCTCTCTCTCTCTCTCTCTCTCTCTCTCTCTCTCCACTCCCATCCGACCCATCGGACTGGCTTCGACCACCACTGACAAGTTACACCGCTCTTGCTTCTACCCCGACGTCCCAAGCTCCACCACCGACCGCCGATCTCAGAGCTCGCCGCCACAGCTGGATCTCATGCCTCATGTGGAGGTCTCCCGTTGCGAGGGAGCTCGCTAGATTCGACAAGGACGAGGTGGGGAGGCGGGTGGTGAGCGGAGGGCCGATGATGAGGCGACGTTGTGGGGTTGAGACACAGCACCGTTGCTCCCTCCTCGGAGCTCGATTGTCGCCGTTGCCCACATCCCCTCCTCCCAGTAGGCTTGTTGCAAATTTTTCTCCGAGTAGTTGCAATACTTTTTTTTTTATCAATTGTTGCACCAAATGTTGATTTTGTTACAATGTATCTTCTCAAATTTTTGCCGCAAGAGGTATTTGTTGCGGTTGACATTTCAATTTGTTGCGCAAAGTTTATCTTTTTTTGTTATAGTATGGATGCTTATTTGTTGCATCAAGAAATTTTATTTACTTCTTTCATATTTGTTGCAAATGTGTATTCCATTTGTTGCATCTGCAAATTCCAAGATGTTGCGGTGGTGTATCATCATTTTCTGAACACGGTCCATTTCTTTGGGAATTTTTGGATTCGTATTTTGAATCATATACAAGTTCTATGATGAACATGGTCTTAAATGTGATACAAACTTGCTGAGTATTCTAAATGTTTCGGCGCTTATTCTGTTGCACATATTCCTCAAAAATGTTGCACACAATATTATGAGTTGCTGCGCTGTTGTGGGATGTCCGAGCGCTAGTCCCCTCCTACACTTTTAGATCTTAGGAACATTTTTCTTACAAATCTCAAAAATTAGTTTTAGAAAAAACAAAGTTCGCTATCATAGATTTATTGTTACTTATTTATTTATACTACATGACGAGGATTAAAATCTCTATGTATTACTTTAATACTAAAAAAAGACCATACGTCTTTGTGGTCGTAACCCCTAAGGCTAAAGACCTCACTGATCGTAAGGATTCCAGATGTTACATAATGGGTACCCTGATCGGACAAAGGTCATGTACCTAGTCTCCGACCAGGTAGCTGCTCGTAGGATTATGAACTGGTATCTGGATCTAATTCTAAATATATTCTTTACCGTGTGATGAATGGAGCACGTGCTGTACAGTACATACCACACAGCGTTATATAATCCTAAGACACTGACAAACAACCTCTGTACGGTTGAGTGTCTCACAGACACTCAACTGCAAAGCAGTTGATATTTTATCAACCATCGTCTTGTTCCGACCAGTCGCAACGCTTCACAACGGACGTCTTCTCCAGGAGCAACTGCCACCTCTTCGGAAGTTATTTAAGGATGGAGCGCGGACGATAGAGGAGGATCATCTGATATCGCATCTAGCATCAGATTAGGGCATCAGCACAGTACAATCAGCCTCAGATGCATGCTCTAAATCTGATTCAGTTGTATAGCAAGCATCATATTCAGTGTAACTAGGATTAGTCCACTGTCTGGTCGTAGGCACCCCCTGTAATAGCCAATTTATATCAATAAAGAGCAGTCATATTCTCTCCCAGAAAATATATGCCATTTTCCTCTATTTTATTTCGTAAGATCGGCGACTCGATCGTCGACAGCTGGCGTCATCCGTAGGGAAGAAGGCGTAGATTTCCTGAAGAAATTCTTCGCTCATCAAATCCTCATTCACTCCTCGTAATCGCTCGTGCAACTATGGCAGGAATTTGGGACGAGGAGAATTGGTTCGACCTGGCGGACTACTCTAACCTCGACATGGATGGATGCATCCATGCCATGCAAGAAAACAAAATATCATCGTCCTCCTCCACCGTCGGCTCGTATGTCGCAGACATCAGGGAAATCGACCGGATGGATGAGAATACACCACTATGACAAGTGGCGCTTTCAGAGAAACCAGCCATTTCGACCAACTCAGAATGTTCGAGGACCTCTCCAAGCCCGGTCTTTTCGACCGGCGAAAAAGGTGACGAAAATTCAGCACCGGAACTCGAGGATCAGTGTACTCTCAATGAGATCATGGCTGAAAGGTACTTACCAACGGTTTCTGGCAATTCCAGGGGCCAACGGACTTCTGGTAATGGTGTCGATGAAGCTCCCATTGGTCGTGGACCAAGTGGGAATGATAAGACTCAGCATACGATCGGCAATCCGCAGGATCAGGCTGAGCCCACCACAAAAACCTCAGGAGGTGCTAATCTTCGACCACTCTCCATCATGGAAACTCCTCGCATAAGCATTGAAAGGCTCTCCATTAGTTACGATGAAAGCTCGTCAAAAGATCGCTGCTGGAGGCATTAGGTCAATGCGATCGGAGATACAGATCAAAATGTCATGTACGGTCCTACACAATCTGCCACGCCACCACGTACTGGTGGAAATGGTATGGGCCATCAAGCACGAAATGCCAGAGGTAACAGAACTGATAGACGTCCATCAGTTAATTCGTCTGGTTCTGCGCCACCTAGAGTAACTGATTGGACGGAACTAACCAGAAGGTCAGGGGAAAGTTCATATCTTCGAACACCTACTGCCGGCATGAATCCTCTGAGACCTTCGGTACCTGTACAAAATCTATAATGTGTTAGAATATTTTAAATAATTCTAACCCTGCTCTTGCAGAGACCCCAGATTTTGTGCAACTTGTAGGTCAAGTATCAGAAATTCTCCAGCAGACCATGCAACGAACGGAAGCATACCGGAAACAAAGGAATTCACGAACTCAAACCATGACTTCATCCCAACGTTCCTCCCTCAGTAGAGGGCAACATGGTCAGATTGGAAGTCAATCGATATCAAGACCGCCTCGACGATTCCGACCAAGGAGTCACAAGGGAAGAAGGCTATTTCGAGCAGCCACTCCTTCACCTCATCGAGAAATCCTGATGATCTTCGACATCATCTAAACCAAGAAAGTGGTTGAAGGCGGCATACCAGCGTCCACGACCGAATCGGGACACCGGAGCTCCGACATTCTAATTTTAGAAACCGATCTCCAACCGATTACAATCCGGCACCTTTCCAAAGAAGGCGCCATGAATCAATTACAGGTTGTCAAGCTTTCTCTACAGGGCTCCACGTTGTACGTTTGCCAAATAGGTTCCGACCGGCCAACATGGATAAGTTCAATGGGACTTAGAACCCATTATAATTTCTCCAAATCTATACCACCACCATCAGAGCAGCTGGTGGTGATGAAAATATGATGGCAAACTATCTACCCACAGTACTCGAAGGGTCTGCCCGGTCGTTGTTACTTAACCTACAAGTCGGATTGATCTACACTTGGGAGCAACTTTGCGACCTTCTGATTGCGAATTTCCAAGGCACGTACGACCGCCCTAGAAATAGAAAGGAAGATGATCTTCACCAAATCCGGTAAGGATCCAATGAGACTCTCCATCAGTACATCAAAAGATTTAGCCAGGTTCGTAATTCAATACCAGAGGTCGCAGAATCTTCTGTCATCCAAGCTTTCAAAGCAGGTCTAAGAAATCGACGATTTACGGAGGACATCGCAATGCACCCTCCAAAAACAACCATCGAACTTTTCGACATGGCCGACAAATACACAGCCGCTAGCGAAGCGGTCGAATGGTGCGAGACCATTGATCGAAAGGATAAAATCCCCCAATTTGGCTTGGATAAACCAAAGAAGAAGCATAAAAAGGCTCTCAAGAAAAAGAAAAATAGCAGACTCGATGATAAGGAAGTCCTTGCGGTTCCTGAGAAGTTTACTAAGGGTAAGAAATATTATACCAGTCGTGGCAAAGCAAAAGCTCTGACCGAAGGATACAAAAAGAACAAGAAGTGGTGTCCACTTCACCAGTAGGCATGGCATGACTTGCGCACCTGACGAGTTTGGCAAAACAAGCTAGAAGATTACTATGCAGGTAAAGGTCCACTCCCCTCAATACAGGAACTCGGGGAAACGAGCTCCAAGAAGGACAAGGATGGCGACGAAGAAATGAAGTACTAGGAGCCTCAACATACGATCGACATGATCTTTGGTGAGTTTTCTTCGTACGAATCAATGCGTCATCTGAAAGCCATGGAGCTGGTAGTCAACCTTGTCGAGCCTCCGATTATCATCAAGCTATCCAGGTGGTTGGAAACTGTAATCTCCTTCAGCAAAGAAGACTGCCCTATCCCTTCAACTCGACCAAGTAGGTTCCCTATTGTCGTTGAGCCTACTATTAATAACTGTAAGGTTAATCGAGTCCTAATAAATGGATATTGTTCTTTAAACATTTTATTTGCGGGAGCATTAGAAGAGATGCAAGTTCCCAAGTTAAAAGTGAAACCTGTGAAGAATGCCTTCCATGGTATAGTTCCTGGTTCTACCACCAAACCGATAGGACAGCTTTCCCTACCGGTTATGTTCAGGAGACCCGACAACTTCCGAACATAAAAGATTCTATTTGATGTGGTGGATTTTGAATCTGTATACAATGGGATTCTTGGTCGTCCGGCTTTAGCAAAATTCCTGATAGCTACGCACTACGGTTATCAGAGTTTGAAAATGCTAGGACCAAAAGGGGTCATCACGGTTTGAGGAGATCAAAAAATGGCTTACGCATGTGATCGAAAATCTTTAGAGCTGGTCGATGAACTTCCGACCAGAGAAGCTAATCCACCTACTGTGCAGGTCAAGCACTCGAGGCCAAAGATGACACCAAAGCCTTCCAACCAGACAAAGGAGGTACCACTCAACAAGGGCGTTTCTTCGGAAAGCACCAAGTTGCCTGGGTCAGGAAACACTGACACATCAACACAAAAAGTACTGGTCGAGGCAAGACTCCACCACAAATAGGAAGAGTCGCTCATCTCCTTCCTCCGAGCAAATCAGGACATATTCTCTTGGCAGGCGTCCGACATGCCCAGAGTCCCCAAGGAGGTGATCGAGCACAGGCTAGCTCTCCAGCCTGACAAGAAACCAATCAAGCAGAAGTTAAGGCGCTTTGCACCTGATCAGAAGGAGGCAATCCAGTCGGAAATTGACAAGCTCCTCAAGACTGGATTTATTCGTGAAGTCGACCACCCTCAGTAGGTCGCCAATCCTGTAATGGTTAAGAAAAATAATAGGAAGTGACGAATGTGTATTGACTTCACAGATCTTAATAAAGCTTGTCCGAAGGATGACTTTCCCTTTCCACGCATTGACCAACTCATAGACTCTACTTCCGGGTGTGAGTTATTAAGTTTTTTAGATGTGTATTCAGGGTACCATCAGATTAATATGAATAAAGAAGATGAAGAGAAAACTTCCTTCATCACCTCATATGGCACTTCCTGTTATGTTAAGATGTCATTCGGTCTTAAAAATGCTGGTGCAACTTTTCAAAGGTTGGTGCAGAAAACCTTTAATCCACAGATAAGTCGTAATCTAGAAGCCTATGTTGATGATCTGGTCGTGAAGAGCATCAACGCGGGCGATCACATTCCCGACCTACAAGAAACCTTCAATAACTTGAGAAGGCATAACCACAAGTTAAATCTAGAGAAGTGTGTGTTCGGAGTTTCCGCTGGAAAACTACTCGGTTTCCTAGTTTCGGCCAGAGGTATCGAAGCGAATTCAGTCAAAATATCGGCCATCGACCAGATGCGCCCTCCGACCATGAAGAAAGAAGTCCAAAAACTAACTGGTTGTGTGGCAGCGCTAAGTCGTTTCATAGCACGGTTGGGTGAAAAAGGATTACCTTTCTTTAGGCTTCTCTGGAAACATGGAAGTTTCGAGTGGACTAAAGAGGCAAACGATGCCTTTGAAGAACTTAAGAAGTACCTTACGAGTACCCCGGTCTTAGTTTCTCCAAGATCGGGAGAAACATTACTAATTTACGTGGCTGCAATACCACAAACAGTTAACGGTGTACTGGTCGTAGAACGTGATAATGTTTAACGACCAATATATCACGTAAGCGAAATCTTACATGGACCAAAAGAAAGATACCCACATATACAAAAGTTGCTCTATGGTCTCCTTATGGCTTCAAAGAAACTAAGGCGTTACTTTCAGGCCCACAAAGTGGTCGTACCAACGGGGTATCTCATGGGTAAAGTCCTTGGAAATAGGGAATCATCAGGACGAATAGCAAAATGGGCGGTTGAACTAGGGGCGTTCGACCTCCATTTCATCTCACGAACAACGATCAAGTCCCAGGCAATAGCAGAATTCATTGCTGAATGGACAAACCCTGAACCCACCCAAGGGCTCGAGTACGAACACCACGACGAGTGGACAATGTACTTTGACGGCTCCTTATGGCTCAAGGGCTCGGGGGCTGGAGTTGTCTTGATATCCCCTACTAGCAAACACATCAAGTACGCCATCTTGTTAAATTTTCCTGCTACAAACAATGTAGCAGAATATGGAGGTTTACTAGCAGGACTCCGAGCAGCTTGTTCGCTTGGGGTTCGTAGATTACTAGTGAAAGGCGATTCTCAACTAGTAGCGAATCAAGTTGGAAAAGAGTATCAATACCCAAGTACCAAGATGTCATCTTATGTGGCGGAAGTACAGAAAGTCAGAAACTCGAAAAGCACTTCTTCGGTTTTCAGGTCCAACACATTCCTAGAAAGGAAAACTTTCTGGCAGATCAGTTGGCACGGATGGCCTCTACTAGGTCACTTGTCCCGCCTGGAGTTTTCTTCGAGCAACTCGATTCACCCTCAGTGGTCGAGCTTTCCAATGACATATATGTTTCTCTACAGGTCATACAAATCGATTATGAGAACATGGATGCTCCACAGATCGTAGATGGTTGGCGCTGTCATGATCAAGGTAGAGATTGGATGACATCGATCTACAATTATCTTCAGCATGATAAAATTCCAGAAGATGATGTAGAGGCTGATCGTATAGCTCAAAAAGCCAAATCATACACTCTGATCGAAAGTACCTTGTATAAACGAGGATCTCACGGAGTGTTAATGAGATGCATATCTCAAACGGATGGCATTAAATTGCTAACCGAAATTCATGAAAGAGTCTGAGGAGCACATCATTCCTACAGAACACTGGTCGGTAAAGCCTTCAAGCAAGGATACTATTGGCCAACTACCCTTCATGATGCAAAAGAGCTCGTGACGAAGTGCGTACAATGTTAGTTTCATAGCCAAAAAGTACATCAGCCAGCACAAGCTTTGCAAACCATTCATCTTTCTTGGCCTTTTGCAACTCGGGGACTGGACATTCTGGGACCTTTCCCAAAAGCACCAAGGGGCTTTGAATTCCTACTCGTCATGATTGACATGTTCACAAAATGGATAGAAGCTAAGCCTATTTTTTAAAACAACAACTGAGCCCGCTAAGAGGTTTCTCACAAAAAATATGATCACACGATTTGGTGTACCCAGTCGTATAATTACAAATAACGGTACCCAGTTCTCAAGCGGTAAATTCCAAGAATTCTGTGAAGACCTTGGTATCAAGATACATTTTGCTTCTGTCGCTCATCCGCAGAGCAACGGAGCAGTTGAGCGAACCAATGGTATCATAATGCAGTGGATCAAACGCCGACTATTCGACAAGTTAATAAAACGGTTAGAAGCTTGAGTTCAATAACTCCCTTCTATATTATGGGCCGTTCGAACCACGCCCAGTCGTGCGACCGGTGAAACATCATTCTTCTTGGTTTATGGTGCTAAAGTCATGCTTCCTCCAGAACTAAAACTTGGCTCTACTCAGACTGATTGTTTCAACGAAAATGATCAGAATGAATGACGACTTGACGGCATCAATTTCCTTTAAGAAAGACGAAATCAAGCCTTGATACGATTAGTAGTCTACCAACAAGCCTTGAGAAGGTATCACAGTCGTAAGGTGCAACCTCGCAGCCTCGCTGTAGGTGATCTAGTTCTCAGAAAAATTCAGAACCAAGCAAATCGCAACAAGTTTTCTCCCAAGTGGGAAGGTCCTTATATTGTGATTGAAGTCACCCGACCAGGTTTAGTACGACTAACCATGTCTGATGGGCGTGTTTTGTCTAATTCTTGGAACATCGATCAATTGCGCAAGTTCTTTGTTTAATTATTCTTCACATTTTTTTAATTTTTTTTATCAAGATTAGCCATTCCTTTGTTTCTTTCGACGAGTGATGTTGTTTATATATCTGTACCTATACTCTGGTTATCTACTATTGTTGTTTAAACTGGTCGGAGAAGACAACCTTCTCTCCAATATCCTTTACAAGGATATCTGTTACTCTTTGGCAACGACTTCTAAAGTCACACGTTGTATGGGTCCTAGTCGTGATCATTATATCAATGATTCACATGCGTGACCACACTCTTTTCTCAAAGAAATATACGAGTAACTAGAGCATAACACAAATAACTTTATGTGGTGACTCATATGCTTAAGATTATGGAGACTATATTTCTTCATTTTAATATTCTGTTCTACTCTCGTTTGGCTACTGGTCGGGACACGGAAAGCCTCCTAGTCGAAGTCTCTCCTTTTTTCAAGACGTGGTCCCGCTCACGAAAGGAGCTTCCTAGCGACGGTTCTTTTCCTACGATTCTCGCTGCCAGTCGGACTGGAGCTTGAGCACATTTCGCGAAGTGTTTTTCATATCTTCGGTTCTTAGCAGTTCTTCCGACCAGTTTTAGATACTACATATAAATAATATCACTTCTCGTTTATTGCATACATTATTGCATATTTTCTTTTCTCATCAAATCAAGTCTTTTTTCTTCCGACCATATACTGTTTTGTTTGATATTTTGATTATGACAAAAAGATCTATAACTAGTCGAAATCATACACTGGTTCCGACCAAATTGGTTTCCTAGTATTGCTACGATCAGTTTTATCATATAATCAGCATATGCCTTCAAACAAGGATTAATTTGTTCAGTAACATTGCATTCATGTGCAAATTGAAAAATAACATCCAATGTGAGGATGACAAGTGGGCCATGGGGCCACATGTCATCCTCACATCGATGTTATTTTCCAACTTGTGAAATCTGAGTAGTGTTACTGAGCAAATTGCCCCGCCTTCAAACAATGGTTGAGACTTTAGTTCTCCTTCTTGGCTTACTGCTTATTTAGTAAAGTCCTTCTACTTTAAAGCAGTCAGGGGCTAGAGAATATATGAGAACTTCATAAGTTAACAGGATAAACAAAAGACTTGTTAATGACAGAAAGGTAAGTTTTATACATGTCATGATTCTTATATTACAATTGTCTACTCCTCGAGACCTCCAGACTGATTGCTGCTTGACGGAGATCCGACCTCGATTTCTTCTGCAGCCTTGCCTCCGAGAGGCCTTACTTCTTCAAGAAACTTGTTTGCATCTTTAGGCAAGCAGTTGAAATCTTCTTCAACGGCTTGGAGATTGATGGAGAGGTCATAAGCCTTCAGTTTTGCCAAAGCAAAACTAACTCCACTGGCCACAACTTCTTTCATCGTCCGGGCGTAGTTTTCTCGAGTAGTTTTGAGCAGAATCTTGAGATCTTCTAGAAGTTGGCCCAAGTAGTCCATCTTCTCAGTTGGATTTCTTAAGGTAGGCAGACTCGATCCTGATCCCATATAAAGATCATTTTGTTAAGTGCAAAGAGTTTTTCATCAAATTTTTGCACAAGAGCTGCCTCCTTGTCTTGCTGAAACTCCAGAGCTTTTTTAACTTTATTCAATGCTTGATTTTTCTCTGCATGAGTAAAACAAGTGGTGAGTAAGCATGATTAGAAGAGATGATATACTGGTCAAATTTACGACCGGTTACCTTCAATCTTGTTTTCAAAATTTCCAATGACTTCCTTGTGCTTGGTCGTCACGTATGCGATCGACCGATCCTTAGCTTGGCATTCCTTTTCAAGCTTGGTTATTCTGACTTCTTTTGCCACGACTTCTTCTTTTATTTTCTCCAAATCTATCAAATATGGTAAGGGAGAATAATTGATTAACAGAAGAAAAACAGACTAGCGAAGAAGAAGACAAGTTAAGAAGAAAGTCCTTACTTTTTAATTCGGAATGTTTTTGCTCCAGGTGCTTTATTCGCTGGGCCAACCCTCCAACCACAGCAAAATTCTCGACCATGTGCTATACAAATAGCATTCTTCTTTAAATTTTCTGATAAACTTTCAGAAGAGAAACTATGAAAATGGTCATAGATACTTACCCGAATCGCCACATCATTGTATTCGGCAAAAATTGTATTAGGACCCATCTCGACATGATGGTCCGATATCTTTCCCCAACCTCGTCAAGCTCCTTATCCTCGATAAATCGAGGGCAAAAAGGGAACTTGATAGATTGAGATGAAGTACCAACAGGGGTCGGAACCTATTGAGGGCCTTCAGGGACGTCTACCTCCGCAGATGGAATTAGAGAAGGGTTCTGGACGAGGAGTTCCTCGGTTGCTTGATCCTCAGGAATGTTTTGGTCAGAGACGACCGGAACACCAAAAGATCTATACAAAAAGGAGAAAGAAAGCTCAACAATTCAATTGTCAAAAACTATAAAGGTATGCACTCATATGACTATTTCGTTTGTACATACCTGGTCGATTTTTTGGTCTTGACCTTGAAACGCACAGGATTAAATTCCGTAGCGCTCGCTTCCCTTTTCTTCTCAACCAATTTTACCGATTCAACACCGGCAGGGCTGGTTGTATCCCTAACTTCCTCCAACATGAGGTCGGACACGATATTCTCGACCAGCTGGTCGAGGATAGCGTTCCTGACCATCGGGTCAGAAGGAGTGGTTTCATCGACCTCCAGAGCAGTTGTTTCAGTAACAACTGTCAGGTCGTGAATGACCATTTTGGGGGTTTACAGCTTCCGCGGCTTTGTTCTACGGGCCTTCCATCTTTTCCACCTCAGTCAAAAATCAAATTTGATTAGGTGATGAATTTTTCCATCTAAACATGTATCCTCTGTTAAGTACTCTGTTACCTCGGGAAAATCATCTTCTTCGATGGCCTCTGGCCATGAATCGGTCGGAACCACGATAGGATTACGATCCTCACCGGATTGTATAACCTTTAGTCCGACCATCTACATGTTAAGAGCAAACTTAGAAACAGATCGGAGGATATATATATATATATATATATATATATATATATATATATAAGATGGAGAAATTGGTTATCTACCCTAAGTCTCCTCAGCTTCTCTTCATCAGAAACGATCGCCAAAATACTGGGAAATGCAGCCTTCTCATTAGGCTCCCCGGCGCAGATCATTTTGATCCGCTCTCTGACCTCGTCAGGGGAAATGACTTCAAAGAGAGAGAGAGAGAGAAAAGAGATTTCAAGGTTATATGATAACTTATTGATAAGATATACTGGTCGGAGCACTTTCAAAGACTTACCATCCCTTGAGTCCTTGATCCCTTCATCCCGACCAATATACCAGAGTAAGGAATGGTCTCGGAGTTTCAGAGGACTAATTCGGCGTATGGTGAAGTCCATCACCACATGCCAGGAAGTCAAGCCCTTTCTCCTCAGGTCTTGAATAGCCTCCATAGATCTTCCAACCATTCCTTTATTCTCAACGGTTCTCCTCCACTTTATGTTCTCGTTCGCCCTATTTCCGACGAAGTAGAGGCCGTCGTCTTTTGTGACCGTCATGTAAAACCAGTTCTTTTTCCGTGACAACCACGAAGATTTCAAGTACATTGGAATGTACTCATTGTCCTTCCTGTCGTGAAGGCGTAACGTGCACTCTCCAGGACCCGCCGTGGATCTCCCCGACATTGCCATCCGGTAAAAGTACTTGAAGAGCTTAAAATTTGGTCACACTCCCAGGTACGCCTCGCACAGATAGGTAAAAAAACTGATGTTGGCGATGGAGTTCGGAGCCAAATTCACCAATTCTACCCCGTAGTACTCCAGAACTCGGGAGAGGAATTTGTGTGCCGACAGCCTTAGCCCACACTCAATGTAGGCGAGAAAAATGGGGATTTCCCCTTCCTCACGGCTCGAAAAGTGTTCTCTGGCCGCTGACCTCCACTTGATCAAATTCTTGTCCGGGAGCATCCCAATTCCTTCAAGCGCCTTGAGCTTCTGTAACATCTCAATTTTCTGGAGTTCTTAAAAGTTTTCAAAATAAAAAGAACCATTTGGTTTTGTTGAGAGTTCAAAGCTTAACTTGAGATTTTCGAAACAATTTGAGTGTTTAAAATGACTAAATCAAACTTCAATTAATATCAAAGTTCGGTTTATTTGGAGTTGTTCGAGTTCTGGTCTTGCTTTCCTTTCTCTCTGTTTGATCTGTCCTCTCTGGACCACCCTTAACCTCTTCTGACCTTTTTTTTTCCCGTTTGGACCTCCCCTTGGTCTTTTGTAAAGACCACCCTTTTGAGTAGCGACCACCCTGTTGGTCGCGATTTCCCTTTGGTTAGGACCTCTCTAGATTTCCCTTGACCTCTCTTCTGGTTGGACTTCCTTTTAGTTCAGACCTCCTTCAGACCTCCTTATTGGTTTGAATCTCTTTTCGGGAATTAGACCTCCTTTTTGATCTAAACTACCTCCTCTGTTTAGACCTCCTTCTCTATTTGAATCTTCCTTTGGTTTTGACCTCCCCTTTGGGTCACGACCACCCCCAAGGTGTTCCCAGCTCGGGTTTGTGTTTCAAACATCCTTGAACTTCGAAATTCTAAATTCGGGTTGATTTCCCCTTTCTCTCGGACCTCCTCGTGTTCATATGGACCTCCCCGTGCTCCCTTGGACCTCCCTTGTGTTGGTCTTGACCGTCGATATCTCCTTTGACTCCATCTTGACCGTTGAGACCTCCTCTGTGTTGGTCTTGACCATCGAGATCTCCTTTGGCTCCATCTTAACCGTTGAGACCTCTCTTGTGTTGGTCTTGACCGCCGGGATCTCCTTTGGCTCCATCTTGACCGTTGAGACTCCCTACGTTTGGATCTAAGGGTCCAGACCTCTCTTCGTTTGTATGTAAGGGTCCAGACCTCCCTTCGTTTGGGGTCTAAGGGTCCAAACTTTCCCCAGTCTAGATCGCTCCGCCCAACAGCCCTTTTTTTCTCTCTTCGCGTGAGTGCGCCCAGTTGAACCATCCGATCAAAATCGGACGGCTCCGCTCGTTTCCCCAGGACCCCCTCGCCCTTGTGGTCTTTTCGTAAAGACCGCCTCTTTTGGTCTTTTGCAGAGACCACCCTTCTGGGTCGCGACTTCCCTTGAGCCGCAACCTCCTCTTTTTGTCGTGTTGCCGCGACCTCCTCTTTTGTCGTGTTGCCGCAACCTCTCTTGAGCCCGCGACCTCCTCTTCTTGTCGTTTTGTCACGACCTCCTTTGGTCGGGACCTCCCTGTGGTCTTTTTGTAAAGACCACCCTCCTTGGTCTCAAAAGACCACCCCTTGCGGTCACGACCTCCTCTTGGTCTTCTTGCAAAGACCACCCCCCTTTTTGGGTCACGACCACTCCTCGCGGTCGTGACATCCCTCTTTTTCCCCGTGCAGCACGCTCATTAAATGCTGTCGTCACCGTATCGACGTGCGTACTTAATATTACTACCTCCTAACGACGTGCACATTTAATGCCGTTGCTTCCGCAGAACCCCACTGCGCCCCCCGCGAGTCTCGCTGTCTCGTCCGGTCGCTCGGGGCCCCCGTTTCCTCTATAAATAGAGTGCCTGGGGGCTTCTTTTTGCCTTTCTTTTTGCTCCATCTCACTCACTCTCATTTGCTCTCCCGGCCACCTTTGTTCAAGCTCTCTTTTGAAGTGGTTCCACCTCTTTCATTCGTCAAAATCTTTGCTTTCTTTCAGCTCTGGTTTGGATAGTTCTTTGGTTTTCTTTTTGAAGTTATTTTTTACTTGGCTCTTTTCGAAAACGTGTAGGATCCGGCTGTTCCGAAGACCTCCTGGACCTAGCTTTCTCAATAGAAGAAGCTCAATTCTGCAGCGAAGGCAAGTCATAGACCTTTGATCATATTGAACCTATTTTTGCAAAAGTATATTGTTTTGATATAAACATGCATGGCTAGTTTTATAGAAAATGGTTTTGGGGAGATAGTTAAGCACCACTTGCCAGTATGACTCCTTGGTATGATTGAATACAACATGTTGACATGTACCCTTGGATACCTGTAGGATGGGTTATCTTAGTTGGATGTCTTTGAATACCAACATGGGTGCGTTTTATTGCTTAGCCATGCTCTAGTAGACGTTGGTCTCGTAATCTCATAACTCAAAGAATGTTGAACTTGACTAATAAGCTATGGAACCGTGGCAATGCCACTATTATTAAAATTTGTGTGTCAAGACCAGAATGGTCATTTGGCTGGGTTGAACCAGAAAATATTTTATGCTCGAGCTAGTGGGTGGTAGTGAGTAGTGGGTGCTATGCACACTGGGATGTGGAATGTCTCGCCTGAGCAGCCAACTAAGGACTTAATCTTGTACGCCATCGATCCGGTCATTCCTTGCAACCACAAGTCCAGTGGGGTGGTCCCGCCAACTAATTAGCGAGGTCCTTATGCGGTTACGTCGTGGTGGTCTAAATGGCGCAAGAGGGGCCCCAAAGCTAATCCTCAAGGCAAGCGTAACCAAGTCAGGATCGACCTTTGTAAAGGCCTTGTCACGAGCTCTAGGCGCTACCAAAGGAAGTGAGCAGGGGCATCGACGGGTGCCCAACCAACTAGAGGACTTCGTGTCTTGTGGGTAAAGTGCACAACATCTACAGAGTGTAAAATCTATTCGAATAGTCGCTTCCTCGGTTATAGATATGCCCGGTTCTTTCACACAAGGGGTAGATCCTTCAAAAGTTGGGTTTTTGTTCCGAGTGGGTTGGCTCACGACTGGGTGGTCGTGAGTAGTCTGGGCACATGGCTGGGTGGTCGTGTGATGCTTTCAAAGAACTTGTTTACTTATGTATTATCTTTTCAACTTGTGCTTTGCAATCTACTTATTGTATTTGCAGTAAATGTTGCTTTCTGCAAACTAACCATACAACTTTTGATGCGGGGGGATGCCCGATCTTCACGATGTAGGATCGATGATAACTTTGGATCCGTGCAACCTGACGAACCGATGGCGCCAACCATCGCCAAAACAAAGAACCCGCCATGTGAAGAATTCGCCCAACCACACGCTCGTGATCCCGTCTACCCGATCACACCAAGTAGACGTGTCGCTGCTCTTGCAATACACAAGGATTCACAAGAATGACGGAATGGCACAATAGATTGGAACTCCCTATTCTAATGAGAGCAATATTACTCAAACCCTAGAATCAAGAGTATATTGAAATCTGAAATATCCGTCCCCGTTACATGACCCTCGCCAGCCCTTTTATATGGCATACACGCACACAAGGCCTAAGGCTGTCTCGGCTCGGGGTTGATTCGGTGTCGGCCTGGTCTTGGCAGGATAGTTGATTCGGTCTTGGCCTGGTCTCGGCAGGATAGCCGATCCGGTCACATGTCTTTGTATCGGCCAGATGTCTTTCCATGCATCCATATTGGAGTCCATTAATTGCTGCGGTTGGTACAGCCTGCATGCCATGCCTCCTTTGTTCGGTTAGCCAACTCCTCCATGTAAAACTCCAGGCTGTGTGATTGCATGCAATCCTTGCTTTTCTTTCTTTGACCGTAACACATGCATGCAATCCTTGTTTTCTTTCTTTCTTTATCCTGACACACATGTTGTTTTCTTTCTTTCTTTATCCTGACACACATGCATGCACTCGCACTTGACCGTAACACACATACATGCACTTGATCGTAATACACATCCATGCATGTAGACCTTGCATGGCACAACCACACATAATACACATGCATGCATGATGTATGCATGTAGACCTTGCATCTTCTTTCATGTTTCCATAGAAAACAACAACTAACTCTTTCTTTTATTCTCCTCGTGCATTCACGTAGCCTCACACAACACACATACATGTATGCATGTTGCATGCATGCATGCCTCACGTGGCTAACAAAGAGCTTGTTCAATTGCTTCTTGCTCCATTGTTCTCGGTCATCGCATACTTCTATATGTGTATAACTGCACAAACAAAATATAGAACTATTAGACAGTATCATATTCTCATTAGAATCAAAACTAAAATTAATTAGGAGCGAGTTCACCTGCTGATTAATTAATTTAGCCCTTGCTCGTGTAATCGGTCCAATCAGGATGTCCTCATCATCCTTCCCCTCTTGAAAAGGAGTCGTCCCCGACTCTGATTGTTTGGGTGCACAAGATGAATTCGATTGCTCCTTCCGCGGCTGAACTCCGAATATAAGAAATGATATATGTATTCCTTCAGGGCCTTCGAAGCGCATCTTCCCTTTAGGCTTGTACAGATCATATATACGATTGCATATAATTAAATAAAATAGTAGTAGCTCTGTGTCTCTAAGTATGATAATTAAAGACCAAATTAAATTAGAGTTTACCTGGTAATATTTAATGCGGCTCAATAATTCTTTCCAGTCAAATAATATATTTAACTGAAAAGTACTAAGTGTGTCTGTATCTTTATCAACTTTTCTTTGGCAAGTCTTGCATAAATGTAATTGCATTCATTTTCCCTATGGCTTGCTGAGTACATTCAAAGTACTTATGGCTTTTGCCCTCTAGTTAATCAGCAGCCGAAGACCTCCCAGGGTGCTCCGAGCACTATGAGGAGGAGTTCAGGGAAGACCTTGCGTACTAGGAGACGTCCTCCACTCGATAGCCGGTGGGCTTGTCGATTGGCCTTGCTCAGTGTTTTGGTTTCCGCTTCAGTGTTTTCTTTTGTTGTTAGCCCTGCGTGGCACCTCTGTAAACAAGCTTGACCTTAAGGTCTTTATTAATATTAATTTGTCTGCTTCATCTTGTGTTTGTGGTATGGTTGTGACGTCACCAATGTTGAGTTTGTGCGAGCTAGCTTGCTTATCCTGGGACTAGCTCGGCGCACAGAGACCGGGACGTCCAGGTGGTCCTGAAGATCTCCTGGGCGGACCTTCGAGTCCTCTTGGGTGGTCTTGGAGGACCTCCGGGAGGTCCTAGGGGACCTCTTGGGAAGTCTCGGAGAACATCCCAGACTTCCAGGTGGTTCGGTTGGACCTCCTGGGTGTTCTTGGGAGACCCCTCCTGGTCCTCCCAGGTCGGGTCCTTACAGCTTCTTCTCGCTCAGCTCTAAAGCCATCCACTTGGTGATCTGGTCCGACATGGTGGGATCTCGCGAGAAGGTAAATATAGGTCAGAGGAAACTTTTGGTAGGGAAGAGGGCGGAGGTCGGAAAGAATTCTTGGCAAGAAACTGAAGAGAATTGAGGGAAGATCTGAAAGCGTGAAAGCTCTAGAGCCCAGCAATGGGGATTTTAGAGTTTTGGATCTTTAACCGCAATCGGGAGTTATCTAAAGTCCAACAGACAAAAACTTCTTGTCCAACGGACAGAAAAATTCTTTGATTCTCAAGGCAGGTTCACAACTTTAAAATGAATGCAGACCACCTCATATATCACGACATTAAATGAGGGTCTACCCGATACGACTTCGTTGGGAGAAGGTGTTCACACGACCTATTTATTTAAAGTTCGGGGGCTAGCTGACGAGGATTAAAATCTCTATATATTACTTTAATACATAATAAAAGATTATACGTCTTCGTGGTCAAAACCCCTAAGGCTAACGACCTCACTGGTCGTAATGATTCCAGAGGTTACATAATGGGTACCCTGGTCGGATAAATGTCCTGTATCTAGTCTCCGACCAGGTAGCTACTCGTAGGATTTATGAATTGGTATCTGGATCTAATTCCAAGTATATTCTTTACCGTGTGATGAATGGAGCACGTGCTGTATAGTCCATACCACGCGACGTTATATAATCCTAAGACACAGACAAACAACCACTGTACGGTTGAGTGTCTCACAGACACTCAACGCAAAGCGGTTGATATTTTATCAACCATCGCCTCGTTCCGACCAGTCGCAACGCTTCACAACAGACATCTTCTCCAGGAACAACTGCCACCTCTTCGGAAGTTATTTAAGGATGGAGCGCGGACGATGGAGGAGGATCATCTGATATCACATCTAGCATCAGATTAGGGCATCAGTGCAGTACAATCAGCCTCAGATTCATGCTCTAAATCAGATTCAGTTGTATAGCAAGCATCATATTCAGTGTGACTAGGATTAGTCCACTGCCTGGTCGTAGGCATCCTTTGTAATAGCTAGTTTATATCAATAAAGAGCAATCCCATTCTCTCCTAGGAAATCTGTGCTATTTTCCTTTATTTTATTTCGTAAGATCGATAACTCGATAGTAGACACTATACTAACCAAATATGATTTATAGAGTGAAGTTTTTGCCAGGGCCATTGGTAATTTCACCGAAAATGAAAAATTTCCCAACGCGCCAGTGCTAGGGATGGCAACAGGCTGGGGTCCTTCTCCGACGAGGAGTGGTGGAACAGCCCTGCCCCCGAGAGGAGGAAACCGCCCCGTTCCCTGTTATTGGGTGCTATTCACCTCTGTTCTCCATCCCCATTGGGTTATCGGGCCCCACAGGGATTTAAACCCGAAAGTTGGATCATCATCAATCAAGCAAGCGAATGGAGACATCGAGCAAGCAAATGGAGACATAAAACATTTGAGAATTAAGATATATAGAGAATTAAGCAATTTAGAATCAAGCAGGTATTCATGAGTAAAATGAACCCCAATCTAGTACGGTATATGCTTAGTACGGTAGTGGCCCACATGTCATAGGGGTTTTTGAGGTCACATGTGGGTAGCGAGAATGAGGAGTAGGAGAATAACCCCAGCCCCGTTTTTCCCAATGGAAAATAGGATTTTCATATTAGTATGTCCATAGAGAAAAAAAATAGCCTAAGCCTCTAATAGTTGAATTCCCCAAAAGAGACTGGGAATGGCCTAAGGGAAGGAGGCCATCGACATCCTAGCCAGTGCAAAATCCGGAACCCGCCCAGGAAAACCTGAAAACCCCAACCAAATCTCCTATTCCACCGTTCCCCAGTCCCCACTTCCCCTCGCGCTCTCTAGGGTTTTTCCCCGTCTCGCGCCTCCTCCTCCTCCTCTTAGAGGCGTAGCGCTCCGACGATGGCGTGGGGGGAGGACGAGGCGATCGGCCCCGACGTGGCCTCGGCGGGGCTGCACGTCTCGGAGCGGATCGGCCGCGATGCCGCCGCACAGCCCGACCTGGAGGAGGCCCTGGAGGCCTCGCGCTACGCCTCCCACCCCTACTCCTCGCACCCCAAGGAGGTAAGCCTCGCGCAACCAGTAGGGTACTGTATTCTAGAGGCTGTACGCGCTTGAGCCGTTGATCTGCAGCAGCGTACGTTTTGGGCGAAGTTATTTGGTGGATTTGAGGCTTACAGCGGAGTTGGGGGCATTGGGCTAAGGGCATATACAATGGTACAGACAGCTGCTGTCTATAACAACTCTTCATGTCATCTGTAGACAGCACTAAAGATAACTCATACAATGGTTGTATAGACGACTGCTGTCTTTTTAGTTGTCTTTATAGAACACACAATCTTTAATGTTTTTCTTGTTTCTTGTGCTATAGTCGACTACAGGATTGTAGATAGCTTATTTCTCTCTCTTCATTCTCTTTCATCCACGCGGCAAAAATTCTATGTGGCAATGACTATAGACGGCTGATATAAGCTCATTGTACATGCTATAAGTAGCAGTGGTTTTGGGGATTCTAGGGAATATTTTATATTTTTTTGTTCTTCTTTGTTGGGTGGTGTGCGGTGGGAAGCCACGAAGTGGAAATCTGAGGAGAACACGGTGGACCAGAAACTGGACCTGTTTATTTCGAATTTGGCAGACAATTACGGGGAAATATTTTCATATCTGCAGTGGTGTATCGTTTTGACAAATTTGGTTGATCTTCTATGACAAACTTTGGGGGCAAATGTTGGGGAAACTTAAGGTGAAAATCCGGGACCAAAACTCGAGTTTGTAACTGTGTATGTGGGGCAATTCACGGGAGGACTGAATTTGGGGGGATTCTAGTTTTTCTGGTGAAGTTTGAGATCTGGGGCAAACACGAGATGAAATCAGTATACACTGAACAGGGTAAGTTTTGCAACATTACTAACCACTGCGTGAGGCTGTGAACTTCCTTCTTTAGTAAGATTTGGGAGCAGGCTTAAGCTAGTGTTGTTTGAGCTTGGGAACTGGTCAACAAAACTGCTAAGAATGATCCGAGCTCAAGGAGAGCTTGGATACAGCTCGATTTAAGCTCTATAGGCTTTACAGTGTTATTTAACAGCAAACATTCTAACACTAGACCTCCATATGGTAAAAATGTATATTACTCCCTCCGTTTTGCAATATTTGTTCACAACACACCATGCGCACAGACCACGGATTCACTAAATGTAAGAAAAAGTAAATGAGAAATGACCACACATACCCCTATTAAATGGCATACTACAACCACTTAACCTTTTCCAAAGCATTTAAGTAGGGGTAGAGAGCGGAAACATTGTAATAACTACACCACTCTTGATTCCCTAAATGGACAAACATTTTAAAATGGAGACTTCCGATGCTATGGACAAACATAGTTAAACAGAGGTAGTAGTATTTAATACAACACATGTATATATTGAAGTCTAACTGCGCTGAGCCCGAGCTCAATAATCTTTTGAGTCGAGTTTGGGTTTGAGCTGAGCTCATGTAGATTGCTGGGTCTGAGCTTTTCTGCATTCCTACCTGCAGGTCCTCCTTGTTGATGGCTAGTTCTCCAACATCCTTCTTTTGCAAAACACATATTTAACTTCGTTAGGATCTTTCAACTGCCAATGGTCAAAACAAACTCTATTTCAAACATTCCAGAGTGCCCAACACACTACTGCCAGGCCAATGACATGCATATTCATGCCATGTGGAGATTATTCAATACCTACTTTTCCTACTCCCCTTGAACTCTTTAACTGGTGAGCATTCTTTATTTGTGGTAGTTTGGGGATTCAGGGACAGTTTCTAGGTATTGGTAACAAAATTTTAGGAATTAGGGGCTAACCTTTTTTTTTCTTTCTTGTTTTTGTGGGAAGATCTAGGGGTTTGGAGTGCACCGTCCAAATTATAGAGATTTTAGGTACCAATTTGAGTGGTTTTGCTTGCATCTTTCTATTTTATGTTGGATTTGTGAAATGATTCCTGTTTTAACTCCTAGACGGAGGATACTTAGGGCCAAGGTGGGCTGTAGCCCCCCCAACAATTCAAAAAAAAAAGAGAGTAACACTGAGTCACTGAGTATGCAGTAGCATTTAGGTCCATCAATTACTTAGCCCTTCAAATGGCCACCCTGCTGTCTGCACCTCCAAAAATCCTGTTAAGTTCGAACCAATCTGCTTCAACTTCTTCCTCACTAGGCCATGAATCACTAGGCCATGAATCACTGATCCAGTTTTATTTTCCTACTCTTCAACAAGTTAGCGAAATAGTTTTAGTCGTTCACTCATTTTGGTACCTCAGTTTAGTCAAGAGTCGACGCCCATCACCATCGCGCTTTACTTTCGCTTCTTGCTCGTCAGCCTTCAACTCATGTTGCGGCAAGCGTGGCGCAAAGCCACAAGACAACTAGATGGGGCATTGTGGCGGCCGACGAGCACCTAAACATCCCCAAGATGACTAAAGCTTGGGTGGTCGAGTAATATGGCCATCAACCTAAGAAGTGGTTGCTGCTTTTTGGCGCCATACGTCTCTTCCTCCTCCGTTTTTCAGAGCAAATATATACATATATCTTGCTGAGACAATGTAGTTTATAACCAAAATGCGGACAAGATCTACCTTATTTTTTTCGATGGCTTTAAATTCTACCATGTTGTAGTAATATGATTTAGCATTGGCATTCGGCCCCCTTGAGATTTGGCTCAAGCTCCATCATTGCTCCTACGGGTGGTTAGGACAACACACGACGAGTTTCATGCAGTTTGGGAAATCTAGGATTTTTTTTTTGCCTCAATGTTGCAAATCAACAGTTTTTATGATATCGGATAATGATGGTTGATGTTGATGAAGAACAAATGGACATCTTTCCTTTCTCCTTTTACACAAGTGAAAATTTGCATGTTTACAATATCAGAAATGCATAGGAACACCTAGTCTTTTCTACCATCTGTGTGCATTCTAAGTTATATCCTGAAGTTATTATGAAAATGTTCCTCTCAAACATTTTGAAAATGTTCATCTCAAACATTTTGAAAATGTATTTTTTTCCTTTGTATTCTTTTAAGCTTTAACTATATAAGATACTTTGTGTTTCTGCTGCAGTGGCCTCCTTTGGTGGAAGTTGCAGAAACTCGGCAGCTACCTCCTATGCTGATTGAAAGATATAATGCAGCTGCTGGTGAAGGAACAGCCCTTTGTGGAATATTTTCTGAAATACACCGGGCCTGGGCAACCGTTGACAATTCATTTTTTATTTGGCGCTTTGATAAGTGGTAATACACTACTTTTGTTTATTTATTCCCTTTTCCTGACACACATAACTTGGGCTGAAAAGTGCAATGTCAATACTTTATGATGCGAGTGGTGCGTACTTTGCATCTCAAAATTCTTGTCATTGTTATGAGTAGTTGCCAGGTATGGCACAGTTCCTTTGTAAATTGTTTCCACAGTATGCCTTAATCTTCTACTGTTCCCTTCCATTCGCATATTTGTTTGGATGAAATTGAGTTAACTGAGTGCGATTAGTCTATGAGGTGTTAGTTGCTATGCATTGTCAAAGTCGCTTGTCTAACTATGCAATCAGAATTCTTATAGACCATTGATCGAAATGCGTGCGTGCGTGCACGCGCGTGTGTGGGAGGCTTTTCAACCAGCTACCTCTGCCAAGCCAAGCATCTGTTGTTGTTGATCAAATTGTGCCTTTTTTTTTTAATTGTACAACACATTTAGGCAACATCACTGTCTAGTATGTGCCGAAGATCCTGTATTTATGTGTAGTTACGTAGATGGCAAAATCAGGTTTGATTAGCATAAGTGATCGCACTTTGTATGTAGCAAAATCAGTATGTAGCAAAATCATTTTAATTAGCATAACTGATCTCACTCTCATTACAAGTCTAATAATAATTTCCCCTCAATGGAGACATGCTGTGCTCGTGGCTCTGCTAACCATCTAATATATGGACATTTGATGTTATATTTCCCAGGGATGGGCAGTGTCAAGAGTATCATGCGGATGAGCAAGCGATTTGTGCTGTTGGCCTTGCTAGAGCAAAGCCTGGGATTTTCGTTGAAGCCATTCAATACCTTTTGGTTTTAGCAACTCCTGTTGAGGTAAGGATGCTTACGAGTTCGGAGTTCCCCTTTTGAATTGCAGCAAATTTGCATGCTAAACTTGAACAATGACTTGTACTTTCATGTTGTGTGTGTGTGTGTGTATGAATATATACTCCCGGGAGTATGTACTCCCATACCTCCCTGCCGTTGATCTACTTTGAGATGGAAGCCAACTAAACGGGTCCTTATGTATTGGATATCTCTGTTAGCAGGCAAATGATCCGGTGGGAAAATAAAATACCTTTTATTTTCTTTAATCGCTGCATGCATGCACAACCAAATCGAGATTAGGTGGAACTGCCCAATTTAAAATTTTAAGTGCTAACGATACTACTAGTTGAAGAAGTATCCGGTAGTATGCGTCAACCAAATTAGTAGTATATATGTTTCTCAAAGAAGTATCTGTTTTGGGAGATCATAAAAAGTAGTATGCTTCAATCAAATTAGTAGTATTATTCTTCACGAAGAGTATATACTTACTAGTAAGGAGTATATATGTGCAGACATAAGTAGAACATAATTAAGGGTATGACCATAGCACAAAGGAGTATACTAATATCACATAACACACTTTTCCTCATTGAGAAGTATAAGTGCATAACCCTAAGAGTTAATACAAGGTTCCCTAAGGAAAAAATAGTTAATATGACAACATCTTTAGCAGATTAGCACTACTCCACCAGACATCTTTGGCAGATTAGCGCTACTCCATAATTGTTTTCTGCAATTTTAATAAATCCAATAGGGATCTGCCTTCATATTGTGCTGTCAGTGGTGGAGTGCAGAGGACATGCTCCTGTTTTGCAAACTGTATGCCCATACTAGAATTCAAATGCTTGTTCACCTCTCACCTCTAGCCTATTAAGCACTTGAACTAATAACTCCACCATGAGCTGCTCCACTTGACAAAAACAAATCAGAAGATGTATGTAAAAAAGAAGCATATTTCTAATAACAAAAGTGAGCTACAATTTGTACAACTGTGGTACTATTATAATTTAGATGCATGCAGTCACAAAGGATAGGAAAGAAGTATATCACAATTACTTGGCAAAGAAGTATACTGATTGGCAGCCCCTTTTTCTTTCTAATTAAATATACCCATTTCCCCAAAGGTACATGCAAGCAATTACTTGGTTCAAAACACAACTACAAATTTAAAACCGAATTTAATCGAGAGTATAATCTATTATCAAAGTAGTACTCCATGTTACTGAGACAGCTGTACAAACATAAAAATGAAGCAGCCATCCCTTTCCGTGGACAAAACTACATTCAGATAACAGGATTGTGAATTTGGTGTTACTCTTTTCTCCTCTTATGCATACCCTTTTCATAAAGAAAAATGTCTACTAGAAAATCGAAGAACTAACTCCAAAGTCTAGTGACTATTAATTCAATTACTACTATTGAATCGATTGCTAACTCCATTGGGTATACTAGAAACAGAAAAACAGCATGACAATTAACTGAAAAATGATATAGTTCAACAGTAATCGACAAAGCAAAAGGGGTGTACTGACACGCTAAAGGAAGTATATTTCCCCACCTTCATCGGGCCATGCATTGTCAAGGAATGCAGCTTCTAAGTAAAGCTTATAGACAAGGTACACTTTGTGGAGTAGTTTAATCTTAGTTTTGTTTTACCCTCCATAACGTGAGAAAAAATTCAGTATAATTAGGCATACACCCAACTAGCAAGTTGCTATACGGACGGCATCATATATTCAATTTTGCATTTCCTAATCTGATCATAAACAATTGAAGACTCCATAGATCACAATGAAACCAAAAGTACTGCATGCATATACCCAATTTTGTGTTGCCTAACGCAATAATGTTCACTCCGTGGGCCACAAAAAACACAAAAACACACACACATGCAGCCAAGTTATAGGACGGATTACAACTAATTTAATTAACTACGTGTGGTGAGAAGTTTCTTGTCCTGCTGCTTGCAATGGGCCTAAGCTCTGGAAAGGACGTCTTGCCGCAGGAGGAAGTAAACAACTTTCTGTGAGGAGGAGCTGGCCGTCACCAGCAGACCCAGATCTGTGTGGGCTCCGCTGCTCACCTGAAAGGAGTCGCTTGGGGAGGAACTTGACGCCGCAACCATTGGGGGAGCTGAGAGGAGTCGTCGCCGGAATCGACGCCGCTCTGCGAGATACTCCTGCTGTCGGTCACCTGGAGTCGCCACATAACACACGAAAGTCTAATTGGCACATAAGGAGCATTGGGATTTACCCATTTGCAAAAATGTGTATTAGATTGAAGTGTCCTCCTCAAAGATACGATTGGATCCCAGACCCCACGCAAGGGGAAGATCCAAGGCAGCCATTGAGCGGAAAAATGCAAATGGATAGAAGAGCAATGCTATGGATCTTCCCAAGAATCCAATATAAATAGAAAGGATATGCACAATGCACAAACTGTTGACCTTTGCGAGTCCAATCGGCCTGAAGCGACAAAGGCTTGCGAGCTAATCCATCTCATGATCCCCTTGATCGCCAGCGTCATGCAGCTCATGCTCCAATTGCCGGTGCCAGCGCCGGGGGCGGCCGTTGAAATCCTTTGCTGAGGACCTCCATGCTACCGGAACCCCGATTGGGTTCTAGCGCCACACCGCCGAAAACTCGATTGGAGTTGTTGCGTCGCTGAAATCATAAGCGCCGGATTTTATGTTCGGTTATGTGGGGAGCTCGTTTGGTGGGATGCATGGGATCACACACTTTTTTCTATTAGGCGGCGCGGGAGGACGCGAGGAGCGTGTTTGGTGGGACGCATGGGATCGCGCGAACATAGCGAGAAGTTTTTTTTGTTATATAGTGAAATACATTTTCTAGTAAAGTAAAACGTAGTAATAAAAACAGTAATTACAAACATACACGGGCAGTAATACTTCACGACACAGTAATATAGCTCGAAATAAACAGTAAAACCGTGTCACGCTAATGGTGTAACCTGTCATGCACAGCAGTAAACGGGCGGGAGGACAAAAAACGCTTGGGGGAGTCGACAGTAAAAAATAGGTCGGATACACGAGGGAGGGAAAATGCGTCCACATGTGCTTCCGGGTACTTTTTATTGCCGGTACAAGTGTTTCCGGGACTAATTTTACCGTCAAGCACCATGCGATGTGCGGGTTTTAGTATCGCTCCGGGAGCGACCGATTTTTACTGCCGATGTGGGTGACACGCAATCATTGTTACTATTGATTTTTTACCGTCAATTGCGTGATGGGAGATTTTTACTGCCGGTTTGGACGATAACGAGCATTTTATTGCTGCTCGCAATCCGCGCGTGCATGTTTTACTGCCGATCCCATGTGGGAGGCACAGGGGTTGGCACGCCACTCGCAGCACGGCCCAGGCTACAGCCCACACGCAGAATAAGCTATTCAGCGCGCAGGAGCTGAATAGTGCCATATATACACATACATACATACATATATATTATATTATCACCATGATTAAACCATTAAATTGAAATACTCATAAGTAAAGTGAAAACCTCTCACAGATAAATTTACTAAAGGAAAAAGGAGCAAATACCAACTCTGAAGCAATGCTTTGTTGCATATAGCCATGCCATCCCTAATAATTCCGCTCAAGGTTATTAAAGCGATAAGGCGAGGTGAGGCGACTCACCACCTTTTTACTGCCAAAGCGCTTAAGGTGCGCGGCGAGACGACGCCATACACACATCTTAATCGGAGATGAGGAATACCTCTTAGCCTTAGGCAATGTAGGAATCCAACAAATAGCCATATAAGATCTTAGCTCAATAGGATAAATAGAAATAAAAAGAACAAATCAGACAATGGGCTGGTCCAACCAGGCCCATACCTCCCCCTCAATGTGCCCTAACTCCCTACGCCGCCTCCTCCTCCTGACTCCTCCTTGCTCCTCCTCGTCCACTGCGCCGCTGCCTCCTCGTCCACTGCACTGCCGCCAACTGGGAGGTGATGGGGCAGCCGGCAGCGATGACATGTTGCGGGTTGGCGGCGGCGGAGTGAGTGAGAGTGCTGAGGTCTAGATCTCGCAGTCGTGGTGGTGGCGACGAGCGGAGAGCAGCGACCACGGCAATTCAGCGATGAAGAGGAGCAACGGTGATGGCTTCAGCAAGCAGCAACCACGGCGGCGGCAATAGTAACGACGGGAAGCAAGACGACCGCTTATGTTAGCTCTCTCTCTCCTCTTTCTCGTCCTCCCTTTCGATCCAGATAAAAAAAACCTCCATTTCCCTCTCAGCCTCTGCCTACGGCGCCCGCCTCATCCATCCCCGACGACTTACACCGCCGAAGCGATGCCATACCTTCGTCCGTCAAGGCGAGGCCGTGGCATGACCCCCCTGGACCAATGGTGATGCTGATATCTACTTACACGCTGAATTACTGACATGTTGAATCCAATTAAATGAATTTTATTTTGCTTGCTTGTTAGAAAGTATGCCTTCAAATGATTGTGCTATATATCCATTTGGGCCTCATGCAGACACATTATTGAAATCCCATTTTAATTAAGATGGTTCAAGGCTGCTACTTTCTTTGCGGATAGTGAATGCTAAATGTCTAGATATAGAACAGTAGAAAACTAGAAGTAAATCAAGCAAGCTTATTTTAGTGAAATATCATTTCTTGGAGGTGGTATACATCACAGAAAAGCCATAAACTGAATTCATTTATATAAATGCAAATTCTCTAGTTATGAAGATGCTTCTTGCTGATTTTGCTCTTCAGTGATTGACATTTACTGTTGTGAACCTGCCAATCTTTGAAGCAACAGTTTTGTTATGATCTTTTCTATTTATGATGCTTATTTTCCAAGCCAATGTACACTCACCTACATCTGTTGTGTCAGCTGATACTTGTTGGAGTTTGCTGTTCTGCTAATGCTGATGGAACTGATCCATATGCTGATCTTTCATTACAACCTTTACCCGAGTACATGATTGCTACTGATGGTGTCACAATGACATGCATCGCATGTACAGATAAGGGTCAAATTTTCCTAGCCGGATGTGATGGGCATATATATGAATTGCAGTATACAACTGGTTCAGGCTGGCGTAAACGCTGCCGTAAAGTTTGCCTTACCACTGGTTTAGGCAGCCTTCTTTCCAGGTATTTCTAACTGTAAGACCAGAAATGTGGCACTTTGCTTGCTTCTTCTGTGTTTCTGCTCTCCTGCTTATTCAGCTAACATGATTTTCAGGTGGGTCGTGCCAAATGCATTCAAATTCTCAACTGTCGATCCTATTGTCGATATGGTTATTGACGAGGAGCGGAACACTCTTTACGCACGCACAGAAGGCATGAAATTGCAACTATTTGATTTAGGAGCTAGTGGTGATGGCCCTTTTAAAAAAATCACTGAAGAAAAGAACCTTGTTGATCCACGAGATGCACCTTATGGTGGTCGGAGGCCTAATGCACCAAGAGCTGCACGATCCCCGAAACCATCAATCGTCTGCATCTCACCTTTATCAGCCATAGAATCAAAATGGCTTCATGCTGTTGCTGTTTTATCAGATGGAAAGAGATTATTCATTTCTACATCAGGTGGAAGTAGTTCTTCAGTTGGACTGAACAATGGTTTGCAGAGGCCAAGCTGTTTAAAAATTGTTGCCACTAGGCCTTCCCCACCTCTAGGGGTTGGTGGTGGACTCACATTCGGTGCTGTTTCTGCTGCTGGCAGAGCTCAGCCTGAGGATCTGGCGTTAAAAGTGGAGTCTGTTTTCTATTCTTCTGGTGCTCTTATAATGTCAGATTCATCTGCTACAGCTATGTCCTCCCTTCTGGCTGTGCAGAAAGATTCAGCTGCCCAGTTATCCCTTCCCAGTACCTTTGGAACAGCTTCTAGAAGCTCTAGGGCTCTGCGAGAAACTGTCTCTGCTTTGCCTGTCGAGGGTCGGATGCTTTGCGCCTCTGATGTCTTCCCGCTTCCGGATAGTGCTTTCATCTTGCAGTCTTTATATGCTGATGTGGAATGCTTTGCAACTTTCAGAAAACCTTCTGAGAAGGCATCTATAAAACTGTGGGCCAAAGGGGATCTTCCTACCCAGCATATCTTACCTCGGAGGAGGATTGTAGTATTCAATACAATGGGTTTGATGGAAGTAGTTTTTAACAGGCCTGTTGACATCCTAAGAAAGTTGTTTGATGGAAAAACCTTGAGATCACAAATAGAAGAGTTCTTTAACCGCTTTGGTGCTGGAGAGGCTGCAGCAATGTGCTTAATGCTAGCTGCAAAGTTACTTTACACTGAAGATAGTCTGATAAGCAATACAGTTTCTGAGAAAGCTGCTGAAGCATTTGAGGACCCTGGACTCGTTGGGATGCCTCAAATTGATGGCACTACTGCTTTGTCTAACACTCGAACTCAGGCTGGGGGCTTTAGTATGGGACAAGTTGTTCAAGAAGCAGAACCTTTGTTTTCTGGTGCATATGAAGGGCTTTGCTTATGCTCATCGAGACTGCTGTATCCCATATGGGAACTTCCAATTATGGTGGTTCGAGGACTGACAGGATCCAGTGATCGCGTGGATGGTGTGGTTGTTTGCAGGCTCTCTACCGGGGCCATGAAGGTTCTTGAGAGTAAGATTCGTTCATTGGAAACTTTTTTGAGGTCCAGAAGAAACAAGAGAAGAGGACTTTACGGTTATGTTGCCGGCCTGGGAGATTCTGGTTCCATACTGTACAAAACAGGGCCTATCATTGGGTCTGGTGGCCTTAGCAATGGAAAGAGTCCCTACAGCTCCCGCATGAGAGACATGGACTCAGCAGATCAATCAGCATCAAATAAAAAGCCACGGTTGCTTTATACATCAGCAGAACTAGCTGCTATGGAGGTAACATTTCTGAAATTACTTAGGAGCAAATCTTAATTTGTTTTGCTCAAATACTTTATTTGTATAAACAGGTGAGGGCAATTGAGTGCCTTAGGCGGTTGCTTCGAAGATCTGGTGAAGCACTCTTTCTGCTTCAACTTATTTGTCAGCATAATGTTGCTCGCTTGGTTCAGACACTAGGTAATGATTTGCGCAAGAAATTAGTTCAGTTAACGTTTCATCAGTTGGTATGTTCTGAGGATGGTGACCAGCTTGCCATGCGGCTTATTTCTGCACTCATGGAGGTAACACTCTTCGCCCTCCCCCTTCTCCTGCCCACACAGCCAACAAAAAAAGGAAAGGAAAAATAGTTCAACGTGTTAAGGGTAGTAGTGTAATAGTGATGTAAGGGTTATGGGTAGTTATGTAATTGTAGTCTAGATTAGGGTTTCTAGTCTAGGGTCTCTCTTGTATACTATATATTGCCTGTTGGGCTCTTGCAATACAATGAACAATTCAACCTCTATTCCTCTCTTCTCTCCCAAAATCTAACATGGTATCAGAGCCTAGATCCAAACTTTAGCCTTCATCTTCTTCCACCTAAGCCGCCCTCAGGAGGAACAATCTCTACTCCCGGGGGCAGCACCAAATCTCATTTTTATGTTTAGCATATCAATAGTTTCTCGTCAAGTAGCAGCAACTCCAAGAAGCTAGCAGTCTCGATGTTAAGGGTTAGGGGTAGTTATGTAATTGTAGTCGAGATTAGGGTTTCTAGTCTAGGGTCTTTCTTGTATACTATATATTGCCCCTTGGGCTCTTGCAATACCCCTCTTCTTTCCCAAAATCTAACACAACGCATGCACACAAGGATTCCTCACTCATTTCAATTTAGGTCTGTAATTTCATTTGATTTTTGCAGTACTACATTGGCCCAGAGGGCAGAAGAACTGTTGACGAGATCAGCACTAAATTGAGAGAGGGCTGTCCTAGTTACTTCAATGAGTCAGACTACAAATATTACTTGGCAGTGGAATGTCTTGAGAGAGCGTCTATGACAAACAACCATGATGAGAGAGAAATTCTTGCTAGAGACGCCTTCAATCTCTTGACTAAAATTCCAGACTCTGCTGATTTGAGCGCTATATGCAAGAGATTTGAGAACCTAAGGTTAGTTGCTTACTGAATGATTTTTTACAGCATGAAATCTATAAACCCTGAACACTTGGATTTCTTTTATCCACAAGCTGACCTTTTCTTTCTTTGTTGGGTGGGGGTTCAGATTCTACGAGGCCGTAGTGCGGTTGCCTCTACAGAAAGCTCAAGCACTTGATTCCAATGCTGATGTTATTAATGGGCAAATCGACGCAAGGCATCATGATACTGTAATTGCACAGCGTGAACAATGCTACAAAATAGTTATGAATGCACTGCATACCCTCAAGGGTGTTGGACAAAGTGGGACACAAGGGGCAGACAAGTCATCTGGTTCAGTTACTGCCCTTGATCCAGCTTCTCGAAGCAAATATATCAAACAGATTATTCAACTAAGTGTCCAGTGGCCAGACACAGCTTTTCACGAGCATCTATACAGGACGCTAATTGAGCTCGGTCTGGAAAATGAACTTTTGGAGTATGGAGGATCTGATTTGGTTGCTTTTCTCCAGAGTACTGGTCGTAAGCATCAAGAAGAGGTGAATCCTAATATCTACTTGATATTTTATTAGAAATGTAATTAGTATGTCGGTGAAACTGGAAACTTGATATATTCCTTGCATTTTGGCTTGAGTTGGTAGCTTTATTGATCCTGCAGGTTCTAATGTAGCTCTGCCCCTCCCTTTCCCTTCATGTGCTTATTGTCCCGGTAGGATCCATTCATCATAATATAATGGAAGCCGATACTGTTAGCATGGTTTCACTTGTATAATATCCTGTTTAGTGTAAGCTAGAAAGTTGCAAGATTTTCTTAGGTTTGCATGTGGCTTGTGATGTCTTATCTAATACCAGCCAGATCCGATCTTAGTACTGTACAATGGTTCCTGCTAATTCGTGAGTTTTTTCTTTTCTTTTCTTTGAGAATCTGAAAGTGACTTCCTTAGATGCTGGCTGTATGGTTTCTTCCATAAATAGCATTGTGTTTGCTAGATCTTTCCTAGTCATGAAGTGGGTACATCATAACTCAATACTCAGTCTTTAGCATGTCACGGAGATCTGCATTTTGCGTTGTCCTGACCAGTTCCTTTTCCCCTTTAAGGTCCGGGGAGTTTCTGCGGTTGCATCAAAAGGTTCTAAGTTGCATGATTTAGACGCACCTATTTCTACTAGTCAAACAAAGTATCTTGAGCTCCTAGCCAGGTATTATGTTCTCAAGGGGGAGCATATTGCTGCTGCCAGGATGTTGTTGATATTGGCGGAAAGGCAGTGCTCCAATGCAGAAGAAGCTCCAACCCTTGACCAGAGGTCTCCAGATTTTGGCTCTGCTTCTTTTGTTACTTTAATAAGGTCGATGAATTATATGGAATAACACCTACTTTTGGAATCCAGGTATCAATATCTGAGCAACGCAGTGCTTCAGGCCAAAACTGCAGGCATTGCCGGTGATTCCTCGAGAAATCCTATTGATAGTAGTACAGTGGATCTACTTGAAGGCAAACTTGCAGTGCTTCGGTTCCAAATGCAAATCAAACAAGAATTGGAGTACATGGCTTCACGGCTTGAAAATATTCCAGGCAGTTCTGAATCACCAAGTGACCCCTTTCCTCGCGATAACATTCTAGCTGATGCAGAGACTGCTAAGGCTGCTAAGGATAAGGCAAAAGAGCTTTCACTGAATCTAAAGAGTATTACTCAACTATACAATGACTATGCTGTCCCGTTTAATCTTTGGGAGGTACGATTTCTTTGTTTCATGGAGTTGCTACTTAGCCCTGTGTTGGTGAATTTAATAATATGCTTCATTGCACGTGAATGATCACACATTCTCAACCTTGTATAACAAGCACATGCACATGACTTCTACCGCTCTCCCTAATTGGAGATTTGTTGGTGAATCAATATTTTCTTGTGATATCGCTGAAATAAGAGACATGTTTTTCTAGTTGGATCACAACTTAGTTCCGCGACGCACCAAATCTCTCAGCTTATGGGTTAAATACTTAAATTTCAACTAACTTTGTGGAGTTGATAGCAATGAGAAATAGGCTTCTAAAACATCCATAATTTTATTTGAAGTTGCTTAATCAAATCAACCATGCATTTTCTATTGATTAACAGGTTCATGTGCAATTCACGTATTCACCTATAATTTTGAACCCTAACCAGGATTGAAATTATGCATTTAACTGAGATGTTGGTTGATTTGCACTGTAAGACCGTGGTGGTTTATATTACTATGAAATGCGTGCCACTAGAATATCTTGTTGCTAACATCATTTTTTCTTAAAAAAAGAAAGAGATGCTGTGCAACACATTAGGCTACTTCCCGCGGGGGGGGGTGGGGGGGGGGACTGTGCAGCAAATTAGGCATACATGCTGGGCCATGTGTTCCTTTTATTCCGGGTTGAGTCATGCATTTGTACCTGCGAGTGCCTTTTACTTACACCTGGTTTGGGTGATTACTGAACTTCTTCATGACTTGAAGCTTCTTGTTGTTAGGTTTGCCTGGAAATTCTCAACTTTGCAAATTACTCTGGAGATACTGACAGCAAAATTGTTCGGGAAATTTGGGCCAGACTCCTTGACCAGGCACTCACAAGAGGTGGTGTTGCAGAAGCATGTTCTGTGGTGAAAAGAGTTGGCTCAAAACTTGACCCTGCAGATGGAGCTTGTTTACCGTTGGATATAATATGCCTTCATCTTGAGAAGGCTGCATTGGTAATGTTTACATTATGTCTATAAATGCAATTTTTTCCGTACTTACAACAGGTGCATTTCATAGCGGGACTTATATAGTTATATCATCATGCTCATTTCTACAGGATAGATTAAGTTCAGGAGAAGAATTAGTTGGTGACGAGGATGTTGCAAGAGCCCTTCTTGGAGCCTGTAAAGGTCTACCTGAACCTGTACTTGCTGTGTATGATCAATTGTTATCGAATGGTGCAATCGTGCCCTCACTTAATCTGAAGTTGCGCCTTCTGAGATCAGTTCTTGCAATCCTTCGTGAATGGGGGATGTCTGTCATTGCACATAAGCTAGGCACCACAACTGCTGGGGCTTCATTCTTTTTAGATGGAACATTTTCGCTGAATCAAACAGGGGCTTTAAATCAAGGCGTTCAAGATAAAATAATTAGTTTGGCAAACAGGTAATTTTACTATACGTATCAATGGTATTTGCTTTGCAAATTTCTCTTTCATTCCTAATATTAATTGCAAAAATGCAAAACACATGTACACGTGAATGCATATACAATCTTAGCCTTCCAAAGTGCCTCAAGATTCGCGCAAGGGATATTGCAATGATGGATGGTTGTTTGAAATTTAAAAGTTTACATCTCAAGGCACATTTAATGGTGGTGATAATACATGTACCCACATGTATATGTGGAAAAACCATATTCTATTAATTGTTAGAATTTTGTAAAAATAGGCTGTCATACTGTCCTTAATACGTGGCCCAGTAAGCTTTTATGTGGATTGTGGATATGCTAGTCAGCAAGCAACCATGTATTGTAAAATGAAAACAGAATCATTGCATCTTCTTTTAACATCTAGAATTTGAATTATGTATTGCAAAATTCCTTTTTTAGTTTTTTATCTTCATCATGGCATTTTATTTGATTCATTGTAACATTGCCATATGATTCCCTAATCCCTGTGAGTCTTAAATTAGAAATCCCGTTTGTTTGCACACTTGCTATTTCACCTTTTCCTCTTGTAAATCATGTAACTACTTTACAATTCTTCGTGATCATTTTCCTTGTACCTTACATTGTATTTGCAATTTCAGGTATATGACCGAGGTGAGGCGATTAAACCTTCCACAGAACCAAACAGAGAATGTCTACCGAGGTATCCGTGAGCTAGAGGAGAAATTATTATCTCCTTATTAGCCATTTTCGATTTGTCTTCTCAACATTGTTGTTGGGAAACTATAGGCTTAGTCCAGCAACCGACCCATAGGGTGGGGGATGCTCCGTCCAACCCTAGTAGGGTCCTTTAGTTTATATGTAGGGGGTATCAATCACTATGTACGTGCTTACTGAGAAAAGGAGAAGTTCCCTCAAATCCTTGTATCAATTTTGTTCTTGTACTTGTGTACTTGTGTGTGATTCCATTTCTGTCTACGAGGTGTCTGATCAGACCGGACTCGTCAACGACGGTTTATCAACACATTATCAGCACAATCTGCTTCGGCCAAAGGTAATCGTCGAAGCAGGATACTTGTAGATTGAATCACCATTCTAGATCACTTTCAATTCCATAAATTTTGTTTTCTAGATTATTTTCTAAGGTGCAAATCTGCTCTAATCTACCGCTAGCCGATTTGGAGTCGTCGGCCAAGCTGATCTGTAGATTGTATGAAATGGTAGATGTTGATTGCACTGTAGATTGGATGAACAGAAAAAAATCGGTGCCGACGCACGCACGCATGAGAGTGGCATGATTGCACGGGCAAGTCGCCACTAGCCCCTGCACTGGCGAGTCGTTGCTGGCCCTGTGCGTTGCGTGTTGAGCCGCTCGCCCTTGCATGGGTGTGCCCGAGGTCGCCTTCGCCGCTCGGTCGAGCAACGCACCGACGCCGCTTACTGAAGTCGCCGTGTTGTGCCGCGCGCTTGTCGATCGCGACGATGCTCGACGCCGACGTGTGTGCTCGGTCGCCACTCGTCGGTCGGACCCGCGCCCGCTCCGTCGGTGTATTGTCCACCGCCGTCGCGTCGTGTTGACGCGGCCATGATCCCTTGTGGTCGGCTAGCCGCGCGCCTAGTGTACCAGCGTGCTGTGTCACATCGCAACGAAGCCGTGCGAGCTCAAGGCTGCTGTCGTCTTGCATGACGCCGGCGAGTGAGAACGTCTACTCTGCCTCCGGCGGGCGACCCCGCATGGCCACCTCCGGTGAGAGGCATGTGGGCCCTCAGTATGGCCATCTTAGCGCTGCCGAGCCCGTGAGCGCCACCGGTCGCCACACTGCACATGTGCGTGTTGTCGCTGCCTTAACGTGGCGCTAGGAAACCCTAGCGCCCGTATGTGTAGCTATCAGTTTGGGCTGTAATGGGCCAAGAAAAAAATGGGCCTGACCTAAGAAAATTCTGGGAAAAGAAAAAAAAAGAGAGAAGGAAAACCCAAAACATTTGCAAAAAGGCCATTGGATTTTTTGAAATTACGTGAAATTTTCTAGAACCGAAAATTAGCGAATAAGCCCTTAGAAATTGCAGAATTCATCGAAAATTCATATTCCAGCATAAAAGGGTTTCGGGAATTGAAATTTTGAATCATTTTTAGTATTTGAAGCATGTTTATCACTATTGTTATGATTTTCTATGCTTTTCTGTATTTATTTACTGTTTTGATTAATCATAATTGCTTAAATTGCGTTTGATCACTGAAATTAGCAGTAAAGTATAGAAAAATGCATAGAACATTCTGGAACATTACGAGAGTATTTGTACCATTATCCAATTTATTTCATGTATTTTACCTGCAATAAATTTATGTATTTCTTGCATGCACATATAGATGACAGACATCGCGAATCGGGAGTTCGAGGAGCTGGCCCAGCATGACCAAAACTACTTGACTTGGGCTTCTGACGTCGAGATTGTACTTGGAACCAAGAAGCTCCGCGCTCATTGGGATTGGTGCAGCGAAGGATGCCAAACCCACCCCTGAGGAAAATGATCAGACACTTTATTTTCTCAGGCACCACCTCTGCCTCACACTTAAGAATGTGCACATGGCAGAGAAGAGCGTGCTAGCCTTGTGGATTGCACTGAAAAAGCGGTTTGAGAAGCTAAAGTACATCATTCTTCCTCAGGCATAGCAGGAATGGATCCGACTGAGATTTGCTGACTTTAAGACGGTTGGGGAGTAAAATTCTGCTCTGCACAGAATCTGTACCAATCTTCAACTCTGTGGCAAGCAAGTCACAGATGAGCAGAAGATTGAGAAGACGCTCTCCACCTTCCACCCCAGTGCAGTTTGCATGCAACTATCGTGAAGACATCTACAAGGAGTATACCGAATTGATTGATATTATGCAGGTTGCAAAGGCTTAGGATGACGTTCTCTGCAAGAATTTCGTCGCCCAACCACTTGGGAGCTCCGCTAGCCATGAGGCTAATGCTGGGAGCTTCAAGGTGCGGAAGCCTATAATGACGAAAAGGGGAAGGAAAGGCAAGGTCGCAACCCAGAAAGACAAGCCAAATGCTCCACAAGAAAAGAAGTCCAACAAGCCAAAGTGGAACGACAAGCCTTATGGTCAATAAGACCAAATCTACTACAAGTGTGGCAGTGGGGGCATTGGTTGCGGATCTGTGAAGAACCATAGCGTGTCGTCGACACTTTTAAGGCCAAGAAGATGAAGGGCAGCATGAAACCCACTTTGCCTTCGTTGAGGGGGAGGACTCGTAGCAGCTGCCTGCACCGATGGAGGTGGGTTCTACTCTTGTAGCCGCACCCTCCCTTGATATTGCAGTTGCTGCCGTCATGATTTCTCAGGAAGAGCATGTCATCCCTGAGAAGATAGCAGCTGAAGTCTCTAACTTCTTGGTGGACTCAGCCTAGTACACATAATGCACTTATACTTTAAATGCCATTTATTTTATGTGTGGATGAAATAAGTTATACTTTTGCATGGATGATGGTTGTATGCTCATGTAGAGCCTTAAACAATTTATGTCCCGTGATGGTTGAATGATATTATTTAATTCATTCATTTATTCAGTTAATAATAGCATGATATGTTATGATATTTGAAATATTTTATTTATGTGTTGATTGCTTCTTACTACATATTAATAAAATACTTTATATTAGAGCACGTGTGGTGCCTATGGAGGAAGTGTGCTTAGCTAATAGCGACACAACGAATACCATCTTGAGAGAGACGGAATTCTTTCAGTCGATCAACAAGAATACTGGTAGTCTTACGACAGCCGCGGGCAGCGATGCTTGTATAATAGGCTCAGGAAGGGCCACAGTTATACCTCCGATGGACACAACTTTGATCATTAAAGAAGCCTTGTTGTACCCAGAATTTCGACTAGAACTCTTCTAAGTTTCAAGGATATTTACACTAACGGTTTTCACGTAGAGACTGAAGAAGAGTATAGTAAGGAATACCTGTTCATTATAAAGCGTGAAGAAAGTGGAAAAAAGGTATTAGAATGACTTCCTTCATTTGAGACTGGGCTATACTACACTAATATTAAGGCATCCGAAGCCTATATTGCCCTGAAAACCATATTTAGAAGCTTTGAACTTTTCTGTCTCTGGCATGATAGATTAGGCCACCCAGGTCTTAGGATGATGAGAAATGTAATTAACAATTCAGAGGGACATAATATCGATGTAAAGAATTTCCCAAATCAGGAATATTTTGTGTGCCCCGCATGTGCCACCGGGAAGTTAATCACTAGACCTTCTGCCTTGAAAGTGAAGGATGAAGTCTCTGCATTCCTGGAATGTATCCAGAGAAATATTTGCGGTCCTATACAGCCCCTATCAGGGCTATTTAGATATTTTATGGTGCTCATCGATGCTTCCTCGAAATAGCCATACGTATGTTATTGTCTACGAGAAACCATGCTTTTGCAAAGCTAATCTCGCAGATAATTCAAATTTAAAATAATTTATCTGATCATCATGTGAAGTCCATCGGGATTGGACAACTCCGGGGAATTTACTTTGAAGACGCTTGATGATTATTGCATGGCAATGGGAATTAAAGTTGATCATTCCGTACCGCATGTCCACACCTAGAATGGACTAGCATAGGCATTAATTAAAAGAATTAAATTTATTGTCCGACTGCTTTTGTAGAATTGTAATTTATCAACTACATGTTGAGGGCACGCAGTCGTGCACGTAGCAACTTTCATGAACTTTAGACCATCGACATATAACATCTATATCGACATATAACATCCATTTACCTATGTAAGTCCACACCCAAAATGGACTAGTAGAGATATTAATTAAAATAATTAAATTTATTGTTCGACCGCTTTTGCATAATTGTAATTTATCAACTACATGTTGTGGACACACAGTCCTGCACGCAACAACTTATCAACTTTAGACCATTGGCATATAACATCCATTCACCTATGCAACTAGCGCAAGGGTCAGCGCCGAAAATTTCTCATTTTCGCAAATTTGGGTGCAAGGTTTATGTACTGTCGGTGATCTAGAACCGATCTTACGTATGATTGTTTGATTCGGGGGGTCTCCTAGATAAGAATCACGCAGAGAATGATATGGGGACTTTATACAGGTTTGGGTTTTCTCTGGAGAGAATAACAACCCTACTCCTGTGTGACTATATTGAGTATGCTGATTACAATCAAGAGAAAGACTAGGACTTGTACTCCCGATTGTGCTTGTTTCTTTTTACCTTTTGACTTCAACCTTATATAACGTATGAAGAGATGACAGTTCCTCCAGACGAAGAGGCGTCCCAACGTTCCAATTGACGAACCGCTTGATGGAAGTTGCTGCCAGGGACGTGGCACCCCCACGTTGCTAGGCAGTTGTTGTTAGAGACGGAAGTAATTCATGCGGTTACCCACAGAGAGTAACAATACATATTATTAAGTCCCCCATGTGTTAAACATGGCGCATAATACTCCCTAACTGATTAGGCCCATAAGTTAGCAAGCCCTATCAATTATAGGGTTGTTGAAACTAGGCTGGTCGAAGCTAGCCAAGTCGTAGAAGAACTTACGACTGTTCGATAGTTGTAGAAAGGCTTACGACTGTACCATGGTCGTAGGAAGACTCACGACCATGGTTTACGACCAGACAACTTGACCTCTCTCTTATAAACATTAAGGGGTATATTTAAGACTAATATGGAGGTGTTGATATCTATAATAGCAATTACAGATAAATAAATAAATGAGGATTCTTAGACCCTTGTCATGTACCTATACCCCCCCCACAGTGTACTGCAATGGGTCCTCTTTGAAAGTCTGGGATATACGTTGGTTATGAGACAACATCCATAATTAGGTATTTGGACCCTATGACGGGAAATTTGCATACTGCTCGATTCGCTGATAGTATATTTGATGACGATAGTTTCCCGTCATTAGGAGGAGGAAATCAACCCCTTGATGAAAAATGTCGGGAAATTACGTGGCAAGCCACGGGAATCAATGCATATGACCCGCACACTAGTGAAGCAAATAGAGAAGTCCAGAAGATTATTGATTTGCAGGCATTAGCGAATCAACTGCCTGACCACTTTAGTGATTTGAAAAGCGTGATCAAGTCGCATGTGTCTGCACGCAATGCACCGGAGAGGGTTGAAATACCAAAGAAAGTTTAAGGTACCGCTAATCCCATCCAGAGGCCTCAGAATAAAAGGACGAGAACTCCGGCTCCTCGAATCCCAAGTAGCTGGGGACGTTTAGTGAAAAAGGATAAGAATAACTTGACACAGCCGATCACTGAAGTTTCCCGAAACCAGAAGGGGTGCCAGTTGAGACCTGGCACCAGTATGGAACCTTCAGGAAAAGACATACTGGATTTGAACATTCCCACAGAGGGAGAAACTAGCAGGGATGTGTGCGCACACATCGGAGCTGAAAAACTAAAGAGACTTGCGCCTGTAATTGGAAGTAGCGGTGAGCAAGTAGAAGTATTAGAAGAATCGCTCCATGAAGAAATAGCTATAAACTATGTGACCACGGGAGAATCTATGAATAGGACAACAGTCAATGTCGATATTTATTTTGCAAAGAAAATTGCTACAATCATCGATTTTGATCCAGAGCCTACATCGCTTGCTGAATGTAAGAAAGGATGAGATTGAGAAGATTGGAAGAAGGCAATATAAACTGAATTATTATCTTTGAATAAAGAGAGGTGTTTGAGCCTGTAAGCTGCACGCCTCACCATGTGCACCCCGTAGGGCATAAGTGGATTTTTGTTCGAAAGAGAAATGAAAATAATGAAGTTGTAAGATATAAAGCAAGGCTCATTGCATAAGGTTTCACTCAATGTCTAGGAGTTGATTATGAAGAAACCTATTCCCCTGTCATGGGCAGAGTTACCTTTAGATATTTAATCTCAATGGCAGTGAACTTGAATTTAGAAATGAAATTGATGAATGTGGTAACTGCATACCTCTATGAAAACTTGGATTCAGACATTTATATGAAAGTACCTGAAGGTATTCCTATCCTGAACTAAGATCGAACAAATAGAAATATGTACAGTGTGAAACTCAGGAAATCACTGACTTAAGCAATCAGATAGGATGTGGTATAATCGTTTGAGCGATTTTCTATGCAAGAAAGGCTACACAAACATTGAGGATTGCCCTCGTGTATTTATACAATGATCACATAACGGATTTTGTATAATCTCAATGTATGTAGACAATCTGAATATCATCGGAACCCTAGAAGATATTAAAGAAGCAAGCTCTTACCTGGAGTTGGAGTTCGAAATAAAAGATTTGGGTAAAACCAAATATTGCCTAGGCTTGCAGCTTAAGCATGTCCTTGAAGGGATATTAGTGCACTAGTCAGCCTACACTCAAAAGGTGTTAGAAATGTTCGGCTTTGAAAAGGTATACCCTTTGAAAGTGCCGATGGTCGAGAGATCCTTGTAGCAAGACAGATCCGTACAGACCTAGAGAAGAGGGGGAGGAAGTCCTGGGATCGGAATTCTCGCACTTAAGTGCAATAGGAGCACTCATGTATTTAGCAAACTGTACTAGACTGGACATTGCATTTGCCGTAAACCTATTAGCAAGGTATAGTGTAGAACCTACAAAAAGACATTAGCAGGGAATAAATGACATCTTCCGATACCTCCAAGGAAGCAAAGACCTTGGTCTGTTCTATAGAAAAAAACCAAGACCTGATTATGACTGGCTATGCAGATGCCGGGTGCCTATCGGACCCTCATATAGTTAAGTCACAAATAGGCTATGTATTTTTGTGTGGTGGGAATGCAATTTCATGGAAATCGTCCAAGCAAAGTCTTGTATCGACTTCAATGAACCACTTGGAAATCATAGCACTATACGAGGCCTCATGAGAATGTGCTTGGCTTCGATGGATGATTCACCACATCCAACAGTTGTGTGGATTGAATACCGTGCAAACTCCCACTATTATATATGAAGATAATGTAGCTTGTGTTGCACAAGTGCAGATGGATTATGTGAAGAGTCATCTCACAAAGCATATCAACTCCAAGTTCTTCTATGCTCATGAATTGCAAAAGATGGACGAAATTAAAGTACTGCATACTAAGTCATGTGAAAATTTTGTAGGTTTATTCACTAAGTTACTTCCAGCATCTAGCTTTGAAAGGTGTATGCGTGGAATTGGAATGATGAGACTTAGAGAAGTGTAGAACTCAGGGGGAGAATATTCACGAACTCATTATTGAAACTTGATCAAGAAGATCGAATACCCAAAGAATAAATCCCGGAGACTAAGGTTTTTAATGAGGCAATTCGTGCAACGCAATAGAATGTGTATCATGTACTCCTTCTCCAAATTTTTCCCACTAGGTTTTTTTGTGGAGTTTTGACGAGGCATGAACATGTGAGGATGGGTGCCCAAAAGGGAGTGTTGGGAAAATATGGGCTTGGCCCAGTAGTCGACCCATGGGGTGGACGCCCTATCCAATCCTAGCCGGGTCCTTTAGTCTATATATAGGGGGTACCAATTATTATGTTTATGCTTGCTGAGGAAAGGAATAAAGAAAGAGAAGTTACCCCATATCTCTGTATCAATTTTATTCTTGTACTTGTGTACTTGTGTGCGATTTTACTTCTGTCTGTGAGATGACCGATCAGACTGGATTCACCAACGACGGTTCCTTGACAATTGTAAAGTATGGGCCGTAAGTATGGGTCGTGCATTTGTTGTTTTACCAAGTAGAGGAATAAAGCTAAGAATCCTGATTCAACTGGATATAACCTCTGATGGGCTGTTGTTCCTGTAGTAAACTTCTGTGCAAGAACCCAAGGCTACTTAAGAGAGACCGCATGATATGCACTATCATGAATCAGATTGTTCATATACGCAACCATCCTATATTTTAGTCAAGATGTCAGTTTGAATCTGCAGAACGGCTGCGTTTTGATACATTGTGATATGACTCAATCTCTTCGGATTAACTCGAAATTTGAACTAAAATCCTTTCCAATTCGAAGAGATTGGTTCTAATATCTCCCTATCTAAACAAGCCCTAAGTGGGAAAACGGCAGGAAAGATAAACCTGAGCACTTTGAGCAGTGCGAAGATCTCGCTTTGTTGCATGCATGTCGTTTTAATGTGTACCATGAAGTTGTACAGTTCCATAGTTAGCTTTCTGTGTTTTTTGGTCAGAACATTGTTTCTGTAGCTTAAAGCGTTGTTATTGATGCACCAGATATGCGGCAGTCGGTTACTCTCGCAGAGGAACAACATGACCTACAGGTGGAGGACCTTTTTCCCCTCGGCTATCGTTACAAGAAATTGCCTACTTTGGTGCTGTTATCATGAATTTGAGCTCAGAAGTTTTAAGCGTAAATTTTGTTGTTATATCTATTTTTTTTGGGAAAGCATTGAAGGAGTACTTGCTATGTCTATTCATGTACCTTATATTTTCCTTTTTTTTTTTTGAAGAGAAACTCCTTCACCATTTGATATTCTAGTTAGTCCCTTGGTCCGAAAAGTCTCAACAAAGCGTAGGTCAGTTTACTCTAGCGGAGCAAAAGGTTATTCCACAAATTCTGAATCCATCGTGAATCGTGATACACGTCGTATTCCACATTCATTAGAAGTTCAAGATGGGAGGAGAAAACTGCCAAGAGCTAAGAACAGAACCAATGCCATTGCTGGTCTAAAAAAAACCCATTTTTTCCTGACTCTTATGCCGTTTTGTCCACTTGGTCAGAACAATGGAGGACTTTTGGTTTCTCTGACACGCTGTAAACACGGGAGAGATTCGTTTTCACGTGTCGTTTTCCAAGCAGCCAAGTAGCAAGGCGACCTTTTGATGCCGGCATCGAATGGAATCTGTTTCCTACAACCAAACAAGATTTTGTACGACATGCCTCTGAATCACCAATTACTTCCTATTATTCTCTTCTCCCAATTCCTTCATTATTTTCTGTGTTTCGCCTAGAAGGTCCTGCATCTTCGTTGTATTCAAGACTACCGGATCGTGCCGAACAATACCGATGAGCCTACTCAAGCATTTCATATAGTCCTGCCTGACAGCCTTTGACACTATGCTCTGTGTATGGGGCTGCAACAACAAATATCGCGTTAAAATGGCGATTTAATTCCATATTTCGTGCTGATAACAGATCAAATTAAACAGATAGAATGATGCCTCATTGGGTACATTTTAACAAATATGAGTAGGATGAAAAAGGATCCGATACATACATCATTGTAAAGTGAAATACACTTGCGCAGAGCCTGTTCAACAAGTTGATAATCAAACTGGTCCTGAAACGAAGAGATTTGAATCAGCTAAATACTGAAGGTAAGTTAGGGACGAATAATGTAACACAGACGAAAGTTTACCAAGCATGCCAAAAGCAACTATGTCTATGTCTATTCAACACAAATGAGAAGTTTGGAACTTGCATCTTCCAACCATATAGCAAGCTTGTCATACCATAAACAAATAATCTCAGCGAAACCATTATAATTAGTGGCTGAACTTTTTTTTTTTTTAAAAGATCAATTTATAAGGCTCACCAGCAATTCCCCATTGAAATAAGCATTTGAGCAATGACTTTCATCCCGTCAATTGCAAACAAATTCTAAAGAATAATTTATATTGTCCAATGGAGAACGAGTAACAATTTTAGGGATTCATTATATCTGAATAATTCCACACAGATTGCTACAACAAAAACTAAACAAAGCAACTGCACATAAGTAGTCAAGTTGATAAAAATGTAATTGAATAACGAAGTATATCCAACGTGCAGCAGTGGTGTGTCAGACCTTTTCAAACTTATTTTTAAAATGGATGCGCAATGTGGTATATCGAACATCTATGAGATGTTTATCAGGCCATATGAATAGCTGAAAAGAGTCTGATATGTGTACAGCATCAATTTTGAAGTATCCGTGCTTCATATGTTCCAGAGGAAGCCTTAGCAAGAATACCAACTACTAAAGAGAACATTGTAATATTAGAAGCAAACAAATAAAATGGAGTAATATATTATTCAATCACTGTCAAATACATAAATCGAATACTGGAAAAATACCCCTGGTGCAAGCATTTCCTTTCTTGCAACTTCAAGAAGTCCGACAACTTCAAGTGCTTGCAACTACATGCATAATACACAATATTATCAAATAAAAAACCATGGCACTAACAAAATATAATACATCTACCTGGTTAAGAAGATCATAGCAAGCTAGTGAATCAAATTCCAATGTTTTAGAATCCAAGCTACAGCACTACTACATCAGGTTCCGATTCAAGGATGCCAGGAGATCATTTTGACGTAAACAATTTTGGATATGATTCTAGGGTTCTGTTATGCCTTCATGGAACAGACATATTATTTGAATGTATGCTGCTATATGCTGACAGGACTCAAGAGAAGGCCCTAAAAAGAAATGGGAAGACGACAAGAGACGCACTGTTGCACGCACAAAGCCTCACAAGAAAAGTAAAGGCATGCTGCTGTCAAATGGAATCTTAATGATAACTTTGATCAGTATGAAAACTTAAAAGTATCAATTGTTTAAATAAAATGCAGCACATGCAATCCTGAGCGTTGCGAATCTAAGATATTCTGAATCAGTGGAGAGAAAACTAAGTAAACATGAAAGCAGGAGGAGGAAAGGGAAGAATGACAACAAGAAGAGTTGGAGATAATGCATCATAAACAGGATAGCATATAAAAAAGATCCCTTAGAATCCTTTCAATGAGTGGGGAACATACAAGTACAGCTGTTGCCGCAACCTGATCTCTATCCATAGCAGATGCGCTGTTAAGTTTTTTCTGATCTTTCCTTGAAGGATCTAATATTCCTTCTGTTATCCTACCATGAAAAAATATTCAATATCATACCATGAAAAAATATTCAAGACTTAACAATAGTACAATTCAAGCAATTCATTATGCTACTTCCATTTAATAGGCAACAAATGTAAGAAATATGAATGATAGAACATCATAGAAGTAATATGCTGATGCGGACATCCCTACTACTACTACTCCTACTACATTTTCCATTCCAAGTGTACATGACGTGCATGAAGCACCAAAAGGTCCAATAACTAGAGCACGAGCTAAGCTTTTAACTCAACAGGTGAATTTGTTTCTTAATGAACTCCCTTCCATTGATGAGAACAATATACTACCTCAGACAAATTTCTTGTGCATTCTTAGGTTTAAAGATCATGAAGGCTTTGGAACCAAGAGGGAAGCCGAGGCCAATGCATGGGAGAAGAAACCGTGCTGCTCAGCCATGCATCGTGAGGCTCCATGCAACGTGAGGACCAAGTGCGGCTCAACCATGATGGGCCATGTGATTAGTACAGCTCGACTCAACCATGATGGGCCATGTGATTAGTGCAGCTAGCTTATTAGTGGACTAGGACCATATGACTTGGTCAACATGCAAGTTACGAGCTTTGGTCTTTAGGCAGCCAAGCTGTGTGCTTTGTTCGGTCTTGGTCAAGTCATGTTGAGGTCCGAACCAAACTGGTTTAGCTGAATTCCTTTACTCAAGCTGGCCCAAGGCCCATGCAAGCGTGGACGCGTGCGTAAGGGTTTGGCTGGAGGTATAAAGTAGCAGCCGCCATCCATTGTAAAAAGGGGACGATAATTTTGAGGAATAAACACAAAATAGCAGATTGCTTTCTTCTTCTTGATGGCTCATACATCAATAGGGGAAATTGAGAGTTCTTGTTAATCGAGATCGTTCAACCTTTCCGCTGGGAATTGGGAGCGCGATAAGGCTTCGCTTGGTGGTCGTGAAGTCTGACGCGTGTGTTCTTGCGAATTAAAGAGTGTTCGTTCTTGCATTGGCAACGGAGGATCACTACGATTCGAGAGGCCACACGTGAGTATCTTGATCCTACGTCGAGAAGATCGGGCGACCCCGTGTCATCTGGTATCAGAGCGCGGTTGACTCGGTAGGATTACTTATCCCTAGAGTAGATTGATTTTTATTTGCTGTTCTTAATACCTAGAGTCCATAAACCGAAAATTGCAACACAAAAAAAAAAAATTCCAAACCCTAGTTTTGCATCTGTTATTTCCTGTGAGTTTAGTTAGGTTTTAATCCATTAGAATTTTTGTTTAGTGCTGATCGTAGTGTTCTTTTGCGTTGCTTAATCGTTGTGTCCACATAAAACCTATAAAAAAAAATTGCTAGTTGAATCCCTCAATTAGCACCCAAAAGTAAACTGCATCTTGTCTTTTGGATCCCCGAGCTCTTGCTGTCGGTCGTTTTTCTTGCGCCGACGTGAGGAATAAACCAGAACAACTTTACTGCTAGCGCAACAGAGGTGTTGGTGTTGTGGTCAATTCCAATTGGCTCATCCTTACTGTGTGCGTGCCCAAGAAGAACTTCCAACAAGCTTTCTATTTGGAGCGTTGTGTTCTGTCCGAAAGCAAAACTCATTGCTCTAAGCCGAACACTTGCGTCCGAACTTTTCCAACCGAATACATTGCTGCAGCTTGAGCCTCACTTTTTTTTTATTTCATCTTCGAGACTAGCTGTTGAAGATTGCCTAAGGGATGCTCGTATAATTAATTACATATACTGAATTTTGGCTTGTGAGCGATTCCTTTGCAGCAGATCAAAAAAAAAAAAAAGAGGCAACCACACGAGAGAAAGAGCCGTGGTTAGTAAAAAAAAAAAGGCCTTTAACCCAATTGCTACAGCATATACTGAATTTTGGCTTGTGAGTGATTCCTTTGCAGCAAACTGAAAAAAAAAAGGCAACCACACGAGAGAAAGAGCCGTGGAAAAAAAAAACTTTTACCCAATTGCTACAGTAGGCCAAATTTCGGTACTGTAGCAGTGGGTGTGTAGTTGGCCAGGATTTGGAAAAGAGCGAGCCTTAGCCTAAAATTTCAGATTGTGTATTTAATTCATTTGAGCAATCTTATGCCCTTACACTTCATATTATTGCAATTGGCTAGCGTCTCTCCTAGTACTTGGTGCAAAACGAGCTAGTTTTTATCTTCGTTTCAGATTGTATCTCATTAGTTCATTCCTTTGTTTGCATTGAGTCACATTAATCTTTGCGTGTGCGTTCATATACTTCACTTAAACCTTTTGGATTAGCACTTAGGCAAAATATTCTAGCTTGGATTATTACTTAGCTTTACAACATCAAGAATTTCAGATTGCTAGGATATACACCTCCATACCAAGTTCCACCAAATAACCGTTGTTGTGCAATTGTGGACACTCTTAAATTCGCTTGATCATCACTTTGCTATTGTAGCTTCCACCAAGTGTAAGTTTCTTTTGGCCTTAATTCACTTCGGAAGGGTAAGAACTTTACTTGGAAGAGAAAGGAGAGATTGAGTGCTTTTGACTAATCATCCATATACACTCTTGCTGTTTGTGTTTTCTTTTGCACAATCTAACCAAGTCAGGAGAAGAAAACAACTATGGTGAGGAGCATGAGGTTGATCTTAATGCCCCGTGGTGACTCGCTTCAAAGATCGTGCATTGAGAACTACATTGCAACAAGAATTTGTAGCCGCACCAACGCAATGGGGAAGAACTCGTAGGCGGACATGCAGGATCTCCGCATTGACCTCAATCAACAAATGAATGTGTTGCGTACGAGCATCGTGAATGATGTTGTACGGGCACTTCATCAACAAGAAGAAGAAGATAGTGTGCATCTACCGGCTCACATACCTCAGCGAGATGAGGAGATCGCTGCACGAGTCGCCCAGGATGCTCGACAACGGCGAGACCGTGTGGTGGCACAAGCCATACGGCCACCTCCACCGGGAGAGGAGGCGGGGAGGCGCCAAGGACCCGGAGGGCCGTGGGCCTGGAGGCCGAGGTGGGGAGCACCTCACTTCGACGATGACGACTTGTACCACTACGATGATGGATACCACCGCCGACACCGCTACGGCAATGAACGACCTCATGAAGAGAAATTCGGTAAGCTTAAATTTACTATGCCAACATTTTCAGGTACACATGACCCCGAAGATTACCTCACTTGGGAGCTCAAGGTGGACAAGGTGTTCCGTATGCACAATTACTCCGAAGAAAAGAAAATACACATGGCTGCACTTGAATTCGATAAATATGCGCTCATATGGTGGGAACAAGTTCAAAATCAAAGGAGAGAGTACAACGAACCTCCCATCACTACATGGGAAGAAATGAAGTATCACATGAGAGCGAGGTTTGTCCCTAAACATTACAAACGTGATTTATTTGATAAATTGCAGCACATGAAGCAAGGAACTCTCACGGTGGAGGACTATTATAAAGAGATGGAGATGGCCATGATTCGAGCTAATATATTTGAGCAAGAAGAACAAACAATGGCTCGCTTCCTTGTTTGGTTTGCACCCTCCCATCAAGCGCATCACCAATTTCAGCCCTACAACAACATGGTGGAGTTGGTGCATCAAGCAACCAATTTGAAAGGCAAGTACAACAAGATATGAGAGCAACAAGAACATCATCATACACACCCTGCTCAAAGACCTACAGGAGGTAAACCCACATCCGCTTCAATTCTTTTAAAACTAATCAATCTAGTGGAAGTTTTGCTTCTAGTACCGATGCTACACCAAAGGGAAAAATGCAACAACACCCATTGCCAAGAGAAGTCCAAAGATCTTCTACCTCGTCATCCGTGGGTTCTCTGAGAAGAAGTAGTACCATCCAATGCTTTAAATGCCTTGGACGAGGTCATATGCAAAAGGATTGTCCAAATAACAAGGTTATGTTGCTATTGGAGAATGGAGAGTATGACTCTACTAGCGAGGAGGAAGGTGAGGCCCTTGCTGATTTTGGAGGATCTGGTGTTGTTCATGAGGAAGGACAAGGGGAGGAGGCTCATGAAGATGGTTTTTGTGACCCCGAGGCAGGTCCGATCCTTGTGTGTACACCGACAGTGTTGAGTGTGCAAGCAAAATTGACTCATGAGCAACGCTGCAATATTTTCCAAACAAGAGCTCAGGTGAGTAAAGATGGTAAGTGTTGCAAAGTTATTATTGATGGTGGTAGTTGCCACAATTTAGCTAGTAAAGAACTTTGCACTAAACTTGGGTTGAAATACAAGAAACATCCACATCCATATCAAATTCAATGGTTGAATAATGATGGCTCTATGTATGTTGGATACACTGTTGATGTTAGTTTTCAGATTGGGAATTACCGAGATACTGTGGAGTGTGATGTTGTTTCTATGGATGTCCATCACTTACTTTTAGGAAGACCATGGCAATATGATAGATCTGTGATTCATGATGGTAGAACAAATCAATATAAGTTCATGTGGAATAACAAAGAAATAGTATTATGCCTTTGACTCCTTCTCAAATTGTGCATGATAACATGCAAAAGGTTGAGGTAAAAGTAGAGAATGAGAAAGGAAAGAGCAAAAGAGTGTGATTCCACAAAAGGCGAATGAGAGCCACAAGTTAAAAGCGAGTGGAAAAAGAAAGGATGAGGGAGAGAAAAGTTAGTCATGGTAGCCACTAAATCTGATTTGAGAGAGATACAAGATGATCCCACTTTGATGCACTTTGTATTCTTTGTACAAAGATGTTTTGCTTTCTACTAATGACTTAACCTCCCTTCCTAGTGTGGTTTCTCAAGTTTTGCGTGCTTTTGAGGATGTCTTTCCGGAGGACGGCGTACCATTGGTCTACCACCCATTCGAGGCATTGAACATCAAATTGACTTGGTACCAGAGCGCCACTTCCCAACCGTCACTGCATCTGCACAAACCCGGAGGAGACAAAAGAAATTCAGCGGCAAGTGCAAGTGCTCATGGAAAATGGGTATGTCTGCGAAAGTCTTAGTCCTTGTGCCGCCTCTGTCATTCTTGTTCCTAAGAAAGATGGTACATGGAGAATGTCGTTAGACTGTAGAGCTATCAACAATATTACTATTCGGTATCGTCATCCTATTCCTAGGTTAGATGATATGCTTGATGAATTGAGTGGCTCTACTATCTTTTCTAAGATTGATTTGCGTAGTGGATACCATCAAATTAGAATGAAACATGGTGATGAGTGGAAGACAACTTTTAAAACGAAATTTGGCTTGTATGAATGGTTAGTGATGCCTTTTGGTTTATCTAATGCTCCTAGCACATTCATGCGCTTAATGAACCATGTTTTGAGACACTTCATTGGCAAATTTGTGGTAGTCTATTTTGATGACATCTTGATATATAGCCGCTCATTGGAAGAACATGTTGAACACGTTAAACAAGTGCTAGAAGTACTAAGAACTGAACAATTGTATGCTAATCTTGAGAAGTGTACTTTTTGCACAAACAAAGTGGTGTTCTTAGGTTATGTTGTTTCAGCTCATGGAATTGAAGTAGATGACTCTAAAGTTGAAGCTATTCGAAATTGACCTACTCTTGTCAATGTTAGTCAAATTCGTAGCTTTCATGGGCTTGCTGGTTTTTATCGACGTTTTGTGAAAGATTTTAGCACCATTGCTGCCCCATTAAATGAATTAACTAAAAAGGGTGTTGCTTTTGAATGGGGAGAATCACAAGATAAAGCCTTTGCGGAATTAAAGAGATGTTTGACTGAAGCACCATTGCTTGTTTTACCTGATTTCACTAAAACTTTTGAGATTGAATGTGATGCTAGTGGAATAGGTATTGGTGGCGTTTTGATGCAAGAAAGAAAACCTGTTGCATACTTTAGTGAGAAACTTAGCGGTGCACAATTGAATTATCCTGTTTATGACAGAATTATATGCTCTTGTGCGTGCTTTAGAGACTTGGCAACATTATCTTTGGCCTAAGGAATTCATCATTCATTCTGATCATGAAGCTTTGAAATATTTGAAAGGTCAAGCTAAACTGAATCGTAGACATGCTAAGTGGGTTGAATTCATTGAGACTTTGCCATACATTATTAAATACAAGAAAGGCAAAGAGAATGTGGTAGCTGATGCTTTATCTCGAAAGAATGTGCTTTTAACTCAGTTGGAAGTAAAGGTACCTGGATTAGAGAGTTTGAAAGAATTATATACTTCTGATCATGAATTTTCAGCACCATATTCTAAATGCAAAGATGGAAAAGGATGGGATAAGTACCATATTCATGATGGGTTTCTTTTTCGTGCTAACAAACTATGTGTTCCAGATTCGTCTGTGCGTTTGTTACTGTTGCAGGAATCTCATACAGGTGGATTGATGGGACATTTTGGGAGAGAGAAAACATACATGATGCTGGCCGATCATTTCTATTGGCCCAGAATGCGACGTGACGTCGAGAGGTTTGTTCAACGTTGTATCACATGCCATAAAGCTAAATCGAAACTTAATCCACATGGTTTGTATACTCCACTTCCAGTTCCTAGTGCACCTTGGGAAGATATTAGCATGGATTTTGTGTTAGGATTGCCACTGACTAAGAGGGGGAGGGATTCTGTTTTTGTAGTTGTGGATAGATTTTCTAAGATGGCACACTTTATTCCTTGTCATAAGAGCGACGATGCGTCGCATGTAGCTGACTTGTTTTTCAGGGAAATTGTGAGATTGCATGGCGTGCCTCGCACCATTGTTTCTGATCGTGATGTGAAGTTTATGAGCTATTTCTGGAAGACTTTGTGGGCTAAGCTTGGAACAAAGTTACTCTTTTCGACAACTTGTCACCCACAAACTGATGGACAAACGGAGGTGGTGAACCGTACACTCTCCATGTTGCTGAGGACAATGATAAAAAAGAACTTAAAAGAGTGGGAATATTGTCTACCGCATGTGGAATTTGCTTATAATCGGGCGGTGCATTCTACTACTCAACTGTGTCCATTCGAGGTGGTGTATGGTTTTAAACCGATCACACCACTTGATTTGCTACCACTTCCATTACAAGAACGTACTAATATGGAGGCATCCACGCGTGCTGATTTTGTAAAGAAACTTCATGAAAAGACTAAAGAGGTAATTGAGGCGAAGGTACGTTCTTATGCTTCCAAAGCTAACAAAACTAGAAAGAAAATGATATTCGAACCAGGTGATTTAGTATGGGTTCATTTTCGCAAAGAACGCTTTCCAGAGAGGCGTAAATCAAAATTGATGCCCCGTGGTGATGGTCCTTTTAATGTACTTGCCAAAATCAACGATAATGCTTACAAGATTGAACTTCCGGGAGATGACTATGCGGTAAGTACTACTTTTAATGTTGCTGATTTATCACCATTTTTTGGGCAAGACGATACAGAGTCGAGGACGACTCCTTTTCAAGAGAGGGAGGATGATGCGGACATCCTTACTACTACTACTCCTACTACATTTTCCATTCCAAGTGTACATGACGTGCATAAAGCACCAAAAGGTCCAATAACTAGAGCACGAGCCAAGCTTTTAACTCAGCAGGTGAATTTGTTTCTAAATGAACTCCCTTCCATTGATGAGAACAATATACTACCTCAGACAAATTTCTTGTGCATTCTTAGGTTTAAAGATCATGAAGGCTTTGGAACCAAGAGGGAAGCCGAGGCCAATGCATGGGAGAAGAAACCGTCTTTGCCGACCATGCATCGTGAGGCTCCATGCAACGTGAGGACCAAGTGCGGCTCAACCATGATGGGCCATGTGATTAGTACAACTCGACTCAACCATGATGGGCCATGTGATTAGTGCAACTAGCTTATTAGTGGACTAGGACCATATGACTTGGTCAACATGCAAGTTACGAGCTTTGGTTTTAGGCGCCAAGTTTGTGTGCTTTGTTCGGTCTTGGTCAAGTCATTGTTGAGGTCCGAACCAAACTGGTTTAGCTGAATTCCTTTACTCAAGCTGGCCCAAGGCCCATGCAAGCGTGGACGCGTGCGTAAGGGTTTGGCTGGAGGTATAAAGTAGCAGCCGCCATCCATTGTAAAAAGGGGACGATAATTTTGAGGAATAAACACAAAATAGCAGATTGCTTTCTTCTTCTTGATGGCTCATACATCAATAGGGGAAATTGAGAGTTCTTGTTAATTGAGATCGTTCAACCTTTCCGCTGGGAATTGGGAGCGCTATAAGGCTTCGCTTGGTGGTCGTGAAGTCTGGCGCATGTGTTCTTGCGAATTAAAAAGTGTTCGTTTTTGCATTGGCAACGGAGGATCACTACGATTCGAGAGGCCACACGTGAGTATCTTGATCCTACGTCGAGAAGATCGGGCGACCCCGTATCATATGCTCAAGTATAGAACAACAATAAAGGTTAAGGGTATGTGAAAAGGCCTCACAACCAGTGTTAAAAGCCCCGGCAGTAACCAGAAATTCCAGCTGGAGCTTTGAAATTAAATACTACTGATCTTTTTTTGAATTTTGGAGTTAAAAATTTCATCAAGGGAACTATTTAGATAATCAAATTTGTATATGGGTAACTTAAAAACTGTGATGTCAGCAGGTCTACTTGTGAAATCAGAGGGGCCAAAGAGGAGAACCTTTCAAAGGGATTTATCTTCATTTTTGAGAGAAATTTCTCGAGAATACAGTAGTAAAGTGATCCATTCAAGAGCTTCAAACTAATGTATTCCTTGGGCATTTATGTAGTATTTTTGTGTTGATTTCTTACTTAAGAATGGCCTAAAAGTGACAGCTGGGAAACATTCTTGGCTGTAACAGGCTGGTCCCGCTTTCAAATTCATAATTTTGGCCACCCCAACCATCAAAGATTTTTCCGTAACCAAATTTTCAAACCCTGCTCATAACAAAGGAGCAACTAGGGTTGCCAATGCATATAGGCTTGGCATCACTCAGATTATTTTCTGGCTGAAAAAAATAGACTAAATTTGTACTGCTTTAAAAGCAAGTTCTTTTGTGAAATTAGTTACATGCAGCTCTTCGATGCACAAGCAGGTTGAATCAGTGACAGTGAAACATACTTTTAGTATGCTAAAACTGAAACATGGAGCACACCGTTTGCCAAAATCAAACTGGGAAGAACAAGAATGATGTTTTTTGCAATACCATCACCAACAGGAGTAGACTACATATATGTGCAGAATACAGATTACACTGATGAATTAGTATCCGATTTAAGGATTTATGTAATACCCCGGCCTGCTCGTAGTGCGGCCCATGTGGAGTTGTGTGGTGGGACTAGTCCTACATTGTTCGTCTAAAATGAGTTGTAGTAGTATATAATGCCTGTTGGTTACAATTATAGTACCTTCGAGTTTACTCTTTTACACGAGATGAGGATGAAAGTTTAAGTGAGGTACTATGTGTGTGCGGGTCAGCCCCATGGTGGGCTGGACATTGAGCGGATTTTGGGCTAAAGTGTTACAGATGGTATCAAAGCATCAACCATCGCTGCACGTGCGCGTGCGGGACAGAGGCACGAGCATATGGCACATGGCTCGTGTGGGTTCGGAGCGGACACACGACATGGCATGTGTCGGTACTAGACACACGGACGTGTACCGAGGGGTGGTTCTGGGTATTTGCCGCGTATGAGATATGCTACCAAGGACGTCAACCCTTAGGGGGGGGAGGGGTGAATGTAATACCCCAGCCTGCTCGTAGTGCGGCCCATATGGAGTTGTGGTGGATGGTGAGATTAGTTTCACATTGCTTGTCTAAAGTGAGCTATAGTAGTACATAATGCCGGTTGGGTCTTGTTAGATATTGGATAGGATTTTGCTATTCACAACTGTATGTCTTATTCATTATTGAGGAGATATATATAGACATAATTAGTTGGGCCTCATGGACTATATGGGCCACATGGGCCAAAAAAGAGACTACTAATATATACAAGACTCTTAACATCCCCTTCAAACTCAAGGTAGATTAGGAGGATCTGATGCACTGAGTTTGAATAGATGAAGCTAATGTTGTTCTCGAGTCCGAGCCTTAGTGAAGAAATCTACAACTTGAAGCTACATACTGGAGGTCGATGGTCGACTGCTGACAATGAGACCATGCGAATGATGCATCAGCACCAATGTGCTTTGTCAATTAATACTTGATCGGATAACTAGCAATCTGAATGACACTTATATTGTCACAAAACAAAGGTGTAGGATTATCACAAAAGACACCACGATCAGCCAAAAGCCATCGAAGCCAAATAATCTTTGAGGTGGTAGCGGCAAAGGCTTGAAGCTTAGCCTCTGCACTAGAGCGTGACACCGCAGTCTGCTTCTTGGACTTCTAGGCAATGAGCAAGTACAAAGAGAGATGCAATAGCCAGTGATAGATCGGCGATCAACAAGATAACTCGCCCAAGTGGAGTCAGAGTAAGCGTGGAGTTGACTCGAACTTGAATAGAACAGATGTCTGGACGCAGTCCCCCTCAAGTATCTCAGCATATGAAGAATATGACCATAGTAGACTGAGGTGGGAGCGCTGCCAAACTGGCTAAGCACATAAACAACATGAGCAATGTCTAGCTTGGTGATAGCAGGATAAACAAGGCTCCCAACGAGCTAATGATAGCAGGAAGGATCTGTCAGTTGTACACCGTCTGTAAGACGAAGCTGTAGGTGGATCACTATGGGTGTGGCAGCATTGCGAGTATCAGTCATTCCAGAGCGAGCAAGCAGACCCTGAACGTAGCGATGCTAAGAAAGGTAGTAGCCATCGCCATGAGGATGAATCTCAATCCCCCAAAAAATAGCTCAATAGGCCCAAATCTGACATCATAAACTGTTAACTCAATTTCTTCTTGACAAAAGCCACATAGTCCAGGTCATCTCATGTGATCAGCATATCATCTACATATAGCAGAAGCAAAGTACGACCTCACTGAGAAGTGTGAATAAACAAGGCATGGTCATGCTCAGTTGGAGTGAAACCAATAGCTCGAACACAAAACTGAAACGCTCGAATCAAGCACGAGGAGCCTACTTGAGACCATATAGAGCATATCTAAGACGACAAACATAGTTTGTAGGAGCCTCAACACCTGGGGGTGGCTGCATATAGACCTCCTCATGTAGATCACCATGAAGAAAGGCATTCTTGACATCCATCTGAGATATAGTCCATGAGTGTACCACTGCAACGGTGATGAGTACGGACTGTAGTTATATGAGCAACTGGAACAAAAGACTCATCATAATCTCGACCATAAGTCTGCTGAAAACCTCTCGCAACAAGACAAGCCTTATATAGCTCCACTAAACCATCTGACTTGGTCTTTACTTTGTACACCCACTTGCAAGTTATAGGAACAACTCCAGATGGTAGCGGAATAAGATCCCAAGCGCTTGTACACTCTAATGCTATAAGCTAGTCAGTCATAGCCAACTGCCACTCAGGTATACTGGTTGCCTCCTGATTGGTATTCGGCTCAGATACTACACATGCATGACAAACCCCCCATCTCTCTAGTGCCTGAGTAGAGGAACGATCACATAGGACATACCGTGATGTAGTAGAACGATCGTCAGAATCCATAGTACTGGCTGGAGGATTAAGTGGAGGAGAGGATGACTGAGGATTAGAAAGTTCAAGAGGAATGGAAGTCTGAGGATCAAAAGGAACTCTCTGTCAGCGACTATATTGAAAGGGAAAAGTGGAAGTGTCAGAAACTGGTGGAGCTAGTGGAGGAGGCACATTAGAATGTGAAATTGGTGGATAAAGTGTATTTGGAGAAGGCAAGTCTGGTGAAGGAATGAGAGGTAGACACAAAAAAGAGGTGGAATCTGTGGAAGGAGTGGGATATGTAGAAGGATGATAAAAGAAGGGTCGACCCTTATCAAAGGTCACATCACGAAAGATGTGAATGCGACGTGCTGAAGGATCATAGCAACGACAACCCTTATGCTCAGGACAATAACCCAGGAAGACACTCAACCAACTGAGCGCTCAACTTTGTGCATTCACGAGGTGCTAAAAGGACATAGCAAACACAACCAACGACACAAACATGCGCATAGCGAGCAGGTGCTCGGTACAGGACCTCACCAGGACACTTGTCCTGAAGCTTGGAAGAGAGCTAACGGTTGATGAGATAAACTGCCGTAGAGACTGCTTCCCCTCAGAAGTGAGAGGGAACAAAGGAGGAAATGAGAATAGTACGAGCATTCTCAATGATGTAACGGTGTTTACGCTCAGCAACACCATTCTGAGCATGAGCACCAGGATACGAGAGCTGAGGAAGAGTACCCTCAGAAGAAAGGAACTGACGAAAGATACTCTCCTCCAGTCAGAATGAAAAACACGAATGCAGAAGAAAACTGAGTATGAATCATCTGAGCAAAAGACTGATAGATAGGAATCAACTACGAACGATGTTTCATGAAGTAGATCCAAGTGTATTGAGTGTGGTCATCAACGAAGATGACATAGTAACTGTGACCACCCTTTGAAGCAAATGGAGGACCCCAAACATCTGAATGGACCAAATCAAAAGGACGATTAGATATTCAGATCTAGAAAAGATGGAAGGATATGAGAGTTGTACTTGCTTGCCAAGTTTACAACGCTTGCATTGAAAATTGGTGTCAACAGAAATAGGACAAAAAACACCTCGACGAACCAAGATAGAGACGCATGAGCCACACAAGTGCCACAAGTGATGATGCCATTGATGAAAAGACTTGCAAACAAAAGTAGATGCAGAAGGACGGATTAGATGGACCAACAATAGAGGATAAAGGAATAGGAGTGGGAGCAGTACCAGAAATGAAGGATAAAGGGATACTCAAACGATCAAGAACATAGAGCCCTGTAGAACCCCTCTTACGATGACCTGTAGGTCCTGTACCGATGACAACTCTTGTTTGACAATCTTGCACAAAGCAATAGCTATCATGTGAGCTGCCCGACAGAGATGAGATTTATGTAGAGCGTAGGGACAAGTGAGACATCTGAAACTACGAAGTGAGAGGTGGAAAGAGTCCTCTGATGAGTGACCGTGCATGGCGTTCCATCAGCTGTTTGAATCTTAATGCATCAGATGTCATATGGAATGAAGTCCCTGAATCTAACAGCCATGGGAGTGAAGCACCCGACATGGGACATGATGGTGCAGTAAAACCGGTGGATCCACCGGAAGATGTCTGTAGCTAACATAACTGGGCCTGAAGGTTGCTCATCCTGTCGAGGTAGAGTGACTAAACAGAGGACTCGGGGTAGAGTCGAGGCAGCGGCTACTGAGCAGAGCCACGATAGTTCTAGAGACGAACTATGGGAGGAGAGGAAAGGAGGTAGCACGCCGGTGACGGCTCGTCGGTGGCCGGACCAGGTCTAGTCCCTAACCCTAGGCTCTGATACCATGTTAGATATTGGAGAGGATTTTGTATTAACAACTATGCAGCTTATTCATTATTGAGGATATATATATATATAGAGAGAGAGAGAGACATGATTAGTTGGGCCTCATGGGCTACATAGGGCCACATGGATCAAAAGGGAGAGAGACTACTAATATGTACAAGACTCTTAACAGGTCTAAACGTAGCAGCTTCGGGTTAACCCTTTTACACGAAGCGAGGACAAAAGTGTAAGTGGAGTGCTATGTGTACGCGGATCTGCCCCACGGTGGATTGGGCACTGAGCGTATTTTCGGCTAGGGTGTTACAATTTAGTCAGTTTAATTGGAGTAGGATTTCTCGAGCTAAGCCTTGGCCCATTAGTAGCCATATCATGAACAAAAGGAGAGTACCTTAAGTCACTCAGAACCAGTAAACTATCACAAAGGGTATCATCAGTTCATCACTTGCACAATTCTTGTGTATGTGGACTGGAGTACTGTTATCAACTATTGGCCTTTTTTTGGATTGGGTTGGGGGGTGTTACTATTGGCCCTCTATGACTACTGCAACTAGAAACAAGCGAGAAGCATACATTCTGGAAATGCAGAACCAGGCTAATTGAATATGTGTTTCTAGCTGAATGTCAGTTGGTTTTCCTGTAGAATCTAATTAGTCATCAAAACTGTAAGATACTGCAGTATTATTGCCTCAAGAGCCCAAGATAAGCCATCAGATTCACTACACTACGACAACTTGAAACAACCACTTTTTGATGTGCTGAATGAGATTATGGCAATAAAAAACACTGTAAAATAGCAAAAAAAAGAAGAAGAGCTAAATGGAATACCTGATTGAATCATTGACAAGTTGTTTTGCCTTAACAAGGTGAGATCTAGCCAGGTCATTGTTCACCTTGAGATCACTAATAAATTTAAGCAAAGCTAGCCTTGCCAAGTGTACCAATGCACCTGCTACCTGTAACAATGGGATAAACAGGCAACAGGTAATCAACCACCGATAGATGCAACTGTTTCAAAAAGTTGTGTTAAGTCGGGTTTCAAAACCCAGTTCAGGACTGGCTCCAGCTAAGTGGTGGGTACCGAGTTCCCCCCGCCGGAAAAAAACATGGTTGATTGTTAACGTCTCACACTGATTCTTCTGGTAATATTACAAACTATCATAATATCAAGAATCAACAAAGAACAATAAAACAATAAACCGAATTGTCTGGTCTAAGAATTGGCCATAATTATCAAATCTTGATGTTTTGACTTCTCACGATCTCTAGAATGCAACTTTGACCATTAATCCTTGTCATGACCAAGGATCAAAATCCGGCCGGTAACCGGCGGTTACCGGAAAAACTAGGAGGAAAAAAACCAGTCGAAATTTTTCAAATTTAAATTTAAATTTATGACTGCATAATGCACTTCCTAGGTTGGTTTAGGCCTTTTTTCGTGCTAGATTATCTATTGTATAAGCTAAATATGCTTGAATTATTGTACTCCTAAGTCCCAACATTTTTTAGACAATACCCAATCCAATTTCCGGCGGTTTTCCCGGTTTTGGGCGGTAACCATTCCGGTTACCGGTTTTAAAACATCTCCAATTCAAATTTCAGTATTCAAATTTTCACCGGTTTTTCCGGTTACCAGCCGCCGGGCTGTTTTTCCTCGGGTTCCGAGATTTTAATCCTTGGTCACGACTAGCGATAAATCTTCCACAGTTGAGTGACTAGATACTACAATATATATCTTTATATTTGAAAGTAGAGTTGTATTTGTTATAAAACTCGAATACGTATATCTGATTGATCCTTTTTCCTTTTCTTCCAATTAATGTGGGGATTTCTAGCCTCTCGAGACAGCACGGTGCCTTCAACTGCCCTTGTTTTAATTATATAGAAGTTCTAAAAACATACTATTCTGAAAGTATTTTTTAATGACAAATCTACTTCCCACAATTAGCGGTCAAAGATAAAAAAAAAATCACCAGACGCTTCCCACAATGGCAAGCTTTTGTACCGGAAGTAGCAACTGCGGGAAACAGGGACTGAAATCGCACCATTGGGTGCGAACTGATGGCAATTGGCTGGTTACCAGCAGTTTTTGCAAGAAACCCAGAACCAAACAACACATGCGCTAATTCAGTGAGAATCAATTTCTGAAATGTTATAATCGAGAAATTTATGAATGAACATATCATGTGCTGTTTAGTATGTACGTTAGTCGTGAATGTGTGTTTTTTTATTCTAGCATGTCTCTTTTTCTACTCTGGTCTGTAATATGTCAACAGCTTTGTCTGCTTGTACCCTCCCATGTTCCTTTCCTGTATCCTGACTTTGGCTTTCAATAAAGCAGGGTGTTTTCTTTGTCTAAAAAAAGACATCACGTGCTGAAACTGGGAACTGGGACACATGACCTCTTTTCTACCTTGAGAAGTGTCAAAACTGCCGAGTGTAATTGCAAGTATACTTGAACATAATTCTGGTCTTCTATAACAGTAGATGTCAATGGACATATCACATGCTTAAACTTGAAAATACCAGGACCCAAACGAGGACCGAGGGTAGGGCGCTCGCCCTCATCTAACCACCGGCAGGGCTCTTCCCTGACGCGGTAGAGAGGCTCTGAGGCCTGATTTTAGAAGAGGGAGACTAGACACTTGTTCATCTTTTCATTGCTTAATGCCAATGATTACAATAGACCTCCTTATGTAGGGGGACTCTCCTAACAATTATAGATAAGATCAATCTAAATGATAAACTTCCTAACTAATAAATAACCTTACTAATAGATAAGATACCAATTAACTAATCCCTATCTAGGAAACTAATTAATTATTTAGGGAAATAGATATTCTTATTGGAGAAGATGAACCCTTCCTAATTTCAATGCATAGTACATGGGTATACCAATGACCATAACAAATTCATTCCTCCGTCCAAATTTAAGTAAAACAAGCATATTTGATTGTTGTTGTCCATCCTTTAGAACGACAATTTCTGGGAGCACAGCATACGACGCGATGCAAAAAACCTACACCTTGACCTTATTGCAGCAACTGCTTGCCAAGGTTATTAAAGTGATAAGGCGAGGCGAGACGACTCACCACCTTTTTACCGCCAAAGCGCTTAAGGAGCGCGGCGACACGACGTCATACACACATCCTAATCGGAGATGAGGAATACCCCTTAGCCTTAGGCAATGTAGAAATCCAACAACTAGCCACAAAAGATCTTAGCTTAATAACATAAAAAGAAATAAAAAAAAGAGTGGATCAGACAATGGACTGGCCCAACCAGGCCCATACCTCTCCCTCAATCTGCCCTAACTCCATAAGGCTCCCAGGCAGCAGCTGCCTCCTGGAAACTCTTCCTCTCCTGTGGTGTCATCCCAATTCCCAACTCCTCCCACCCGCTGCATCCTCTCTGCTCCTCTCCCAAAACGCCGCCGCCTCCTTGCTCCTCTTCCATTGCGCCGCCACCAACTGGGAGGTGATGGGGCAGCCGGCAGCGACGACGTGTTGCGGGCTGGCGGCGGCGGAGTGAGTGAGCGAGAGTGCTAAGGCCCAGATCTTGTGGCCGTGGTGGTGGCGACGAGCGGAGAGTAGCGACAACGGCGACGCAGCGATGAAGAGGAGCGATGACGACGGCTTCAGCAAGTAGCAACCATGGCGGCGGTGATAGTAACGACGGGAAGCAAGATAGCGGCTTAGGTAGCTCTTCCTCTCCCCTTCGATCCAGATTGGGGTTCGAAGGTGGCTGCCGCAAATCCAGTAACTATGGTTCATCTGCCCCGCTCGCTGTCCTCTCTATTACGCAAAAAAACCCTCTGTTTCCCTCTCCGCCCCTGCCTACGACGCCCGTCTCATCCATCCCCGACGACTTACACCGCTGAAGCGACGCCATGGCGATGCCTTCCCAGTAAGGCGGACGCCATACCTTAGTTTGTCAAGGCGAGGCCGTGGCGAACCCCGCCTTGAACGCCTTAGCGCTTAAGAGATGATGAAGCGACGCTTTAATAATCATGTTGCTTGCTAACTGCAAAAGAAGAGAAAGTTTACACAAGACCAACGAATAGATTATCCAAGCGACCAAGCCACAACATCATAGGGCATACGGTCATCTACATAAATCGCCACAAAAGCAAACATCCCAGCTGGAAAAATCAAAATACGCATACAGGTGATCTTAAGATAAATAATTTTAAGCAGGCAGAGTGATCATGTAAGAAAGCTTGTGATATACCACGTGACCATGTAAGACAACTTGTCACAGCGCTTTCATTTGGTATCACAAGATGACATTTTATTTCTATTGAAAATCAGCTCAAGAACTAAATGCAAGGTAATGACAAACCTGAAAATGATCTTCAGATAGAATCTTTTTTCTGACCGCGAGGCATCTAAAAATTGTATAACCATTGAAAACCTGTAAGAAAACTTCTGAAGTGGCCAATAAAACTAATGAACAACCTTTTTACCTTTCCAATAGTTGTTCTGCTTCCTTCAACTTCCCTATGGTTTCAAGAGTAACACTTAACATTTCAGCTGCCATTGTAGTTTCCAATGAATCCCATCCCTATCAAACAGTATCCATAGATGTATTTCAGTAGGTTCTGTAGGGAAGCTTCGTGATAGACTTGGTCAAGAGCTTGCTTGTTGACTTGTGAGTTACGAAATGTTTGTAGCTTTACTCTTGCTTAGTCCCTGTTCCCCTTTCCTTTTTCTTTTTCAATCAGCTTTTATTTGGTTTCCTATACGTTTTTTTATCAGCAATAGTGTGGACTACCAGCTGGACTAGAAACTGACAAAATATGTGACAGCAAAGCTATTCCTCAGAATTTCAACTGTTTGCAATGTTATTAAGCAGTCAAGGATCATTGCAATGTTATTTTGCTAGATTTGCTCATTTGGGATGCTATTGAGCTAATTTTCCCTTTAACTCTGTTGCTACCATATAGGATATATAAAGAGAATGGCAAGAGCTGAAGCAAGATTTTGCTGCTCCAACTGCATTTAACATGTAACCTGTGCTTCAAGACACTTGAATATAGATGCAGTGTACTTGTTTGCTAACTTCCATATAGTGGAACTTAGGGAAATAGTGTAACATTGTCCCTCCATCTCGCCACCCCACTCAATCTTGAATGAACAAAGGAATAAACAAGACTTGTGTTTAGGGCAAAGATAATGTAAAACTCGGCAAAAAATCTGTGGAACTTCTTAATAACTCACTAACTCAAGCACCAATTTAAGGCCCACATTATGTTCATGATTAATTTCACACTAAATAATGCAATCACCAGATAAGATAATGAAGAAACAGTCCATAAGAGATTAAAGCTATATGGGCATGCCTTCGAAAGCTCCAGATTATGTAACATCTTCCTTTGCAAATTTTCAGCTTCAGCCAGACGTTTTGACTTCACCAACTCCTGAAAAAAAATGCATATTAAACACAAGTATCAAGCCACAAAAAATGCACTCAAGAATAAATTAAAATTGCAAACTAGTGTAGTAGGTGTGAATTGGTTTGCGAGTACCACAGAACAATACTGGACAGGGCATGGAATAAGACAAAAGAGAGATGTAATCATTTCTAGAAAGACAGAGCAGCAACTCTAGATAGTTTTAAATTAAGTTTAATAAGTTACTATCTAACTATCTCCATTTATATAAAAGCAATGCTTTCAACAAGGCAGACTTAGTTAAGAGAAGATTACATTGGAGGCCCCTAAACTTGTAGTGAGGTGCCACTTAAGGCCCCTAGACTTGAAATACAACTTGACATGTCCCTACACTTGCAGTGGAGCTCCACTTAGGTTCCTAGACTTGCAAATTGTGTCACTTAGGCCATTTTGGCATTTTAATTAACTAAAAGTTCTTATGTGCCAGTGTAGAGGTGTGAACATCCATTAGATAGATGATCTATGCCACAATTTGAGGGTATCATGACTTTTAGTTAGCTAATAGTTCTGATGTAGCAGTTCAATGGAGGTTCAGCGTTGATGTCAATTGTCAACCGATGAGATACAGGATGATCAAAGCAGCAATTTGGTTATCATTGTTAAGATTCTTGTACATATTAGTAGTCTTGGTCCATGTGGCCCATGAGGCCCAACTAATCCTTTCTATATATATCTTCTCAATAATGAATAAGATGGATAGTTGTGAATATCAAAAAAATATCTTCTCCTCTCCCAAAAGCTAACATAGTATCAGAGCATAGAGTTAGGGGCTAGACTCGGTTCGCCGACGCCATCCTCGCTGTTGCCGGCGAGCTGCCAGCAGTGTGCTACCTCCTTCCCTCTCCCATGGTTTGTCACTTTCCATGACCGGATTCGGCGTCGGCCCTCGGCGTCGGCCCTGCTCCTCTGCTCTACTCCCGATTTCCGTCGCCGCCAGCTTGTCTCCATCGATACCGTTGCCGGATCCACTCGATTCACGCTGGATTGAGCTCCCTCCGTCGCCGCCAGCCTCGACTCACACCGGATTGAGCTCACTCTGCTGCCGCCAGCCTTGATTCGCGTCGGATCGAGCTCCCTTTGCTCCAGCGACAACCTCTATTATGCTCTGCGACGCTACTGCCAGATTACTATTGCAGCTCTGTTTTCAGCAGGCTTATTATGGTCGAGATTATCATGAGCAAAAGCTCAAGCTGCTCATATGACTACAGTCCGTACCCTCAACGCTATTGCATCGGTACACTCATGGACTATATCTCAAATGGATGTCAAGAATGTCTTTTCATGGTGATCTACATGAGGTCTATATGTAGTCAACCCCAGGTGTTGAGGCTCTTACATGCTATATTTGTCGTCGTAGGCGTGCTTTATATGGACTCAAGCAGGCTCATCGTGCTTGGTTCGAGCGTTTCAGTTCTGTGATTCGAGCTGCTAATTTCACTCCAAGTGAGCATGACCCTGCCTTGTTTATTCACACTTTTCAGCAGGGTCGTACTTTACTTTTGCTATATGTAGATGATATGCTGATCACAGGAGATGACACAGACTATGTGGTTTTTGTCAAGAAGAAATTGAGTGAACAAATTATGATGTTAGCTTTAGGACCATTGAGCTATTTTCTGGGGATTGAGGTTCATTCTGATGGTGATGGGTACCACCTCTCTCAACATCGCTACGTTCATGATCTGCTCGCTCGCTCTGGTATGACTGATACTCGCAATGCTGCCAAACCCATGGAGCTCCACTTGAAGCTTTATCCTACAGGCGGTGTACCACTGACAGATCCTTCCCGTTATCGTTAGCTCGTTAAGAGCCTTGTTTATCTCACTGTCACTAGGCCAGACATTGCTCATGCCAATGTTCATGAAGGCGCTAGGCACAAGTCGGACGGTGGATCAGCGCCTAGCGCCCACCGTCTAGGCGACCGACTTAGCAGGAGGCTGGCAGGGGGCAGGGGGTAGCACATATATTGGATAACAGAGGGGGGAGTAGAGCAGAGAGGCAGGGCGAGGTGGTGCAAAGGGGGAGCAGAGCAGATCGCAGAGGCAAGGCGTGGGGAGGGAGCAGATAGGGGAGCAAAGCAGAGAGGCAGGATGAGAGGTGAGAGCAAAGTAGCTGAGTAGGGCAAGCTTACTGCTTCAGGAGAGGCCGAAAGAGAGAGGTAGGGCGAGGAGCAGAGCAGAGTGTAGAGGCAGGTGCGAGGGGAGGGGGAGAGTAGATGGGGGAGCAGAGCAGAGGCGGGATGAGGGGGTTGCTGAGAAAGGCGAGCCATGAGAGGAAAAGCAGAGGATAAGAGGCGGGCGAGGAGCCAGAGGTAGGGTGTTCGTTCGGTTTTTTCGGTTCGATATATACGGTAAATACGGTATTGTTAGTTCGGTAAATACGGTGTTTTTAAAAATACGGTTCGGTTTCGGTAAATCCTAATTTATTTCGGTACGGTATCGGTAAATACCATATTTACCAAAGTTGACGCGAATTGCGAATGAGTAATAATGTTGCGGCAAGCCAAGCAAGTTGTTTAAATTTGCCGCCTAAGAAGCCACCCGATGGCATCCCGTGAGACTTCCTAGTGGCTAGTGAGTGAGCTCACTTTACAATATTAGGCTGCAGAAGCTTGCCTTCATTTCTCGAGAGACCGGAGTTGGAGTTAATACTTAATAGCTAGGACCAACTTGAGTCTACCATCTTTGTACATGCACATGCGATTCAGATGTTGATGGTCGGTCAATAAGACCCACGAGTCAAGACATGTATGTGCTATAAATTAGTCAAGGAGAATTAGGCAAGAAGCGATCAACACGCATGACCTTGTGACGAAATGGGCCGATCTTGATCATGCACATGCACATACTGACCATGCACCAAATGAGGAGGATGAGAGTATTACCGCCGGTAATTTGAGCCTACCGACCGTGGATCCGTGGATGGGCTGATCGCGTATGACGAAATGGGGTGCTGACTGGGCTGGCCTGGCCGGTGGATGGTCATGGACCGAGCGAGCCCCGAGGCTCGAGCGAGTTCTGTGATGAGCGCGCAAGCAAGACCGTCCGAACATTGCCAATTTCGGTTTTTTCGGTTTTCGATCGGTTTTTACCCAAAAAACCGAAATACCGAAAAAACTGAATTCTAAATACCGTACCGAATACCGGTCAAACCGAGTTGACCGGTACGATTCGGTATTTTCGGTTTGGTTCGATCTGTTCGGTTTGAAAATGTACAGCCCTACCAGAGGGGAACATACCAGGAATCAGCGACTGCGGCCGGTGGTGAAGACAGGCGACGGCGATAGGGGAGGCCAAATCGAGCGGCAGGGAGGTCGATCTAGCGTTGATGGAGGCTGATTCGGCGCCGGTGAGTTGGAATCGGCGGTTGTAGCGGTGGCGACAACACAGGTGCATAGGTGCGTGGCCAAAAAAACCCTAGCTTCACGCTTGGCTTGCTTTTATACCCCCTCCTCTCAAATCAATTCTTTTCCACCGCCTTGGACCGCCTCCCCCGCCTCATCTCGCCTCGGCTACCAAGGCGGATGCCGCGATCCGCCATCGCGCCTTGGACCGCCTTGGAATGCTTAGGCGGCGGCGGCCTAGGCACCCGACTTTGGCCCATGTCGCAGCGGCCATCAGGCGCCGAGCGCCTAGGCACTGCCTAGGTCGATTTCACAAGTTTGTCAGTTCTCCCACCTCAGTCCACTATGGTCATATTCTTCGTGTGCTGAGAGGGGGACTGCGTCCAGACGTCTGTTCTATGCCAGTTCGAGCCAGCTCCAGCTTCACGCTTACTCTGACTCCACTTGGGCGAGTGATCATGTTGATCGCCGATCTATCACTAGCTATTGCATCTCTCTTGGTACTTTGCTCAGTGCCTGGAAGCCAAAAAGCAGACTGCGGTGTCACGCTCTAGTGCAGAGGTTAAGCTTCAAGCCCTTGCCGCTACCACCTTAGAGATTGTTTTGCTTCAATGGCTTTTGATTAATCTTAGTGTCTTTTGCGATAATCCTACACCTTTGTTTTGTGACAATACAAGTGTCATTCAGATTGCTAGGGATCTGGTCAAGCATGAGTTGACAAAATACATTGGTGTTGACGTATCATTCACGGTCTCATTGTCAGCAGTTGACCATCGACCTCCAGTATGTACCCTCAGAGCTTCAAGCTGCAGATTTCTTCACTAAGGCTCAGACTCGAGAACAACATCGGCTTTATCTACTCAAACTCAGTGCATCAGATCCTCCTAATCCTCCTTGAGTGTGAAGGAGGTGTTAAGAGTCTTGTACATATTAGCTAGGATGCACGGACACAGACACGCGTGTCGGACACGACAAAGAATTGCGGCGGCGTCATGCCAGCGTCGAAATAAGGAGCGAGCTCGAGGGCGAAGTCGTAGAAAGCAGTGAGCGGAGAAGTAGGGTTGGTTAACCTCGTGTTCTCGGGTCGGCTGCTCATTTCAATGAATTAAATGGGCCTAAGTGTCCGATACTACCGATACCGTGTCCGATACGTGTCGGATTTTCTTTTTCTTTTTTTTCGCGATTGCAATTTCCGACACGCCTTCGATACGTATCGGAGCCGTGTCCGTGTCCGACACGGACACGGCGACTCCCTGGCGTGTCCGTGCTTCCGAGCATATTAGTAGTCTCTCTTTTAACCAATATGGCCCACGAGGCCCAACTAATTCTGTCTATATATATCTTCTCAATAATGAATAAGATGGATAGTTATGAATAGCAAAAAAATATCTTCTCCTCCAAAAAAACTAACAGTCATGTCATGTGATGATTCACGTTAGATCCATAACTTTATTTCACTGTCTCATCAGCACTTTAGCTAAGTCAAAGGACAAAGTGACACAGTTTGCAAGACCTAGCAGGTTAATTTTCAAGTTAGGAGCCTAAGTGGCACTTTGCTACAAGTTCAGAGAACTATGGTTTGATTTTTCTCTAGTTAATAATATTCAACTTGCGTTGGATTTTCCACACTACAACTTCTATATACATTCAGTGCCTCAAGCAATCTCCTATTAACAGTATACTGAAACTGTGAATCATGCTCAACTATCAAACAACATTTTCACCGTTGTCTACCATATTATTTTTATCTAAGCCTGGGAAAAGTAAGAATTAATCTGAGTAATAATTAATATTTTCATTACTACACGAGGTACTAAAAGCATTTGCAATGTCCACAGAAACTTAGAAACGTCTCATATTTCTAATGTCCATCAACTTTTGGGAACACCTTTTAGGCATCATCCTCGGTGTCTTTCCACCCTCTGCCTCCACCCATTACAATTTCCTACTAACTGATTGTACAAAAAATGCTACACATTGTATTAAAGGTATCCCTGAACCTTGGAAGGATGCCATGATTAATGAGAGTCCTCTAATTTTTAGGGACGTTGGCCTAATGCTTGGATATATAAGCCCGGCCAAGCCTGCTTTCACATTCAATTCGAGCACCCCTAGTAGTTGTTGAAAGCTAGGAAATATTCCATAATAGGTGCTTACCAAAGAGAGAAAGCTCATCCTTTGTATGCATGTAAGTGATTCGCCAAGTCCAGCTTCCTAAGTTAATCCTCATGAAACCCTTTCATGTACAAAGAACATATTAACAACTACTCTGAAATGGTAAACATACCTCCAGTATCCTAATAGACTCTCGAATAAGAGCTTCTGCGTCTTTTCCTTTTCTTTGTAGACCTAACACCTAATAACAGAAAAAAAAAGTTTAGCTTTCTGTGAGTTGTGACATTGCACAATTAGAGAGATAGAAAAGGTATTCTCCAGGTAAAATTTGAAATTATTCCATATGTATAGTAGAAGAGAACTGGCAAAATGAGGAAATCAAGGTTATTAAGTCGATAAGTCGACACTACCCTCCTAATGACCGACTAGTCGACTAGTCGTCTAGTCGACCGACTAGTCGCTGACTAGTCGAAAGGTACTGTTTATATAATACACACACATCACAACACACACCACACCACATAGCACCCACACAACAAGAACACACACACACACAAGACAAGACTGACCAGCCCACACAAAGACAGTAACAACATCACACACACACAACACAAGAGCACAAAGACACCACACCACACACTCACAAAGACAAGAGCACAACACACCTGACCACACGGCCCAAGAGAAGCCTGGGCCTCACTGACACACCAAGAAATTTCAAAGACGCACACACGGCATGACGGGGAGATGGAGAGGAGAGGGGAGAGAGAGGAGAGAGAGAGAGGAGGTGATGGCGAAGGGATGGCGACGGCAGGGAGCTCGCCGCCGCCACATCGAGCTAGCCTCCACCTCCTCGACGCCGGGATCCACGCCGCCTCCACCTTCGTTGTCACGGGCCGGAGCTTCCGCCCACCGAGGGAGACGCGGGCGCTGAGCTGGCCGAGGCGACGATCTCCGGCGACATCGAGCTCGCCTCCACCTCCCCGACGCCGGATCCACGCCGCCTCCATCTCTCTGGTCGGCGAGCTAGGAGCTTCACCTCCGCCGAGGGAGAGGAGGGCGGCAGTGGGCCGGGAGCTACTACCGAGGGCGGCGATGGGCGGCGGCGGCGAGCTGAATCGGCAAGTCGAGTCGCTGACCCGGTCGTGACTCCACCGACTTGTCGACTAGTCGACGACTAGTCGTCGACTAGTCGACGACTTAATAACCATGGAGGAAATGCTCAAGACAATGCAGTTTAGAGTGAGCTCTCAAGAAGGGTACGTTCGAAAGCAAGCATTGCATACTACAAGAATGAAACTACAGTCCTATGCAGCAGAACATGCGCAGCGGTACGAGCTTCATGGTGATATAAAACTTAGCTTCACAGAATTATTTCATAAAAGCAAGTCTCCAAAAAGTGTATGGCAAGTGACAAGTTCCAGAGAGACAAATGCATAACTCAACTTCCTTGTGGGAAATTTATGAAGCATGAACTATGATTCGTACAGGTAAAGCTATCAAGCTTCATTTCATAGCTGATCAACAGCATCAAAGCCAAATTTCTCAAGTCCTCTCAGAAGGCATTTTAATCAAAATTTTGTCAAATCAAGTTCACATTTTACAAGTTCAAATAGTAAAATATTTTTTGGAGAAGGAAAGAACTGGAGGGTGTGCACCAACAAAGGGAGCAAATGTTGAAACAACTGTTGCTGCTATTTTCTCAGTGGAGTACTGCGTGTTAGGCTGCTAGCTATGCATGGACCAAAGTTGAACCCTCCTTGCCCCCTGACCCACAAACTACAACAACGGAGGTGTGGAAGCATAGAGCCGCACTGTGCTAAGTGGAGACGTCAAGAGGTTGGCTAGAGCTTTTCTTGGAGCTTGGTAGCTGTTGCCACAATGGTGGAGGCAGCTGCAAGCTCTAAAGCTCTAGCAACAGGGACTAGGTAGACACAGTAAATGGTGTGCGGCAATATTGCAAAAGGAAAGATCATCTATACAGTTTAGATTTGGTGCAAAACTAAAGCTCTACGGTTTGCAGTGGAGATTTTGGATTTTGGACTCTAATCAAACTTGAGTAGATGTCTTACTTATGTAATTCAGTAATTCTCAACTGTATTGAGCAACCTCTTTATAATGTCTTATTGGCTGACATATCAGGCAATTCGTTACAATTGACATCTTAACTCATTAATCAAATACTGTATTGTTTTGCAGCTGACTACTGCCATGACAGCCTTTTGGAACATGCATAAATTTCTGTACCTTTCAATCAGCGTGCCCATTAATTGATACCCATTACGTTTACATAGTTTCCACCAAACAGTGCCATGATGTCATACATGCTTAATGAATACATAATTATTTTCCTCTTCCCTCAAAGCCCCAAATGGTATTTAAATAAGACCAGGAAGTAGAAATCTTATAATTGTGTGAAAAGATAAGTAACGACAGTGTCAAATAGCTTGAAAATCAGCTCACATGCCACAAGCTGTGTTTTCCGCTCTCACAGGCCCCACCCTCCTCAAGCTCGGATTCCCCATCCTCGAGCCCTCCCCCTGCCATCCCTCTGCCGGTCGCTGGGCATCAGGAGCGGGTTGACGTTGGTCCGGATCCCTTTCAGCAGATGCTGTCACTAGCACCGCCAGAGCCAAGATCACCGCACTTCTAAGAAGCTTTGTTGGTCTCACAAGATCGAAATGACCGACGCCGGTCGGACTCCTTGCGCGATCATTGGCGCTTGTTCTTCCTCGCATTCAAGATCAACGCCACGCCAAGGCAAAGATCAATGATTCAGCTCGGCATGCTTTACCGATCGGGTTGACGTCGGCGAGAGCTGGCGGTGAACGGCTTGGCGGTGTGTGCTTTTGTTTCACCGGCCGCCATGCGGTTCTTTGCCCAGCCTGTGAAGCCCGTCAAGATGCACGCCAAGGCTATTGCTGAGCTACAAACCTACGCTCGTCGGGCTAGACTACGTCTCGATGCGCCTGTTCTGCCTCCCCCAAAGATTCAACGGCCTTCCCGCCTGTCTACCTCAAGTCCCGCGCATCGTCGTAGTGTTCGCTTGGCAGCCAAAGCAAGAAAAGTGCTCTCGGAGTGTCAACATACACAAATCATGCTGGCCAGGAACCTTGGTTTCACCCAGGACTCCAACATAGCAGTGATCAAATTCAAGGAACTCTTCGACGCCCAGCTGTCCAAGGAACACACTGATGCGCTAGCTGCTCTCTTCAGGATTCCAGTACCAGCTTCTTCACCATCGGAGCTTCCAGAGACATCGGTTGTGGTTGCGGCAGACGAGCACTCAACGCCTCCGTCGTTGCCAGCTTACTAGGCATTGCTTGCCTAGGTCCTTGGTCGTTTCTGTAACCCCATTGTAATTTCATGGTCTGTCCGAATATAAACTTCCTTAATTGGAACGTCCGGGGGCTTAACAGTAAGGCTAAAAGGACCGTCGTTAGAGACACGGTGCTCACCTCCCTCGCTGCGGTCGTTTGTTTCCAAGAGACCAAACTTGATGTAATTGATGACAATATTGTAATGGAAACCCTCGGTCCCGCTTTTGACGGGTTCTGTTACTTGTCGGCCACCCAAACTCGGCGGGCGAGGGGGGGGGGGATCCTTCTTGCTTGGAGCTCATCCAAGGTCGTTGTCTCCGCTATCAGCACACGATCTCATTCCATTACCACTAAAGTTGTTTCTCCTTGTGGGTCGTTCTCCTGGCTTTCGGTTGTCTATGGCCCTCCAGATGATGCTCTCAAGGTTGATTTCCTCCAGGAAATAAGGGACATCAGTGCCTCCCATGCCGGGCCTTGGATTCTGCTAGGAGACTTTAATCTCATTCTCCAAGCGGCTGACAAAAGCAATACACGCCTTAACAGGAGGCAAATGGGTAGCTTCTGTTGGAATTAATACGGGCTGGGCCCAAATTTTAATTCTAATTAATTCCTAGAAAATCTCAAAGGCCCATGTGCAAGCGCTAAAACTGTTTAGTCCCACATGGAGGGATGAAGGGAATTCTACAAATGAGCCGAGCCGTGCAAAGGCGTGTGCGTGTGCGTGCGCGTCGCGTCTGTGACGCAGACGAGTCCAGCGCGCGATTTTTCTTTATCTATTCGAAAAGCGAAACGCACCGACTCGTAATTGATGGCGAATCAATGGTAACCGTTGGTCTCTGATCTCTTTGTTTTTGGCTATTAAAACAAGCAGAGTTCTGGTTCTTGATGGCAACTGTTGGACTGTTGGCCTTTGGACTCCCTGGCAACTGTTGGCCTTTGGAATCTCTGGCAACTGTTGGCCTTTGGACTCCCTGTTTTTGGTTATAAAAGGAACAGAGTTCTGCTTCTTCTAGTTGCTTCCACAATACAGATTTCCACATTTTTTGTTGCTGTCTCTGGCTATCTCCATCCCGGCAAAGCGCGTGTACTGCCAAGACCGGAGAAAGCGAACCTCGAACCTTCGTCCTTGAAGGCTTGCACGAGCGAGGACGAATAAGGTTTTAGGGAGCGTTCAGCGATCGTCATTGCCACGTCTACATCAACTACACAACTACGACTCTCGCTACGTTCTACACCAACCAAGACGACTACTACCACGACGCCCACTACGCCATGACGAACAGCATTTATCTCATCAAGACTTCTGGTGCCGCTTCTTCTTCTACAGAATCTGGGTATGATTATCTCTCTCTTGTTACTTGGTTTGCTTTACTATCTGTTGTTGTTTTGAACACTGAGATAGATATGCTAGTTTCTGTCCTTCTAGAAATTAGTATAGCTATAGTATTGTTAGTTCCCTGCTTTGTGAAAATAGCTAGAGTATTTTCCATGATTTATATAGCATATTTCTGGATTAAAGTACTTCGAAAAATGCTTATACTTTCAACAATCCAAAAACCTTATTCTAGGCATAGGCATTTTTCGTCAACTGGCTTTGCTGCCGCGTTCAAACCCTCTAAAATCGATGGTGCGAATTACAAGAGGTGGCGCACCAAGATGGTGCTTTGGCTAACTGTCATGAATATTTTCCATGTGGCAAATGGCAAGCCTGAAGGAACACTTACTCCTTAACAAGAGCAAGCGTTCGAGGCTGCTGATAATCTTTTTAAAGGTGCCGTGGTTAGTGCTCTTGGTGAGAAGTTAGTCGATGCATACATGGTGATTAAAACTGGAAAAGAGATGTGAGATGCACTCGAAGCCAAATTTGGGGTTTCGGATGCAGGCAATGAATTGTATCTCATGGAGCAATACCATGACTATAGAATGGTTGATAGCCGTTCTGTAGTTGAACAGACTCATGAGATACAATCCATGGCCACAGAACTTGAGTACTTCAAGTGTGTGTTACCAGACAAATTTGTCGCGGAAGGTATTATTGCCAAGCTTCCTCCTTCTTGGAGCGTATTTTCGGCTAGGGTGTTACAATTTAGTCAGTTTAATTGGAATAGGATTTCTCGAGCTAAGCCTTGGCCCATTAGTAGCCATATCATGAACAAAAGGAGAGTACCTTAAGTCACTCAGAACCAGTAAACTATCACAAAGGATATCATCAGTTCATCACTTGCACAATTCTTGTGTATGTGGACTGGAGTACTGTTATCAACTATTGGCCTTTTTTTGGATTGGGTTGGGGGGGGGGGTGTTACTATTGGCCCTCTATGACTACTGCAACTAGAAACAAGCGAGAAGCATACATTCTGGAAATGCAGAACCAGGCTAATTGAATATGTGTTTCTAGCTGAATGTCACTTGGTTTTCCTGTAGAATCTAATTAGTCATCAAAACTGTAAGATACTGCAGTATTATTGCCTCAAGAGCCCAAGATAAGCCATCAGATTCACTACACTACGACAACTTGAAACAACCACTTTTTGATGTGCTGAATGAGATTATGTGTTGAAAATCTTATCGGGTCTCTTGATGTTGAAGAGAAGGCGAGGGCAAAAGATACACACACTAGAGGTAATGAGGGACATTTTAGTGCCAATGTGGTGCAGAAGAAGAATGGCCAAACTCAAAAGTTCCAAGGCAAGAACAAGAGTGCACGAACAACAAGCTTCAAGAAGAAGAAGAAGAACACAAAGGATGGCCTTTGCTTTGTGTGTGGTGAACCCGTCATTGGGCCAAGGATTGCGATAACCAACGCAAGGGTGAGAAGAATCGCAAGGGCGTAATTCCAAGTCCGCCAATATTGTTGTTGGTACTCTCGAGACGAGAACTTGTGGTATGATAATTTACCTCATCGTTCTTTCCGTATGTCAATATACCGATTGGTGGATAGACACCGGTGTTAATATACATGTGTGCCGATATTTCATTGTTCTCTTCTTACCAGTCACTCGGGATTCAAATTGTTCTAATGGGGAATGGGTCACATGCTCGCTCATGGTGTTGGCATGGTCGATCCAAGTTTACTTGGGAAGATTATGCAATCAAGAACGTGCATCATGTGCCATCTATCAATAAGAATCTCATCAGCGGATCTCTTCTGTGTAGAGATGGCTTTAGACTGGTATTTGAGTCCAATAAATTTGTAGCATCCAAGTGTGGACAATTTGTTGGTAAAGGCTATGTGTGCGGAGGCTTGTTCCGCCTACCTCTTTCAGATTTGTGTAATAATGTTGTGAACCATGTTTGCAGTGGTAATGAGACTACTATTTGGCATTCACGACTTTGTCACATAAATTTTGGTTGCATAACGCGGTTAGCCAGTTTAGAGTTAATCCCGAAATTCACCCTTACCAAAGGTTCTAAATGTCAAATTTGTGTGCAATCAAAGCAGCCTCGTAAGCCTCATAAGGCCGCAGAGGTAAGAAACATGGCACCATTAGAACTCATACATTCAGATCTGTGTGAGATGAATGGTGTGTTAACAAAAGGTGGTAAGAGATATTTTATGACTTTGATCGATGACTCTACTAGGTTCTGCTATGTGTATCTTTTGAAAACTAAAGATGAAGCTCTTCACTACTTTAAAATCTATAAGGCGGAAGTCGAGAACCAACTTGAAAGGAAAATCAAAAGGGTTAGGTCTCGATCGTGGGCGAAAGTACTTTTCTAATGAGTTCAATTTATTCTCGTGAGGAACATAGTATAATCCATGAGAGACGCCTCCTATTCACCCCGCCATCAAACGGGGTTCTTTGAAAGAAAGAACCGCACTCTAATCGATCCGTTAACGCCATGTTGACACAATGTGTCTTTCAAAAGCATGATGGGGGAAGGCTATATTGACTTCATGTCATGTCCTAAACAGGATTCCCACAAAGAATAAAGAGATAACCCTATATGAACAATGGGAGAAGAAAAGACTATCACTTTCATACTTGTGCACTTAAGGTTGTTTGGCGAAAGTCAATGTACTAATTCCCAAAAAGCGTAAGCTTGGACCAAAAATCGTGGATTGCGTCTTTCTAGGCTATGCTCACCATAGCGTTGGATATAGATTTCTAGTGGTGAAATCTGGAGTACCTGACGTGCATGTCGGTACAATTATGGAGTCTAGAGATGCTACATTCTTTGAGGATATTTTTCCAATGAAAGATATGCCTAGTTCATCGAGTCAGGAATCTGATACAATTCCTGAACCTGCCATTTTAATGGAATATTTTGAGCAAACCCCTGAGCAAATTCCTGAGGAGGAAGACAATGAAACTCTGAGGAAGAGTAAAAGACAAAGGACTGCAAAGTCTTTTGGTCCTGATTTCATTGTGTAACTTGTGGATGATACTCCAATTACTATTTCTGAAGCATATGCTTCTCCAGATGCAGAATACTGGAATGAAGCAGTCCGTAATAAAATGGATTCTATTATCTCTAATGGAACTTGGGAGATCACTGAGCGTCCTTATAGTTGCAAACCCGTAGGATGTAAGTGAGGGTTCAAAAAGAAGCTTAGACCTGATGGTACTATCGAGAAGTACAAGGCACGGCTTGTGGCCAAGGGTTATACCCAAAAGGAAGGCGAAGATTTCTTTGATACTTATTCACCTGTGGCTAGATTGACCACTATTCGAGTACTACTATCTCTGGCTGCCTCACACGGTCTTCTCGTTCATCAGATGGACGTTAAGACGACTTTCCTAAATGGAGAGTTGGACGAGGAAATTTACATGGAACAATCAAATGGATTTGTAGTAGATGGTCAAGAAGGAAAGATGTGCAAGTTGTTGAAATCTTTGTATGGTCTTAAACAAGCACCTAAGCAGTGGTATGAAAAGTTCGACAGAACTTTAACATCTGCAGGCTTTATTGTGAATGGAGCTGACAGATGTGTGTATTATCGCCATGGTGGGGCGAGGAGTCATTCTATGTCGTCAGATGTTGATGACATACTGATCTTTGAGACCAACCTTAATGTGATTAAGGAGGTCAATGATTTCTTGTCTCAGAATTTTGAGATGAAAGATCTGAGAGTAGCTGATGTTATCTTGAACATCAAGCTGTTGAGAGGTGATGATGGTGGGATTACATTGTTGCAATCCCATTATGTGGAAAAGGTTCTGAGTCGTTTTGGCTATAGCAACTACAAACCCTCTCCAACACCTTATGATCCTAGCGTGTTGCTTAGGAAGAATCGGAGAATAGTCAGAGACCAATTAAGATATTCTCAGATAATTGGTTCACTCATGTATTTAGCTAGCGGTACCAGGCCTGACATCTCGTTTGCTGTGAGTAAACTAAGCCGTTTTGTTTCCAATCTGGGAGATGATCATTGGCATGTTCTTGAGAGGGTAATGCGCTATCTAAAGGGTACTATGAGCTATGGCATTCATTATACTTGGGTACCCGAGTCTTGGAGGGTTATAACGATTCAAACCGGATATCCGATGTCGATGAGATTAAGGCCACAAGTGGATATGTCTTCATACTTGGAGATGGTATTTGTTTCATGGAAGTCTTGCAAGCAGACTATTTTAACGAGGTCAACAATGGAAGCAGAACTCACAGCATTAGGTACTGCCTCTGTTGAAGCCGAATGGCTTCGTGAGCTCTTGATAGATTTGCCGATGGTTGAAAAACCGGTACCGACTATTCTGATGAACTGTGACAGTCAGACTGTGATTGTCAAGGTGAACAGTTCTAAGGATAATATGAAGTCATCAAGACATGTGAAGAGAAGACTGAAGTCTGTCAGGAAAATAAGAAACTCCGGAGTAATAGCTTTGGATTATATCCAAACAGCTAAGAATCTGGCAGATCCCTTCACAAAGGGTTTATCACGGAATGTGATAGACAATGCATCGAGGGAGATGGGTTTGAGACCCACGTGAGTTATACCATAGCGGTAACTCATCCTATGTGGTCGGAGATCCTGTGAAGTAGGATTGGCGAAACAAGCTATTGGTTAACTGGGAGGAAAGTACCTTTATAGACTCACTCCATTGGAGATGCAATTCTCTCCTAAATCTGTATGACCAGGTTGATTTTTATCTTAATGTGTTCTGTGGCTTGTTTAAACAAAGATGTTTGCCCTCTGAGCGATCTTGAAAGAACACACCTATATAAGCCCGATCGCTAGTCACGATCTATGAAATAGGGTAATTTCTAGGAAGCTTATGAATAGGCCAGGAGTATGACTTATATGCTCCAACCCGCGGGGATGCCTGGTAGCCTAGTATCAATTAAGGACTTAAGTGAAACTTATTCACACAAAACTGTCAATTCAAGGCTTAGTCCATTGTGCAGTTGAGAACAGATTGATGTTCAACTTTAACCGGTCTCCATCAAAACACTGGTATATTAAAACAATACTGTGGTTCAAGGCATTTAACATGTGCCTTTGGGATCTGGTGGGGGATTGTTGGAATTAATACGGGCTGGGCCCAAATTTTAATTCTAATTAATTCTTGGAAAATCTCAAAGGCCCATGTGCAAGTGCTAAAACTGTTTAGTCCCACATGGAAGGATGAAGGGGAGTTACACCACTTTATAAGGTGGAACGTGGTAGCCCCCCTTGTGGAATTGGAGACAGCCAACACACGCGCTCGCTTCGCCTCGCTCGCCGTCTTGGCAGTCTTGGCGTCTTGCGTCTGACGCAGGCGTGTCGTGTCTTGGTAGCGTTTTTTTATCTATTCGAAGAGCGAAACGCACCGACTCGTAATTGATAGCGAATCAATGGCAACCGTTGGTCTCTGGTCTCTTTGTTTTTGGCTATTAAAATGAACAGAGTTCTGGTTCTTGATGGCAACTGTTGGACTGTTGGCCTTTGGACTTCCTGGCAACTGCTGGCCTTTGGAATCTCTGGCAACTGTTGGCCTTTGGACTCCCTGTTTTTGGCTATAAAAGGAACAAAGTTCTGCTTCTTCTGGTTGCTTCCACAATACAGATTTCCACATTTTTTGTTGCTGTCTCTGGCTATCTCCATCCCAATGAGGCGCTGTACGGCCAAGACCGGAGAAGCGAGCCTCCTAACCTTCGCCCTGAAGGCTTGCACGAGCGAGACGAATAAGGTTTTGGAGAGCGTTCACGATCGTCATTGCCACGTCTACATCAACTACACGACTACGACTCTCTACTACGTTCTACACCAACTGCACGACTACTACCACGACGTCCACTACGCCATGACGAACGACGATCTCATCAAGACTTCTGGAGCTGCTTCTTCTTCTATAGAATCTGGGTATGGTTATCTCTCTCTTGTTACTTGGTTTGCTTTACTATCTGTTATTGTTTTGAACACTGAGATAGATATACTAGTTTCTGTCCTTCTAGAAATTAGTATAGCTATAGTGTTCTTAGTTCCCTACTTTGTGAAAAAAGCTAGAGTATTTTCCATGATTTATATAGCATATTTCTGGATTAAAGTACTTCGAAAAATGCTTATACTTTCAACAGCTTCAGGCAGGTACTAGATGATCTCGAACTTAAAGAGATTCACTTAAATGGTCGAACACTCACCTGGACAAATGCCAGGGAAAGACCACCTTGAGCGCCTGATCGACAGGTCTTTGTGTCGAGAACATGGGAAGCTTTGTACCCAGACTGTTTCCTCCACGCCCTACCGTCGACAGCTTTAGATCATTGTCCATTGCTTCTGTCCACATCATTCACCTTCGCTCCCTTCAAGAGATTCCGCTTCGAGACTTTCTGGCTCAAGCTAGCCGGGTTTCATGAGGCAGCAAAAGCTGCATGGCATTGTGATGCCGCCATCCGGGACCCGTTTCGTCGTTTGGACATGCTTTTCAAAGCCACATCCAAGGCCTTGCAAAGCTGGAGTCAGCGTCAATGTGGCAATGTGCGCCAGCAAATCTGGATGGCAAATGAACTCACCTGGCGGTTTGATCTAGCAGAAGAAAAACGATTGCCTTCTTCCTGGGAGCGTTGGTTCCGGTCGGCCCTCAAGAAAAAAGCTTCTTGGCCTCTGCTCCCTCGAGCGCACTATAGCTCGGCAACAGTCGCACATTCGTTGGCTGCGGGAAGGAGACGCTAACACGCGCTTCTTCCACTTTCATGCCAACCACTCTAGGCGTCGCAACTACATCTACAAGCTCAAAGTTGATGAGGACTGGATTGAGGGGCAAATCCCAAATACAGGAGGCTTTCAACACACATTTCGTCAACCTCATGGGGAAACCGGTCTCCCGTGCACACACCTTTGACTTGGAGTTTCTCAACGTCCCTTCCGTCGACCTTTCAACGCTAGATGCTAATTTCTTCGAACAAGAGGTTTGGGAAGCCATTAAAACTCTACCATCAGGAAGGGCACTGGGTCCAGACAGATATACCAACAATTTCTACCGGCATTGTTGGGATTTCATAAAGCCAGATGTGATGACTACTTTTCATAGCCTTGGTCGCATGGCTGGGGGTAGTTTTGGACTGCTCAACCAAGCCTAAGAAGCCAGACACCAAAGAAGCCCACGACTTTCGTCCTATAAGTTTGGTGCATAGTTTTGCCAAGCTTTTCTCCAAAGTCCTTGCCAGGAGATTAGCCCCCACATCTTGCCAAGGTCGTGTCGCCTAACCAGTCCGCATTTATCAAGTCGAGATCGATTCAAGACAGCTTTCTTCTGGTGAGACAGTCCGCTCGCCTTCTACATCAACAGAAGAGAGCAGCTTTTCTTTTAAAATTGGACATTGTGCAGGCTTTCGACTCGCTGTCTTGGCCTTTCCTGTTGGAGGTCCTTACGCGCAAGGGATTTGGGCCCAAGTGGAGGGAATGGCTAAGCATCATGTTCAGATTAGTGTCCACCAGGGTTCTCATTAACGGCAACCCAGGTCAACCCATCTCGCATGGTCGGGGGCTGCGCCAGGGAGACCCATTGTCACCTTTGTTGTTCATCATAGCCATGGATGTACTGAACAACCTCCTCGCGGTGGCCGAATCTGCCTCCTTGCTCCAGCCGGTCGACGGTAGGCGAGGCATCCCACACCGACTCTCCCTTTACGCCGACGACGCGGTAGTTTTCCTCTCCCCGGTCGCTACTAATCTGCAAGCCATCAAACAAATCTTACAACTGTTCGGCGAGGCGTCGGGCTTGCATACAAACCTTGCCAAGAGTTCCATCTCGCCAATTTGGTGCAACACTGAACAAACGCAGCTCATTACCAATGAATTGACATGCGCTGTTTCAGATTTCCCAAGCAAATATCTTGGGTTGCCGCTATCTTTGAGAAGACCGTCGAGCAGATTTCCAACCATTAATTGATAAGGTCGCAAATCGCTCGCAAGCCCAGCAAGGTGCATGATGTCTCAGGAGGCGCTAGTGCTAGTCGCATGGTCGACATCCGCCCCGGTGTCTGCTTTATGGCCCTTGACCCACCCCTTGCGGTTATCAAAGAAATCGACAAAAGGAGAAGAGCCTTTCTTTGGAAAGGCACTGAAAACGTGTCAGGGGGCCATTGTCTTGTCGCTTGGTTGACCGTCGTTACCCCTCCAAAGACGGAGGATCGGGCATACACAACCTGCATGTTCTAGGCAAAGCCCTCCACTTACGTTGGCTTTGGCTACAAAGGTCATGGCCGACAAGACCTTGGAAGGGCTTGCTGGCAAAGGCTGTACGTGTTGAGGAAGATATGTTCAGTGCGTTGCTCACCGTGGAACTTGGCAACGGTGCCAACACCTTGTTCTGGTCGGACCGCTGGCTCAGTGGTCGTAGCATCCCATCCCTCTTTCTGCACTTGGCTAGAGGGATTCCCACTAGACTGCGGAATTCTAGATCGGTCACTCAGGCTCTACACGACAACTGCTGGATCTCGGACATCAGGGAGCCGGATCCTCGCTGTGTTGGCGAGATCCTTCGTCTTTGGGGAACGCTGCAGACCACTAACCTCCACGTGGAGTAGCATGATAGAGCCATCTGGCGTTGGGAAGCCTCAGGCCACTATTCCTCCAAGTTGGTCTACAAGGCATTTTTTTTAGGCTCGAGTGAGTTCCCGAGCACGGAGGCTATCTAGAGCGCGCGAGCCCCTCTGAAATGCAAAATCTTTGCATGGCTTGCAGTCCATCGCCGTTGTTGGACGGCGGATCGCCTTCAGCGTCGTGGTCTTCCAAATCAAGGTGCTTGTGTTTTCTATGGGCACTCACTAGAGACCATCGACCACCTCCTCGTTAGCGCGCTTATCGCCTCCTGTATGGGGCGACTTCCTCGCACGTATGGGCTTGCTTGCCCGTCCCTACCGGGTCACGGTCCTTCCAAGAGCACTGGCTTTTCGTTCGGGGCACTCTACCTCTGCAGGCAAGAAACAATTTGGACTCCTATATCACCCTCATTTCCTGGATGCTTTGGAAGGAACGGAATAGCAGGGTCTTCAACAATGAGACGAGTCCCCTCCACCTTCTGCTTCAGCGGATTCACGATCTGGCGCATGGCAGATGCTAGCGGTCGGGAGGCGCCTTCCGCAGGGAATAGTCCTCCTTTGGTCAATTTGTGTTTTTTTGTTTTTTGTTTTGTCTCTTGTTTCCTATTTTCGTTGTTGTTGTTTTTGTTCTCCTTTCGTTTTGTTTTCCTAGTCCTCCTGTCGGGCCCGCCGGGGCTTTTCCTGTATTACCTTTCTTCTTCTTAATAGAATAACGAGCAAGACTTTTGCGTGTTCTTGAAAAAAAAACAGGAACAATTATTTATAGAAAGGTAAACTGTTATGTACGTTATACTTATACATAACAGGTAAACATCCGTCGGAGGGAGGTTGGACAGCGACAACTTGAGGTAAAACAACGCTAGACAAAGGAAGGGACCATTGGGGGGAGAGAGCCCTAAAATAGCTGGCCAAGAGAGAAAACATGGCAGGGACTCAAGACACTTGAGGGACTTGGTTTACTCAGCTCTGCTTAATGCCACAAAGATGACAATGCCGTGCTTTATACAGAACCACCCACCTCAATCTAAACCTTCCAACTTCTCAAGATAATACTCCAAATACTAAAGCTAATAACTTGCTAATCAAGATGATAAATATTCATAAGCCTAATCGGCCGTCCCTAGGGGTGCGGCTGCTGCTCCTTGTGCGCCATCACATGGGCCCCTAATGGGCTGCACAAGACATAAACAGGTTGACAAAAAATATTTTAAGAGTAAGAAAGCTAACATAAAAAAATTACTGACAAGAAAAATGAATGAAGAATGTAGAACAGTAACTTATAAAACTAAAGTGCAGTACTGCAGTAAAACCCTGGTTAGAAGACTGGAGTAAGAAAGATAACATAAAAAAGATTACTCGAAAATAAAAGAGAATATAGAACAGTATCTTAAACAGCAAAAGAGCATTTGTACCCTGGCAAGAAGGTACATTGTATTTGCATAATCTGGGTGACCAAGCCCCAGAACACGTCCTTCTATCTACATGATGACAATTAAAACCGATGAATGTTAGAATTAGAAAACTAAAATTACCTTACCCATAAAAAACAGTCAAATATACTATTTCTGTACATAAGTAAGCCCATGTAATTTATAGTCAGATCGGTGACTGATATGTATCGATAGCAAATATTAGATGGCTCAAAGAAAACAAATAAAACTAAACTCATCAGAGGATTATACAAGAGGGAAAAGGCCACTAGAGTAGCTGTTCTTGGATGAAACATTAATACAGTATTCACATGGAGTAATAGCAAAAGGTTTTATTCATACACAAGATACACTGCTGCTTGGTCTTGCCAGCCTTCAACAGTGAGTCGGAAGAATTGATCATCTACATATTATTGCTTTACAAGCATATATCTTGTTAGTGCTTTGTCCAATGGGTCATATACAAATAACACTATATTTCTCTGATGGCTTGTCGTTTAATCTGCTTACATGCCATGGGTCAATAACAGACAATGATGTGCACTGCCAAATAAAATAGTGTACTGATTATCTCAATTGTTGTTAATGTGATCAATATTAGTTGCATAGATGACACATAATGAAAAAGAAAAAATGAATGAATTTCAAACATGGGAAGAAAAAGGAGGCTGAAGAATTAACTTACAGTACCTTCAAAGCTTGCTGAAAAAAGAAACAGTGGAAAGCATAAAAAGGTATAATAAGCAAGTTTAAACTGAAGAACACATGCATAAATCATAGATAAAGTTGATGCAATACCAGCAATAATTATATTAAGAATTACAACGGCTTAACATGTTTTTTTCTTTCTTTCAAGTTTTTATTGTAAAATATTGTTCCACAAGCAATCTCTTTAGTCTTTATGTGGCACACAGTCAGAAGGAGAACAGCTCAAATAAGTAGAGAAGCTCAAACCAGTGAATTATAACAGGAAGATATAAAATGACCATTGTGCTAATGCTTTCATCCAGCATAAAATGAATATCCACATGAGAACTTTTGCAGTGTTGTTGCTGCTATTTTTCTTTAAGATATTCTTTAATTTATATGTATGATTTTACCGGATCTAGAGTTTTATAAAATATACAAGTCAGAATGAGATGGTGCACATTATTCAGGTTTGCAAAGATTATTCAAAAAATGGCCCCACCATTGCTCCCAACAGGATAGAAAAACTGCATCTCAAGGTAAGTATGCAACAGAAAGTGGTGTTGCTCTGATATATTCATTCCATACAGATATTTCACATAAATTTCAAATTGTATATAACAACACAATTAAAAATACATAAAAACTAAACAAATTAGAAAAGACACATGAGGTAACAAAAGGTACCTCATAGCATGTCTGAGCTTGGTCAAATCTGCGTTGAATATGATAGCATTGTCCAAGATTACGCAAAGCTCTTCCAACCCTATAAGAGGCATGTAAAATCCATTTTATACAATAAAATAATAAAGGTAATTCTCCAACATAGGGAATTTAGATGAAACATCATATGCTTCGACAAATGTGATCAATCATGCAAACAAAGACAGAGAGATGGGGAATTAATATCTAGTTCTCAACTATTATAAAGAGGGGCACACCGTTCTTCCGTTCCGACCACTAAAAATGTTACACACCGAGCAGGTGGGCCGCATAACACACACAATGGGAATCAAACAAATACTGTGCCGCCTATGTATTGCTTTCTCTACACTCCAGCTCACCCCTAACCCTAGCCCTTGCACCCCTGAGATATAGCTTTATTTTCATTCCTTTTATAAAATGAATTGAAACGGATGTTGCTGGACAATAATGCAGAACAAAATCAAGTCTGTAACTTAATGTACCTTATATCATTAGGTCCAACTGATTCCTCCAGGATTTCAATTGCTTCCAGATATAGCAGTTCAGCTTTCTGATACTCTCTTCTTAACCTATAAAACTCTGCCTGCACAACTTAAGATAATATTAAAAAAGGGACCAAAAATTAATGTTGTTTCATGCAAGACTAGTGCTAAGAGAGGTATTATGAAAGACGTGACGTGACCAAGTTAAATTCACAGATAAAACCATCTGTGTGCTAGTGTGCCCGATGATAACCCATACAACTTAACATACTGGGAGAATAAAGTGGTATATGGTGGATTTGGGACAAAATACCGATAATTCGGGTCAATAAAGTTGTGCAGTGATTGAGGGAGCTTAAGAAGTTACTGGTGTAATGGACTTCATATGATTGAACGCAAGATTGGACTTCACAAGTATTTGAATTCTAAAACATATAAACTATCAAGAAAGAGTGCTTTAGTTCACCTATCAGACTATTGAGTTCAATTGGCGGTCATGTTCTATATAGCAGTAAGTAGTCACCACACCTCTGAGGGCTTATGTGGTATGCCATATGCAGCCTTATCTGCTGTTTAACTATTACAAAAATAGACATAATTATGTGTATAATGGTATGAGATCAACGCTAAATATAGGTGAATTTACCAGGTAAGTGAACAAGAATATGTAAAACTCATAATCTAGCTTATGAACTTAAATGAGTACTGCATTTTCATTCAATAGAGAGGTAAAAACAGAATGTATTTCAAACTTCAGTTAATAGTCAGTAGTAACAATTACCAGGTTGTTCAGTGCCGATGCAACATGTGGATCCCTAAGTCCAAATCCTTCTTTAGCTTCATGTAGGGCTGCCTTAAAGAACTTCTCAGCTTCATCTAGTTTTCCCTACCAAATGGATATAATAGGCTAACAATAACTATAACTTGAAGGTCAAATGACAAGCGAGAGTAACTAAAAATCCACCCCTTCTTTCCTCCTCTCATACTCCGAGCAGCATTAAGGTGTTAAAATGCAACATGACGTATGGTCCATAACATCATATCAAATTCAAATGTTCAATAGTCACATTGTTTCCTAACTGCATCAAGTTTTGGAACATGTACTTATGAGACGTTGCCAAATCCAAGCTTTCAAGCAATAACAATCCAAAACAATATGCTAAATTACCCTAAAGTTTCGGAATATGCACATGAAAACAGCACGTAGTTTAATACGCAAACTAAAGGCTTGTATCCATCATTTCCAATTCCACATGGTTTAATGAGCAAACTAAAGGCCTTTATCTATCGTTTCCAATTCCACATGGTTTAATGAGCAAACTAAAGGCTTTTATCTATGATTTCCATACCCCGTAGTACGAGTTACAACAGGTAAACAAAAAAGTGTGGACCGAACAGGTACTATGAAAATCAGTCAGCATCTGGGGACTAAGCACTAGAGTTGTTCTCTCTAGGTTATGATGTATCAAGTTGATTGTGGTTGAGTTTTGCGTTGTTCTTACAAAAACATTTTTTTAAAAAGGAATTACTTTTCGAACGAAGGGGGAAACTATGAAATAGTAAGAAACAAGATAATGCAAAGAGGTGGTTCAGATGAAGCTAAGGATAATGTGATACTTGCTTTCAGGAAAAATTCTCGTGCATTATCAGTGAAGATTCTCCATTTGACTGTGTGTTCATTTGAGATCACCGAGCCATCTTCAATTCGGCGTAGACTAGTAACGTTTGCATCAGCTTGCTCAGTTCCTGTAGCTGCTGGAGCAACTGAATCATCCTGAGCCAATACAGAGTTGTTGCTCAGGCCAAGAAAAACAGCTGCAACAAGACTGAAGTTAGGATCAAATGGTATCAAATATGAAATTCACTTCATTAAATTAGAAAAGTAAAATCTTAATGAGCTTCAAAACTGTAAAGTGTCAATATAATTAAGTGCCTGCAAATCAACTTATCAAAGTGTAAGGCTGTAAGAAATACTCCCTCCATTCCTTTTTATTTGACGTCCTATAATATGTGTCGTCAAACTTTCTAGATTGGTTATATGAAAACAATATTATTAGATTTGTCGTTAAAAATATTTTCATAATATTATAATTGTATAAGTATATATTAGTATAAAGTTATAAAATGTAATGATCAAAGCCACATCTTGGAGGCCGTGAAAAGTCAAAAAGTCATATAAAAAAGAACGGAGGGAGTATATAACAATACCAAGTACCAACAAGTATTAAAGACTGAACTTGGGAAAATGAGGGAAAAAGTTGTGAGGTAAGATTATACTGTTAGATATGTATTTAGCCTAGGGTGTTCTTTGTATATTCACAACTCTGTACATGTTATATATTTGCCCTTTGGCCCATTGGAATAGACAACAAGCTCATTTCAACATGGTATCCAAGGCACGGACTAGAGTTCAGCATAGCTTCTACCTCTCCAAACTTAGTGTTGTTCATCCACTATGAGTTTGAGAGGGGTGTTAGATATATTAGATATGTATTTAGCCTAGAGTGTTCTTTGCATATTCACAACCCTGTACATGTTATATATTGGCCCTTTGGCCCATTGGAATAGACAATAAGCCTCATTTCAACATATACTCCCTCCATCTCTAAATATAGGTCGTTGTGGGATCTGTGCGGTCAACCTTTTGAAACTTTGACCACTAAAATATATAGAATTAAGAATTATATGGATTGAACGCATGAAAATAGTGTCATTAAATTGGAAAATAGGTCACCATTTCATTCGGGCTTGTCCCAAAACCTCTAAAAACCGTCAAAAATTCAAAAACCGAAAAACACTGCTTTCTCAAACAAACAACCACAAGAAACTCACCTCATCTCTTCAAATGAATTCCTTCTCTTAAAAAAAGCCTGCCCAAAAAATTAACGTCTTTACTCTTCTAATCCCTAACAACAAAGCCTGAGCACTACAGCAGCACACAACAAAATCTGAGCCTTCTCGCTATCTCCTCCACTCATTTTGTTTCTCCAAATAGACCAAATCCCGACCAGGCAGCTCATCCACTTTTAACTCTGATCAAGGTGAAGGTTCTTTCACTATTTGGAGCTGTACTATTTTTTTTTTGAGGGGAATGTGACGTTTTTATTGATCATAAAAATATAGTGAAAGTTTGTTTCGTAGTGTGCAACATTATGCGGGTCATTGACTAATCAGTCAAAATTGCCTTTAGCCCAACTGTTATCTTGTACTCAAAATTTTGTGAATTGAGCAACAGCCAAGCAGCATGCAATGCACGAAAAGGGGGATGCATATGCAGAGGGCAGACCTGCTTGTCCAATTAGTATAGTGCCAAACGTTGAACCCAACTGTCGATTCCAACTATAGCTGAAGTTGCCATCATTAGAACCTGAGGGGGAAAACCGTGCAATTTGTTAAAATAATCCATGATGGTTGTTAGTATAAGCAATGTCATTCTTAGTTGCACTAGAAGCACTAAAGATGTAAGCTTCTTTGTTTACCAGCAGGGAAAATTCAGAAATTCAATTCATAACAGTTTATCAACAAAACTATTGTGGATCAACCAAGCATTAGAATGTTGCATATTCCGTGATTGTTAAGTAATTCCTAGAGACTCAATTTACTCACAGGTTGTAGTACCGTACCCTGCACTCCCGCATGTTTTGAGTCTGACCTAGTCTTAGTTCATTTTGCTCCTCACCTAGTATCTCAATGTAGCCATCAAAACAACAACAGAAGGCAACATCATCGCAATATTCCTCACTAAATCCACTCAACAATACAACCCAGTATGCATCACACGACCCAACCGCTAAACACTAAATTCTCCAAACCCAGCGCGGGGATCCTGTGGGGAATACATCGAAACCACATGGCGCAAACTACAGAGACGGGGAACTGCTCACCAGAGGTGGAGGCCGCGCCGGCGGCTGGAAGGTGGAAGCTCCGAGAAGACGGCGCGGCGGCGAGACGACCTGCCGGGGCGAGGTGGACGTTCCGCAGGAGCGAGAGCAGCCGCCGCCTCGAGGACATGTTCGGCGACTAACACAAGGGCTGGGGGGTTAAGTTCGTAACTACCCCTGTGAATTCCGAAGGGCGGCTTTTGGGCTGCACACAAATGGCCCAACAATACAACCCAGTATGCACACACGACCCAACCGCTAAACACTAAATTCTCCAAACCCAGCGCGGGGATCCTGTGGGGAATACCTCGAAACCACATGGCGCAAACTACAGAGACGGGGAACTGCTCACCAGAGGTGGAGGCCGCGCCGGCGGCTGGAAGGTGGAAGCTCCGAGAAGACGGCGCGGCGGCGAGACGACCTGCCGGGGCGAGGTGGACGTTCCGCAGGAGCGAGAGCAGCCGCCGCCGCGAGGACATGTTCGGCGACTAACACAAGAGCTGGGGGGTTAAGTTCGTAACTACCCCTGTGAATTCCGAAGGGCGGCTTTTGGGCTGCACACAAATGGCCCAACATCTGGGAAGGAAGAAGTGAGATCCCTCCCTCCTCCACCGCTCGCTCCGCCGCCGCCATGTCTGCCGCCGGCGCCGCCCAAGCCCTCAAGTCCGTCTCCCGCGCCGCCTTCTCCTGGAAGCTGGTGAGCAAGATTCAACAAAATACTCCCTAAACCCCGAGGATTGGGAAACCCTTCTCTGAAGCGCCGGCTGACTAACCCCTCTTCTCCCTCTACCAGACAGGTCAGGCGCAGCAAACGCTCGCGGCGGCGGTGAGCAGATCGGGCGTGGGGCTCCACTCGGGCGGGCGCGCCACCGCCACGCTGCTCCCCGCACGCGCCGGCGAGGGGAGGTACTTCGTCGTGGGGGGGGAGGAGACGAGGGTGGCGGCGGAGGTGGGGAATGCTGAGGCGCAGTCTCCGCTCTGCACCACGCTGCGGCGTGGCGGCGCGCGGGTGCGCACGGTGGAGCACCTGCTCTCAGCGATGGAGGCGCTCGGCGTCGACAACTGCCGCGTCGAGGTCACCGGCGGCGACGAGGTGCGTGCCCTTTTGCTGATGTTGTTACGGTAGTTGGGTAGATGTTGATGTGAGATTGTACTGCAATGAAGAATGTTGCAATATGATGTCTTTCCGATTAATGTGAACTGTTAAGCGATGACAGATTCCTTTGCTTGATGGATCAGCGCAAGAGTGGGTAGAGGCGATACGAGGCGCAGGTTTGTGTGCGGCTGAGGATACCAGTGGACAAAAGTTGGAGAAATTGGCGCCCAAAATTCATGAGCCTGTTTACTTGCGGAGAGATGATTGCTTTGTAGCTGCATTTCCTTCCTCGCAAATCCACATCACCTATGGAATTGATTTTCCGAAGGTACATATCATTCTTTCCTTTTTTAAAATCAGGAAATGCTAGTTTGTTCGGCTCATTTATTTCTTTTCTGCAATTCTTTTAGACTCTTCTATCTTTTTCTACTGCTTCTTCTATCTTTGTAGTGTTGAGTGCCTCTTAATTATGCTGCTAATTATGTGGTTGATACGCAATTTGGTTTATCTTATGATTGAATGATGCATTGTTTCTCAAAATTCTCAATATCAGTAGAGCATGATGGGGAATAAGACAATGCAGGTGGGTATTTTCTGACTATGAACTTGTCTGAGGTCAGCATTACCCAAAGTTGACCTTTCTTCGACCTCAAATTTTTGTAATGTTCATGTATGGCACTATTTGGTTGAAGCCCATTAGGTTGTTTGGATTTAGTCTTTGGTTTGGCTGACTTGGCACATGTTTTGTATTGGAGGCGAGTTGGGAGGGCTTAGGACCTGTGTCATGTGCGTTTACGGCTGGCCGGCCGTATGGGCTCAAGGATAAGCATCGACTGGAAGAAGATTAGATTAGTTAGAGATGGAGTCATGTTCGAGTAGGAGTCATGTTCAATCATGTTTGGAGTCTAGGAGGAATATTAGATTAGTTATGCAAGTAATCAGTTAAGAGAGTCCAGATAGAATTATGGATGAGTTAATTTTGTAGAGGCCAAGTCCGGGTCCTGTCTGCCCTATAAAAGGGAGGGTCTGTACTCTATTCCGATCAAGCAAAGAATAAACCAAAATACTATCTCCTCCTCGCGTCTCCCTCAATCTCTTCCATTCCTAGCTGCTGTGTGCATCTCTCCCCATGTGCCATCTCCCTTCTACTACCAGATGAACTAAGGTTGTGACAACCTGTCACATTGCTGAGGCATAGAACAATAGTTGTTTATACAGATAATGTGTACCAGGACATCGAATGTTAAGGTTTAACATTTTTGTTCATAAGGCTTAACTTTTCTTTTACACTGAGTTCTTTTCTAATTATTAATCCGATTAGCATCATAGGAGTAGACCTTTGGGATAGAAGTGTAAGTACCTTCATTTTCTTGTCTGCATTAGTAGAATGTTTATGCAGGGGTTGAGCATTGCCATCTGCCGGCAAGGCCATAAACAAATGGCATATTAGCTAGCTTTTAGAATTACTTTGGGACTATTAACTTCGATAACTTGCTAATTTTTTTTTCAAATGTACGTTTAGGACTTGAGCAAAGTATGTATCCTGTTGCAGGTGCAGGCTATTGGTTGTCAATGGTTCACTACTTTCCTGGATGCTAATATATACTCAAGCAAGATAGCTTCTGCAAGAACTTTCTGTATATTTGAAGAGGTTTGCTCATACATTAACCGATATTCATCCATTATCCATTATTACTGTTGCTTTCTCTTTTTGGTGATGCACCTTGCTCTCTCTCTTACAAGAACACTCCCGTGCTACAAACCTTTACTGGCAATACATTTGTTGGATCATGTCGAAATTGATTGAGCATATCTCTTTTTCATATTGTATATATGTTATCCTGAGTTTCCTCCAAGAATCATGACAGTCCAACTTGCCTAGCACATGGTTTGGTTCTCATCTACTTTGTCATGATTTCATAATGCATGACTTTATATTCGTTTTCACCTCTTAGATCAGTAATTGCATGGATCTTACATGGCTAAGGACCCCCCCCCCCATTTTTCTCTCTCTCCTTTTCTTGGCGGGATGTTGCAATATCATGCTTTTATGTTCATGAATTACATATAAATGTAGTCACCCCCTTTTGCTTTCTGCATTTTATGAGTTCGACAGGTTGAAAAAATGCGTGCTGCTGGGCTCATCAAAGGAGGATCGCTAGAGAATGCTATGGTTTGCAGGTGAAGAATAATATGCTGAAATTTTGTGCCCTTTATTTCTATTTCATTCAACGTTGTGTAGAACTATAGATTGGTGGTTTCCTTGTTGACATAGTTCTAAAAAATACATATTATATTGTACCCGTTGACTTCTTGCATAAAGAATCTTGAATACTGATCAGATGATGTGTTCATGAATGGATATATCCAAGGATGGCCGGTACCGGTAACCGGCTGGTTACCGGAAATCCTGGAAAAAAAAGGGGCAAAATTCACAAACTGAATTTTGAACCCTGATTTCTGGAAACCGGTAACCGGACCGGTTACCGCCTGGAAATCGGAAAAACCGGTTAAAAACCCCGGAAAACCTGGTCGGGATTTTTAATTGACGAATTTTGAATTAGAAAGTGTTTAATGAAGTGCATATTTAGCTCATATAATACATAATTTAACATATTTAACTCATACAATACGTAATCTAACATATTTAGCTCATATGAAGTGCAAACCGGCCAAAAACAATAATTCAAGCATATCTAGCTCATACAATACGTAATCTAGCATAAAATAGGCCTAAACCAACCTACGAAGTGCATTCTGGAGTTAAAAATTCAAATATGAAATTGAAAATTTCCTGCCGGTACTGTTCACCCGGTCGCCACCGGGAAATCCGGTTACCACCCGGGATTTTTTTCCCTGGATATATCATCTGGCTTTAAAAAATTTATTTATTTTCTCATCCATAATCCAATTGCGGTATTAACAACATGTGACTACTTTATTTCTTAAATATCCTATGGAAGAATAACTGAATGGTCAACTACTCAGATGGTTCTAGTTGCTAGAGACTATAAAATAGATAGGCTGTTCGGTATTTACTGTTTGTGTTTGATTGTTTAGTGTGAGTATTTTTTTAGGATAGTTTAGTATGAATATGTATTGCAAATTTTGAACAAAGCTTAATTTAATTGGTGCTTATTTAGTTCATACTTCACATAATAGCTTTACAGAGAACATTATCGGTGATGTATATGCAGCATACTATCTGTTGTGGTAATTGACCATCCAAAATTGGTATGTTGTGCAGTTCAATTAGTGGTAAAAGTTGTTCTCTCAAAGCTGTTCTACTGATGATGAGGCTCATGGGTTAGGCATAAGATTGCTGCATGGCTTAAACTGTATATTATGTTAATTTAATAATATAATTATATACTTTTTTTGGCAATTGACAGTATGGCTGGTGGTTGGTTAAATCCGCCACTGCGGTTTGAGGATGAACCTTGCCGCCACAAGATTTTAGATCTTATAGGTGATTTCTCGCTTCTTGGACAGAATGGCAACCAGGGTTTTCCAATTGCTCATGTAGTTGCCTACATGGTATGTTCTTTAAATTCAATTGACTACAACATTGTTATTGTATGATGTAGCAACTGCACCATAAGTTCATAACACATGAATCTTGTCTCTGGTACTATAGTACTCTAGGCTAGCAGCTTTGGGTTGACATGTCATATTTAGTAGTTAAATCATTAACAAGTATGCTAGAGCTATCTTGAAGCTAGGCAGCTAGCACATATATAATATTCAAGGTCCTTATATGATATGGAAGCGAGCTAGTGTAATCATTGCCCAGTGATGTGTAAAGGTATAAAACCAGTTTTACCCCTGAATAGTAATCTATGGCTTGTCTAATGAGTGGATAAATAGAAGAAATTTTGGACATGTACTGGCATGCTATGTTGTTTATGATAACCTAAGAAATACAACTTCTAATATGTGTATGTTTCAATCAGTAACTCGGTATTAGCTTCTCAGGCTTAAGCGGCCTCGAATAAGGTAGGATGGTATTGCTCTGGTTTATAGGAAGGACATATATTTGTCTAACATGGTCTGATGAAAGTGAGAATCCAATGTTAACTATTCAAGATACCGAATTATCTCCAAAGACAGCCTAGAAAAGCCTCTCTTTTTCAAAATTACTAGTAGGGTGCTCTGTGCGTTGCAACAAAACACCAAAAGAGAGTGGTATATATGGGATCCTAAACCGCATAATAAATATCATTTTTCTTTCACACATATATAAATAGAAACATTAACTCCGCCTATTGCATCACCTGCTACTACTTGTTAAGAGTATTGTATATTCTACATCTCTCTCTCTCTCTCTCTCTCTTGGCCCATGTGGCCCTTGTAGCCCATGAGGCATATGTATATTTGTCTATATATATCTCCTTCATTAATGAATAAGATGCAAAGTTGTGAATAGTAAACCCTAGTTTTATCTAACATGGTATCAGAGCTATTCAACCCTAACCCTAGCCCCTAGTTCATTTCTACGCCGCCGCTGCTGCCGCCTTCGGGAGGCCCGAGCAGACATCCTCGAGCTTAAGATCATCCCCATCTCGCTCCAAGCCAGATCATCCCCGAAGCTCTCCGCCGCTCCAAGCCGCAACCGCGTCGCCGGCCAGATCCGGCGTATTTAGTCTCGGTGCCGTGGTTAGCTCTCTCGGATCATCGCCGCGCCACGGAGACGATTCCGGATCATTGGCGTGAAGGATCCGCCGCCTCGATTTCCGGATTATCGCCGCCATGGAGACGATCGGATCCGCCGCTTTACTCTTTACCGACGCCTCGTCTTTTCGCCGGATTCGCTCGAGATCTCGCGCTCGACACCGACGCTCGTCTTCACGCCGGATGATCTGGTTTCGCTTCTTCCACCGCCGCCGCTCGAGCATCGCTCGCCGCCATCCGTGAGCTCGAGCGGCTCGGCGACGCTATCCGTGTCACAATCGCCACTCTCTCGCTCTTCTCTGGCGGCGATGGGGCGCCGCCTCTCCTCTGCTTCTCTCTGCAGACGGTGGTATCTCTTTTTGAGTTTTGATATTGCTATTGCTTAGTCTTTGTTGCTCTCTGCTTACCACTCTGCTGCTAGCTATTGTTGATTGTGGTCCGTCAAGATGGCTAAGTCCGACTCGATGTTTGGGGACAGTTCATCTCTAGTGTTTACAGACATCAAGCTCGATGGGTTAAATTACCGAGCATGGGCTTTCTCAGTCAAGACTACTCTTAGGGGTTATGGTTTGGCCTCTCATTTGACTGATGATCCTCCTGATCCGAAGACCGTTGATGTTGAGGTATTAAAGGATTGGCAGAAAGAAGATGATCGTGTCATGACCGGCATTGTGCTAAGTGTTGATGTTTCTCTGCGGATGAGTCTTGAGTATCATACTTCAGCCAAGCAAATGTGGACATACTTTGAGAAGAGATATGTTCAGTCCAGTGGTGCTCTTCGCTTCACATTGCTCAAGAACATTCATAGTCTTCAGCTGACTGATCGTTAGTGGAGGAGTATTACAGTGCTTTCACTCACATCACCGGTCCTCTAGAGTCTATGACACCGAAGGTTCTTTGTTACTGTCGGTCTTGTCTTCGCTAAAGATGAGTATGCTCGCAGACGCTCATGTATCGATTTGTGATGGGGCTTCGATCGAGTTTGAGCCTGTTTCAGCATTTCGGTTGCTCAACTATCCCACTCCACCGACTTTGACTGTGGCGCTCTCTAGTTTGATTGCAGAGAGGCGTGTCTTCATTCCCTTATGCTGTCTCGGGATCCTCACCACATGTCGTTCGAGTCTCTCACACGTGATGCGGATCTACCAGAGCGACACCCACAGTGAGTGTTGGTTTGTTCCCATTGCAAGAGGATCGGTCATCATGTTGACAAATGTTTCAAGTTACATCCAAATCGACTTATTGCCTATCGTGCTAGATGACCATTTGACCGTCGCCGTGGAGCACCCATCTTGGGCCTTCCAGAGCACTCACTGGAGTAGTCACCATCGACACATCCACATCTCATCGTGACTTCGGATCGATTGTCCGCTATGACATCAGTTGCACCTTCTGCTTCTAGCGCTGCTCATCCTTGGGTTCGGATTCAGTGCTTCGTTTCATGTCACATCCGACTCTCGACTTGTTGCTCGTAGGCCGTGGATCGATGCTACCTATGTTCACACCGCCGATGGTACACCTTGCTCTATTACCCATCATGGCATTCTCTCTACATCTTGCTTCTCTGTTCCTGATGTGTCTTTTGTTCCTCAGCTATCTATGAATCTTCTTTCTGTTGGTCAACTAACTGATATGAACTGTTTCATTGGATTTGATGATTCTTCTTGTTTCATTCAGATCGTCGAGCGAGAAGAGTGATTGGTTCGCCATCGCCGTAGAGGCTCTCCCGATCTCTATGTCTTGGACACCTTACATCTTCCTTCCACCAAGACGTCAAGGCCTTGGTGTCTTCGCTATGTCTTCATCTCGGTCTCTGTTGGGTCTTCCTTCAAAGAAGTGGCATCATCGACTTGGTCATCTTTGTGGAACTTCCTCACCACTTTAGTTCACCGGGGTTCCTTAGGTCATGTCATCATTGAGTCTAGTTTTCATTGTATCGTTGTAAGTTGGGAAAACAACTACAACTTCCATATCCCGAAGAGTACCTCTCGGTCTCGATCCTTTTGATTTGGTGCATTCAGATGTATGGGTCCATCTCCTTTTGTTTGAAGGGTGGTCATAGTTATTATGTCATATTTGTTGATGATCACTCTCGATATACTTGGACCTATTTTATGAAACATCGCTCTCGGTTGATTTCCATTTATCGTCTTTTGCTAAGATGGTTCATACACGCTTTTCTTCTTCCATTCGTGTTTTCCGATTCGACTCGGAGGAGAGTATCTTTCCTCACCTTTCGTCGATTTCTTTCTTCGAGGTACTCTTCCTCGGCTCTCGTGTCCGTGCTCATGCTCGAATGGTGTTCTTGAGCGCAAGCAAATCACATCATCGAGATCGCCGACTCTTCTCATTTCCTCCTTTGTCCCTCTCATGGGGAAGCGGTCTCTACATAGTCTATCTTATTAACCGTCGGCCCTCTTCTAAGCTTGAGGCAAGTGTCCCGTGAGGTCTGTCAGAGCACCGCCACTATGCTCATCTTCGCGTTTTTGGTTGTGTCTCGCTATGTCCTTCTAGCATCTCGTGAGCGCACAAAGCCGAGCCCTCGGTCGATTGAGTGTGTTTTTCGGGTTATAGTCCCGAGCATAAGGGTTATCGTTGCTATGATCCTCAAAGACGTCGATTCGTGATCTCTCGTGATGTGACTTTTGATGAGGACGCCCTTTCTTTCATCATCCTTCTCCACATCCCACTTCTTCCACAGATCCCACTTCCTTTTTGTGTCTACCTCCCATTCATTCTCCAGATACACCTTCTCCAGATACACCTTCTCCACCAATTTCACCTTCTCGTGTACCTTCTCCACCACTCCACCAGATTTCTAACACTTCCACTCTTCCTTCCACTATAGTCGCCGACAGAGAGTTCCTTCCGATCCTCGGTCCTCCTCTCCTCCACTTGATTCTCGCCTCCTCTCCTCCGCTTGATCCTCCCGGCGGTACCATCGACTCGACGATCGTTCTACTACATCACGATATGCCCTACGTGATCGTTCTTCTATTCAAGCACTAGAGAGATAGGGTTTTTCTCGTCTTGAGTGCGATGGTGAGCCGAGTACCTATCGAGGAGGCTGTCGGTGTACTGAGTGGCAGTTGGCTATGACAGAGCTCACAGCATTAGAGTGCACGGGCACTTGGGATCTTGTTCCGCTACCGTCTGGAGCTATTCCTATCATTTGCAAGTGGGTGTACAAAATAAAGAACAAATCAGATGGGTCAGTAGAGCGATACAAGGCTTGTCTTGTTGCAAGAGGTTTTCAGCAGGCTTATGGTCGAGATTATGATGAGACTTTTGCTCCAGTTGCTCATATGACCACAGTCCGTACTCTTATTGTAGTTGCAGCAATACGCACATGGACTATATCTCAGATGGATGTCAAGAATGTTTTTCTTCATGGTGATCTACATGAGATCTATATGCAGCCACCCCCAGGTGTTGAGGCTCCTACAGGCTATGTTTGTCGCCTTAGGCGTGCTCTATATGGTCTCAAGCAGGCTCCTCGTGCTTGGTTCGAGCGTTTCAGTTCTGTGATTCGAGCTGCTGGTTTCACTTCGAGTGAGCATGATCCTGCCTTGTTTGTTCACACTTCTCAGCGAGGTCGTACTTTGCTTCTTACGTATGTAGATGATATCTCGATCACGGAGATGACATGGACCACGTGGCTTTTGTCAAGAAGAAATTGAGTGAACAATTTATGATGTCCGATTTGGGACCATTGAGCTATTTTCTAGGAATTGAGGTTCATTCGATGGTGATGGCTACTATCTCTCTCAAGATCGCTATGTTCAGATCCGCTTGTTTCGCTCTGGGATGATCGATACTCAGATCGCCGCCACACCCATGGAGCTTCACTTGCGGCCGACCTACAGACGGTGTACCGACAGATTCTTCTCGCTATCGTCGGCTTGTTAGAGCCTTGTCTATCGTGACAATAACCAGGCGAGACATTGCTCATCTTTGCTCATGTGCTCACCCATTTGTCGATGCTCCCACTTTCGATTCACTATAGTCATGTTCTTCGTGTCTTGAGATACTTGAGAGAACTGCGCCCAGACGTCATTCTATGTTATTCGAGTCGGCCGGCTTCCACGCTTACTCTGACTCTACTTGGGCGAGTGATCCTGCTGATCGCCGATCTGTCACTGGCTATTGTATCTCTCTTGGTACTTCGCTTATTGCCTGGAAGTCCAAGAAGCAGACTGCGGTGTCACGCTCTAGTGCAGAGGCAGAGCTTCGAGCACTTGCCGCTACAACATCAGAGATCGTTTGGCCGATGGCACTTGATCGATCTTGGTGTCCTTGTGACAATCCTACCCTCTCTTTTGTGACAATACAAATGCCATTCAAATTGCCAATGATCCGGTCAAGCATGAGCTGACAAAACACATTGGTGTTGATGCATCCTTCACGCGATCTCATTGTCGTAGATTGACCATCACCCTCAAGTATATTCCTCGAGCTCTAAGTTGCGATTTCTTCACTAAAGCTCGACTAGAGAACATCATCGACTTCATCTACTCAAACTCAGTGCATCAGATCCTCCTGATCCACCTTGAGTTTGAAGGGGGGTGTTAAGAGTATTGTATATTCTACATCTCTCTCTCTCTCTCTCTCTCTTGGCCCATGTGGCCCGTGTAGCCCATGAGGCTCATGTATATTTGTCTATATATATCTCCTTCATTAATGAATAAGATGCAAAGTTGTGAATAGTAAACCCTAGTTTTATCTAACACTACTATTACCCAAAAATTAAAATTTTAAGCTCATAGATTATTTACCTTTGGAAGTTGAAGTTGACGTCAACTTCCCTCCCCGACGTGCTGCTCATTTCCAGCAATTGCCGGCCGGCAAGGAAGAGGGTTACGTGTCGACGGCTACTTTCTTCCATCCTGAACCCAAGCCGTGACTCAGTTCTCATGGCCATTGGCCTCTACAGCCCTCGCCAGGCACATCGCGGCAATGACGTGAGAGGTCGAGGAGGTGGTGGTGGCGTCATGATGGTAAACGAGAGGAGGCGGCCTCACATGTGAGCAAGCGGCGACAACACAGGGGAGGATTAGGATGAAGAGAACATGGTGCGGTGAACTCGAGACGGCGGTGTGAGAATGACGCCTTTGTCTCCGCCTCTTCCTCGTGCATCGTCGCTGCCTCCCCTCCCTTCCTCGGCGCCGTCGTTTCTCCTCCAAGGTACCACTACCTCCTCTCCTTCCTTTCCTCCCGGTGCCTTCTCCAATTTCACGCTACCTTATCAAGATTGTCGCCTCCCTCATTGCTACCTCCCATCGTCATCGACGCCTTCTCTCTCCTCTACCTCACGTCATGGCGCTACCTCCTGCGTCCGGATCCCCGTCGATGGACACGACGACAATGGGAGGCGTCGAGGCCCGAGGCGAGGATGGCGGTGGTAAGCGAGGAGGAGGCGACGATGCTTGATTGGTCGGCGCGGAGCAGGATTAGGATGAAGAAGACTCGGTGCGGTGAACTCAAGACAGCGGCACAGCAAGGGAAGGACGCCTTCGTCTCCACCCAAAATCTAACCGATTTGAAATGAATTCATAGCGTATCCCCTGATCAAGATCAATCATGAACGAACACAAGGAAAAAACAACGAAATCTCCACCATGATCAAGTGGAAGTATTAAATAGTATCCGATAACATCATTTTTGTTTTATATGGCCAGTTAAATGGGAGGGCAAAAGCTTGCTATCAACCTATTACACTAAATATCAATCCCGAAGGCGGCGGCGCAGAAGAGGCATTGTACGGCGGCCATGGGAGGGAGCAGAGGGAGGCGGATGGGGAGGTGAGTGGGAGATGGGGTTTTAGGGTTTGGTCCTGATTGTTTTGGTATTTGTAGGTGCGGCGGCGAGCTGGGATGCGATGAGGAAGAAAGGCTTGGAGAAGATGGGCGAGGCGATGGAGGTGTGGAACGCCACTTTTTCTTGCGCCATCGCCTCCCTTCCCGCTACACGGGAGGAGCAACGCTGAGGCGAGGCGCGAGACGGGAGGAGTGGGGCAAGAACGAATTCGATGTGTGTGTGAAGAAGGGTGGCGGCACTTTGGGTGGTTGCGGAAGAAGCGGGGGCATGGACACGCTCGCTAGTCGCTGGGGGAGGAAGGTTTGGGATGATTTCCCGTTGCGCAGGGGTAAACCCCTTCTTTTTATTAGTTAAGATAAGATACCGCGCCGCCGCCTCCCTTCCTCGCTACCCGGCGAGTCGCAACGCGAGGGGACAGGGCGCAAGACGAGAAGGAGTGGGACGGCGACAAATTTCGGTGTGTGCGTGTGAAGAAGTGGGGTGGCGGCGGTTTGGGTGGTTGCAGAAGAAGTGGGGGCATGGACGCGCTGCGAAGTCCCCAGGGGTTGTGGTTGAGACGATTTCATTGTCTTGGTAAACTCCTTCTTTTATTAGTTAAGACTTAAGATAAGATAGAAATTTTTTATTAATTAACCTTTTTGAATTTTATTTTAAAGTTAACCCGTAGCACTTTATTTCAATTCGACCCTTTGGTCACGCCACGAGATGGTGGCGTGACAAACTCTTCTTACCGCGTCGGCCCATTTCGATCAAACTCTTGTCACGCCACTTCGGTGGCGTGAGAAGTGTTAGTCACGCCACAACCAAATGGCGTGACAAAAATCTATTTAGGGACTTATCTTTGGCGTGATAGTGTTGTTTTGTCACGCCACCACCCGTGGCGTGACCAAAGAGGTCAGAATTGGAAATAAAGTGCGTCAGGGGTTAACTTTAAAATAAAATTCAAAAAAAGGTTAATTAATAAAAAAAGTTCTAAGATAGAGACTAGTTACATCTGCTAGGAAATATGGATTCCTTCCGGGCCCCTGCATGCTAGTTTCTGTGTTGACATGTGAACCTCATATAATTGTCTTCTGCAGTTCTGTTTTATCATTTGGATTGTGTAAGTTCACCACTGGTTAAATTGATATCCAATCCATCTTTGGGTTTGATTTATTGCATGTCTTCTTGACGATTTATCTTTTAAGAAAGAAAAACTCTTTAACACTCATGGAATCTCTGAGCTGCCTCAAGAATATTCTTGAGATTAGTTTGTGTTAAGGGAATTTTAACACAAATTGTTCCATGTAGTTATGTTCGGTTTGGTGAGTTCACGTACTTTTTTTTTGGGGGGGGGGGTGTGAATTTTGTGCATAGTCACATTGACTTGCTTCTTTCTAGCTTTGGGTCGATTATTCTCTTAACAAAGTTAACGTTCAATCCCATCTATAGTGGTAGGTAATTAGATTATGTAGTTCATGACAGTGAAAACTATGGATACTGACTCCTGACCTTTAATAGATCAGAGATCTAGTCAAAGTTTGGCAAAAGTTACAATTGATCCGAAAGGGAACATCAATTACCAAGTAAAAAGTATCGTTATTGTGACAGGTTATTCAACTAAAGGCCTTGCGAGTTGTAATAACACTCATTATTCTGATTGTGACGCTGAACTATAGACCACCTTTTTTGTTTTTGTTGGCACATGACATCACAACCTCTTGCTTTCAAGTATTGCTCTGTAACATGTGGTTCTGAGATAATAGGGTTTATCTGAAGCCATAGCATATTCCCAGCTATATTTTTTCTTTCTGTAAAAGAAAATCTCTATCTGATAGAACAAACTGCAAATTGATGTCCTAGTTTTGTACTACTATGTTATCTTGTTTATGCTATCCCTAGAGCTCTGTAAACCAATTTGTGAGATCTGAACTGAAGCTTTCCTTTTCTGTGATAAAGGCTGGCCATGCCCTGCACACTAATTTTCTACGTCATCTATCGGAAAAGATAACTGTGGACCAAGAAATGCTTGCTGAGCAAGGTTGAAACTTACGGCTAGTGGTGTTCATATGTTGTTGGTAGTGGTAAGAAAGCAAATTTCAGGATAGCCGATTAATTTACCATTTGTCTATGTATTTCATATATTTGGCGAGTAGTTTTTCTTCATATTCATAAACTGTATCATCATCCTTACAGGATTTTTTTTTGAACTGTCTGATCAGAAAATTTAATTTGAGGAATCATGTGCTCCATGTGTCATAACTTGTAAAACATGGTTAATCTGCCAATTCTGCAGAGAAATAGGCGGCTGTGTAGCTCCCTCCATAAATAGCTGAACATAACTGGCGCTGAATTCCTTCATGTGAATCTCTCCTTCGATTTTGATACAGAAAGCTGCCACCCAACCATTGGTTGCCAAGGCCTCGCCACGTCGAAGGATCCTTTTTATCTGTCTGGATAACTACGAAGGAAGTTGAGGTGGCACCGGGACGCGGATGAATGGGTGGACGTGAAAGGGATGTGTGAGCATGGGGAATGTCTTTATGGAGGTAGCAGTCGACTGACTCGGATGTGGTGGTAGTGACCTGATGGAGATTTAGCCGACCGAAAGTGCAATGCCCGCCCGAGGCGGCGTGCGCGTACCCGGAAGCCGTCGTTCGGCGTGCGGCAGGCGCCAGGCGATGTGGCATCGTCCTCGTCCATCTCCGTGTGCAAAACCCAAGTCATACTTGTCTTTCTTGTCGAGGCAAACTGGCACTTCAGCTCCAGGCAAGCCGGTAATAAAAGCGTGCGAAGCTGACAAAAATGCTCCTGCCGATGTTAGCTTCCCATTGGCAGGTGGTACGAGTCATCTGTTTGGTCAGAGTTGGTAGGCACACTTGCCACTTGACTGCTGATCCTCGGCCCGGGCTACTACTAGTAATAGCTAGTCGGTACTCAACGAAACGTGGTTTTGGTCCGGTCATACACGTGTGCCCGAGTGGCTACTCGAATTAGCGGTTCTCCAAACCAGCAAATACAGTTTATTTGGGAGTACATTTCTTTTTCAAAGCCTACATGTCCGGACCTTGGAGTAGGGGGCAAAAGAGTGGTAAATACCTATAGTGACCAATGCAAGCTTCTTCTCTGCTCTACTGTTCTGTTGCTCTACCATCAGTGAGGGTGTGAGCACTAAGCACCAGTGACGGCAGGATATAGATGTAAGGAAAGTCAGACAAATATGACTTTCTTTTTTATGCCATACACTAAACAAGAAATTTGGCATATGCTTAGAAGATGTCGTATATGTATATCGTGTTTTAAACACGTATATCTTGGAAGAGGGCGTATACATACTTAAAGCTATTTTAGGCAATAAGTTCATAAAGTTCATAAGGGCAAGAACACTTACGGCGGCTTGGGGGAGCCGTGGGCCACACCGGTCTCCTCCCTTTGCCACTACGGAGCACTAGCTATGGAGGATCCCCTGCTCTTGTCGGTCCTGAGTCTGTAGGTAGGAGCTGCCTGCGCAACCAACACCGATAGGGTCATAGGGGCTTCATCGCGCAATTAACTATAGAGCACCTGGATCATGTACATATAAATCGTTTCCATACAAACTACAAAGGGTAGTGTCTGCGAGTGCTATATTTTTTGTTTATAAGATTTTGCATAATACCACAGTCTGTTCATAATATTTGTCTACAACCCACTATGTGCATAGACAAAATAAACACTAAATCTAAGAACAAAGATAGTGAAACCCCTATTAAATGACATACAACAATCACTTAACCTCTTTCAAAGCACTTAAATAAGGATAGATAGTCCAAACATTATAGTAGCTATACTCTTGATTTCTCTAATAGACAAACATTTTGAAACAGAGACTCGATGCTATAGACAAATACTGTAAAACGGAATAAGAAATAGCGTAGCAGTACAACATGGATGTCCAGAAAGCTTTTTAGGGCGTCTCCAATAGCGCGGCACCGTAGCTTGCCGCATTGGGTTTTGGGTGAGGTGGGGAGGGAACTCAAGAGACAACACTAACCCTTTTTCATGCAAGAGACGAACTTGGCACATCATGAAGTGTGTGAGCCACTGTTGCAAATGCCCTCTAGACATGAACCTAAGCATCTACCTGCAAAAATAAACAAGTGCACACCTGTTGCACTTCACTAAATCCACTTGACTAACATTTCAATATTAGTGGTGTGCGGCTGTGCCATGCACAGAAGATTCGCCATCAGGTGGGTTTAGTTAATTATCCACTGACCATTGAAAACATAACCACCTATCCTTTCTTGGGGAAACAAAAGAAATTGAGGGAAAGAAAAAGAACTCCAAGATTCCCTAGCATCTCGGACACACACTACTAGAGTACTAGTACCTCCCATCTTTTGGAGGTTTTCATGGTAGGATCCAGATCCTCTCATCGTGTTTTTTACAATCAACCCACCTGGCTCTGCTCTATTGGTATTGGGTGGGCTGTTGATTCAGTGGTTTTCTCACATTTCATGCAGAATGCATGTTATGCTAGCCCAAGACACAGTGCATGTACACTTGAAATGCTTGAACTGATAAATTGAACAAAGTTCCTAAGCGCACCGATGTTGTCTTGTAGGTATCTCAGTTGTTCAGTAATTTACACCCAGTAGTAAAGATCTTGCTTACTACCAATGGTGCATTTTAGATGCCATTTTAGCAAGCTTGGGTTGCAAATAACATTTTTTGGTTTTTCTCGACGATATGGGATGGTGACATATGTGGTGAAAACGCAAATACGGTGCAAATTTGATTTTTACGAAACTTAATTTTCAAAAAAATTATCACATGTAGTGGAGAATACGTTCTACATTTCTGCAAAATTTAAGATAAAACTCGGTTGCATTTGCGAGATACAAAAGATAAATTCTTGCTGAAACACTGAAACACTATTTACACATTGTTCCAGACAGAATTTGTCTTTTTTGTATCTCGCAAGTGCGATTTAGTTTGATCTTGAAATTTTGTAGAGATGTCATACATATGCTCCACTTTGTAGTAATTTTTTGAGATTTTTTTTGAAAATTCTATGTTTGGTGAGCATAGACATTACTAAATCTTCACCATTTTCACATTTTCACCTAATACGCCCCGTGGGATACCCTATAAAATGACAATAGGGTAAAACGTCTTAAAACTAAAACAACATGCTAATACAAGTCCGGACACGTCTTGGTTTGTTACTCGATAAGTTACCACTATTCATTCAGTGCACGGAAAGGATCGTTTTTTTTTTTTGTTGATAGCTTGACAAACGGACCAAATCGCTATAGGAAAGCCCTAATTGTGATGCACTGTAAAAGAGAAGATTGGTTCTTCAGACAAATAAAAAAGAAGAGTAGGTCCGTGATGCTAAGCCCAACAGTGGAGAGCAGCTAGTAGGGGTCAAAGCCGTCGGCGGTTTCTAAGCTCCGTTTGGTGGCCTCTTTTTCGTTGGCAAGCGCTCATTTGTTGTCTCTGAAACTCTGAATCGAGTACTCTATCCTAGTTGGTTCGAACAACGAGGTATATTTCTTTTGGCTGCCGATGGCTCGTTCAGTTTTGATTTCACATCAGTCTACGTGCCCATTTTTTTTTAAAAAAAAAATACATGCCGTATTTTACAGAGAAGATCAGGAGTAATTCCTGTTAGATACATGTTTTTTTTTGGCTGAATGTAGGTCAAATAGGTCGTGCCTCTCAGGTCGGTTTGAAGCATATGGCTGTGTTTGGGTCAGCATCCTAGCCTAACCTGGCACGGTAGCGCGGCTGGTGCTGAGGAGGAAGCTATCGGCGTGGAGGAGGGGGTGGTCGGTGCCGACGAGGAGGAGGATTAGCCTGTTAGGCCTGGTTAACAGTCGGAATTTTGAATAGTTTTACCATTTTTAGCCGTTGGGAGGTTTTAAAATACCAGAAAAAAATTAAATATTCCGAATTGTTTTCTATAAATAGCCACCATACCTCCTCTTTCAGCGCTCATCCATTCCTCAATTTCTTTTACGAATTCTTAGGTGCAAATTTAGATTCTTTGTGTGATAATTTGGCAAACTTGGGAAAAAATTGTGCCAATTTTTTGGGACTTCGAAATCCGGCAGCAAGTCGTCAAAAGAGGTACAATTTTTTTTTTGCATATTTTTTTGTTATTATTTGTTATACTAAGATGAAATTATTAAAATTGTAAGTCTTGATTTGCAGTTTTTGTGATAGAAAATTATCATATTTTTGCTATGGGAAAATTTTGTTGGTGTCACTGGAAAGGTGTGCAATTTCGGTTCTGTCACCGCAAATTGGACCATGATGTTTATGCCATTGAAATTCTGGTTCTATTTTGTTTTTGCCACTACGATCAGTCAAAGCACATTTGACTGTCAAATTTTAGGCAAAAAGACTTATTTACTCTCCCTTCTTGTTGTTCTTCTTTTCTCCTTCCTTCTTTCTTCCCTTTTCTCCTTTTTCCTCTTCCTTCCTCCTTCTCTCCTTCTCTCTTCTTCTCCACCAAAGGTCCTCCCTCCTCCTCTGCTCTTCCCCAACCGTACCAGCCCAGATCCGACTAGGGGCCACCGGATTTTGCCCCTCCGCCTCTACAGTGCTGCCTCAAGCTGCCGACCGCCTGCACCCGCTTGTTCACCAGCCTCCACGCCACCGCCTTGGGCCCCTTTGCGCACGCCCAAGCTGCAACTGAAAGCATCTAGACCCCTAAAAATTATTTTGGTAATTAATGACAATATGTGAATATGGGTCTAACATGTTTATTGAGTGTTTAAAAGATTTAGTCCCGATGACGAATATAACAACATGGAGATGCATGCTAAAAGTCAACATGAAGATCAATATGGTTCATGACAAGGTATAAGTAGTCTATGACCCCTTTTGATTTTACTGGTCTTAGGAGAAAAGGATGGAAGATCGGATTTTAGGTTAAATGTCGTACTATTAAGAGGGATCATGACTAGTAGCTTGATAGCATGTTCTTGTGCCATTTGGATTAATCTAGGATCATGCATGCACTTAGAATTTATTTTGAAAGCCAACTATACTTTTATCAGAAAAGTCGGTAGTACCCACGTTTAATTGGTGGTACTACCGCACAGCGGTATGACCGGAAAGGTGGTGCAGTACTATCGCAACCCGGTCAGACCAAAACCTAGCTGACGGTTCGTTTTTTCCAGAGACAAACCTTTTGGAGCATGTTTGCTCCCCTGGAAGGCGGTAGTACCGGGGTTCATTTGGCGGAGCGGTACGACCGCATATCCTGAGCGAAACTACCACAACCCGGTCAGACCGAAACTTAGTTGGCGGTATGTTATTTCTAGATAAGGCCAGTTTTGGACCTCTAAGGGAAGCGGTAGTACCGCCCTATGTGAACGGAATTACCGGAGAGCGGAACTACTGCATATACAACAGAGGTAGTACCGCGCCGCAAATTCAACGGCTAGTTCAGAGGCATTAACTACGTCTGCTATAACCATTACTGTGCAGTCGGTAGAAGTGCGGTAATACCGGCCGATGAGCGGCGATACTACCGCTCGTGTTGGAAAATTCAGGATCTTGCCTCTAACAGTCGAATTTGTTGGTGGTGGGGGGGTATAAATACCCCACCACCAGTTCAAGGACAGAAGTAAGAGACCTCATTTAACATCCTTGAGCTAAGAGTATACTCTCTACACCTCATATACACTTGTTGTATTCATTGTGAGGTTATTGAGCAAAATTCAAGTGCATTTATTTCTAGATTGATCCTTGGCACTTGATTGCCTTCAAGTGAAGATTGTGGTTTATTACTCTTGGTGTTTGCCGGTACCTAGACGGCTTGGTGAGAGTTCGCGTGGTGATCTCTTCAAGGAGATTGTGAAGATGCCCGGTGCCAAATTGTGAGTGGCTCGATGTTCGCCATCTCCGGAGTGGAAGAAGAACAACCACTAATGAAATCAAGGAGCAAGGCTTAATTCATGGAACCAATCCAAGTCGCTTGGGCTTTCCTCAACGTGGACTAGTGAAGATCGGCAAGTCTTCAATACCTCAACAAAACATAGCAAGTCATCATGTGGTTATTTTTTTGCCTCTACTTTACGCATTTATATTTTTAGCAAATAGATATATATATATATATATTTGTAGAGTCTTGTCTTGTGGTGCCTTAGCTTTACTAGAATTGAGTAGGTCTTGAATTACAATATAAATCTTGCTTAGCTCTAAAATTGCATAAATTAGTTTTAGAAAGCAATATTTTTTTAGAACCTCCTATTCACCCCCCTCTAGTCGGTTATCTTTGATCCTACACTAGCGCACCGCGGTGTGAAGACCTCGCCTCCGCTGTGCACCCACCTCGACGGCTCCCCCATGCAGCCGCCCCCATCGCCCCCTCGCTCTGGCTCCACCCACCACGCCTCCGTCGGCCTCCACGCCGGCCTTGGCTCCGCCCACTCCATCGACCTCCATGCTAGCTTCACCCCGCGGCTTCCTCGCCTCCGCCTAGTGGCGGACCCAACTGAGGTCAAGGGTGTTCAGCTGAACACCCAAATTTTTTGGACAAAAATTTAGTATATATGAGATATAATATATGTATATACTAGAAATTGGGTTAAATCAACATGTAATGTCCTCAAAAGCTCATGTCGTCGGCACCTCACTCGCGGCCCACTCGGTACTCGCACAGCCCACCAAAGCCAAGGCATTCCACATTCGGCCATTGTTCCATCCTTCCCCACAATGACTCGGCCTAATATCTCAAGGCTCATTTATTAGCAAACCCTAACTCGATCTCTCTTTCTCTCGATCTCACATCTCTCTCTCAAAGAAACACACTCGCACATAGCCTTTCCCTTGTAGGCTTGCGGCGACGGTGGCAAGCCCATGACGCCATGGCAGGCAGTGGCACAGTGGCATGTGGCGGTTGCGGGCTATGGTGGCCTGGGAGAAGGGAGGAGCCTTGGCTGTTGCTGCTGCCTCGCTAGCTTGCTCCAAGCACATGACCAATGGGGTGGTGGCGGCGTGGGCAAGGCACGCCAGCGTCTTTGCTCGAGGACCGAGGCTCCAACTCTGAGTGGGTGGCACGATGGAGGCGGTCTGGCGATGGACCAGAGCTAGCGACTAGGGTGAGCCGTGAGCGGGGCTAGCCGGCGACAGCGGCCGGGCAAAGCGCGTGGGCATGGCCATTTGGGTGACCGAGCCGGCAAGACCCGACCCCCGAGCACAGGTCTTGAGGAGTGAGGATTGAGCCACTGAGGTGAGGTGTCCAATCCCAAATCCCTAATTCCCAAACGGCCAAACCGGTTTGAAAAATGAATTGCGGTCGATGAATCTTGTATTTATGTGAATTGTAGATCTTTGAGCTTTGAAAAATGTACAGAGTAGTTCAGATTATTACATTATTGGCTAACACCAAATGAAGCATTAGATTGCCCTCATGAAATTTAATCTTGTATAAACATATTATACTTTGAAAACTTTCAAGTATCCATGTGATGTTCTCATTGGATAGGAAGATTCTAGGCAATAACAAGCTAATTGTAGCAGATAATGGAATATCTAGACCATTTTCGACAAAAGCAACTAAACTTTTAGCTTAATCGAGAGCATGAGACTAATAGATAACTCTAGATTTAAGTTTGTGGATATCATGGGGATATGCTCATGATCTTAGGATGATAGTACAATTGGCAATGGCGTTGAAGGTTTGTCGAATCACGTATTTTCGGCGAAGTTCAAACTACTGTCAGGCAAGTGGCGATCTGACCAGCCCAGGTGGTGGTCTGACCGGCCAAGGGGGCGGTCAAACCGGCTTTGGAAAATCGGTCAGACAGGCCATAATGAGATGTTAGATTTTGGAGCTAGGCCAAAAATAGAGGATATAGGCAAGATAGTAGTTTCTACTACACTTAGTCTCATAATTTTTGGAGCTTCCAGGAAAAAGTTCTATTGGTTTGAAATTTTCAGTAGGTTTCGGATTTCCAGGGAGGAAATTGGCTAAGTCCCAGCTAGGCAGTCAAACCGGCCAGGGGGCGGTCAGACCGACCAAAGTGGCGGTCTGACCGGTTTTTGGTTTGTTCATTGGCCAACTCGGTGGCAATGATTGCTTGGTTAGGTCATATTCATGGGTTTCATGGCTTATGTGTTGCATGATGCATGTTTTGACTAACGTGGGTCAAGTTGTGAAGAACTTGTTCCTCGGAATCGATTTCTTTGTCATTGTTGTGCAGGTTGCTTGGAGGTCAATGACGGTCAACGGCGAGGATGATCGGGACTAAGCTTGGAGAGCTAAGGTCCAGAGCGATCGGGGATGCTGGGTGACGTCAATGGAGTCAAGCATGGCGCAAGAGGGACAAAGGTGACCAACAGGCGATTCGGTGCGTGGAGTTGGATCAGCGGCGGGGGTTGGTGCAAGTACCATGGTGGTTTCGATGGGAGCTGGATGGGAGAGACTTGCCGACATGATAAGAGCCGCTGGATCAACCTACACGTGGCGAAACATGGGAGGTGCTTCACGAAGATGGGACTCGGTCTTCGAAAAAGATCGAGAAGGGGTATTTTGGTAATTTTACCAAATACCGCCTTGGTGACCTTTTGCCAACCCTCGGCGAAGACGGTGTGTGGAGAAGTGGATTAGGTCAAGAGGAGATGAAGACGACGCTTTAAAATGCGTGCGTGTGTGACCCATTTGTGTTGGGCCTTAACGGGGGCCCATTAGGGTTAATGCTTCTAGAAGGTTTAAGCCTCCACTATAAATAGAGGAGGGAGGTGGTTGCACCTCCTCCAACCATTTCATTACATTGTAAACCCTAGTTTTGCTTTTGTGCTTAGGGAAGGATAGTTGGAGGTTAGGGTTCTAAAGAGTTGGATTTGATTTCGTGCTCATATATTGAGTCTTTGTCCTCCATTGATGGAGTGGCTATAAACCAATACCATATCAAATCAATCCAAAGAAAGTTCTCTCAAAGATGAGTGCATTTGCTTTCTTTCTCTCTATTTGGTGATTTTGAGTCTTTCTTTGATTTGCAAGTTTTTGCTTGGTTTCTTGCCTTGATCTAACTTGCTGTGACATGTGGGAACCCATCTAGGATCATCTTGATCATCAATCACCCACGAGCAAGTCTTTAGATCATATTTCGATTTTGACTCGGTTTTTTAGCACTCTTCGTTCAAACTGAAAAAGATAGGAACTTTGGCATGGATCTTTGCAATCCTTGATTGGAATAGGTTCCCAATATCTTAGAGAATGTGTGTCTCAAATTTGGTAAGGTTTGGCCTTGTGAATCAAAAGTTAGATCGATTTGAGTTTTGGTTTTCGGGCTGATTTCACTGTTCTTTGGCCTGGAGGTCTGACCGCCATGTATTGAGAGGTCAGACCGATTTCCAAAGGTCAGACTGATTTCTAGTTGGAGGTCAGACCGCCCAACTCATTTAGGTTTTGAGTTTTTATGTTTTTGGTCTATTTGCTTCGGGGTTTTGATTGGATTCAATACAAGCCTTCCACTGTGCATGTATATTGATCTTCATAGCTTTTATAGCTATTGGAGTGAAAATCGTATTGAATTCGATCAAGGTGAAAAAGAGATCGTGCTCCTATTCACCCCCCTCTAGTCGCCTTTTCGGTCCAACAAAGTTAGATTACCAGGCTGTAGCAAAGGATGGTGACATACTTCAGCAATATGAATATAAATTCATCCAGACATGCCTATATAATTTATTGATGATCTCAACTTTTCAAGTTATACAATTTCATATGACCAATCAAACCTGCAAACTACAAATTCATCGGCCAACGAGTTAGGCTACATACATCACTAGCAACACATGTACATCCCCAATTCTCCATTCCTCAGTCCCAAATCCCAAATTCTCAATCCAACATTTTTTTGTAGTTATTTTGTAATTTCTCTCGATTCTTTGTGGTGTTATTTCTAATACGGAAAAATTGTACTTTGTTTTTTGTTAGTGTGGATCTTTAATTTTTTTCCATTAAATAATATTTTATTAACTCTGAACACCCATTCGATAAATTCTGGGTCCGCCACTGCCTCCGCCTCGGGTCCCCTCATGCCGACCCCACCCACCAGTCGCCACACCATGGCCGTCCTCCCTCCCTCCGCTGACTCCGTCTTCTTATTGCCCCCTCCATCAGTCTCCATGCCACAGCCTCGGGCCAACTCATGTCGACTCCGCCCACGCCTCCGTCGGACTCCACGCTAGCTCCGCCTCGGCCCTCCTCGCATCAGCTCTGCCTACACCTCCATTGGCCTTCCTCAGCCATGGCCGCCCTCCCTCGGCGGCGTCGGTGGTGGCCCACCGAGCACGCTCCCACCTCTACATCCGCCTCCGCCTCACTGTGCCGCTCTCTTTCCTGCTCTACGTGCCGAAGCTGACAGTGGGCAAAGAGAGAGGCAAAGAGAGATGAGGGACTCATAGTGGGGCCCACAAAGCTGATAGGGGTATTAGACGTCTTTTTGGAAAAATTGACAAAGAAATAGCAGTCAAATGATCTATTGTGATAGTAAACTAACAGATACTGATGGTAATGGCAAAAATGAAATGGAGCTAAAAAATTTATGGCAAAAATGACATGGTCTAATTTGCGGTGGTAGAACCGATATTGCACACCTTTTCAGTGGCACCAACAAAAAATTCCCTTTTGCTATTGGTGATTTTGGGATTTCACCAGAGGACCTTGCATCCTTCGAGAATCTCGTTGGCTCAAGCCAACGTCAAGACCAAGCAGGAGGAAGCTAACTGCAAGAGCAAGCAGGAGGAATGCCATCATCAGCCTCTACGGTAGCATCTACGTCCGTAACCACCAGCGCAAAGAAATTATGGTCGATTACATCAGGAGTCTAGGAAGATTTTGATAGAACAACTAAGGAAGACGCACAAGGAGCTATGGTAAGATATGTTGTTTGTAAAATTTGTAAATATAAATTGTCTGCAAAGTCTTCAGGTGGAACGGGGCACTTGATTAGACATGCTACAAGATGTAAAGTAAGGCAAGGATTGGAGATAAGGCAGACACAACTTCCATACAACCCTAACGGTATGGTACATAGCTAGGACTATAGCCCTGAGGTAGCTCGTCAATCTCTTTGTCGTTTAATTGCTTCGAAGGATTTACCTTTAAACTTTGGGGGGTAAAAATATTTTGAAAATTACAAAAGGATTGCGTATAATATTAGATTTTGAACCGTTTCTAGACAAACCACAACTAAGGATCTAGTTAAATACTATAATGAATACCTTGATAAATTAAAAGAATTGTTTAGTACATGTACGTTTTCGGTGACGTTAACCTCGGACATATGGAGTGGTCGGGCTAGGGTGGATTACCTTAGTGTAGTTGCTCATTATGTTAATGACAACTGGGAAATAGAAAAAAGAATTATAGGATTCAAACTTATTGATGCATCACACAAGGGTGAGAATATTGTGAACTGTATTATCAAAGTCGTGGAAGACTTTGGTCTTACAAACAAAATATTCTCAATAACTTTAGACAACGCCACAAACTCTAGGGCAATGGATATTCTCACTCCATTGTTGAGTACATACACCGAATCCTTCTTACTACATCAGCGATGCGCTTGTCATATTATTAACCTTATAGTAAAACGCGGGTTGAACAGGTTGGATCCGTATATTAAAGCTTTTTGTGATGCGATATCTTTCTTAAATCATTCTAACCAACCAATTGCAACATATAAGAACCTTTGCAGGGCAATGAGCGTACGTCCAATAAAATTTGGTTTAGACATGATGGTAAGATGGAACTCTACTTATTTGATGCTTAAGAGCCTTATACCATATAAGAGGACTTTTTTGTTTTTATTCAAATGCACTTTCATAGCCCTGATGGTAGTGTATTATTGACTAAGCAGCATTGGTTTGTTGCTGAGAAGATACTTCAATTTTGGAACTTTTTTATGACTCCATTGTTGCTTTATCTGCTATGCATCATCCAACATCTCCTATTATTGTGCATAGTATTATACATATTGCTAGTCACTTAAAGGCATAGGAAAATAAAATAGTCTTACGAGAGGCTACCGTTGCTATGAAATCAAAATACTTGAAATATTGGAGAGAAATCCTATTATATATGCATTCACATTTATTTTAGAACCTAGAGCTAAAATTCAAGGATTTGCTAATGTTCTTGAACTTCTTAGTGATGCTACATGCCAAGACTACTCTAACTATTTTGCAGATGTTCGTGCCAAATTTTTTGAGCTTTTTCAAAGGTACAACATAAGTTTCAGGGAGTTCGCTTGCAATGACCTCTAGTAGTACCCACCACAGTCAACAAGACAAATGTGTGGGACAAGATCTGGGGTACAGGTTCCTCCTCCAGGTCCAGGGGTTCAGATTCTACACCGTCATCTCAAGCAAGACCAATCTTCCACCCAAGGAGTAGGGAACTATCCGTCTATCTGGACAAAAATACGGTGGACTTAAACACATATAGCTTCGAAATTTTGCAATGGTTGCATAACCATAAGATAACATATCTCATTTTATCCATATTAGCATGTGATGTGTTAACAGTTCCTGTCTCCGCGGTTTCCTCCGAATCTGCTTTCAATCTTTCTGGAAGAATATTTGAAGAGAGAATAACACGTCTCACGAGTGAGATGGTGGAGATACTTATAACTGTCAAGGACTGGGAACAAGCTGATGCACAGACACAACACTTTGTAGATAATACAGAGTTGGCGGATGTGTTCGAAAATCTGTACCTAGACAACAACACTTAGAACATAGATGTATGCATGGCTATATGTTGTATTCTTTTTCCTTTGCCAATGTTTTCTTGTGTTGAGTTTTTACTTGGCAAATATTTTAACAAGACAACTATGTAAATATTAATAAAGCTCTTTATTACATTTTGAATATATTTGTTTTTTATGGGTATAGAACTTATTTTTTACAATTTTAATCCTTATTTTTTTATTATATATATATTTATGGATTTTCTAGAATTTTTTTAAAAAATTCGGGCCGAGATGGACTAAATATGCCACTCGACCTGTCAGGCTAAATGTGTCCGGACCAGTCCGACACGGTCCAAGAGGCCAGCGTGCCGTGCCTGACCCTGATCTACGACACGGCACGACCTAAATAGTGGCTGGACCTAATTATGCCAGGGCCAGCTCAGCACGTGTCGTGTCGGGCGACCCATCTGACCACCACTACCTGAATGGCTTGGTTCAGTCCCGGTGGTAAAGGTGGGCTACGAAGCCACCGACCTGGTTTCCATCGCCGGGAGTTGTATGGTGGGGAAACGGCCTATTTCAAAAGAAATAAACTGGTGATGAATTGGTGTTGTTTAGGAGGAGGCAGTTGCCCGTCTAATAGGAGAATTGGCAATGTCTATAGTACCAGTGGTACTTCTACTCTACTTGGCTTAGAATAGGATAGTATGAGTACTTTACTACCATTGGTGTGCACTTTATTTTCAGATTAACCGAATCTAAGCATTCATTGACAAGGGACGCATCTCATAGGAGAAGCTACACATTTGCATTCGGCCATTCTTGATTCTTGCACTTCCTTCAGTCAATATTCAATACTCAAATGGTCTTACTAAGCTAGTATTTGTATATATGTGATAATGGCAATAAATTTGATTTGCTGGCTTATTTGGTTCAGTTCATAGGGATTTACCACCTGTCTAATCCTGAGGTAAGCTACTAAATTCAGAATTTTTTTAGATTAGGCATTTTCCTTGATTGAGTTCAACAAAAATCCTATTCTAGCATGGTTTACTGGGAAAAAAAAGTAAAAGGCCAACAGTATGGTCTAAAATGTAAAAAAAAAAAAATTGTGACTGCAAGAAAGACACACGCACACACACATGCGAGTGCGCTCTTAGCACAAGCTTAGAAAGACAGTGGATTGAGCTAATACTTTCATGTTCTCACTCTAGTATCAAATTTTGTGTGTGTCATGTAACTCCCTCTGCTCTATCACCGTAAAATACATAGATCTTTATGTTTTTTTTTAAGAAAAATAATATATACTCTGGTGACAGTAGTATGGTGCATGAATATGAATCCCAATTTGTTTGTGATTATATGAATCCTAACTTTATGATATCTCAAATTGCATTATATTTATGTGATATTCCTGGTAGTAGATTTAGTAAAATAGCTTACACCGGTTTAACTTTTGCATCAAGCTGATCATCTTTGTGTAATTAAACAGCCAAGTAGCTTGCAAGTGCCAGGAAGAGTACACTTGATTCGTCCATCATGCCCTGTCGCTCCTGTGCCAGGCCCCAGCCTGGTTCTCATACGATGCATATCACAGAGAAGGACTAAATCTCCTTCACGAAATACACGGAGGTATTTATGGAACTCATGCTTCTTACAGAACGCTGGCTGGAAAAGCCTTTTGACAAGGTTTCTATTGGCCAACGGCCCTCCATGATGCTAAAGAGTTGGTTAAAAAGTGTGTACAATGCTAGTTTCATAGCAGGCAAATACACCAACCAGCTCAGGCATTGCAGACCATACCTCTCTCTTAGCATTTTGCAATCTGGGGTCTCGATATCTTTGGACCATTCCCAAAACCACTAGGAGGCTTCGAGTTCATTTTTGTGGCCATTGATACGTCCACAAAATGGATTGAAATTGAACCTGTGACTGGGATAACAACGAAAACAACCAAGAGGTTTATGTTGAAAAGTGTGATTACTCCATTTGGTGTTCTAAGTTGAATAATTACAGGTAATGGTACACAATTTTTTAGAGCAAAATTCCAAGAATTTTGCAAAGAGTTGGGTACCAAACTGTGTTATGCCTCTGTCGCCCACCCACAAAGCAATGGGACAGTTGAAAGAGAGAATGGCCAAATTAAGTAGGGAATTAAAACTCGAGTCTTTGACCAGTTTATCAAGCGCTCGGGGGCTTGGGTTAAAAAATTACCCTCGGTATTATGGAAGATTCGCAAGACTGTTAGTCAGGCTACAGGTGAAACACCCTTTTTTCTAGTGTTTGGGGCTGAAGTCATGCTTCCACCAGAACTAAAGATTCGGTCGACAAGGGTTGAAAATTACAATGACTCTGGCCAGGAACAACTTCGAGCAGATGACATTAATCTACTCGAAGAGAAGAGGAATCAAAGCTTAATCCATTCGACAATCTACCAACAAGCCCTGTGCAAATACTACAATCATAAGGTCGAGCCTCGCAACCTCCATGTTGCTGATTTGGTATTAAAAAAGATTCAATCCTAGTCTAATCGGAACACACTTTCCTCTAAGTGGAAAGGTCCTTACACAGTGGTCGAAGTTAGACGACCAAGCTTAGTACGACTAGCAATGGAGGATGGATGAATCCTTTCTAACTCTTGGAATATTGACCAATTACATAAATTCTATGTGTAACCTCTTACATACTCAATAAAGTTTATGCTTTCTCCAATATTTATTGTCTTACATTGAGCAATGCTTCGATGATTTTTTCGATCATTTTTTTTTAAAAAAACATGATTTTCTTTACACAGGTCGAAAGAAGGTAACATCACCTAGTCGAAATCTTTCATCTCTGCACGTGGTCTTGCCCACTAGAAGGAACTTCCTAGCGTTGACTTGTTCATAACTTTTGCTGCCAACACAAAGAAACTAGGTTTAACAAAATATGGTCGAAATAATATACGGCAAGCTCTTTTCGACTTTGTTTATTTCTTTATTCTTTTCGAAGAATTCTCTAAGTGGAGTAAGCTTTTATAATTTGTTCAACTGCTTTTGGTAAACTTGGTTCGTTTAACCTGGTCGGAGGAAGACACACCACCTAGTCGAAGTTTTTCCTCTCTGCACGTGGTCCTGCCCACTAGAAGGAACTTCCTAACGTCACACTATTTCTACCTCTTGCTATTAGTACAACACAATTGAGTTCACTAAGAAAGGTCGAATGAATTTTTAAGCACACTCTTATAGTTTGTCCAACTAATGTTGATGCCCTTGATTTGATAACCTGGTCGGAGAAAACAACTCACCTAGTCGAAGTCTTTCCTTTCTGCATGTGGTCCTACCCACTAGAAGGAACATTCTAGTGTCGATCTATTACTAACTCTTGTAACTAGTACATGACAATCGAGATCGACAACAAAAGTCGGACAAACCCCTTTTAAGCAAACTCTTTTCTCACTATTTACTTAGTTTATATAAATAAACTAAGCAAATAATCGGGGGCTAGGATAAAGTTATACATATGACTTCAATTCTTAGTCTTAAATTCAATTTTCTTTTCTTTTTATTGTCTTATGAGTTACAAACTACTTGATGAGGCAGTTTGCAGGAAAGCGAATGTTTATATTCGTAATCAAAAGATTGTGTTTACAATAACATTCCCTATTACAAGCTACTCTGATGAAGGAGATCTGATTTGCATCTCCTCTGTGACCTTCTTGCTGACCGACTGCACTTCTTCCATCAATTGTGCTACCTCTGCTTCAGAGCAGTCGAAATCGGCTTCAACTGGTTGAAGGCTAAGATTACGGTCATGTGCCTTAAGTTTTGCCAAAGCATAATTCACTGCACTTTCAACTGCTTCTCTTATCGAGTTAGCTTGATTGGCCTTCAGAGTTGTTATCAACTCCTCCAGAGTTTAGACTTGTTGTCCAATGGTACTCGTATGGGCGACCACGGTGTTTTCAAGAAGAGTGACCTCGTTAGCACTAAGTTCACCGAGCACATTGTTAAGGAGCGAAATGTTGTCTTGAAGGCTGATCTTCGTTGCCTTCATTTCCTCTTGACTACGAGTTGAAGCTTCTTGGAGTAGTTTTATTTCGACTGCTTGCTCTAAAAATAGAGTCCTTCCAGTCATCTCTAGACCTCCAGAGGTTAAGAGGACATAAGTATTGACTGGGGGGTCGAAAAAAAGACTACTCATATCAAATACTTACGATCTCACTGCTAGTTGGCAGAGCTTAGCTTGCTGCTTCTTCAGCAAAACATGTTGCCTGTGGTATTCACCAACGGTGGCAACTTGGTTAAGAGCTTTCTGAACAAAGAAAGACGGTGAGAAAAGGGGAAAATTCAAATATGGAAGTGTTTGCCATCGAGTAATTACAAAAATGGTTGACCAAGCAAAATTGGCACACACCCTCTCGGAATCTTGAAGTTCATAAAGCCCCTCGACTTGGTCCTACCATACTTTTTGAAGACACTCGTCATAAAAATTATGTCCCCTATTCGGAATATCCTTAGGGTGTGGGACTCTGAAACCTGAACGAAGAAGATCTGATGGTTGGTGGGTCGAAGAACTCAGGAAAGAGATTGAAGAAGTCTTCGTCTTCTTCTTCTTCTTCTTCGTCATCGTTGTTGGCAGCAGCAACAATTCCTCCTTGAAGACCAGGAGGAACGTCCTCCGCGACTTCCTTTTCGGCACGGTGGTCGGAGGATTCTCCTCCATCTTGACCAGATGCTTCTGGTGATCGAAGGACCAAGTCACTTGTTCGATTATTGTTATCCTCAATATCCGGTTAGATCGCCAAAGCAACTGGATCTTCAGTCGTCTTCGCCTCTGCTTCTACGACCACCTCAGTGGTCATAGCTGCTTTAGCGGCAGCAACTTCCTCCATTGCCACCGCAGGGACAGGGGTCGATTCCTCGACCACTTCTGTTGTTATATCTTCAACTGTAGAAGAAACAATTGTTGTCTCTGCAACTGTAGGAGAAATAGTTGTGGACCTCTCGACAGAAGCATCCCTGGGGGTTGGAGAAGTAGGACTAAAACCACAAAGAGAAAAGAAAACATTTCAAATTGTAGAAACAAAAGGTAAATGCTATTTTTATTCTTTTGATTTTACATACCTTGGCTTTCTGGAGACCATATTAAATCCAGAAGAAACCTTCCCCAAGAAAGATTTCTTTTTCTTGTTCTCTTCGACCACCTCAGTTTCTGTGACACCTACACCCTCTCGAAGGTTTTCAGTGTCACAAGTCTGAGAGGCCGAGGCTTCTTCGACCACGTCTGGTTGAAAGTAATGTTGGGGGGTTGGGATCTTCACGACCACGTCTGATTGTAGGTCTCGATCGAGAGCTACAACTCCTAAAGCTTTCTGCCCCTCTTGATGGTCGAAACTTGTTTCGATCATCTGAGGAACAACACTTGCCTCGACCATAGGCTCTGTTGTCGCATAATGCTTGACAAAGCTATGAGAAGCAGAAACTAAAAATATCTTGTTGTCATAGTAGAATGGTACATTGATCTTAGGGGCTTTGTGCTTAAGCACTTCGACCACTCCTCTTTTCTCTGCAGCGATTACGTCTGCAAAGAATTTTCTAAAGGGGATGGTTGGAGGAGGGGCGGACCTTGAGCTTTCGCCTTTCTTATCGGCGGCCTTCACAAGGTGATGCCTTTTGGCCAGAGGAACTTCGACTTCCTCTGACTCCACTTTGACAGCCCTCAATTCGACCTCTTGGGCGTCTCAATGGTCTGCCATGCCTACTTTATGCAAATGTTAGAAAAAGAATATTATTCAATGATCGAATTCTACGACCACAGAACTCTAAATATGAAATCAACTTTTGATTACCTTTAGAAATTCTTTTCTTTTCTCTATGGACATGACTACCAAGATTCGAGGAACCCCCAATGTGGGTCTTGGAGCTTTCTCACAAGCGAGTTTGACTCGAGCGTCAATCTCTTTTTGTGAAAGATCTACAATTGCAAAGAAAATAATCAACAATCAAGCTCAAAATTAACCAAAAAGAGCCAGGTTGATTGTTTCTTTACCTTCTTCGAAATCCCTAGTTGGGTCAGTAGTCCCCGAGTACATCCACATAGAGTGTGCTCGATTCTTCAGAGGACTGATACGGCGCGTAATGAAGACTCACCACGTGCCATCCAGTAAGCTTCTCTTCCTTGAAGTCTTTGATGGCTTGAATATAGGGGTGATATGATCGAGGTTGCTTGGAGTTGAGTCCTAGGAGGCACTCTTCTCTGTAGGCTTCTCTGTGAAGAAGAGGTTATCTTCCTTGGACATTTCCTAATAAAACCACCTTTTCTTCTATCCCGGCCATGACGATCGGGTGAACATCTGAATGTACCCCATCGACTTAACATCGTAGAGCTTCAAACCGTAGCTACCTGTGATCCCACTGTGCTTGCTCATCCCGTAGTAATACTGGAAGAGCTCCAAATCTGAAAGAATTCCCAGATAGGCTTCACACAGATAGACAAACACGCTCAACATTGTGATGGAATTGGGAACGAAGTTCACCAATTCCACCCCCAAAGTGTTGAATTACGAGCATGAAAAAAGGATGAGCGGGCAATTGAAATTAGAGCGCTAGAGAGCGAGAGGATGGCGATGAGTGATGGCGTTGAGGTGTGCGGAGGGAGGTGGTCCCGGTGCTCCCTTTTATAGGGCTCGGGGGTCACTGAGGCGGCGGGGACGTGCGTGGCCATTTCCTACCAGCGCGACGGCGAGGTAAAGAGGGAATTAAGAGGGTTTAAGGAGGAACAAACGGGCGCCTTGAGTGCGTCCGTGAATGTGGGTATCAATGGCATCAAATGCATGCGAAAAGGAGAAGTAACGGGCGAAGGTATGAGCTTCGGTGAGGACAACAATGGCGGCGGTACGAGGAGGAAGAAAGGACGGGGACGACGGCACTGTAGATAGCGGCCCCACCCGTCAGCGGAAGAAATAGAATAGGAAAGTAACGGGTGGTGCCAGAGCCGTTGGATTTAGATCGGGTGGTCCTCGTTGATTGAGATGTTCGGACTGCTCTGAACGTGCGGACAAAATCTGGCCGTCCAAGTTAGATCGGACGGTCCACAAAGGTGGGACGTTCGGACCGTCCGAACCTTCATCAAGATCGGGCCATCCAATTTAGATCGAACGGTCCACAATGCTTGGAATGTTCGGACTGTCCGAAGATTCATCAAGATCAGGCCGTTCATTTTAGATCGAACGGTCCACAACGCTTGGAACGTTCGGACCGCTCCGAACAACATCAAAATCTGGTCGTCCGTTGTTGATCCAACGGTTGACAAGATCTGAAGGGGAGCGAGCGGGGGGATTGGGCCGTGTAAGACCAAGAGGTTTTTGGTCATGTTTTTTGATGATGAACACATTGACAATAAGTTAGACCTTTTCTCAGTACTTAATGTTGAATATTTTGTCCTATAGACTTCTTTGTGGTGACTTGGATCGAGCTCTGTTAAGTTCTTGAAAATCGATTTTTGTCGAGGATTATCGGTAATCTTGGCTTTGTTTGTGCGGAACTACGCGGTCTTGATATGACCGTGTGTGTGCACGGTAGTACCGCAAGTCATTTTCTCTGAAGCGTTTTGCTCGGTTCGTTAGATCTTGATCTAACGGTGATATTGAGTTATAGCGTTGGACCGTCCGAACTCCTCAAAGACTTTGAGCCGTTGGATTGAAATATAACGGATGACATCAAGTGGGCGTTCGGACTTTCTCGGTGCTTCTAAATCCAATGGTGAGACCCATGGTGCGATCGGCCCATGGATCTGGGCGCCCACGTGGCAAAAAAGACGCCGTTCTTAGGACTTTGCGGATTTTCTTGGAGCAGTAATACCGCAGATTTGAATGGCGGTAGTACCTAAATTTGATAATACCGTTGTTTTAATAACGGTAGTACCGCTTTATTCCTTTGAGAAAGAGGTTCGACATACCTTTGTTTGCTCTATTAAGTGATTTACGGTAGTCTGCGACATGGTTGGCGGTAGTACATAAAGACAATGATCTTGCAAAGGCGCGGTATGGTTTTTCGAAGCGATGTTTTGGAAGTTTTGGAAGTTCTTGAGAATCGGTAGTACCGGTGTGTTTTGAGATGACGACCGCGTGTCTTGATAATCTGGGACGTACAATGGCGGTAATCGATTGTATTCGGAAAGTTGTCGATTACGGGGAATTGATTGCGATTTGTTGAATCGTAAGCTATATCTTGTTGCATGATGCATGATAGTGTTTATGGGTGTGAGTGAGCTAATGGATGGTCAAGTTGGAGAACTTGTGCCAGAATTGGTTTATTTGATCTTTGCATGTGCAAGGTTGAGGCGTGAGGGCGAATCACGGTCGGTGGTGGGATTGACTCGGACTAGGATGGGGAATCTGAGGTCTTGGAAGTCGTGGATGTCAAGAGGTGTTTTGAATCCATTTGGAGCACGTGGAGATCATGGGGTGCCTGTTGGAAGCTACGGGATGGAGTCTTGGAGGCTTCTGGCGTGGAGTTTTGGAAAAGCGGTTTTGGAAGGAGTTCCGTCTGAGTGTTTTGAGATAGAGTTCGTATTGGTGTCGTGTTGGACATGGATAGGACTCTAGGCTATAAGAAACGGATGAGTACGGCTTGTATAGGGATTTTTGGAGAGTTACGTGTCGAGACTAGGGTTTTTGAGATCGTAGCTTCTTTGCAGCTTGCCGTTTTAGATGTTCTTCGAATTAGGGCTTTGAGGGGTGCTTGCTGAGCACTTTGTAGACACAAATCAAGTTTGATATATAAAGTTCAGATTCGTTCTACTTTGTTTCTTGATTTGGTGTTCTCCCTGTGCGTTGAGGTGGTCTCGGTTGTGAAGCTCTTCAAGTATCAACAGAGAAGTTGCTGAAATTCTTACACACAACAAGAAGTTGAAATTAGGGGGTCAATTCGCTGCAATCATTCAACCCCCCCCCTTCTGATTGCCATTACGATCCTACAAGCCGAGCGGGCTGTGCGCGCGTGGAGAATAGGATTGAGCTGAGGAGGTTTCAACCCAAGGACTGTTGGAGGATTTTAAAGGTTTTAGCAATTGAAATAATCTTGTTAATTCAAATAGGCTTTAGAAAATAGCAAATAAAATCCAAAAATTCACAAAAATTTCTAGAGTTATTTTGGACTTAAATAAAATAATTACAACTTAAAATTGGTAATAGTTTTTGCACATAATTTATTTTGGCTTTAAAATAATTAGGGAAAAGCTTTTAAAATTCCATAAAATTCTAGCAATTAATTAAAATTTTATTTTTCTACTTAAATCAAATAAAACTTCAAAAACTTCAATAAATTTTATTTTTGGTTTTAAAACTTCATAAATTCAAGAAAAGTAATCAAATTCTTTCAAATTTCAGGAAATACAATAAAATAATAAATTTATTAATTTTTATTTTGATAATGTAACTTTGGGATGTTACACCTCCCTACCTGCTCTCGTCTTTCCCCCGTCGCGTTGCGGCCATCGCAAAAGTCCTCGCGCATTAAATGTCGTCTTCTCCATATCGACGTGCGCATTAAATGTCGTCACCTTCGCCGTGCCTGTTCCCCCTCTTGTCTCCTCCCCTACCTACCCTCGTCCCCTCCCTCACCTGCCGGCTGTGCACCCAAGCCACGCCGCTGCGAATCCCGCCGCTCCATCTTGTCACCTAGTCCCCCTCCTTCCTCATTAAATGGAGCACCAGGGAGCCCTTTGACTCCTCTTGTTTTCCCCTCAACTCTCCCTCTCCCTCTCTTTCTCGCCCTCGTTTCGCTGTGCTTCGAGTTTCGCCGCCGCCGGCTGGAGCTCGCGTCATCGCCTCTCGCACCACCGTCTCTACTGCTGCCGTCAAGGCTTCTCCGCCGACGTGGTCTTTGTCGTTGGCTTCGCAAGACCGTGGCCTACCCAGTGCACAGTTCCATGCCATGTCGGTGTCACCTCACCCGCCACCTGCGTCAGCGCCCACGTGGCAGCCTGTGCATTCCCCTCCTCTTCTACCCGCGTTAATTCATGCCCTAGAGCTCCTTGAAGCAATCTCCTCACTTAACTTCAGTTTTGTTTCACAGGAGCCGCCATATTTCCTCTTCTCCTTCAGTCCCGGCCGAGCCTTTCATCGCCGTCCTTCTTCACCTTCGACCGTGAGCTTCCCCTCTGCCGTTCACCATCCACCAACCTCCTCCGGCCGCTCTCTTGGTCTTGGTAAGCTCCCCGTGCACTGTTCTCTCTCTTGTTCTTTTGACTGCGTCGAGTAGTCGAATCCCTCTTTGACCACACCGAGCAGTCGAATCCTTCTTTTGACCATGTCAAGTAGTCGAGCCCTTCCTTCGACCATGTCGAGTATTCGAATCCTTCCTTCGACCGCGTTGAGTAGTCGAACCTTCTTTCGACCAGTCGAACCTCCTTCAACCAGGTCGCCAAAACCTTCCGACTAGTTGAACCTCCTTCTGACCAGTTGAACCTCCTTCTAACCATATGTTTTCAAACTCCCGAGAGCCTGTTCACCTCCATCCGAGCTCCAATTTGAGTGATTCAAATATCTAAATTCATCTAAATTCAGTACCTTTCTTTTGGTTCTAGTTTGGTAATTTTTCGATTTTATTTGGGATTGTTTTGTTTATTTGGTTCTTTTTGCACGTATAGATCCCGACATTTTGAAAGTCTTCTTGGACCCGACAACCGAAGCATCTCAACACTTCAATGAAGATCCCGGCTTCTTTGAAGAATTCTTGTAACCGTCTGCTGAAGAAACTCAAGCCTTCAACGAAGGCAAGTCATAGACCTGTGATCATGTTGTACCCAGTTTATAAAATTAGATTGTTTTATATCAACATGCATGGCTAGTTGTATAAAAATGGTTCTGGGAATAGTTAAATACCTACTCGACAGTATGACTCCTTGAATAACTATGAACGACATGTTGACATGTACCCTTGGACACCATAGGTTGGGTAATCTTAGTTGGATATTATTGTAACACCAACATGGGTGCGTATTATGCTTAGTCATGCTTTAGTTATGCAATGGTTTCTCGATCACATGATTCAATGATGATAAATTTGACTTAATGATATATAGAATCGTGGCGGAGCCACTGTTGATAAAATTTGTTGTGCCATGGTAAGGGTTGTCATTTGGCTGGGTTGAACGAAAATGATTTATGCTCGGGCGAGTAGTCGGTGGCGAAGGTGGGTGCGAAAGCACATTGGGACGTGAGAAGTCTCGCCTGAGCAACCACTAAGGACTTAATTTTGTGCGCCATTGATCTGGACCATACCGTGCAACCACAAGTCCATTTATGGGGTGGACCTAACCAACTAATTAGCAATGCTTTAATAAGGTTCTGTTTTGGTGGAAGTGTGAACCCTAGGATAGACATTTACACTTGGTGCAAGAGGGGGCCGGTCGACTGGGATGTTGTTTTGTAAGGTGGTTATTGGGAGTTGTGGAGCCAGTCGGAGGCGAAACCTTAGCGAACAAAACTGAGTTAAAACGGAGCTTTGTAAAAGCCTTGTGATAATCTCCCCTTGATTCACATGTCTAAGGAAATGTGTGTTTTATCAAGCGATTATTTCTTATGGGTAAAACTGTACAACTTCTACAGAGTGTAAAATTATTTGAATAGTCGTGTCCTCGGTTATGGACAATGCCTGGTGATTTCACACGAGGGGTAGATTTTCTAAAAAAAATATGGTCGTGGATGGTTACGAGTTGTTGGAATGGTTTGGTTGGGTAGCGATCTAGTCGTGGTTGCTGGTTGGGAAGTGAACAGGGTGTTCACGAGTTGTCTCAAAGAAACTTGATTACTTATGTATTAATCTTTCAAATTGTACTTTACAATCTACTTACCGTATTTACTGACAATACTGCTTTATGCAAAATAGTCATAAAGCTATCATTGTTAAGCCTTGCATGGATACTATTTGCATAAATTTCTCCACGGCTTGCTGAGTACTCTAAGTACTCACGGCTTTGCGCCATTTGTTGATCAGTCGCCGAAGAAGACCCGGGGAGCACCAAGTTCTATGAAGAGGAGTACTTCAAAGACTATGCGAACTAGGATGCGTTCTCAACTCGATCATCTGTGGTCATGTTGGATGGCTTCCGTGAGCTTGTTTTATTCCGCTGCAAGTTTACTCTGGTCATGGACCTGGTCGTAGATCTGGTTGTAGATCTGGTCGTGGACTTGGCCGTAGATCTGGTCGTGGATCTGGTCATAGACCTGGTCATGATTTTAGTCATGTGTGGCAAGCTCTGTAAAACTTTGACTATAAGGTCCTTTTGCTACTAAGTAATATTTATTTGTCTGCTTCTTAGCTACCTTGTTGTATAGATATGATTTCATCGATGTTGCAAACTGTGTGGACTAGCTACTGATCATGGGACTAGTTCGAAATACACAAAGGGTCTCAGAGTTGCATATTCGGGGTCCCGACAAAGGTGGTGTTAGAGCCATATCAACTGTAGGACGCAACCATAGTTAGCATGGTCGCTTTAGTCAAAGATTTCAAATTTTATTTTCTAAATCAAACCAACCGATTAACATGAGTGGTTATTCTTCTCTCATCTTATTCTATTCTTTTTTCATCTATTCTAATCTTTTCTCATCTCATTCTTAGATTCCTACATCTTATCTTTTCTGGAACTTCGTTTTCAAATTTAAATTGACTTTCTTACCTCAGTAATCTCTATAGGATTGTGTTTCCGTGATCAAAGCGATGGATGCCCTGGAAGTTCAAGATCTACCGAGTGGTTCGTGTTGACTGCCCATATAAGATAGATTAGATTGGTAGTGTTGTACCTAAGTTGCCCTTCTTACCTTCAGTATCGCTTAGTCCACATAATACAACTAGCCATGCATGTTGATATAAAACAATCTAATTTTATAAACTGGGTACGACATGACCAAAGGTCTACAACTTGCCTTCATTGAAGGCTTGAGTTGCTTCGACAGACGGTTACAGGAATTCTTTAAAGAACCCGGAATCTTCATTGAAGTGTTGAGATGCTTTGGTTGTCGGGCCCAAGAACTCGTCCGAAACGCCAAAATCTATACGTGTGAAAAGAGCCAAATAAACAAAACAATCCCAAATAAAATCCAAAAATTGTCAAACTAGAACCACAAGAAAGGTACTGAATTTAGAGATTCGAATCACTCAAATCGGAGCTTAGATAGAGGAGAACAGGCTCTCGAAAGTTTGAAAACACATAGTTAGAAGGAGGTTCAATTGGTCGGAAGGAGGTTCAACTGGTTAGAAGATCTCAGCGACCTGATCGAAGGAGGTTCGACTGGTCGGAGGAAGGTTCAACAGGCTCTCGAAAGTTTGAAAACACATGGTCAGAAGGAGGTTCAATTGGTCGGAAAGAGGTTCAACTGGTCAGAAGGTTTCAACGACTGACCGAAGGAGGTTCGACTAGTCGGAGGAAGGTTCAACTACTCAATACAGTCGAAAGAAGGTTCGACTACTCAATACGGTCGAAGGAAGGATTCGACTACTCAACATGGTCGAAGGAAGGATTCGACTACTCAACGTGGTCGAAAGAAGGGCTTAACTACTTGACGCAGTCGAAAGAAGGATTCGACTGCTCGGTGCGGTCGAAAGATGGATTCAACTACTCAACACGGTCGAAAGAACAAGAGGGAGAACAGGGCACAGGAAGCTTACCAAGACCGAGAGAGAGGCCGGAGGAGGTCGGTGGACGGCGAACGGCGGAGGGGAAGCTCGCGGTCGAAGGCGAAGAAGGACGGCTATGAAGGGGTCGACTGGGACTAAAGGAGAAGAGGAAATGCGGCAGCTCCTGTGAAACAAAACTGGAGTTGAGTGAGGGAATTGCTTCAAGGAGCTCTAGGGCATGAATTGACTTGGGTAGAATATGAGGGGGGCTGCATAGGCTGCCACGCGGGCACTAACGCAAGCGGTAGGCAAGGTGGCACCAACGTGGCGCAGAGGTGCGCACTGGGTAGGCCATGGTCTTGCAAAGGCAACGACGAAGACCACGTCGGCGGAGAAGCCTTGACGACGGCGGTAGAGGCGGTGGTGCGAGAGGTGATGGCGCGAGCTCCAGCCAGCGGGCGAAACTCGAAGCACGACGAAACGAGGGTGAGAGAGAGGGAGAGGGAGAGTTGAGGGGAAAACAAGAGGAGGAAAAGGGCTCCTTGATGCTCGATTTAAAGAGGAAGGAGGGGGATTGGACGACAAGATGGAGCGGCGAGATTCGTGGTGGTGTGGCTTGGGTGCACGGCCAGTAGGTGAGGGAGGGAACGAGGACAGGTAGGGGAGGACACAAGAGGGGGAACGGGCACGGTGGAGGTGACGACATTTAATGCCCACATCGCTGTGGAGACGACGACATTTAATGTGATGGGGGAAAGACGAGAGCAGGTGGGGAGGAGACAAGCGGGGTTGGTCGACAACGAGAGGGTGGTCGCAACCGAGAGGATGGTCACAACCAAGAGGCTAGTCTAAACCAAGAGGATGGTCGAGACTGAAAGACTGTTCAAAATCGAAAGGGTGGTCGACAACGAGAGGTGGTCGACTCTGAGAGGTGGTCAACACTGAGAGAGTGGTCGACTACAAGAGGATGGTTGATACCGAGAGGTGGTCTACTACGAGTGGATGGTCGACACCGAGAGGGTGGTAGAGGCCAAGAGGATGGTTGAAACCAAGAGAGTGGTTAAAACCAAGAGGCTGGTCAAAACCAAAAGACTGGTCGAAACTGGAAGACTGGTCGAGACCGAAAGACTTGGTCGAAACAAAAGTGGGGAGGGGGAGAGGGAGCAGCTCAGGGAAGGTGGTGCTAGGGAGCGGCAATGGGGCGCACGGGGAGGCAGCAAGGTCAAGGGGTAGGTGAGGGAGGAGGCGGGAGCAGGAATGGCCGACGGGAATTCAACCAAAATAGAGAAAGGGAAATTCAAATACTAGAGAACTCAAGTAAACTCAAAATAAACCAAATTCAGATTTAGTTGAAGTTTGGTTAATACATATTAAATTGCTTTTAGTTCTAAAATTGCAAATTAAGCTTTGGTGATTCAATAAAATCGAATGGTTATTTTTATTTTTGAAAATTTTCAAAAAGCCCGAAAAAATTGGGATGTTACAAGTTTTCACCTCTTCGGGAACCTCTCCAATAAACAGGTCTATGAGAGTCGATTGTGATTCTTTAATCTGTCCGTTCGGGGAAAATGATTTTGTCTTTACAACTCAAGTGAAATTACCTTCTTAACCAGGTCTATTTCTAGTCAAATAAAAATACTAGTTAAAAAGACTTTGCTTCTAACTACTGTTCTACGACCTCCTTTCTAAGTAAGTTATTTTCACTTGAAGTTGGGGGCTAGATGACGAGGATCTAATAATCCTCAATTAATTAAATTGTTTATCTGTAATTGTTATTATAGATAGCAATATCCCCATGATAGTCTTAATTATACCCCTTACCAGTCATAAGGGAAAAGCTTAATTGGTCGTAAACCACCCTGTATGGCCTTGAGATGTTCTATGACCACCTTATGGTTGTAAGCCTTTCTACAACCACCTTATGGTCATAAGCCTTTCTATTACCACCTCATGGTCAATTACGACTACCCTATAGTCAACAAAGTCTACAGACATGTGGACCCAATTGACTAGGGAATCTTATATGTTGTTATTCTCGAGGATAACTGCATGTATTACTCTTTTGTCTCTGACGATAACTGACAAGCGACATGGGGTGTTATCTCCCTGATAGTAACCTGTCTCAACGTGCGCATTTCGTCAAGTGTTAAGGCCCCTCTTGATCTGAAATAACCACCGCCCCATCATGCGCTATATAAAGGTTGAACGTCAGTGAACAGAGGACGGAGTCTCTTGTTCTCCGTTGAAGTCTTCTCCCCCAAACCAAAACCTTTCATCCTTAGATACCCCCCTCTCTTATCTCCTCTACGGCGAGCTTGCCGACGTCTAGCGGGAGGGGTTCCCGCCCCTACTTCTAATTATAAATTACACTAGTTGTAGTTTCTTTCCCCCTCCTCTCTGGCGTTTCTTCCCTGGGTATGTCAGCTTCTTCCACCGGCTTTTTTCAGAGTAGATCTTGCCACTTCTTGCCAGTGGAGTGACCCATTGTCCGTTGTTGCTCATCTTTTGCTCATTTGGCGCCCTTTCATTCAGATCCACTTCGATCTGCATCTGGATCTGCCCGTACAACTCCGATGGCATTTTCTTCGGATTGGTGTCATCCTCCCCTGTCTAGCTTCCGTCGGTGACTCCCATGGCACTGTTCGTCCTCCTCCTCATGGTGATGTATTGTACATCTTCGGCACAATATCCATCAGTGAGTTTCCTCCCTCAATAATCGTCCTATTTTGGTCCTGGAGTTTATCTCCTATCTTGCCATCACGCCGATCTCTCCCAGATGTCATGTATCCCCTTCCCTTTTGCTTCAAGACTCTAGATCCACCCCTCCTCTCTAGCATCTCCACCATCGGGATTGCAACCTTATCAACCAATGTTCCCGGTGGCCATTGGGAGTTTGGCCGAGTAGATCGCTAGCGCATCACTACTACAAAAACGCTAATACTGGACGCCTCATCACAGACGGTTAACCAAAACCGTCTGAATTACTCTAATCTGTCGATTTTGGTTTAGAGACCGTCGTGTTACTTCTGCGCTAAAACCGCTCGTGAAGAGGTAATATCACGAGCGGTTCATGTTGAAAGTCGTCAGTGAAGTATCACGAGCGGTTCTTGTTAATAACCGTATGTGATAATTCTACATATCACGAGGCGGTTTTCAACAAAGAACCGTCAGGAAACATCACGAGCGGTTCTTAACAATAACCGTCGTGATATTACCACATATCACGAGCGGTTTTTGTTATAACCATCTATGATAATATCGCTACAGCCCAATGCGCGTGTTTTCTTCTTTGTCGCCATCCACTTCGGCTCCCCGATGCGTCTCTTTGTCGCATCGATCCGCTTTGGCTCCCCGATGCGTCTCTTCGTCTCACGCTCTGAATTTATACCTTGTTTTATAAAAAAGGATCATCTACCGTCGAAGATGTGATCATCCCCACATACTTATAAAAAAACAGAAATGGCTGCCTCTTCCTTGTCGCCGGCATTGATGGCCTACCTGGCCGCACTGTACGAGCACCTCTCTCGCTGTACGTTGAACCGTGCTATGGAAGAACACTGTTTCGACATTGTCTTCATTCCTACGTCGGCCGAGAATTTGCCGGAGCAGATGATGGCCACCTTCCGCCGTCTTGACATCCTCCTCCGCCGTGTCTTCCGGGTGATCTCCCACTTTCGACGAGTTTACCGCGTCATCGACGTGGTTCTCCAAAACGACGTTGCACGTCTTCAGGAGGCTTGCTGTCACTTGGCTGCGTGTCGAGGCGGCGGTGACCGAGTCGACCAGGCCGAGACCCCTCAAGCAAGGGAAAAGAGCCTATGGGCTCAATTCTTCTTAGTTCAACGATCGAGGGTCTTCGGGAGACACTCGAGCAGAGCGTCGGTGAGTGGGCGATTTTAGGCCGTTCATCGATGATCGAGAACCGTCCGATGCCAACACCGCTGCCTATGAAGTATTGAAGATGGAGATAGCAGACCTACCTCCGCCACTAGAAAAACTTTGTTTAATTATATGTTTCTACTTTTTTAATATAAACATGTAATTTCTTCATGTCATGTAAGTGTATATACAAGATAAATATACTTGAGAAAAAACCATTTCGCAGACGGTTCCATTATGGAAATGTCGTGATAATATCACCGACGGTTCCATAATAGAACCGTCGTGATAAATCTCTTTATAAGTAGGAGCCGGCGGCCGCTAGGGTTTGCGCTCTAACTCATCACTCCCAGTGACCTTACTCTCGCCTGGTTCCTCCACCCGAGTGACCCGTCATTCTTGACGCCGCCATTCTTCCGTGTTGCCGGTTGTAGCTATCTTGATGATGACCGCAAAAGACACTCGTGCGATAAGAGTGTCTTTTGCGGTGTCACCGATGCAGCCACAACTCTGATGACGCCCTAACTCTCGTTACTCTAGCTCGCTTAGGGTTTGCGCCGCCCTAACTCGTCACTCCCGGTAGCATTTACTCGTTCCTCCCCTTGGCCTTGACGCCGCTCGACCCGCCGCCGTCGCCGCCCGACCCGTTGCGCCTCGCTAGAACCTGGCCGGCTTTGCTTTCCCCATCCTCCTCTATTCTCCTCTAGATCTGTTAGCTTAATGTCTTTTGTTGAGTTTGATTTTTATGCTTGAGCCTTAAGTTGTGTCTCGATGTTTGTGTGATTTATGCAAGGTGAAGGAGATGGATCGATGAGGGTTGTCTTTGGTGGTGGGGTCGCCACCGTGGTTACCTTTGTCTTGAGGTATCACCCTACCTTACTCCCTCTCTGTCTCTACCCCCTTGCTCTGTGATGAAAATGGCTAGTGCTCTGCGATGGATCTTTGAGGGCTACTCTTGGTGTGGTGGGTTTGGACACCCTTGGTCTTGTTCTCTTGTCGATGAACCGCTCAATGATGTTAATAGTCTTATTTGAAATTGAATTGATAATTAGTTCATATTAATAGTCCCTTGCTCTGTGATGTAATGTTGTCAATAGTCTTATCTTTGAAATTGAATTGATAATTAGTTCATATTAATAGTCCCTTGCTTTGTGATGTAATGATGTCAATAGTCTTATGTTGAAATTGAATTGATAATTAGTTCATATTAATAGTCCCTTGCTCTGTGATGTAATAGTCTTATGCTGAAATTGAATTGATAATTAGTTCATATTAATAGTCCCTTGTTCATGCGGTCAAGTTCTCCTACCTCTTGCGCACGGTATGTCCTACCATTCCATTCATAATCTCTTCTCTATAAAGTCTCCAGCGTTGGTGCTTGTGCCATTAAAACGACATCATATATATATTATTAGTAGTCTGACCACTTTAGGAAGTCGTCCATGCGACATGAAAAGGATGAGGCGGTATCCACGGGCACCCTCATTGAGCCTGCAAATTTAAAAAGTATGGATGCAAGGAGAGTGTCGGGATATCCAATTTTGGATTGGGCGTCGCTATGTTGGAGAAAGTGGCGTTGATGATTACTACTCAAGAATGGAAGTGGCATCATCTATGCGACAACCAACAATTCTTGAGCATGTAATTGTCTTTAAAGCCAACAAGAACACCAAGCAACAAGTTGCAAATTCTTTTGAAATATGAGAATGGTTGCTTGGTGTTTTATTGCCTCATTTCTCATGATTATGTGGACGATCCCCCAAAGTGGCTAATACACTACTTCGATAACAATAATATATATATGTGTGTGTGTATATATATATATATATATATATATATATATATATATATATATATATATATATATATATATATATGATGCCGATTTAATGGCACAAGCGACCACTGCTTGGGGTTTTATAGAGAAAAGTCATCACAGATGGTTTGACACTGGCAAATGCGTGATAAGTACATATCACAGACGGTTTGGTCTCACAAACCGTCATGATAAGTACATATCATGAGCAGTTTCGATAACAAATGCTCGTGATAAGTACTTATCACAGACGGCTTGTGGCTGAAACCGTCTGTGATATGTACTTATCACAGACGGTTTCAGCCACAAACCGTCTATGAAAGTATGCATCACAGACAGTTCAAAACTGTCTATGATGACCTCATGTTATCATTGACCCATAAACTCAGACGGCTCACGAAACCGTCTGTGATGACGTTTTTGAACCGTCTGTGAATACCTTTTCTGTAGCGGTGCATGTTGCTTCCGTAGATCCTGTGACCCTCCCCTCCCCTCAACCTCTATCCAAAGGAGCTCCCTCTACTCCGTCCACTGCCCAAGATCGCTGACAAATGCACACTCAGAGGTAGAACTGTGGTCAGATCTGGGTTCTCAAGGCGATGAGACTATGGTTCGACGACCTGAGCTTCTTCTTCATCGACGAAATCGTCGGTTGCAATTCAAGGACATGGATGCAATTTACTTTTTCTTTTTAGTCCTCCCTTCTCGGATCCAAGGATTGTTCTGTAATTTTTGTACCTTTCAAGGTCCCTTGTGTAAATTACTGGGTGGTTGTATTGAATTTTTAATATAAATCCAGAGTAAATGACTCTTGGGGGCATATTTGCTTTAAAAAGTCATATTACCTTCGTGCAGAGTAGTACAACACCAAAATGCATGAGGCTAATAAAAAAACTACTTGCAGATTTCCAGATATGCTGCTTATTTAAAACATTTTGAGGCGGTGGCAAAGGAAGAAAGGGGAACCAGAAATCAAATACTAAGGAAAATATTTTCCAGCTTCCTTTTATTTGGAAATTAAAAAACTTATCTAACTTATTGTTCATTACTCATTAGACTACAGGTAGACTACTTTTACATATGGGTGTCAAGCGAACCCGAATTATCTGCTTTATCCAGCATCCGAATTCAGTTGATAGCGAATATGGTTTAGATTTTTTCCATCCGATTAACAATTTCTCCCATATTCGTATTCATATTCATATTCACATAAAAAATATGGATACAAATATGGTATGGACTTTTGCCATCCGAAATGTTGTTTTATCCGCACTATTCGTATTTGTATTCGAATTCGATAAAACAATATACATATTTTATTGCAGTATGGCTAATTAGTTGGATGAGTATTTTTAGTTTAATATGAATTCATATTTTTAGGTGAAATAGATTAACTAGAATGATTAGGTGTGATATGTGCAAGGATAAAATATCATAGATATCTTACAATTACGTAAGTTATGAGATATCTGAATCCGATCGAATTGAGTAGGTATTCGATTCGATAATATTCAAATTCGTATTCGTATTCATTTATAAAATACGAATACGGGAAGACCACTATTTGATCCGTTGACACCCCTACTTTTACATGGGCATTTTTTTTCTATTAGATATGTATCATTTTCCGTACACACATGGCAAGTGGCCACTACACATGTAATAACCAAAAATATATATACTCACTATAAAAAAAACTCATTTCCAAAACATTAGAGCAATTGATTTTTTTTATTTCATTTGTACTTATCAAATAAAAAACTTATGCCCTCTTGAGCTAGTAGTGAGAAGTCGCTCATTTAAGCTTGACCTGTCCATTGCCCTGCAGTCTGAACGATGAACATTTCTTTCTCAAAAAAGAAAAAAAGAATGCTGAACACTAACGAGAAGTGACATAGACAATTACTTGGCCAACATGAAGGAAAAAATAGATGTCCATCACCATCCAAAAGGACGCTCCTATAATTAGTAACTTCATTTATTTTTCTAATTTGGGAGGAATACCAAATTTAATACTTGTAGCTAAGTCGTTTTAATTGTGCGAACAAGACTAGAAAACCTTGATAGTGATATCATGTATGTTTGGCTTATCTATTTGTAATTTTAAATAGGAAAAAGTCTATTTTTTCAACCTTCAACTATCGCCCGAGTCCGATCTTCAACCTCCAACTCCAAAACCGTCTAAATCGCAACCTTCAACTGTCAAAATCGTTCTTTTTTTCACCCTTCGTCCCTTCCCACCTCTGGTTTTTGCTAACATGGAGACGGTTTATGCTAACGTGACGGTGGTTTTCGCTGAGTAGAGTGAGGCTCACATGTCACTCATACTTTTCCCTTCTTCCTCCTTTTTCTATCTCTCTCTCTCCCCTCTCTGTGCCTCCACAGTGTCGCCCCCTCCCTCCCTCTCCATCACCCCTGCCCCCGCCTCCTCCTTTACCCTCCCCTCACACCCACCCTACTTCCCCTCCTCCCTTGCCTCCGCCAAGCAACAAAGAGAAGGAGAGACCGAGAGGAGCTCACCTGCCTCCGAGCCTAACCACCGCATCGGTGATTTCCCTGCTACTTCATCCACGTCAATCCACATTCCGAGCCACCTCCAGTGCCCCCTCACTAATTCCTCCTTCTACTCATAGGAGCTCGCCATTGACTTCATCTTCCTCGTCTCCGACCGAAGTCACCGCCCCTTCTGTCGTTCTTTCTCTGGTAAGCCACCCTCTAATTAACCCCTACCAGAGCACCCCTTCACCACCCCTTCCATTCCCCAACGACTAATATTTGCTTTCGTTCGCCCTAGGATGCCGCCACCAACGAGCTCATTGTGCTCCTCGGATCATCATCATTGGCCCACCTCCGCTCATCTTTGGCTACGTTATCCACACCAGCGGGTCCCCTTTGGCCCATAGATGCTCGTGCTCGTGTCGTTTAGGCTAGGGCGTTGTCGATTTGTCGTTGCCGCCCTAGGCTGGAGCGCCGCCGCCGCTCTGCATAGCCGTGCCGCCACTATAGGCCTCCTCCTCCCGCGTTGTTGCCGCCATTAGGTTCGTTGTGGCCATGGGGTTCCGTTTTGGAGCTCCCCGTTTCGGCTCGATTTGGGGGAGAAGAAGCACTGTAGCATATCATTAGTGCTAATGATGTAATTAAGTTAAGTTAATGACGCAGTTAGTATGGCATGTGGGCCCAAGAGAAGAAGGGACTGACATGTGGGCCCAATATTTTTTAAACTTTTCAGATTTGCTAGATGATGTGGCACACACGTGGCATGAAAACCGGGTGGGAAGGGGCGAAGGGGGGCAAAGTGGACGGTTTTGAGAGTTGGAGGTTGCGTTTTAGACGGTTTTGAAATTGGAGGTTTAAATAACACTGTAAATAAATATACATGGCTTTGGAAAAGGATGATATAAAAACTAACATAAAAGGAACAAAGGCTAATGCAATCAAGTGCTGTATGTGCACCAAGTTTTTTTTTTCCCATAGAAAAATGGTGTTAGTAGACTTGGCTTGTTAGAGAATGCTTCAAAAAACATAATTCAAAACTTCCTGTTAACATAACTCAAAACTTCCTGTTTTACATTTTCAAATTCCAAATGTATACCCAAAGAACACAACCTATAAATGCAAATACAATGGAAACTTCCCTAAATTTTCAGGTGTAAAAGGAGAACCTGACAATTAAGCTACTACTAAACATACATGCATACTCCTCTATACATTTGCAATCCAGCCATGGTATTACTGAATATACCATATATACACGAAGGAAAGTTAAGTTATGCCATCTGCCAAGAGGCCAAAGCAAAGGAGAAAATCATAAAAATATGGAAGGAAATCAGTGGAAAATCAATACAGCCTGTTTTTAAAAGAAAGAGATCGGTAGCCGCCAGCTAAGCGCGCACGCAGGCATCTCAAGAAGAAGAAGAAAAAGAAAGGCGCCCCAGCCGCAAGTGGAAAGCAGAGGGGGAGAGAGAACGCGCCGCGGCATCATTAGTTCCTAATCTCTCCGCTTACCGATTTACTCCCCAATCGCCGTATTTACTTGCTTTACTGATCACGCTTACCGATTTAGTCTCCTCCTCCCCGGCTCCCCCCACCTCTTCCTCCGGCTCCTCCCCTGCTCCCTTTCCCCCCGTCTCTCTCCCTCCCTCCCTCTCCCGCCGTCAGAATCCACAGCTCCCGAGGCGACACCACAGCCGAAACGACGCCGCGCGCGCGGGACCGGATCTGCCGCCGCCGATGGAGGCGATTGGCGCGTGATTTTTCGGGAGGGCGCGTGTGTAGATAGGCGGTGGTGGGTGTTCGGCGGGAGATGGCGCCGGCGGAGGAGGCGGGCGGCGGGGAGTTCCCCTTGGGGATGAAGGTGCTGGTGGTGGACGATGACCCGACGTGCCTCGCCGTGCTCAAGAGGATGCTCATGGAGTGCCGCTACGACGGTGAGCAGCTTGCCTGTGCCCTGCCCCCACACCCTCTCCTTCCCGTCTCTCTTGCTGTGGTGTCTTGTCCTTCTGTTGTGACGTGATTGGTCGCGTGGAGTCGGTTGGTCAGTTAAGTTTCGTTGCTTCTGTTACATGTTTGTGTTTTGTGTTTTGATTTGTGTAGAGCTAGGAAGGCTGCGGCTTTAGGAGTTTGATTTGTTCTTTCCGTGATTCTGGGGAATTTTTAACGGTCTTGTAATTCTCTATTTTTGAGGAATTTTGCCTATTTTTTCGGTTTTCTGTATTTGGGAGTGGATTTGTGACATATATTTGCCTAAGGATTAGCGATTGTATTGGAGATCTGAGTGGATTCGTTGTATGAGAAAAAAAAACTGAGCAGGCGCATGGCTACTGTTGCTGGTTGCTAATTCGGAGTGCTTACGCCTTAAGCAGAAGTATTTAGGATTAGATTATGAGAATTCATGCGAGCTTCAAATTATGATTATAGTACCGTAACTAAGACTTACAACATGTTAGGAATAGATCGTTGATGAACCTGTCTTTTGCTCATTATCCTGATCACCTTATGTTAGTCCTAATGACTGCGAATAGTGCCGGAAAGTTTGGTTCTTTTCGAGGTTAGGACAGGTGCTAGGCATCACCTTATCAGGGTCATAATAGTATATCTCCCCCGTGGTTAGTTCTGCTGCAAGACACTGTTGTCAACATGAATACACCAACGATGCAATGCTGCATTTATAGGTTTCAGCATATATAGAATCCATGTTCCTTAAAGTGTTGCTATTTTCTTCTAGTTTCTATTCTGCACACTAATGCGGTAATGCCCACCACATTTGTACATTAGAGTATTAGGCAAAACTAAAGGAAGAAGAGAATGCTGTTTCTAATTTGGTTGCGGTGCTATTATTACAATAATTTAATTTCCGGTTTTGCTAGTGCACAGTTGCCTGAAATTTGCTTAGTTTCATTCGATTTACTCACATTTGGATCGCGTGTGGAGATTCCGGCACCAAGTTAGGGTTGGGTTCACCGGTGCCCCAGGGCTTAGAGGGAGGCCGGGGTGGCGGTAGACTGGCGGTGGATGCGGGCGAGGAGGAGGGCGGTGGGCGGTGGAGGTTGGTAGGGGCGACGAAACCAAAGTGGTTAGGAGGCGGTGGTGGAGAGGCGGGGTGGAGGAGGAGGAGGGCGGCAGGGGAGGGAGTGGGGTAGACATTCATATGGGCTTGCCCTAGGAGCTACAAAATTAGAACTGTTGGAGGTTGCACCTTCTTTTCCCACTGTTACTGTCTTACCGATGCTAGTTTGGTAGAAGATCTATGAAAAGACAGAACATACGTCTCTTTCCATTTGACATTTGCCAGATATAGGGTCCTAGATATTTAGTGTAGTCAAAGCGTGAGAACATCTGGATATACATGGCTTCGAATCAATACACATCAGGCTGTGATACATTGTACTAATATTATGATGCAATGCAATAGTAGGTAAACTATACGATATTTGTTGGTGCTCTCTGTCTTCTTTTTTGCTTCTTACATCATGCTGCATGCTATAAGCATAGTTTTTTTTTATTGCTTCGTTTGTTTAAACCCAACAGTTTTTGTGAACTTTTGCTCTTTCATAGGAAAATAAATTTTCTATGCTGTGTATGCTTTTCCTTTATACGAATGGCCTGCATCAATCTGAAGTTTTGGTCTTGTTGTGTTATTGTTTTTATCTTGTGAGTATATTTGAACATAATTCAACAGTATAATCCTTATTTATTTATTTGCAGCAACAACTTGCTCTCAGGCTACAAGAGCATTAACTATGCTGCGAGAGAACAGGGGTGGTTTTGATGTTATAATTAGCGATGTTCACATGCCTGATATGGATGGATTCAGGTTACTTGAACTTGTAGGCCTTGAGATGGATCTTCCAGTTATTAGTAAGTAGATTTTATTATTTTCTATTCAGTATGTTAACTCTTGTGGTGGGAAGGCGTTACTAATACTTGTTGATAATATTGCAGTGATGTCTGCTGATTCAAGGACAGATATCGTAATGAAAGGAATAAAACATGGAGCATGTGACTATTTAATTAAACCCGTCAGAATGGAGGAGTTGAAAAACATTTGGCAACATGTTGTAAGGAAAAAATGGAATGAAAGCAAGGAGCATGAACATTCAGGCAGCCTAGATGATACAGATCGGACCAGACCAACCAATAATGATAATGAATACGCTTCCTCTGTAAATGATGGAGCTGATGGTAGCTGGAAATCTCAGAAAATGAAACGGGATAAAGAAGAGGATGATGATGACCTGGAAAATGGTGATCCTTCTTCTACATCAAAGAAACCAAGAGTTGTTTGGTCAGTCGAGCTTCATCAACAATTTGTGAATGCAGTTAATCATCTCGGAATTGACAGTAAGCTTTTGCTACTTGCTTTTGTACTCCTCATTTTATCAATTTCAGTGTTCAGGTGTACATTGTATTAACTAAATTTTGCCAATTAAATGCCTTCTAGATTGCTTTTGTTTAGTATGGTTGGTTACCGTTGAACACCTGAGCTCTAGAACTACGCAAAATCCCTCCACTTTTGTGCTTACATTTCTTGTATAATTTTTCTGCAGAAGCTGTTCCCAAGAAAATTTTGGAGTTGATGAATGTCCCTGGTTTAACTAGAGAAAATGTCGCCAGCCATTTGCAGGTTTGATTCTGGCCTTCAATCGTAGTACCTTTTCTAGTATCCTTATTGAGAATGTTGTATTGTACGTAATGTTTACTGGTGACTTCTTTGAGTATTCTACCCTTTTCTAGGGGGATTTGATCATATGCCACTACCAAAGATTGGTAATTGATTATTTGCCACTCATGTGTCTATGACATGTGGGTTCGGGGCCCAGATGTCATAGAGACATGCAGTGGCAAATCATCAAATCCACTCTTTTGGAGTGGCAAATAATCAATTATCCCCCTTTTCTACACTCCTAAATGATACCAATTTGAACATTTTACACCTCATTGCTCCACCTCAAAGAATTTACTCTAGTTTAGTTAGCAATACAAATGAAGGGCTACCTCGCAAAAAAAAACACTAATGAAGGATTTCAGAGACTTATGCTGTATTGGCTACAGTGCTGTCCACTTTTTTGTTGTAGAATGTATTTGTATCAAATTCTAGATTGATTAACTGAAAATATTGAGAACACAAATTAGCCGTTTTTGGTAATGTTTTCGGAGAAGTTTGGCCAGAAACATTGCTTTGATGCTGCTGTTACATGAGGGTCATCTATTCTTGTTTTTGCATTTTGAAAATAGAAGATGAAATGCCATTAGTTTCACCAGCTTCTATCCAAACTACCCTTATTACCCTTGGATTTTTTATATTGTAAGACCTGCAATATTCATGGTATAGCAGTTAAAACTTCCTGTTTGTTTTGGTCAAGCAGTACACTTTTCCTAGCAGTAACTTCCATGTTTTTCAGTTATACGTGATACTGATAATCAAGGTGATAGAATGCCTTTTTTTTACTATTTGCAGAAATTCAGATTGTATCTGAAGAGAATAGCTCAGCATCATGCGGGAATAGCTAATCCATTTTGTGCACCTGCTTCCAGTGCTAAAGTTGCCTCGTTAGGAGGCCTTGATTTCCAAGCTTTGGCTGCTTCAGGTCAGATCCCTCCTCAAGCCCTGGTTGCTTTGCAGGATGAGCTCCTAGGGCGACCTACAAGCAGCTTGGTGTTGCCTGGAAGGGACCAGTCATCTTTACGACTTGCCGCAGTCAAAGGAAATAAGCCTCATGGAGAGAGAGAAATAGCATTTGGTCAGCCCATATACAAGTGCCAAAATAATGCATACAGCGGATTCCCTCAAAGCAGCCCTGCAGTTGGAGGAATGCCCTCTTTTTCAACTTGGCCCAATAACAAACTTGGTATGACAGATTCAACCAGCACATTGGGAAATTTGAATAATTCTCAGAATAGCAATATGGTCTTGCATGAATTGCAACAGCAGCCAGATACCATGCTGTCAGGAACCCTTCACACTCTAGATGTCAAACCGTCTGGCATAGTTATGCCCTCTCAGTCACTAAATACTTTCCCAGCTAGCGAGGGTCTCTCCCCTAATCAAAGTCCCTTGATTATACCTTCTCAATCGTCAGGTTTTCTAGCAGGCATTCCTCCATCCATGAAGCATGAGCCTGTTCTCACTTCTCAACCGTCAAACAATCTGTTAGGTGGGATTGATCTGGTTAATCAAGCTTCAACAAGTCAGCCTTTGATTAGTACCCATGGAGGAAATCTTCCTGTTCTCATGAATCGTAATTCAAATGTGATGATACCTTCACAAGTACTCAGTAATTTTCAGACTGGGAATAATCCGTTTCTGGTTAATCAGAATTCTATGGGAGTGGGCTCTAAACCACCAGGTGCTCTTAAGACTGAGAACACTGACTCTCTTAGCCATAGATATGGCTATATCGGTGGTAACGTACATGTGGACTCTGGCTTACTCTCTTCTCAATCAAAAAATGCACATTTTGGTTTACTGCAGAGACCGGATGACGTCACCGGTAGCTGGTTGCCTTTTCAGAATGTTGATACTTATGGGAATAACATTGGGCCAAGTCACACTGTGTCCAGTTCGTCTAGCTTTCAAAGTTCCAATGTGGCCCTTGGGAAATTGCCTGATCAAGGCCGAGGAAAGAATCTTGGGTTTGTTGGGAAAGGTACTTGCATTCCAAGCCGCTTTGCAGTGGATGAGATCGAATCTCCAACTAACAACATGAGTCACAGCATTGGAAGCAGTGGAGACATAGTGAACCCCGACATTTTCGAATTTAGTGAACAGATGTGAAGCCTTCTTGAATTTGTAAGTAGGTAAGCACTCTTTCCTAATCTTGGTAGCAGCCTAGCTGTTGTATTGCTTTAATTTGTAAGTAGCTAAAGTTTACAAAGTTTGACTGCGCGCACCCCAAAACGTCACTCTTTTATGACTAGAGGGAGTATTTAACTTGACCTTCCCTGTATTAGTTCTAGTGCTATCAATTTTGTCATATTATTCATGTTACTGTTTCTTTTGGATAAGAATAGACTTGGCCACCTTTGAAGCTATTAGCACTTTTGGTTGCCCTATCTGTTTGAACTTTTGACGCTTGTTGTGATTAAGAACTTGCATTGTTCTATTTGTTCTGTATTTATATTGATCCTATTGATTATTCTTTGGTAATTTTGCAGTAGTAGTTTCTTTTCCTTTTCCAACTCAAGCACACCCTGCAAGCTGATCATACCCTATTGGAAAGTATTGTCCTCATGTGCTATATTCATTTTTGGAAACTTTATATTGGTTCTGTGCTTTCTCTTTCTCTTTCTCTCTCTCTCTCTCTCTCTCTCTCTCTCTCTCTGTGTGACGCCAGAACACCATTTTTTTGTTTCAATAACTGAAAGAGCTGCATTCTAACAGAAGTGTTTGCCTTGTGCAGGGTAATCACTGGGAACAATTTTAGTGGTTTGATGAATGGTTGCGTGTATTTTTCATTTCATCTTTTTCCTCTGTAATTGGTTTATAAAGGGAATAATTTATGTGACAACATGTTGAATCTTGATTTATAGAAGGTTGTTTGGTTTAAACTTCAAATTATTTAGTCCCATGTGACATAGCTCCCATGCCTTAGTTCTTTTTTTTTGTGTGTGTATAATTTACTTATTGTGTAGCATATTTTCTGCTGTTCTTAGTTCTTTCTCAATACCGTTTTCCTTGGCAATCATCCAAACTGAAGTTGCTGTTGTAGATTCGTTTTCAAACTAGCCAATCTATGACTGTATATCTCAGTCAAATTCGTTTTCTGAAATACATGAGCCAGCCATTTTTTGCTTTCTCATTATGTTTCCCATTTGTGTTATGTCCGAACATAAGCTGCGCATATGATGGCTGAAAAAACAAACGAACTTTACATTTTGTAAAAGTATACTTGTATCTGCTGTACAACACCAGTTCTGCTGCATATTATACAAGATTACAAATGCATTTGTATATCCTATAAATTTCATTCCTGATTGAATCTACACGAAGATGTCCATTTGTTCATGTAGCCAAGCCTGTTTTTTATCGCTGCACTCTTCCGACTAGTAATGCCTGGTTTATGCCATCAGCTGCAGTGGCAGTAGCAACTGCAGCATCTTCAGCCACAGTCCTTGTCGTCCCACGCCACCAGAGTTGCCATCCGCGCGCGCTGTCTGTCTGTCTGCTGGGTAAGTGCAGTACAGCAAGGAGTAGGTGATGCAGCAGATGGTGATCGGCACGGCGATCTCCGCGAAAACCGCCTTGGCCAGCGCGGCGGCGTTCTCCCGGTCGGTCTCGACGCTCGCGCCGGATGCGGCTAGCTTACATCAGAAGACGCGCTCCGCGAGGATGCCTACGACGGGAGGCGCGAACGAGGCGAAGACCGTCTCGAAGCACCTGTCCAGCGCGTACACCGTCGTCCTCGCCTTCTCCGGCACGATCTCCACGAATATAGGACTGCAAAAAGACGGCAGGGTGAGCAAGCGGAGCAGCATTGCATTTTAGAGCACTTTGTGCCATCTCACTTGTTGGTAGTCGAGGGGTTCCATACATGCCCCGCGAGGGGCCCTGCGAAACACGAGGGACACGAGGAAGAAATACCAAATTAGGATTCTCACAAAAAGCTCTCATCTCTGATGTGGTGGCTAACATTACTAAACATTTCTCTCCCTCACTTTTCTTTTTACCGCTCGATTTTAGCTTGTGGCTCTCACTCACCAAACATGGAATCGCTCTATTTGGTGTACTTTCAATTTTCATCTCAACTTTCTTCTTATTAGCATTGACTATCTCTGTTGGTGTAAGCGGATACAAAATCACATCTGTACCGCTCCACTTAAACTTGTAACAGTTTGTATGCCTATCATGGTAAACATGGCGATCAAATTGCCTAGGCGCCCGAACAGCAAGTGACAAACCGACATAGGCACCACATCGCAAATAAGGGTATCCTCATACTTGCCAATCTTGAAGTGCACCTTTACCATATGACTAACTTTTACCTCGCCCACATTGCTCAACCAATGCACATGATAAGGATGAGGATGCGGTAAATATTTTAAGCCTAATTTTGTGTACATCTCATTGTTGGCCAGATTATGACAACTTCCTCCATCAATTATGACTTTGCACACTTTACCGCTAACTGTCGCCCATGACCGAAATAAATTGCACCGCTATGCGGTAGACTGGCTTTGTGACATGCTAAGTACACGAGGTGTGCACATTAGCATATGCTCTCCATCTAGTGACCCCGGCCTACAGTCCAATCTCTCATCCTCTGTGGGATCCTCCGCAAAATCAGCAAACGGAGTAGTATTGTCCTCATCACTAGCTGAAATATATCCATCATTAGTAAGTATCGTAACTTTATTATTTGAGTAATCTTTCTGAAAATGACCAACTCTCTTGCACTTGTAGCATGTTATATCACGTGAACGACCTGTAGAGCTCATCGAGGATGTCGTGCTAGTAGCGGGCACCAGAAGTCGGCGCTAAATTGCCCCCAGATGGAGCAGGCTTGCCTAGCTGTACGATGGTGTCGTGCTCGCTGAATAATGTTGTCGTGCAACATACTTAGCATCTTCAATTACTTGTTTCTTAGCCTCACATGCCTGATGCATCAATTCGACCATGTTATTGTATGGATGATGATTAACGATCCGCCGAATAGCATAATTCATCCCAGCAAGAAAGTGAGCCATCGCTTATTCCTTATTCTCACGCACATCAGCATGTATGATAATCTGCTCCATCTCTTTATAATACTCATCAACTGATTTTTGTCAGCGGAACAACGTCTCCAATGACTAAGCTCGTCCGGGTCTCCTGTGTTGCCCACGTCCAGCGCTCCCGAGCGTTCCTCGCGCACTCACCGCGCCAACGGCCTCCGGAGAGCGCGCTCTGCCGCCCACGCTTCCGCTCTGTGCGCTTGCCCACTCTCGCGTGTGTGGTCATGGCCAAAGGCTATTGTAATCTATAAATGTACACTGCATACGATCAATAGAACCAGTCCAGTTGATCTATTCCACTCTACATGGTATCAGAGCCTTCTTCGATCCTCCAGAACTCCTTTGCCCATCCTTCCGCACCAATGGCACCCTCTTCCATTAACTCTGATTCCTCCTCCGACGATGGCTCTTCCCCCGCCCCCGCCTCTGTCATCCAGACGATCTCCATTCGTCACCACGTTCCCGTCACCCTCGACATGAACGAGGACAACTACGGCCAGTGGCGTCTCTTCTTTGACTCCACTCTTGGCAAATTTGGCCTCAGTGGCCACGTTCACTCGCCCACCCCGTCCGCGGAGCAAGACGGTGAATGGCGCATGGTTGATTCATGCATTGTCAACTGGATCCTCGCCACCGTCTCCAAGGACGTCTTCGACATCGTCCGTCGCGAACGGAACACCGCCTTCTCCCTCTGGCACGCCGTCGAAGGGCTGTTCCAGGACAACGAGCTTCAGCGCGCGGTGTACCTGGAGGCCGAGCTGCGCACTCTGCAGCAGGGGGACATGTCGATCGACGACTACTGCACCAAACTCAAGCGGCTCGCCGATCAGCTTCGCGACATCGGCCACCCCGTCTCCGAGCCCAGTCAGGTACTCAACCTTCTCCGCGGCCTCAACCCCCGGTACCGCTACGTCAAGCCGGTGATCACCTCCAAGTACCCGCCGCACACCTTCATGAGCGCCCGCTCCTTCCTCCTCCTCGAAGAACTCAGCATCAAGCACGACACCAACGCTGAGGCTGGACAAGCGCTCGCCGCAACCCATAGCGCGCGCTCCAATAGCTCCTCCAACTCTGCCTCCGCCGGCGCCAACGACGGGCCTCCAGCGGCGAACACACCGCGCTCCAACACTCGTTCCAACAACGGCGGCGGCAACCGATCCAACAACCGCTCCGATCGGCGCCGCGGACGCGGCAACGGCGGCGGGCCATCACGCACCTCTAACAACCAGTCCCAGCCCAACCAGTCTGCGCCGTGGGCCGCGGGCTACAACCCATGGCAAGGCATGGTGCAGGCCTGGACCATGCCGTTCCGCACCCCTGGTGCCGGCGTGCTGGGTCCGCGACCTCCGTTCCAGCCACAGCAGGCGATGGCGGCCACCCATCTTCTTCCTCCTCCACCGGGCGGCTCGTCCAACAACTTCGACACCGGTGCCCTCTACGCAGCGCTCCAATCCGCCGGCGTCCATCCAGCGAGTGCCTCGGACTGGTACCTTGACACCGGCGCGACGTCGCACATGTCGTCCTCCCCTGGTACATTTCCACCCTCCAGCCTTCGGCCCTCTAACTCCATCATCACAGTGGGTAATGGTGCTCGGATGGCTGTCACCCACCAAGCACAGACACTCATTCCTACTGCCCCTTCCCCTCTTCATCTTAATGATGTTCTTATTTCACCCTCCCTTGTCAAGAATTTGATTTCAGTTCGCCGTCTTACTCGCGATAATAATGTTTCCATTGAATTTGACCCGTCTGGTTTCTCTATCAAGGATCTTCTTACCAGGGCGGAGATGCTCCGATGTGAAAGCAGCGGCGATCTCTACCCTCTCAGTCTTCCTCATCATCAAGCCCTCACGGCCTCGGCTTCCTTGTGGCATCAGCGACTGGGGCACCCTGGAGATCCAGTCACCTCTCAAGTTTTACAAACTTTTCCTTTTCAGTGTAATAAAACTGATGCTCACTCATGCTCCTCTTGCCGTATGGGCAAACATGTTCGTTTACCATTTACTGAATCTACTTCACAAACATTTTTCCCCTTTCAGCTTGTTCATTCCGATGTCTGGACTTCACCAGTCCTTAGTCACTCTGGTTATAAATATTACATTGTTTTTCTAGATGATTTCACACATTACCTATGGACCATACCACTTCGAAATAAATCTGATGTCTTCCCTACCATTCGAGCGTTTATTTCCTATGTTCATACTCAATTTCGTCTCCCCATTTTAGCCTTCCAGACTGACAATGGCCGAGAGTATGACTCCACTGCCATGCGTCTTCTGCTTTCATCTCTTGGCACCCAGCTGCGACTCTCATGTCCCTATACATCGCAGCAAAACGGGAAAGCCGAACGAACCCTCCGCACTATCAACGATTGTTTGCGCACAATGCTAATTCATAGTGCAGCTCCACTGGTGTTCTGGGCTGAAGCACTTGCTACGGCAACGTACCTACTCAACCGCCGTCCGTGCCGTGCCACTGGCTCTACGACGCCTTACACCCTGCTGTTCGGTGTGGAGCCCTCCTATGGTGAGCTTCGCGTCTTTGGGTGCCGGTGCTTCCCCAACTTAATCGCCACCTCTAGCCACAAGCTCGCCGAGCGCTCCACGCCGTGCGTCTTCATTGGGTACCGGCGGATCACCGCGCTATCATTGCTACAACCTCGCCACGGGCCGTGTCATCACGTCGCGGCACGTCACCTTCGACGAAGCAGTGTTCCCCTTCCGTGACACCGGCGCGACCACCGTCGGCGCGAACACCACCGACGCACCGCGGTTCGAGTCGTGTGAACCGCCGTCTCCCTCGCCACCTCGTCCCGTCGTACACGTCGCCCCGCGCCAGGTCACACCTGCGCAGTCCCCGCCACGCCTCGTCGCCGCGCTCACGCCTCATCACGCGCAGCGCACCCCGCGCGCTGGATCAGACGCCCGGCCCTATCGACGTCGACTCTCCTAACGCCTTTCTTTGACACGGCGTCGAGCAACCCTCCACCGCGTCGTCCACCTCCAGCTCCGCGCCTTCGTCTGGCGTGCAATCGCCTGCCGCCGGGCACCCTGGCCACCCGATGGTGACTCGGGCGCGCGCTGGGATCCACAAGCCAAATCCGAAGTACGCATTGGCGGCATCGGACACCATATCTCCGATCCCTCGAAGTGTCCGCACCGCCGTGAAGGATCCACACTGGTATGCTGCCATGAAACAGGAGTTTGATGCGTTACAGGCCAACCGGACATGGACCCTCGTGCCGCGTCCTCCAGGCGCTCGGATCATCACCGGCAAATGGGTTTTTAAGCACAAAATGAATCCCGACGGCACCCTCGAGCGCTACAAGGCTCGATGGGTCGTCCGTGGGTTCAATCAGCGGCCCGGCGTCGACTTTGGGGAGACGTTCTCGCCGGTGGTCAAGCCGGCCACGATCCGTACCGTGCTGACGCTGGTGGCCACGAACAACTGGCCGGCTCGCCAACTGGATGTTTCAAACGCTTTCCTTCACGGCAATCTACAAGAACAGGTGTACAGCCAGCAGCCCACCGGGTTTGTCGACACACGCCACCCCGACGACGTCTGCCTCCTCTCCAGATCGCTCTACGGCCTCCGGCAAGCACCACGGGCGTGGTTTGAGCGTTTCGTCGGCCATGTGACATCACTGGGCTTCGTACAGTCGAAGGCCGATTCGTCGCTCTTCGTGTACCACCGCAACGGCGAGACGGCGTATCTACTCCTCTACGTTGATGACATGATCCTGTCCGCCTCGTCGACTCGCCTGCTACAGCACGTCATCGCATGGCTCCACGACGAATTCGCCGTGAAGGACATGGGTCCAGTCCACCACTTCCTCGGCATCGGCGTTCGCCGGAACCGTGCAGGGTTCTTCCTCTCCCAAGCTCAATACGCCGAGGAACTCCTGGAGCGAGCAGGCATGTCGACCTGCAAGCCCGTCGCGACACCAGCAGACACAAAGCCAAAGGCCTCGGCGACTGACGGCACCCTCATCGACGATTCCACTTCCTACCGGAGCATTGCCGGTGCCCTGCAGTATCTGACGATCACTCGTCCGGATATCGCATACGCCGTGCAACAAGTGTGCTTGCACATGCACGCGCCGCGGGACGTGCACCAGATCATGCTGAAGCGCATCCTCCGGTACATCAAAGGTACGATTGGCCTCGGCGTCCAGCTGCGCGCCGCCTCGACCCCGACGATTACTGCCTACTCGGACGCCGACTGGGCTGGCTGCCCCGACACGCGCCGCTCTACATCGGGCTTCTGCGTCTTCCTCGGCAACTCCCTCATCTCGTGGTCTTCTAAGCGACAGACCACGGTATCGCGGTCCAGCGCCGAGGCAGAGTATCGAGCCATCGCCAACGCCGTCGCCGAGTGTTCATGGCTTCGCCACCTCCTCGCCGAGCTGCTCTGCAAGGTCCCCTCCGCGACGGTCGCGTTCTGCGACAATATCTCATCGGTGTACATGGCCCGGAATCCAGTACACCACCGGCGCACAAAGCACATAGAGCTTGACATCCATTTCGTCCGGGAGAAGGTCACCATTGGTGAGCTCCGTGTCACGCATGTTCCCAGTGCGCGGCAACTCGCAGACGTGTTCACCAAAGGCCTTCCTTCGACGTTGTTCAACGACTTCAGGGACAGCCTCTCTGTCACCACGGCGAACGTCGAGTCTGAGGGGGGGTGTCAGCGGAACAACGTCTCCAATGACTAAGCTCGTCCGGGTCTCCTGTGTTGCCCACGTCCAGCGCTCCCGAGCGTTCCTCGCGCACTCACCGCGCCAACGGCCTCCGGAGAGCGCGCTCTGCCGCCCACGCTTCCGCTCTGTGCGCTTGCCCACTCTCGCGTGTGTGGTCATGGCCAAAGGCTATTGTAATCTATAAATGTACACTGCATACGATCAATAGAACCAGTCCAGTTGATCTATTCCACTCTACAATTTTAAACCCTGTCGCAACCCAATCAGCTTCTCATGCAGCGAGCGCTTGTAATGTGTTGGTACAAAGCGCTCGCACATCTGTTGTTTCAGCTCGTCCTATGTAACAACACGTGGCTCGTGTCGTCTCATGCGCTGTTGCACACAACACTCCCACCATGTAGCAGCATATCCGTCCAAAGCAGCAACGACAAGTTTCAACTTGCGCTGATCAGAATAGCGGTTCATGCGGAGCAACTTATCAACTTTCAGCTCCCATGCAAGATAAACCTCCACCTCTGTAGTACCGTCAAAGGATGGCATTGTGAACTTGGGCTTTGCAACCAGATCATCGGCGTCCTCATCGCACCGACGATTGCGTGCATACTGATTATGTTGATGGTGTAGCAAGTAGTCGGCGAACATGGACGCTATAGTGGGCACCCCCATAGGCACCGTCATGCGCGCCTCCATAGGCGCCATCGTTGGCACTCGGGTGGGCGCTGCCTCGTCCAGCGCCACGTCCTTGGCCTCCCTCACAAGTTCTTTCACCGTCGACGCCAAGGCCGTGGCCTTGGAGCCGGCCAGGGGTCGGAGGTGAGGAGCCACGTCAAGGTGGCGAGCACGATGACGCCGAGGAAGTTGGTGGGCGCGAGCAGCACGCCGAGCAAGCCCCCCACTATGGGCCCAGGCCGCACGCCATTTGCACCCACCCGAACGCCGAGCCGCACGTGGCGTAGTCGCTGTAGTCGGCTACCGGGGAGTAGATCGCCAACACCACAAGCGCTAGCCTGACGCCGTTAAAGCCCCTCGTGAGTGCCATCTGCAACAGAGCTATCTTTGTAACGACTCGTAGTATATCTTTGTATATTCGGTTTGGGATTTGTGAAGTAACACTCATGTGTTTTTTTACAGCCCGAGCACTCAAATTTTTGACTGTTGGATGTTGTACTAGGATTCATTGGGGATTATGCATTGGTGTGATCACAGAGCAATCATGTTATATCGGTGGTGTTTGTACGACCCGATAAGCATTTCAGAGCTCAAACCCATTAAGTTTTGGAATATGTTTGGAATTAATATTCGCATTGGTTGTCGTGTTGTTTTATCCTCTGTCCCATGCATTTACGCGCATTTAGTCAGTACAAACAGTTGAATCAACTCTAGATTTTATTTATGTTCACACCAAGCAAAGTTAGATATGTACTTTTTATGAAATGTTATTAATAAGAGATACAAAATCTACGTGTTTTTAATTTTTTTTTATTATATATTTACATAAATTTAATGTAAATGAATTGATTTTGGTTCCAGACTACTATGAAATAAAGTAGTTGCATGAGTTTTTTTTAAAAGGGAGAATTGCTTTGTGCCATCACAAAGAACGTTTGAGTTGGAAAATACCATCGATTTGTCACTAACATATGGTCATAGGGTTCATTTGTCAGCCTCACATGCGATGCTATTTTCTAATTTGTATATCTTTGCGATGGTATTGAGCTTATTTTAAAGTAGTTGTTGTAAGTCTACCTGCCGACTGCAAGGCAAATACGCATGTCCCATGAATGTACCAAGTGTCAACCTATATATGAACCATGTTGAAGTAATATATGCATTTTTTTACACAAGGTGATATCCAGGATTTTTTTTATTAATTAATCATTTTTAATTTTTTTTAAAGTTAAACTCCGACAAATTTTATTTCCAATTCTGACTCCTTTGGTAACGCCACCACCCGTGGCATGACAAAACAACGCTGTCACACCAGCCCGTATCTAGGGAAAGCTCTTGTCACGCAACTACCCGTAGCGTGATAGTGTTGTTTGGTCACACCACGACCAGTGTCGTGACCAAAAGTGCTATTTAGCGGACTTATCCTATGGCGTGACAGTGTTATTTTCTCACGTCACGGGTGATGGCGTGATCAAAAGGGTCAAAATTAGAAATAAAGTTCGCTGGGTTAACTTTAAAATAAAAATTAAAAAAAAGATTAATTAATAAAAAAAAAGTTCGATATCCAATGCATAAGTGCACAAACTATTGATTTAAGCCAGACGTGACCAAATGGGTGACCCGGTCCGACACAGGAATAACCAGACACGATTTATTCTGGTCCGTGAAAGAATCGTGAAGGGCCGAATCGGCCCATATGGTTGAGGGCAGCCTAAGCACACGCCCGCAGTGTGGTATACGATCAATTCCCCCAGTGAATAATACAGAGCTGGAGATGGTGTGAGCCTGTGTAGTGGACCGGATGGAGTTGAGTCGGTGTGTGTTGAGTTGGGTCATGTAGAATGGCCCACCGCTCAGTGTCCATAAGAAGAGCTCAAAAGAGGCAGTCTTGTACAAACAGATGGATATCGAATGAAATGAATTGAACTCGGTTTTCCCCATCTGCTTCTCCTTTGTCTCATCCCTTTCTCTGATTTATCATCCCAAATTCCCAAATTATCGCCAAGTATCCATCAATCTGCTACTACTCTGTGCGATCTGATCTCACACGCGATCGGGTCGTCACAGAGAGTTTGTCAAGGGACCGGAAGAGAAATCAGAGAACCGGTTCGTTCCACAAGAGACAGACAAGAAAAGTTGTGGCCTCAGAGGAACGAAGCTGCAGTAACACCTAGGTATGCCGCCTTCTACAGATATGGGGGAAATCTAATTTAACACGATAAATTAGCATTTTCGTGGCATTCAGAGAAAAATATTATTACTCGCGCGTTACTATATTTTAAAGCAAGCTCATCAGACTAAATAAGGACTAAATCACTGACACTTCAATACACTGAAAATGCATACCTCGTGTACACCTAACCAACTACTCAGCAAATGCTCAAACTGGGCCAACACGATATGCCCTGCAAATCCCGGCTACTGCAGGGCGCAAACACACTACACCTCCTCAGAGTCCTCGTCCTCCGAGGGGTTGGCCAGAGCCAGCTCCTCTGAAACGTATGCCAGCCCCTGCATCAGCCTCACGACCTCCGCCGTGTCGTCGAGGTAGTACTTGGCCTTGCTCGGCGTTCGACCGACGGTGCAGGCAAAGACCTCTGCCGTCGATGCCAGCGAGTTTCCGCAAGCTGCGCTGGTGATGAGCTGAAACATGTCCTCGTCGGACCGGTCGTCCCCGATGCAGAGGACAAAGTCGGGGCACAGGCCCCTCTCCTGCATAATCGCCATCAGGCGTCGTGCCACCAGGCCTTTGCTCACACCCTGTTAAGGCAAGAATCTTGTGAGTGATGAAGCTTGGTTTGTGGGAAGAAAGTGAAGAAATGAAACGAGAACGAGACTTAACCTGCGGTTTAACTTCAACAGAGTGAAGGGTACTCTTCACTGAGACCGGTTCGTTCGTGAGCACACTCTCGAGATGGTCAACAAGCTCCTTAGCTTGGCATGATCCGAAGTCAGGGTCTGCGTCCTCGTAGTTCCAAACTAGCACCGTCTCCCTGTTCTCGATTCGTGAACCGTCCGTCGTCTCGCTGTAGAGGCTCATAACAGGCTCTGCAATCTGCTTCCAGCTGCAGTCTGCAGCGGCAATACAGGTCTTCCATTCTGCATCCCTCTTGTCCCTATTTTGAGTAGGACACATTTTAAGAATCAGACATCCTGGAACTAGACAGTTTTGAATGATGCTGCGATAGGTCATGTTGAACTTCGGAATTGTGCGCCATATCAACTTAAATTTCAGTGTTGAACATGCTTTTTCATTAATGTGTTTCTATTGAACTTTTTGTCAATTGTTAGTTAACATAGTGAAGCCGTTTCTCCATAATATGACACCATATTTTACTTTCTATAATGCTGTAGATCCTAATCGCATACTAATCTTTTAGTTGATCCTTGTTATATCTTACAAGTTACGGACTAGAACTTAGAACTAAGTTAGAAAATAAGGGCAGGAAAAAAAGGGGCTCTTTTACGGTACCTACAGAAATCCGTGGACCGTCCATTCTTTCCAATCTAACGGATTGGATTAGTTAAGATTTGATTATACTTCCCCATGAAGTATAAGGCAATAGAATTCGCTTAGGGGCAAAGTTGTAACATGGCCAATCAAACAAAGTCATTAGCGGAACAATTGGGTTAACACACAAAAACTTCCAATCGCAGCTTTCCTTCTCTTGTTCTTCTCCAAACTCGGTGCTAGCCTGCTGCCATGTAGCCAAAACTTTTACCTATGTCGCATGGTAATTTAAGAAAAAAAAAAGTTTCGCAAGACATACAGATCGTGTTCGTTCAAACTTGGGTGATGCAATGAGCCTTTGATCCTTGCAATGCTCTAGGCAATAGGTAGAGGAATTGATAACAATGGCAGATTGTATTATCTACATGCGGGGATGAAGATAGCAGAGAGACTATAGAGACATGGAGAAGGGAAGGTAACTAATTCTCCACTGATTTATTGGGGTTAGTGGACACGTGCCCTAGGGTAATCTGCATGGCTGTGGCCGGGCGAGTTAGTTTGGCATCGGCGGCTTGCACAACTAATGCGATTTGGTTAGTTGTGATTAGAGATATTTTAGGAAAACATTGTTAACACAAAGTCTATATTATCCCTTGGAAATAAATGGTTATATTTAATTTATACTACCACTATATACTTGAATTTTTTTTATTAATTAATCTTTTTTAAAATTTTATTTTAAAGTTAACCTCCACACACTTTATTTCCAATTCTGACCCTTTTGGTCACGCCACCAACTGTGACGTGACAAAACAGCGTTGTCACGCCAGCCTGTATCTGAGGTAAGCTCTTGTCACGCCACCACTCATGGCGTGACAATATTGTTTGGTCACGTCACGACCAGTGGCTTGACCAAAAATGCTATTTAGCGGACTTATCCTAATACGTAACAGCGGTGTTTTGTCACACCACGGATGGTGGTGTGACAAAAAAGAATCAGAATTGGAAATAAAGTGCGCCAGGAGGTTAACTTTAAAATAAAATTTTAAAAAGGGTTACTAGTCGAATGTACTATAAAATTTCTAAATTTTTTTATCTGCGTCTGTAATTCTGTATGTTGAGCCCTGAGCTAAGCTTGCAAGAATACACATAAGAGCGAATCAAACGTTAAGCCCATACCTCAGAAAGTAGCCGTGCTCAGCTGCCATGCCAAGGTTCTCACAAGGGAACCACTCGTGGAGTTGGCGTCGGTCGAACCCGCTGCAAAGCAACACCACATTGTTCTTGTCCTGGCACAAGCTGTTCAGTATCTCGACCGATTTGGCGGTTGGGCTCTTACTAATCGCCTGCGGCATCAGCGTGCCATCGTAGTCCAGCAGAATCGCACGTGTCTTCGCCCTCCTGTAGGCCAGAACAATGTGCTCCATGGCAAGTTTCCTAAAGCTCAGGTCAAGCGAGACAACTCTAAACCTCAGGCCAAAACCAATTCCCCAACACCGCCGCTGCGCGTGATCCTTGCAGGTCCTCTCAAGGTCCTGCAGGAAGCTGTTAGCCCAGTAGCTGACGTCGTGGGTGCTCACGTAGCGGTAGTGCTTGTCATGGCGCAAGTTCTTCTCCTTCTCAGACAGCACAAGGGCACTCTCCATCGCATCGGCCACGGCCTCCATGTTCCATGGGTTCACCCTGACGGCGCCGCTCAGCGATGGGGAGCACCCGATGAACTCAGACACCACCAACATGCTCTTCTTCTCTTCTGGCTTGTTCAGCCGCAGTATGCTGTCCAGCTTCTCGTTGCCTTGCCGGGAGACAATGTACTCATAGGGGATCAAGTTCATGCCATCCCGGACCGGCGTCACCAGGCACACCTCGGCAATGACATAGTACGCGACGCGTTCATAAAACTGCAATGGCTGATCGATCAGCACCACTGGCTCATACCCCGGCGCACCATACGCCTCATTGATCCGCCGCACCATGGCATCCGTCTCCGCCCGCACCTCCTCGACGTCCTTCCCCCGGCCCCGCGCCGGGTTCGCGACCTGCACCAGCACCAGCTTCCCCCACCACTCGGGATGCTGCCGCAGCAGCTCCTCCATGGCGAGCAACTTAAGGCTGATCCCCTTAAAGATGTCCATGTCGTCGACGCCCAGCATGACGACCCTCCCCTTCCCCGAGTACGTCTCCATCAGCTCAGCCACCTTCGCCTCGGTCTCCGGCAACCCGAGCACTGTCTTGAGCTGCCCCATGTGCACCCCGACAGGCAGGATCTTGATGCTTACCGTCCGGCCGTAGTACTCCAAGCAAATGTGCCCCCGCTTCGACTCGTACGACAGCCCGAGCATCCGGCCGCAGCACGACAGGAAGTGGCGGGCGTAATCGAAGGTGTGGAATCCGATGAGGTCCGAGTTCAGCAGGGCGCGCAGCAACTCCTCGCGCACGGGCAGCGTCTTGTAGATCTCCGAGGAGGGGAACGGCGAGTGCAGGAAGAAACCGAGCTTGATACGATTGAAGCGCTTGCGCAGGAAGGTGGGGAGCACCATGAGGTGGTAGTCGTGCACCCACACGAAGTCGTCGTCCGGGTTGATCACCTCGAGCACCTTGTCGGCGAATATCTTGTTCGCGGAGACGTACGCCTGCCATAGCGCGCGGTCGAAGCGGCCGCCGAGGTCGGGGGAGAGCGGCAGCATGTAGTGGAAGAGCGGCCAGAGGTGCTGCTTGCAGAAGCCGTGGTAGTAGCGCGCGGCGATGTCGGGCGGCAGGAACGCCGGGACGCAGTTGTACGACTCGAGGAGCACCTGCGCGACGGCGTCCTGGTCAGCCGGCGGGATGTCGTCGCGGAGGCAGCCGATGTAGATGAAGTCCATGGCGGGGGACGACGAGGAGTGGTGGAGATGGCGGATGAGTGAGTCCTCGTCCCAGGAGAAGGTCCATGGCTCGGACGGCGACGCCGGGCGGTGAACCCGGATAGGGAGGTGGTTGGCGACCACGATGGTCCGCGGGCGCGGCGCCGGGGACGGCGTGGAGGGGGACGCCGGGGAGTCGTCGATGAGCCCCTCGGTGGTCACCACGCGCGGGAGTCGCCGCCGGAGCGCGCCGAGCGCGGCCGGCGCCGGCGCCTGGTCGGCCGCGCCGGTGGCCAGGTCCAGGAGGTTGGAGTAAGAGCGGGACACCATGGCTGCCTGGTTCTTGCAAGGATTTGAGTGGAGTTTCGGATCAAAGATTTGGGCTTTTTGGTGGAGGAAGCACAGTTCTTGGTGGGGAATCCTAGAATGATGACGACTTGAGGCAAAATAACGCAAGAATTGGGGGTGGTGGTGCTTCAATTAGCAAAGAACGGAGCCGATGCTTTGGCACACTGTTCCTAACAGGAGAGTTCCAAACTCGTAGCAGTGGTTTTTGGGAGAGAAGTGGCTAAACCTCGATTCAACAAGCATCCACCTGTCTACTCACTGTATCTTGTAGTGCCGGGGGGAGAGAGAGAGAGAGGAAGATTTTTCGGTGCTTTTCATACAAGGGAGAACCATTTCTTTTCTTGCAAACTGGTCTTCTTGTTCTAGCTGGTGGTGTGTAGTTGGGTGCTAAAAGAAGAGCAAGAACAGGGGAGAGACTGCCTATTTGCGGTAAAAATCCAATCTATTTTCAGCTAGTAATAAGGCTGATTTGATCTGCTGCAAACAAGGCACTGGGCGAGAAAGAAGGAAATATGAGACAAAAGCGCGAGACAAAGATCAAGAGAAAAAGAACCCTAGTACTAACAAGAGCTCACCTCACCAGCATCCTCATGGAGATGTCCGTGGATTGATCAAAACGGCCGGGGCAAAAGAGTCACATAGGACAGCATGACATGTCGCAGAGAGTGATAGACTGCAAAATTTTCCAGCTCTTCTCTTTGTGGCAGATGGATCAAAGGTGATCGAGGAAAGTACAAGGAAAAGGAACAAAAAGAGACGGAAGAGACGAGCTTATTTGGAGATCAAGAGGAAGGTTTCTTTGGTTTGGTGGTGTCTGTTTGGAGCTGTTGGTAGCTCCTCTCCCAGCTCCCAAGACGCTCGCAAGCGCACAGCTGCTGAACCAATGGGGAGGATATTTCCAACGCGGGGGGGCGGCGGCGCGGGATTGGTGGTCGTTTCCATCATTTATTCGTTTTATAGCATCAGGAGACAGTGAAAGAGCCTGGGGGCGATTAGTTAAAGAGCGGACAACGAAATGTGAAGACAGAAATGGAGTGTTTTGCACTGGAATTTCTTGCTTATTTCGCTCATACCGACTAACTTTACATTATTCTTATTCCCAATGCTGCGTTCCTCGATGATGAATTGGTTCGCATTGGTGGGGTTCATCTTCCACTCCCATTTCGTTTCGCCGGGTGAAATTTCAAAGTAATGTTGCTGAAAGTGATAGCCAAGTCAAGAAAGTTGAAACTCAAATTACACATGTAAGGGGCCATTTGGTTTGGAGGATCTCCGAAGCAACTTCCAAAGGTTTACACTGTCTGCAATACTCTTATGTTCCAAATGTGCCCTAACTGTTAGATTTGTCATAATTTTCCCATACTATATCGGGAATTCACATATTTAACAGCCGGAGGACTTAGCCTCTGACCGTGCGGCCACATAACGATCGCCCGCCGATCGCCCCACGTCCACACGATCGTGCCTGCTGCGCTTCGTGTGCTTGCTTGTGCCGTGCGGGTCCACGTGCTTCTGCTCGGTGTCTCTCAACGCGGCTTCTCTTTATTGCAGTGGGTACGACCCCTTTTTTAATTGCGTGTGTGCACGTGGAAGCCGTTCCTTCTACCTTCTTCCCAGAGCTGGCCAAATGGGCGGCTTGCCCAAGACAAAGACGGATCCGTCGTGAGACGGCTTATTCAACCGGCTATTATTCTTGAAGTGCCCACTTACTCTGGTGGTGACTGCCAGGCACGACCCATCGCTTTTTATGTACCGTCTTGGCACAAATTATGACCGTTTTTATCGGGCCAAATGTGGCCCGTTTAGCCCATTTGGCCCGACAGAATGAAAAAATTCAAAAAAATTAAAAAAATTCCAAAAAAAAATAGAAAAATGTGTAGAATTCAGAAGTTGACATGAAAATTAGAAAAAAACGAGACAACCATATTGAAAATGTAATAGAATTTTATTAATGTTCAAATAGCTAGCTCGTTAAAACATTTGTCATTTAGCGCATAAGACATGAAAAATTGAAAAACAATTCTAGAAAATATATATATATATTTAAAAAACCAAAATAAATTTATATATACTTATAAAATGAACTATATAAAATTTAAAAACTACAAAATAAAACCATATAAGTATTAAAATGGAAAGAAAATCATATAGATATTAATAAATAAAAATAAAATTACATATGTATATTAAAAGCGATTTGTCGCTACTTAACGGGCCGTCTGCGTCGTGTCTTGGGGTGTCGGCCCAGCACGACACTGGCTATCGTCGGTCATCATCGCCCGTGTCGTGCTTCGTCTTCGACTCCATCGACACGGCCCATTTGGCCAGCTCTACTTCTTTCCATTCCCAAAAGAGAACATTGCTGCCTAGATCAAGGAACCGGCAGATGAGATCCATCCATCTAGGCACTTCCACAATCACTCACAATCCTCCCCAGCTCCCACCCAGGGAACTACCAGTGCTAATTTAAATTAGCAGCAGGGAATCTTGATCGATTCTCAATCTATCCCGGTCAAAACAACGAGATACCCCTCGCATTTGGTTGGAGATATCGTACATATTTAGTGCGAGCTTTTTCTGTGCTTGCCGAATGTTTAATCCGAGTGGATTCCAGTACGCAGATGCGCAATGACCCTTCTGCTGCTAGAACTTTGCCACTATTAACCGAGACAACTTGTCTCAAGGCGAGCTGTCTGCACAGGCAGGAAGAAGAGGAGTCCAGCTGGGAGGGCACGTGACGAGCGGGGAGCCGTCCTCCGCGTGGTGACAGCGGTCACTGGTGACGTCGCGCGGCGCCGTACGTCGGGCCGACAACTCCGGTGAGGTCCATGGGTTAATGAGTGGTGGAGCTAGAATTTCGACAATAGGATGTGAACATAAGCTACACATTCTAACATAGAACGACACTAGGGTGTGAACATAAACTACACATTCCAATTTAGAAGTTCAAATGAACTAGTAGGAAGTTCAATTAAAACAAATTACTTTGGTGTTCTACGTATCTACATTTACAACTAGAAATTATGAATAAACAAGACAAAGATTTCAAAATTTTAGTAAATGTATGTACACATCAATGTGTACTTGTGTACAGATGTACCCCATGAACCTACTAAGGTCCGCCACTAGGGCTAATAAGAGCTTGACAAGTGACCCGTTTCAGAGTGTGACTAGTGCAGGGTAAATTTTGGCAACATAGATCGCCTGCAGTCCCAACAGCGACTGCACGGTGAGGACTGAACGTAATCGCAGCAACCCATTTTTAGATCTAACGGCTAAAAACGTCACACGGGTTACAGTGGCCTAGTGAATCTTGGCCCTTGATTTCGGATCCAGCAGTGCTAGTGCAACTGCTTAAGTTGCAGTTACACTATCAACCGCTCGGGAACCGCGTCCAAATTTTGGTGGGATGGGATGGGATGAGAATCTGATTGGGTTTCCCCTTTCTGCCATGGATGCTGGATCTACAACACGAACAGCAGTGCGCCAGTACCTGCATTTCAACTCAGACCTTTGGGTTTTCTAATGTTGCAGAAGACGACCGCGATATGTAAGAACACATTTTCTTTCGAGATTGCCTAGGAGGATTGCGGATTCATATTCATAAGGTAAACAACACGTTTTATCAGTGATTTAATACGAAAGGAGCTAGCGTTTAGTGTGTATTCTATACTTGCACGCCGTAGTTTTTCATTGTAGAATTTCTCGATCCTCAAGGTGACATGGGATTTGACAAGTTAGGTCATGTTTGGTAGAGATTTAGGTGTTCATTTTCTATATTCTGCTTCTGATTATCTAAGAATCTATTTTTCTAAGAATCTGTAGTTGTCCTAGGAAATCGTTTGGCTAGTAGGTTGTTTCTAAAAACCACAAGAGAGAGAATTAAAGGTAAATAGACCATGCTACCCTGGTTGCAATACTCCTATTGTATTTTTGTCTTACTCATTTGTATTTGTACACAAATTATAGATTTTTTTTCCAATTTTTTAAGACATTATATGACGCCACTAAAGTTCTATAGACACCTTTTTTTCTTCTGTAGAAACGTTTCATGGTGATATACGAATATGGAGGGGTATCATTATATATGTATTATTAACAACTTATCTTATTTCACATCTCTGCTTCACAATGATTCCCCAAAGAGATAGTGCCTCCAAATTTTTAATGAGTGCACTGGCGCCGCTAACTCCAAATCATGTGTGGGGTAATTCTCTTCATGAGTTCTTAATCGCCTTGAGGCGTAAGCCACAACTTTGCCATCTTGCATTAGCACACAACCTAATCCTTGCTTTGAAGCGCCACAATAAATCTGAAAGTCCTTCTCGTGGTTTGGTAGTATGAGCTTTGGGGTAGTGGTTAATCGACCTTCAATTCTGAAAGTTTTCTTCGACTTATCCGTCCATTTAAAAGGAATATCCTTTACGAGAAGCCGAGTAAGTGGGACGGGCTATTCTCGAGAAATTTTCTATAAATCTGCGGTAATATCCTTGAGCACCTAAGAAACTTCTTATCTCGACCTTCGTCTTTGGTCGCTTCCACTCTTACCTTTGCTCGACTTTTTACGGGTCAACTTTTACTCCTTCTTCCGTGATGATGTGCCCCAAAATGACACTTCTTTCATCCAAAATTAGCACTTGGAGAATTTTGCATACAACCGATGCTCTCTCAACTTGGTTAGGGCCAAATGAAGATGCTCCTTATGCTCTTCTTCACTTTTTGAATAAATCAAAATATCATCCACAAATACTACCACAAACCGATCCAAGAATTCCATATAGACTTGGTTCATCAAATTCATGAAATATGCTTGGGAGCATTGGTTAATCCAAAAGGTACTCTGTGAACTCATAAAGTCCATATCTTGTAGTAAATGCGATCTTTCTCTATCTTGTTCTCTAATCTTGAGTCGGTGATATCCTCGATCCGAGATCAATTTTGAGAATACCTTAGCTCCTTTTAGTTGATCGAACAAATCATCTATTCTTGGCAAAGGATACTTGTTCTTAATGGTTCTTGCATTCAAAGCTCTATAATCCACACACAATCTCAAAGTTCCATCCTTTTTCTTAACAAATAAGATGAGTGCACCCAAGGTGAGACACTAGGTCTTATGAAACCTTTTTCTTCCAACTCATCCAACTGTTTCTTAAGCTCCTTTAACTCACTTTGGTTGCCATTACATCTTGTGCCTTAATTCGTGCTTGGTCTCGTGTACTAACTCTATAGTAAGCTCAATCATTCTATCTGGAGGTCTTAGGGTAGTTTCTCCGGGAACACATCCGGTATTCATCAATTCATGGCATCTGATAGTGACTTCGAGATGGTGCTATTGACCTTTCGCTCTGTTTCCTTATCAAAGACCGATCTGTCATGACTGCTACTTCTTGCCCTTACGCATTCTTCAAGGTTATCGTCTTCTTCTCACAATCAAGCTGTGGCTTTATATTTTGATAACCAATCCATTCCCAAGATGACATCTATGCCTCTCATCCGATCACCAATAACTCGTTTCAAATGCACCTTGAACTTCTAGGTTGAGTTCTTGCACTTATACCGAGATTTCAATATAGTCCGGTGTTTGCAACACATAGGATTTGGCAAAACAATAAAAGGCAAACAACTCTCCACAAAGAAAATCCAAGGAAATAACCGAATGTAGCTCTGAATCAAAAAGCACTAAAGTCGATCTTGCATTGAGTAGGAACATACCGACGATGATATCGGTGGCCTCCATTGCATCCCGAGTGGTGATATGATTGATCTTCCCTTGCGATGGTCTTTGGTGCGGTATCCTCCTCCGAGAATTGACCTGATTGCCTCGGTTGGTTTCGGGTCAGAGCATTCCTCCTCTATTGGCCCGAAGGTGGGAGGATTAGGTTACTCTGTGGTGGTTTCTTGCTTGAGCTTTGGTTGCATCGATGACATGTTCTTCAATGGGCTTTGCCCTTGAAGTGACCAGTTGTCCACAATGAAAGCAATTGGAGGATTTCGAGGACAATCCTTCAAATAATGGTTTCTCCACAGCTTATAGCATTGAGCCTGCTGCTCTGTTTCCACTAAAAGTCGATCTTCTTCTTTGGGTTCATTGATGGTCTTGGCGCCAGATTCATAGAGGGTCTTGGTGAAATCTGGAAGATGGGTGGGCGTCATTCTCCCCTTGGTGCACTTGTGGTGGAGTTATTTGCTTCATTTTCCTCTTTCGGTTTCTTCCATATCGATTCCGCTTCTTACGAGATTATCAATTTATTCACCATGGAAGCTAGGTCAGAAGTCAAGAGTCGAAATGTGAAATTTCAAATGACTTTTGCGCACCTTGTGAAAACTTCTCCATCTTCTTAGCTTCAAGATTCACCTCATGTGGAGCATACCGCCAATTGGTTAAATTGGTGCAAGTATTCAGGATCAGTCTGGCCTCCTTGCTTAAGAGCAAGAAATTCTCTGACTTGGTCGCAACTATGCCCTCGGGGACATGGGCTTTATGAAATGCTTCCTTGAATTACGCCCATGGTATATCTCGCTGGATGAAGAGTCTGATAATTCATCCACCACGCTGCTGCTTGACCTTGTAGTTGATGAGAAGCAAACAAAGTCTTCTCTTTGTCACTACACTGGATAGTGTCCAACTTTCTCTCAATATCCCTTATCCAGTCATCAGCTACTAACGGCTCTGGTGACACTGTGAAAGTTGGTGGCCTTGTTTTCTGAAAATCTGCCCATCTGAAGCCTGGAGTCACTCCTCCATTGTTGCCTCCAGGAGTATGTCCAGCTGTAGGTCTTGCGGCAATTTGTTCGAGGAGTTGAGTATGTTGCTCCATTAATCTGGCCTGATTCTGTTCTGCCTGGAATCTATTTCTCTCCATCATAGCCATGACCTCTGCCAAGCTTGGTGGTTGCCCTGCTGATTCAACGGTTTCATTGTTGTTATTTCGAGACATCTTTGTGAATTTACTCGCAATGTTTTGACCAAACACAATGAGATAAGTAAGACTGATTCTTAGATAAGCGGTGAAAGCAATAGGTAAGTGATTAAGACTAATGTATGAAATGACTTTTGACAAGATGATATCTGAGATATGGATAGGAAAACAACTTATTTATTATATTTTACACAAAGTAGACAAATTAATTTATAAAAATTTGGATGTATACTACTTAGAGTACAATACACAACTTTTCTTACAATCAAAAGTCGTTCTACTACTAAGGTAGGTGGATCTACAATACTCTATCGTAATCTAACACCTTGGAGGACTCTACCACCCATCGGACGGAGGGTTCTTTGGTGGTGTAGTGGATCAAGATCTGGGTCTTCCTCCTCGTAATCCTCCTTCTTTTCTTCTTTAGCGCCAGTCACCACCGGGTCGGTGTTGCCTCTTCCATCTTCTCCTTTCCTTGTTGGATCCTCTAAGCGGCGGCGAGAAGCGCGTGCTATGCCCGCTGGATGAGGCGGCGCTGGAGGTGACTCGAGTAATAACCGGAGACAAAGGAGTGTAATCCGTGATCTCGGTGTATATTCCATTGTTGGATCTTCAGAACGCGGGGCTCTCATCACGATTGATCCTGTCCCCGATCGGTTCATTATAACGATCTAACTCCTTCGCATGTTCTTGATTCCGTGCTTGGCCAAGTGATACGGTGCACCTTCGGTATTCCTTTAGGACCCCGGTATATAGAATCTCCGGCTAGCGTGGGTGGCAACTTCACGGATCTGCGGGTCTTCATCATCACCGGGCAAGGAATTTGAAGTCGGATCCATCGCTTCCCTCGTGGAATCGGTGATATTGAGTGTTCAAACTCAATCATAATGCCGACGCAGTGTAGCTTTCGCACGCTTTGCAAAGATCCTGTATCGCTTCTCTCTCTCAGAAGCGTTGACCCAAACCGACATTCGATGTCGTTTGTAAGCTAACTGAACCAGTTTATCCATGCCTTCAAGTGGTACCTTTTTCCATCACAGATCTGCTCCTCGTGTGGAAGGCAGTAATTCTTTCTTGGGCGCCGATAAACCGCATCATCTCGAGTAGTCTTTGCTCCATCCTCTAAACTCGAGTGGTGAGTAGGATTTACGCATTTTCCGACAAGCGGAAAGTTTGAAAGGTTAGTTAAGAGGAGATAAATCTTTTAGAAGAACAACACAAGTTTTTCAAGTCTAAAGTAAGGTAAGGTAGCAAGAGAGGAAAAGAGACGACAATTTAATACTTATATTTTTGTTTTGAGAATTCTTTTGTAGTTTTTGAAATTATTAGTTTTAAAGGTCTTCAACCTATAACCAAGCTAAGGTCTCAACTTACGGGCAAGTCGGCTCGATACCACTTTTGTAACGACCGAAACTAGGGATCGCTAGAATCTTACAACCGTCCGGGATGTACGATAAGAAGCCGTGGTTTCACAAGCAAGCAAGCGTTACAACAAAAGATGACTTTTATTACTGCAGATAGGGCTTAATGACCCGGTTTAAAAGCTTAAGCAAAGGCGTCGAGCCGAAAGTAATATAATACACTTGCAAAAGAATTGCTAGAACCACAGAAGCTTGGCGAAGCGAGACCCTAGTACCAGTAGTCGTCGAAGTTCACCGGTTCTTCTTGTTCGTAGAGAACACGGATCTTCCCAAAACTCTTACATTGATTGATTTAAGCAAGAATGAGTACAACTACCGTACTCAACAAATCGCATAGGAAAAGCTATTTAACTATATCTTTGGAAATATCAAGGAAATGGTGCGGCTTTACCAAGCGGTATATGTGGAATGCAAAAGTTGACTTTAAAAGCTTTACAATAGTGCAGATAAATAAAAGCAATAATAAATATAGCCACGGGGGTTTAACAACTTCGACATTACCAATTAACATCTGTAAATTCTACTTATGCTTTGTATGTTGGAATCACCCATGAACACAAATTTCTTCATTAGCAGGAAGCACGGTGTATTGAATAACATTGATTACACTCTGCAGAGTTGCCCAACTTTACCCACACGATATCACAGACTCATATTGCCACGCAACATGTTTGCGCACAACTGAGTAAGGATAACAAAGCCTTTTCACTTTGCTTATCCTTTTAGTCTCTACCCGGTAGATCTTAATCCATCTGACCCTCTGGAGACCACCTACCAATAGTGGACTCTGCACCCCGAGGCCGACGGCCCATATCTGCTGCAAGGATCGTGAGTGTCCTTAGGGGTCCACCCCGACTTGCCTTTGATGCTATAGATATTCAATTGGATGAAGCGATTGTACTAAGCTAGGGAGTAATGACCACGCATGTGGTTGAAGCGGTTCTTGTTCACATTACTTAGCACAAGGTTCTTGTCCTTACTTGTCATCCGGTGAGGCGATGGCCCAACCATGCTGTTGCCACCTCTTGATCTCACCGATGACCCATTTTACCAAGTATATTGGGTTGCCCAACTCAATGGACTCGACCCTCAACTTACACCCAAAATCCTATTGGCCTAAAGCCAACATTCATATGATTTAGAACAGAGGTTTTCATGACTTAGCGTAATATTTACTAATATTTTATGTGAACCAAGGTTGTCAAGGTAAATATGGCTTACAAGAATAGGTGGTTTAATATGTGGGGTTAAGGACTTATATCTAATCAACATGGCATTCCAAAGTATTATTTCTTTGTTGAAATACTTGGCTAAAATATTTTAATGAAGATAATAATATGAATATATGACATGTGGGTTCAATATGTTCAAGGTATGCAACTTGCCTCTGGTTGGCGTCCTCGAATTGTCTGCGATGTCGGTGTCTGTCTCCGTGAAGTCTGGAAATGGCTCGTCGGCGTCGAAACCTAGTATGAAGACACAAAACCAATAAACCGCTTTGGCTCGACAAGGATTGAGCCTAGCAAGCGAATCCAAGTACAACAAAAATACGAAAAGAGAAAGAAAATTAAATGAATTTGGATATTTACCGAGCGGAGTTAGGATTAGACTTTACGGTTTGAGGCGGTAGGAAGGCTATACTAACTCAAGTTAGGGATTTTCGACAATTAATAATCATTTTATTGTTTATATCTATTATTTAGACACAAACAATAAATAATCATTAATCTAGGCTTAGGAATAGGAATTTTGGCTTAAAAGCAATTTCTGGAATTTTTGGAATAAAACCAAATTTTACTGTGCAAGGAACAGTGTTGGGCCGGTTTTAGGATGAACAGTACTGGGCTTTTACTGTGCGGCCTAAAAGAAAACAGGCCGAGCAGGCCGAAACGGCCCACGGCCGGCCCACTCGCGCGGCCAAAAGGCCGGAGGGACTCGCGGGGCGCTGGCTTGCAGCCAAAGCGCCCCCGCGGCGCTGCGCGTGGGCGGAGCGAGCGAGGCGGCTCGGGAGCAGCAGCGCGGGCGCGATGGCGCGGCCGCAACGGCGACAGCGGCGACGGCCAAGGCGGGACAGGGAGGACAGCGCGAGGAGGCGCCGCCCAGGTAGGTCTCAAAACCCTAGGGTTTTGCGCGTGTGTGGGCTCGGGTTTTCTAGGGTTAGGGTTTTGGGGTGCGGAAGCGGCGGCGCCGGCATAGATCCGGCGGTGCCGTGACCGGGGAGGGTAGGGAGGGCTCTGGGTTTGCACCGGGTGGGGATTTGCAAGGGGTGGGGTGTTTTGCTCTTACGGGTGGGGAAACCTTGACCAATGAAGCCATCTCAAGCCACATACAACATCATATTTCCACCATCAACGAACCAAAATAATGTATAGGAATAATGCACTCAATCGCAGGAACAATGTAATAATTATATCAAGAGGCAAGCGTTGTTAACATCTGAGTCAAAACCATTAACAGAAGTGCATACACACTGGAAAATAGTTGCAAACTTTGTACATGCAGATACTAGTGCTGTAGCTCCGTCTTCATTGCATAATGTAGATTTCTCTGTAGTCTTCCATAATCCTGAAAAATAAGTCATTTGAAAAAGAAATAAATTCACAGGATAAAAACTCTTTTGAAAAAATGTGACGGACCAAGTTTACTTCACAAAATTAAAATAATGTAACGTACCAAGTTTACTAGTACCCATCCAACTTCACTCTGCTTGCTAAAACTGATCCTGCAAGTATACCAATTAGACATCGCTCAGTTTTTATAAGAAGCAAAAGGTTCCCCGCAGAAACTTATCTTCCAAAAACTGTGTTAAAAACTGAATATACTTGTAGTTCAGGAATCAGGACTACATGGCCTTATAATTGTAGGTTGGTGTGTTACTGACAAATAGAGGATCAGCTACTTTCGGACAGTGTTCCTCTAAGCACTAGGCGTTAGTGAGACGGTAGACCAACGCCTAGTGCCTAATCACCATCTAGGCAGATCTAGATGGGGTTAGACGGTCACCTAGGTGGGATAAATCGACTAGACGGGCCAGGCGGGAGAGCTGCGCCTAGCACCTAGCACCTAGGGGAACACTGCTTTCAAATAATCTTAGAGCTAATCTTAACAATCAAAAAAGGTAATATGAAGTCAGTCATGATGTCTCTGATTGCCTTCCACACAATTCCTTGTTGAATCCAAAATCTGAATTATTTCCCATCACACATACCGCTACATTTAGTGGTAAATGGGCATCTCATTTGAAAAACTGAACAGAATTTGGACTTTTCAGTATTTCTGAATCTAAACAAGTGCAGATGTACCAATGTGAAGCTATGGTTGTGACCAAACCCAAATAATTTAAGTGCAGATGCAAAAGAAAGATAAAGAGAAAGAAAGATACGCAACTACATTTTTCACCGAAACATTACTAGCATTCCAAATGCATTCTACAACAAGTACTCATATAAATCAATTTATCACTAGCGTGCTATAGGAAAAGGGTGACAATAATTCACTATGTTTATCAGTACATTGCACTTATTCCCAATAATACTGAATATTGCACAACATCATTTTATCACACTACGATACGAAATCATCCAACAACTAATGGATTACTAGAACAAAAACCAACTAGTTGCAGAGCCCTTCATTTCTTTACATATTCATTACAAACCAAGCAACCAAGGGTTACGTTTGACAGATCAGGTTGTCATTCCACTACAAGATTAGAAAATCTATTCATATTACACATTACAAAATCACATGAGAAAAGACAACAAAATTGTTATTCCACTGTACATGGGTGCAGGGACTTTTCTTTACTGACCTCGGCGTTGGTGAGGAATCGTGGGGGGCGGGGATCTTTGGCTGCTGCGGTAGGGGAGCGAGCAGCCTCATAGAAGGACGAAGGAGCATGCTGGAGGCAGAGGTCGCTGTGGGAATTCGGCGGCGAAGGGGATTCGGTGGCAGCAGCGGGGATCTAGACAGAGGAGATGGGCGGGGTGGGGAGGCACGACAATTAGAGAAACGCAAGGGAGCGATGGCGGTTGGGGAGGCGCAGAGGAGAAGTTTGATTGAGGGTTTTTAGGGATCAGGTGGAGATGGAGGGGCGAGCAGTGAGCTCGTACCTTGACGGGAGATGTGAACGAAGAGGGAGTCCGGGTGCAGAGGGAGGAGGCTGACGTGGAAGAGGTAGGCCGACGTGAAGGAGAGATCGGCGTGGAGGGGGGAGGCGGAGGCGGGGGAGGCCGACACAGAGGTTGGAGGCACCGAGCTCACTTCTCCAGGCACGTAGGTGGGGAGGCGCGTTGTGAAGGGCTACACCTAGGGGCTCGAGTGAGAAGGGGTCAGTGGCATTTTACGGGTAGTTAAGTTCAACTAAGGGGGGTTTTCTAATAGGCTAGCTTCCTATGAGAATCCACGGGAAGGTTGGTCCTTGTTGCTAGTTCATTTTCGAGAGAGCTCCTCGCGAGAAGCAAGATCGGATCGTTTTAGGAAGCTGGGTGTTTGGTGCAGTTCCACGAGATCCGGTCAAGAAGCTAGAAGTAAAAGTTGTACCAAACATATCCTTAGTCTCAACTTATTCTTTTGATGTCATGGAGTGCGAGAACAATTCTTAGATCTAAAAAGGTGGATGACCGCCTTCTTTTCTTAATGGAAAGCACACTCTAGGAAAATCTCTAGTAAATGTTCATCACAAAATCCACAAACGATCCTAAACAGAAATTGGACTTTCAGAAAAGATAAAGCATGGAAAGCATTAGGCTTTACAACCTGAAAGAAAGTTGCATCAAATATCCATCTCCCTCCCAAAGAAAAATAAAAGGAGAATGTATAATTGTACCATTGTCCAAAAATCTACCCACGTTGGTCAAAAAAAAATCTAGCTACGGTAGTGGCACAGTACTGAAATGTAAAATGACGATATCAAGTTCTGTGTGGGGTCAACTGAAACAAAGAGATAAGAAGCATGTTTAGTATGGCTGTAGTTTTTATGAAAAACAGTTTTTTGTTGGGCTGTAAGGCTAAACGGTTGGGCTGAAAAGATTTGGTGCTTGGCTGTCTGCTTTTAGGTAGGCTGACTGCAGTTACTGAGATAGGGAATGCCTAAAATGCTCATGAAGCAAGTAATGGCCTGTTTGATACTATTTAACAGCAATTAACGCAATTGATGTCAATTAATGATATTTAACGACAAATAACGGCAATTAAAGATAATTAACACAATTGACTGCGATTAACCAGCAAAGCCTCATGTGATGATGGTCCCAGATTGACATCTTGTCATAAATCCAAGGGCATCTGTGAAAATCTCACTTCTGAGGCTGTGAAGATGGTCCGTGAAACTTCATCGTTGCACAGGGTTTTGATTCTTGAGCTTCTAGTCATCCATTAATAAAAACAACATTTTTCCATCCAGTACTGCAGAAAAGTATATGTTCCGATGAAAACTTGCCCGCATCAAGTTCTCAAATATGTCAGCAACAATAGGTTTAGCACGGAAACAAAACATTATAGCATCTCCAAAGCAACAAAATGCTGAATAATGAAAATGGTGGACAATAGCTCCACACTTGTCGGTTCAATACAACAGGCCATCACTTTATCTCACATTTGGCAGAGCATTTGGTACATTGTGCCAACCAACAGAACATCACAGTACTGGCAGTAAACAAATACCAAGATCAATGGTAGCACACAATAGAATGCCTGCAAAGTACTTACAACAAAATATATCCTCCTTTCCCATGCACATGCAGATATACGAGTTTTTAGCAGATACATCACGTTTTCGCACCGTATTTGTAGTATTGACCACGTCCGAACCATATTTACATATATAGCGTCGTTGCCTCATGGCCACCGCACGGAGCACCCTCTCTGGCCGCCATGTCAACCGGTTGTCCGCCGATCGCCAGGCGCAACGACCCACGCCCGCCAGATCGCCTCCCCACCCGCCCCGCGCACGTCGTCCGTTGCTGTCAAGATTGCGCAACGCCCTCGCCCGCCACGTGTCCAAATAGTTAGGTTAGGGTTAGTTAGGATCAGCCAAAATTTGTAAGAATTTTAAAATATAACAAATGAGTTCAAAAAATTATGAAATGTTTTCTGAAGCCTCCTAGCACAGTGTACTTACTTGTGTAAATTCGCCATAATTTTATTCATTCAGAATTTTTATCGCTATTTCGTATAAGTGTTCTGTTTGTACGAGAACAAAAAAATTAATAGAAAATCGTGTCATGTGCTGTTTGCACAAACATGCAGGCCCTCCCTCCCTCCATATGGCTTTCTTTTCCACCAAAAGCACAAGCAATGTCACCTCCATCTATTCCATCAAATCCTTGTCTCCCTCGTCTACTCCATCAAATCCATGTCTCCCCCAAAATGCATGGCAAACTTAATTAACGCGTGCGGATAAGGATTCCCTCTCGCAGTGGCTATAAATTAGAGTGAGCGAACGCAATTTCATTTCGCAGTCGCTCGCTCTTTTGGTCTGTCGATTATATTTTTGAGACATTTCAGCGTTATTAACCACTGTCATTCGTATGTAGTTTGGTCGTAATTTTTTATTTACAGTGTTTATTAGTTACGAAATAATTAGTAGTAATTAAGGGGTATACTCAAGAGTTATATGACGTCATTATTATCTATAATATGGATTATAGATAAATGATTAAATGAGGATTATTATATCCTCGTCATCTAGCCCCCCAGCTTCAAGTGAAAATAACTTACTTGGAAAAGGAGTTGTAGATAATCTTACGACTAGTAGGTGGTCATAGAACAGTGGTCGAAGGAAGAAATCTTCGACTTGTGTTTCATTTCACCAGAAATTTACTTGGTCAAGAAATTTGTAGAATAATTTTATGACTTACAAGGTGGTCGTAGAAAATCTTACGACCACCGAGTGGTCGCAGTACTGTAGTCAGAAGCAAAACCTTTTCGATTGCCGTTGTATTTGACCAGAAAACGACTTGGACAAGAAGGTAATTTCGCATGAGGTGTAAAGACTGACACGGTTCTCTCGAGCAGACAAATTTAAGAATCTGAATCAGCTCTCACAGACCTGTCTGTTGGAGCAGTTCCCGAAGCGATGGCAACCATTGGGTCGCCGCGTCTTTAACTCGAGTGTGCGGTTATAAATATTCACCGTGGGTGAGACTAAGGTCTTTTACCTTCTCCCAAATTGCTCATACTGTTCAAACTTTTGAGTTCTCCGCCGCCGACCAAATAGAACTTCCTCCCAAAATCTTCCCAAATCTAAGTCTCCGATTCCTGAGAGAGATGGCCGGAGCTGCTTCGCAGTGGGCCGAATCAGAGATGGACGCGACCAAGATCAAGGCTTTGGTCGCCGCCGAGAAGATCCTGAAGAGGAAGTTCGTGAAGTGGATCGAGGCTACGGGCAGCATTGGCCGTCGGGGGAGTTTGGGCAAATCCCTATCTTCCAGGTGTTCTGTAAGTGTGGCCTTTGATTGCTTGCTCATCCTTTCTTCACACTCGTACTCGAACACTTCGGTGTGGAGTTGGTGAACCTTGTTCCCAACTCCATTACGATGTTGAGAGTGTTCGCGTATTTGTGCGAGGCCTATCTAGGGATTCCGGCCGACTTGTAGTTGTTCCAGTACTTCTATGGAATGACCAGACTGTCCAGAGTCGCCGGTAGCTGTAGTCTAAAGCTTCACGACGAGAAGTCGAAGGAGTATATTTAGATGTTTACCCGGTCGTCGTGGCCGGGGTGGAAGAAGATGTGGTTCTATTGGGAGATAACCAATGAGGACAGCCTCTCCTTCGCCGGGAAGCTAGCCGAGAAGATCTCTTCCTAGGATTCGACTCCCAAGGACCTCGGTCGGATCGCCCCCTTTATTCAAGCCATTGCAGACTTGAAGGAAGATGGGCTTACCAGATGGCACGTGGTGAAGGATTTCATCACGCACCACATAAGTCCTCTGAAGAAGAGGGCTTATCCGATGTGGAGGTACTCTAGGCCAAAAGACTCGACCAGGGACTACGAGGAGGGTAAGTAAACTTTAAGCTTAGCCTTCTTTCTGTTAATTTCAAAATTGGCTTATTGAAAGTTTTCTTATCCTTGCAAATCTCTCACAAGAGGAGATTGGCCGTCAAGGTCAAGCTCATCGAGAAAGCGCCGACCATGTGGTGGCACCTCCAATCCTGGCTGACCTGTCTCTAAAGGACAAGGTGGAGCGCCTAAAGGTAATCGAGAATTGATTTCATCTTTAGGACTTGGTAGTCATAGAAGAACTTATGACTAGGTACTAGTCGTAGGAAGGCTTACGATTAGTTTCTGGTCGTAGAAAAGCTTACGACCAGGGGATTGCCATAGAAAGACTTACGACTAGATCTTAGTCATAGAAGAACTTATGACCGCTTGTTTTATGCTGACGTCTACTCTTTCCCTTTGTAGGTTTAAGAGCGACGAGAAGATCTTAGTTGATTCTCTTGACTATAAGAAAGCCGAGACGAAAAAGCTAAGTCACAAGAATGAAGACCTCCTGAATAAGCTTCAGGAGGCAAACTCTGCAATCCAAAGGTTGCAGAGACGATTGCACGGTAAGTGCTGAACTTAAGACCGTTTAGGACTTTCTTTTCTTTTTCTGACTCTCATTCCTTTTCAGAAAAAGACCAAGAGGTCCAAATGTGGGAACAACGCTACATAAAGGAAGCTGCCTCTCACACTGAGGAAGTTAAAAAGTTAGATTCTCGACTAGTTGGTAAGCAAATCTTTACCTGCGATTGATTGTGTTTTCCTCTCGAGGTCATTTTATCTGATTGGTTTTATTCTTTTCAGAACAAGCAGTACAAATAAAACGACTCCGCGAGGCTTCGACTCGCAATCAGGATGAAATGAAGTCTGTGAAGGGAAACCTCCAAGACAACGTTTCACTTCTGAACAATGTACTCGGTGGGCTTCATGCTGAGGGGATCACTCCTCGTGAAGACACGATATCTACTCACTCGAGTGCCATTGGCGAACAAGTCGGAACTTTGCAGGAATTGGTGACTACTCTGAAGGCGAACCAATTCGAGTCGATAAAGGATGCGGTCAAAGAGAGAATAAGATTTGTTTTAGCAAAACTTAGAGCCCACGACCCCAGCCTTAATCTGTAGCCTGTCATAGACGACTTCGACTGCCTTGAAGCAGAAGCGGAGCAGTTAATGACGGAAATGCAGTCGATCACCGATACAGTCACGAAGGATATGCAAATAAGATCTTCTTCGTCAGAGTAGTCTGTACTAGAATCCTAAGTCCTGTAAAGATAATTTTTTGTTGATGTTGATATATATAATCCTTCCTTCTTCCTCAAAAATCATCTTATCGAGTAGCTAGTAACTCAAAAGATAATGAATAGAAAAAAAAAGAGCACCATCCCCAGATCGCCAGCCCGCCGTCGCCGCCTCTTCCTCTCCCATAGCCAGTACCCTATGTACGCTCCAGCCACACCCGAGCTCGTAAGGATCGACAAGACCACCATCATGGCGGTCGCGCCCCCATGACATGGCCGGCCCGTGTCGAGCTCTGCACCTTCGACCTTGAAGTAGCCCACCTTCCGGTCGTCGGCCTCGACACCACTGTCTCCACTGGAAGTCGATGAGGTAGCGAGAGCCGCTTCGTCTTGGTTGTACACAGCGCGCCCAACAAGCTGCAGTTGGTCGCGCATGCTACCTTGCACTCGTCCGGCGTCTTACGCGTCTTGAGCAGCAATGCTCCATGCAACCATGACGCGGGAGGAGCCGAGGGCGCAGCCAAGAGGGATGGCGGCGGGCAAGGGGACAGCGGTGGCGGCGGGCAAAGAAGCGTTAGCGGAACTAGGAGCGGGCGGCGGTGGAAGGGAGGAGCCGGTGCAAAGCTCAAGAGGGAGTTAATGGAGGGGGAGAGAGAGAAGGGAGAGATGGAGAAGAAACACATACAAGCTGACTGGGAGAGAGAGAACAAGAGATAGGGTGATGTGGACATCCACATGGCAAAATATGTGCCACGTCAGCAAAACCACCGCTCCAAACCGCTACGGGGGGTTATTTGACCGAATTTGACAAATTCAGGGGGTTAAATAACCGGTTTTGTAGTTCAGGGGGTAAACCAGACTTTTCTGATAGTTTAGGGGAGTAAACCGGACTTTTTCCATAACTTTATCCTAGCCCCCGACTATTTGCTTGGTTTATTTAGATAAACCAAGTAAATAGTGTGAAATGGGTTTTCTTAAAAAGAGAGGTTTAGCTAACTTGTAGTTTTTCGATCACGATTATCATGCACTGGTCGAAAGAGTAGGAACGAATCGACACTAGGAAGTTCCTTCTAGTGGACAGGACCATGTGTAGAGAGGAAAAGCTTCGACTAGGTGATGTTACCATCTCTGACCAGATTAATCAAATTGGGAACGGTCAACTTGAGTTAGATAAACGTCTGGAGTTTCTTTAAAAATTTGTGCAACTTATTCCAGTGTACTCAGTAGGTTCGCTCTGGTAGCAAGAGTTAGAAACAGAACGACACTAGGAAGTTCCTTCTAGTGGGCAGGACCACGTGCAGAGAGGAAAGTCTTCGACTAGATGTTGCAACTTCCTCCGACCAGTTAAAACGAAGCGAGTTTACCAAAAGTAGTCGAGCAAATTTGAAAAATGTACTCGGCTTAATTTATTTTTCAAAAATGAATGAAGAAATAAAATAAGTTACGAAGAGTCGGCTTGACATTATTTCGACCATGTTTTAAACCCAAGCTCTTTGTATTGGCAGCAAAAAGGGAGGAATGAGTCGACACTAGGAAGTTCCTTCTAGTGGGCGGGACCACGTGCAGAGAGGAAAGGCTTCGACTAGGTGATCTTACCATCCTTTTGACCAGTGTAAAGATAAACTAGGTACTGGTCGTAGAATCTCTTACAACCTGTGTATTGTCGTGGAAAAGCTCATAACTAGGAACTGGTCGTAGGCGGACCTTCGACCAGGGTATGGTAGAAAAGATTGTCAAAGCACTACTCTAAGTAAGACAATAAAGATAGAAAGAACTTGATGCTTTATTGCAGTGTTGGTCGATTACATATAGAATTTGCGTAACTGGTCGATATTCCAAGAATTAGAGAGAATCCGGCCATCTTCCATTGTCAGTCGTACCGAACCTGATCGCATAACTTCGACCACTGTGTAAGGACCTTCCCACTTGCGGGAAAGTTTGTTCCGATTAGACTGGGATTGAAATTTCCTCAATACCAAGTGACCTACAGCAAGGCTGCGAGATTGGACCTTACGATCATAGTATTTGCGCAGGGCTTGCTGATAGACTGCTGAACGGATTAAGGTTTGATTTCTCTTCTCTTCGAGGAGGTTAATGTCATCCGCTCGAAGTTGTTCTTGGGTTGAGTCATTGAAACTCTCGCCCTTGTAGACCTGATCTTTAGTTTTGGTGGAAGCATAGCTTCAGCACCGAAAACTAGGCAAAAGGGTGTTTCGCTTGTTGCCCGACTAGTAGTCGTGCGAACTATCCATAATACTGAGGGTAATTCTTGTACCCAAGCTCCCGAGCGCATAACAAGTTGGTCGAAGACTCGAGTTTTAATTCCCTGCATTATTTGGCCATTCGCTCGTTCGACTGCCCCATTGCTTTGGGGATGAGCAACAGAAGCGTAACACAGCTTGGTACCCAACTCATCACAAAATTCCTGAAATTTTGTGCTCAGAAATTGTTTACCATTATCTGTGATTATTCGACTTGGGACTCCAAATCGAGTAATCACGCTTCTCATCATGAACTGTTTTGCGGCTTCCACAGATGCCCCCGTGTATGTCGTGAAGGAGGTTTAGTCATTCTCTCTGCGGTATGCATCGCATGAGTACCCCTTGAGTGCCTTGTTTATAGAGGACTCCTTCGACCAAAGTATACATTTTGGCCTTTCGGGATAGACGATCTGCCTCTAGATCATCGTCGGGTACAGAACCCATTTGAAGATACTCATAGATGAGATTCATCCAAATATCCTCGTATTCTAGGGAGGCTGTCTCAATAGGAGATGTCTCTGGTGCTTCCACCAGAGATGGCTTCTAGAGTTACTCCAAGAAGACTCCTTTCGACCTAGCTGAGGTGAAAAAGTCGATTGCATCAAGCGTTGAAAAGAAGCGCCAGCATTTTTCAGACCAAATGGCATATTGACGTAACAAAATGTACCAAATGGTGTAATAAATACGGTCTTTTCTTCATCTTGTAGACACATATTAATCTGATGGTAGCCAGAATATGTATCTAGAAAACTTAATGTTTCGCAACCAGCAGTAGAGTCAACCAATTGATCGATACAAGGTAAAGGGAAATCATCTTTTGGACAAGCTTTATTAAGATCAGTGAAGTCAACACACATTCACCACTTGCCGTTGGACTTCCTAACCATTACCGGATTGGCCAACCACTCTGGGTGGTCGACTTGTCTTATAAAGTCTGCTTTAAGTAGCTTGTCCAATTTTAACCTTATAACATCTCGTCGATCAGGGGCAAATCTCCATAATTTTTGTTTTACGGGTACTTTGTCAGGCCATAGAGCTAGCATGTGCTCGATCACTTCCCTGGGGACTCCGGGCATGTCGGATGCTTGCCACGCGAAGACATCTGTGTTTGCCCAGAGGAAAGTGATGAGGACGTCTTCCTACTTGGGGTCGGAAGTATCCCCGATGCGAACAGTCTTAGAAGGCTCCTTCTTTGACGTGGTCGTTCGGCTTAGGTACAGCTTTAGGCTTCGATTGCTTGGTCGAAGGCTGCCCTTTTTCTTCCCGAGTTGGTATCTAACCAACCATCTCAAGGGATCAACGGTCATAGGTATGCGCCATCTTCTTATCACATTGAATACTGATTATTCCTTTGGGACCTGGCATCTTAAGATATTGATCCCCATAATGAGTTGCCATTAAGAATTTTGCCAAAGCTAGTGGTCCGAGTATGGCGTTATGTGCCGTATCGAAATCAACCACATCAAATGAGATCTTCTCTGTCTTGAAATTACTTAGTGAACCAAATGTTAAAGAAAGAGAAACTTGACCAATGGGTTTGGCTAAAGACCCCGGTACAATACCATGAAAAGGATATCTTACCGGTCTTACCTTGGTCCTGGGTACTTGCATCTCGTCCAAGGTATTCGTGAACAGAATGTTCAACGAACTACCACCATCAATTAACACTCGATTTACTCGACAGTTATTGATGGTGGGTTCGACCACGATCGAAAAGTGACCTGGTCGAGTCGAAGGGATCGAGCAGTCAACCTTCTCGAAAGAGATGGTGACTTCCGACCACTTCGGCAATTTATTGACAAGAGGAGGGTCAATGGAGTTTACCTCGCGTTCGACCGCCTTAAGTTGTCGCTTTAACTCGTATGCCGATGATCCCCTAAAGATGTGCTCAATGGTGTGCTCGGGATCTTAAAACGATATCTCCTCGTTGTCGTCTAACTGTGTACGACCACTGGCTTGTCCTACCTCTTCGAGGGTTGGAAGTGGTCTTTTGCCATTGTAGTCTTTCGCATGTAAGCGTCATCTTCTTGTGACAGTGTACTATGATCACCCCTTTGGGACCTGACATCTTTAGACATTGATACCCATAATGAGCAGCCATTAAGAATCGTGTCAAAGTTGGTCGTCCGAGTATAGCATTATATGCCGTATCAAAATCGACTACATTAAAGGAGATTTTCTCTGTCTTGAAGTTGCTTGGAGAACCAAACGTTACAGGCAGAGAAACTTGACCAATTGGTTTGGCCGAAGAACCTGGTATGATCCCATGAAATGAGTATCATACAGGTTTTATTCTGGTCCAAGGTACTTGCATCTCGTCTGGGGCACTGGTAAATAAAATGTTGATGGTGGGCTCGACCACAATCCGAAACCGACCGGGTCGAGTGGAAGGGATCGAGCAGTCATTTTTCTCAAAGGAGATAGTGACCTCCGACCACTTTGATAATTTATTGACAAGAGGAGGGTCAATAGAGTTTATCTCTCGTACGACAGCATTGAGCTAGTGCTTTGACTCGTATGCCAAAGATCCCTGAGAGATGTGGTCGATGGTGTGCTTCGGATCTTGGAACGACATCTCCTCGTCGTCGTCCGACTACTTTTGACCTCTCGTTTGTCCTACCTCCTCGAGTGTAGGAAGTGGTCCTTTACCAGTGTAGTAGTCCTCGAGTTTTCGATGGAAAATCCGGCAGTTGCGAAGGTCATATCCTTTTATTTTTATGGAAATGACACCACCTGGGCTTGTCGTTCTTCCGCTCACGGTGCTTTCCTTTGCCCCGTTCGGAGTATGGCTTAGAACTTCAAGGCTCCTTATCGCTTACGGCCAAAACTTTCTTAGAACTGTTGGCTTAAGGCTTTTGACCCTTCGCCTTGTTCTTAGATTTCTTGGCTTTCTTATCCTTCTTTTTGCTGCTTTCGCCTGCTTCTTGAGGATTTTTGTCATCTCGATTAATGGTTTTTTCCACTCAACTGCTTCAGCAGCAGTTGCATATCGATCGGCCATCTCGAAGAGCTCAGCGACAGTAGCCGAAGGATTCAAAGCGATGTCCTCTGTGATCCTTCTGCTATGGACTCACTGCTTAAAGGCTCTGATAACAGATGAGTCAGAAACCTCTTGAATCGAATTGTGAACCTGACTGAAACACCTGATGAATTGGCGTAAGTCTCGTGGTTGTTTTGTCTCATCCTGTGCAGGTCGTCGTCCTTTCCAAGACGATTGTAAGTGCCCTAGAAGTTGGCCAGCAATAGGTCGTAGAGGTGTTGCCACAAATAGATCGACTCGAGTGGCTGATTTAACAACCATGCTCGAGAGGACCCTTCGAGCACAGTTAGAAGGTAATTCACCATAACATGCTCTCCTCCTCCTGCTGCTCGGACAGTGGATGTGTAGATTTGAAGGAATTCGATGGGATTTTGTGATCTATCAAATTTCTCCATGTTCACTGGTTGAAACCGCGGTGGAGAGCAAACAGCTCGGAGATTTGGCGAGAACGCTTGACATCTGGTAATGACATCATACCACCTTCTCTGTAAAAAAAAGATGGGTTGATATCACTAGGTGATCATAGACGACGATAGCCGGTTGTAGGTGGACCCGATCTATGATAGGTCTTAGTCCTACGAGGGTGATACTCCTTGTTTTCTATCTACCGTTGCAGATTTCTGGGCCAGAGTGGTGAATGATCGCCTCCACTAGGAGCTTATCGATCGTCAGATGTTCGAAGAACTCTTCTCCGACTGGAGTTATGGTTAGGGGAACGACGTAACCTGTTGTCACACCGATCTCCATGAGGCAAGTTGTTCGAATGATTAGTGGTCACAGGAGTTGTGCTGCTACGACTTCTAGAATGATGTCGGGGAGGATGCTCAAGTCTTACCATCGTGCTTCAAAGCCTTCGCACGATCTCTTCGACGAAGAGGTCGTACCCTGGCGCTCGTGCGAGTTATTGAGTTGGGTTCTCGAGCAGATCATTTATGTGTTGGAGTTCCTGATCTTCCTCCGACTGATATTGAACACGCCTAGGCAACTTTCTCTGAGCCGCAATTCTTCTCCTTCGGATTGTCTCAGGATCATCCACATCTGACCCTTGAGCTTGCCTCAATGGAGTGCTATTATTTCGAGGATTTCTCCTACGCTCATCAAAGTGCTGGTCCCGTTCATTGCCGAAGGCATCCTCATCATTGCCACAAGGGGTCGTAGGGTGTGATCGGCAGGGAGCATCCTCAGGCCTGCTTCTAGGAGGGAGATCATGATCTGAGGGGAGAGCGAAGACCTCCTGTATATGATCTCCACTTGCGCTTGAGGCTACCTGGCTTGAAGAGTGGTCAAATGACACTATCTGGCGACTTAGAGTAAACCCCTCCAAGAAGGGGGACTCTGGGTTATAACCGTCTGTGTCCACAGGTGAGCTCTACGAATGTGTGGTCGAACTCGTAGGAACAGGGTGCTCCCCCCATATCCTCTACGGGGGTAACTGTAGAGTTACGACTACCAGATACTGATGGATTCCCGGAATGATGGATTCCAACACTTGCCTTGCCAGGTCGGACTGCCTCAGGCGGACTCGAACATTCGGAGGGAGAACCCTCGTCATGTTGTGTGCTTGCCTTGGTGCAGCCCTGATTGTGATCGGATGGATCCTTGCCCTCTAAGGAAACTGGCCCCTCAGCTAGACGTACTGTTGTGGGAGAAAATGATCCCTCCTCAACTCCATCGGTGAAATGGTCTCTTGGATCTGGCGAATGATCTCTGGAGACGGTATTACCATCGGATGAAATGATACCTGGCTCGTTGTCGAAGCTGGTATCCATGTCGATGTCTACGTAGTCGACCAAGTCGAATCAATTCTCCTCGTTCCACTCTCCTGCCATGGAAGCATTAGGAAAAAAGAGAATTTGTTGACAAAAAATCACCAGAAAATCCCCACGGTTGGCGCCAACTGTCAGTGATCTAGAACCGATCTTACGTATGAATGTTTGATTCGAAGGGTCTCCTAGACTAAAGCTATGCAGAGAGTGACACATGGATTTTATACAGGTTCATGCCTTCTCTAGAGAGAATAATAATTCTACTCCTGTGTGATTGTATTGAGTGTGATGATTACAATCAAGAGGAAGACTGATGCCTAATGTCTTGTGCTCCTGATCGCTCCGTCCCTTCTATGTTTTGACTTCAGTCTTTATATAACATACGAAAATGTGGCAATTCCTTTAGACAAAGAGGCGTTTCAACGTTCCAAGTGATGAACCGCTTGATGGCAGTTGTCGTTAAGGGCGTGGCACCCCCATGTTGCCAGGCAATTGTTGTTAGAGACAGAAGTGATTCATGAGGTTACTCACAGAGAATAACAGCGTATATTAAATACCCCATGTGTTAAACATGGCGCAGTATACTCTCTAACTGATTAGGCCCACAGGTTAGCAAGTCTTATTAATAGGTTTGTCGAAGCTAGACTGGTTGAAGCCAAACGAGTTGTAGAAGATCTTACGACTACACGATAGTCGTAGAGAAGCTTACGACTATATCATAGTCGTAGAAAGACTAACGACCATGGGGTGGTTTATAACCAGACATCTTGGCATCTCCCTTATAAATATTTAAGGGGTATACTTAAGATCAATATGGGAATATTAATATCTATAATAATAATTATAAAAAAAATAAATGAGGATTATTAGATCCTCGTCAGTACTGTTGTGGTCGTTGGTTGGATATGAGTCTGAGGACCGATGGTAGGGCACTCACCATCACCTAACCTCCGGAAGGGCTCTTCGTGTCGAGGTAGCGAGGCTCTAAGGTTTAGTTGAAGTTTTGATTTCTCATTGCTTATATTGTAATAGATACATGCTATCCCTTAAATAGGGACAAGCCGAGTTGACGCCTAAGAAATAGTATATAAGAAAACCTATTAATCCAATCTAATCTTTCCAACTATTAAAAATAAATGTTAGACCATGTGACTAGGTCTAGATATTTTTGTTGATGAATAATTGATGCTTGTGGCGTGTTGAGGACTTATGTCGGTCAAGTTGGAAAGAACTTGTGCCAGAAAAAGATGTTGCTTTGGTCTTTGCATGTGCAGGGTAACTCGGAGGCGATTGCGGTCTACGGTAAAGACCGGGAGATGGCTTGGTGCGAAGTCATCTCGGTCGAGGATGCTGGAGGAGACGGTCGAGCTCGAGTTAGGGTGCATGAAGATCAAAGATGGATGATGTGTGTTGGAGTCATGGAGGTGCGGTTCGGAGGCTACGACATGTGATAATTTTGGGGTGTCCAAAATTGGAAAGCTAAGTAAAATTTAAAAAGCTGAGAGAAATAAGAAAACCATAATTTTGGAGGATAATTAGCTCAGTGACATCACGTTGGGACGTAATCAGAGGAACGACACTCTGTTCGTGACGAACTGAAAAATAATATCGCGAACACTAAAAATTATGCCGAATGACATCGCCGTCAGTTACTTCCGTTTCCAAATTTTTTTTAAATATAGAAACTAAGCTCAACAAATTATCAATTTTTGTGGAGCCTTCCGACACAGTTTAATTGTTTGTGTATTATTTTTTCAAAATTTTATACGTTCTGATTTTGTCTCTATAATTCATTTAAGTATATTGTTTGTAGGAATTTTCTAAAATAGACAATGAGGTCCAAACATTACGAATTTTTTTCAGCTTCCTTACATACTGGACTTGTTGTGTAATTTTTCCAGAATTTTACAAAATTAATTAATGCAATTTCATAATGTCCACTATGAAATTGCATTAATTAATTTTGTAAAAATTCTGGAAAAATTACACAATCAAGTCCACTGTGTAAGAAGCACGAAAAAAAATATAACGTTTGGACCTCATTTTCTATATTAAAAAATTCCTATAAATATTATACTTAAATGAATTTTAGAGACAAAATCAGAACGTATAAAATTTTGAAAAAATACACAATCAATTAAACTGTGTTGGGAGGCTCCACAAAAAAATTGATAATTTGTTGAGATCGGTTTCTATATTTAAAAAATTCTAGAAACGAAAGTAACTGATAGCGGTGTCATTTGGCATAATTTTTGGTATTCACGATGTTATTTTTTAGTGCATCACGAACGAAATGTTATTTCTCTGATTACATATCAATGTGATATCACTGAGCTATTTTTCTCTAATTTTGGAGTGTCTAAAATTTAGAAAGCTAAGAGATTTCAGCAGGTGGTGATTGCTGGCGTGAGGTGATTCTGGAATTCTGGAGGTGATTGATTGCTAGTGGCGGCTGGAGATTTGCTGGCCACTATTTGGGGGTCAACGTAGGTGAGATTTTGGGCATTAAGTGCTCAGGGGCTGGCGGCTACGAGGTGATAAGGTGCTAGGGGCGGCCGTATTACGTAATATGCTTGGGGCTGCAATATGTTGGCCACGGTTGGTTCTAGTACGGGGGTGCTCACGTGAAGTGCTAGTGGTGGCTTGATTTTTCCTGTACTTGGGAAGTGCTAGCGGCTGTACATGCCGTGAGGGCATTTCGTAGTCACAAATATAATGACCTAGCAATTAGATTTAATTCAAGCATTTTTCTACTCCCGTCGCTGCTCCCTCCTATATGTTGTGTCCTGCTTAGGTTGGTATGCTAAAGAATTAAGGTTTGTATTGTTTTTTCTTCTCACTTACTGGGAGAAGCTCTAGATAGTTTTCTGTTTTAGGCCTTGTTTGGGAGCACAGGGAAAGGCCGGGATCCCCGCCCAATCCCCTGGAGCAAAATCCCCGTGGGAATATTCCCCAGTGCCAGTGGTCTCGCTGTTTGGATCACTGTCAACGGCCCATTCCCCGGCTCGATCCCCCTCGATTCCACCGGGGAAAAATCACCGCGTCAAGACACAGGAATTATTCTCCTCGTCCTCCCGCATCGCCTCCCCTCCCTTCGCGCGCGCCCGCCTCCTCCTCCTCGACGCTCCTCCTCCTCGCATCCCTCCCACCCCATATCGGCCTCCTCCTCCCCCGCACCGCTCTGCCACCTCCTCCACGCCAGAGACTAGCCGCTCAGCCTCCTCCTCCTCCACGCTGCAGCCTTGCAATAAAGCCTTCGACCAGGATCCAAGACCGCCGGAGCTCCCTCCCAAGGTACATCTCCTTCACCACTCAAGCCCCCCCCACCGGCGCTCTCAACTCGGGCAGCCGTTGCTCCCCCCCAAATCGCATCTACAATTTTCTCCTCACTCGACTCCGGTTCATTCTTCTTGGAATTGTTCTAGGAGCATCGATTTGGGGGCCTAGCTATTCCATTGTGGTTAGGTTAATCTGTTCTAGATTGGTATGTGTACGCAATTTCTTATGAACAAAGTGCAGAATCTTTGTTTTGGGGTTGGTTTATGCGAATCTTCTGTGGAATTTGCCGTCTTACATGGTTCAACGAGCTAGTTAACTAGGATTCTTGCACTTGGTCTTCACAACTTTGTTGTAGACTTCCGTTGTGAATCCTTGATCGGTTGGTTTTCTGGAATCGATACATAATGTCTTTGTAGAATCAGGATATGGTGTTTGTCGATTTCATGTCATGTATGTAGCCCTCTTAATCTGGTTAAAGGACAAACACATGTTTTGCTAGTTCAGACCAAAAGAATCATAATTCATAAGGCATATGAGTGCTTACCTTCATTTTTTTATTTTTTGTGTTAAGAGGCAACAAATTTGCTCTTTAGATTCTTGTCAAAACAAATAAAAACCATAAAACTATAGTAACTTGCTGATGATCAAAAGTATAGTAAGGCATTGGTACCACTGCCCTGTATTTGTCAATCTCTGATCATAAGGTAGTGTGGCAATTTCATGATGCCTTCTCTTTTTCCTAATCTTGTCGGTTCATAAAGTGGTGTTCTCTGTTTATCCAGTTTGCTTCCATTTATTGTTGTGCTATACTGCTATTTGATCTGTGATGTTGGCACCTTGTCTTTTATTGGCTAGTTTGATACATGTCAGGGACCATTTTTTGTGTATATCGTTGATGTTGCATGATCCAGGTCCTCCAGGAGATAACATATGGAAAATGTATAATGCCTAAGGATTGATATGCCTATTCATAATTTCATATCTTGTCCAATATAGAGATATGAGGTAATTACATGTGGTTAGGGAGAGATGTACAATCTAGACATTATTTACATCCCTGTTTCCCTTAGTGCTTAGATTCCAAAATCATTCTAAAATCGAAAAATAACCACATTGTTCCACATGTGGAAGCATTATGTTAAGCTAGGCTAGCTATGCAGAGGTGAGACAAAGGAAGGACTTGCGAAGGAGTGAAAGGAGAGAATGGCAAGAAGATTTTACGGTTTTGGCTATACTCTTTCGAGACCACTCGCTATTTTGCGGTAGAGGATGAAACCATTGAAGAACCAACCATTCTTTTGATGCGTGTGTGAATCTAAAATTTTCGTAACATGCACTAGTTCCAAATATAATATTATAAAGCAATTACGATGAATTCTTGTGCAATTGCGAATCCTATTTGATTCATTTGCATGGCCTTCCTATATGCTAAGCGCTTTGTGATTGTTCTCGCTTGTTTTATTGTTCTTTTTGGTACATTAAATTGTTTTTTAAGTCCTCGGTTTCTACATGTGTTAACTTAGTTATCAATTGTTTTGGTACATTAAATTGTTTTTGTTAAGCCCTCGGTTTCTACATGTGTTAACTTAGTTATCCGATTGTTTTGTAGGTTGGTGCGGAGATTTGCATGTTGAAAACCCATGTGGATGACGCATCAAGTCGGTGGATGATCCTTCTACTTTGTTACGCTAGTCTATTGTTGCAATCTAGGTGTAGTTGTTAAGACTTATTTCATATATGTGGCATGTTGTTGGTGATTTTGTCCTCACTTTTGCTTGAACTTTGCTATGGCATGTGGATTTGAAATCTAAAAGCTGCAGACTTGTTTGAGTGGGCTCAGTAGTGGTGAATTTACGCTAGTCTATTGTTGCAATCTAGGTGTAGTTGTTATGGCGTATTTCATATATGTGGCATGTAGCCAAGACTTTTTGTTGATAACTCAAGTACACCATAGCTATTGTTTTGAATTTTATGATTTTTTTGAATTTTTTGAAAAAACATTCATGGCCGGGATTTTTATCCCTGTTGTTCCCAAATGGCAACAGGGATTTTATTCCCGGGCGGGAAGATTTTCCCAAGGGGTTGAGGGGGATTCCATATGTCCTTCAAAATTCCTCTTAGGATTTTCTTCCCTGGGAATTTCTCCCCTAGCATCCAAACAAGCCCTTAGAGAGGAATTCCTATCTTCACCGTACGCCAGTACAAGGAGAGGAGAATAAATTGCTTAGTCAATTTGCGAGGCATGAACTAAAAAGAAATAGCACTGGTGTTTGTCAAGAAGTTTTTTTTAAAAAGAGAGAGTTATGACATAAAATTTTTCTACAATCATTCACCCCCTCTTTGATTGTCATTAACGATCCTACAATAACATTCCTAATAGATAAGATCATGCCCCTAATAATAACTTGATAGATAAGGAATCCTAAAATAACCTATCTAACCAGCTATTTTTTTTATCCTATGAAACTCATAAACCATATATGGAAAACAATGTGCTACAGTACCATGTGCACTATTCACACAATACTGCAGTGTGTGTTATCGTTCATGCGCCACTACAGTACCTCGGGTGCCTATCGCCAGTTGAGCTGGCAACAGCCACGGTTTCCTGTCGCCAATTCAACTGGCGATAGGCATCTTGTCGCCAGCAGTTGGACCAGAGATAGGCAATAATTAGGTTCCTGTCGCCAATTGGAATGGTGACAAGAGCCTGTCGCCTCTTCTATTGGTGATAGGCACCTATATTTGTATTTGTTTTCGATTATTTATTTTTGTAATTATTTTTAAAATTAATATTATTTCCAAAAAAATTCGAAAAGTTGCGGTCTCAGAGGAATGAAACTACAGTAACACCTAGGTACGCCGCCTTCTACAGATACGGGGAAATCTAATTCAACACGATAAATTAGCATTTTCGTGGCATTAAGAGAAAAAGATTAGAGCTCTTTTATGATATACTCAATTTATTGTTGGTGATATGCCCTAGATGCGATCATAGAGATGATTGTATCATGTCTATGTTTATGAGTTATTGAATAAATGTTATTTTGTTTCTTGAATGAATCATCAGTCATATAGATTAACAAGTATGTGACTTGTTGGTGAAGCTCTTTAATTTATATGATGTCATTCTAAATGTATCTTTGGTCAGATGTCACTGGTTGAACACTAGTGACTCCACGACCAGCACATGTATTGATTGATGACCATGCTTTACCAGTCATGGATATAGGGATATCGAATCAATAATGTGAACACATGTTAGAGAATATGGTGTTGCATAGGCTCACCTTGAGACACTATTGAGATTGTTATGATTCTATGTGTCATCAGTTGGTCTTAAGCAATGATGATGTAAAATCCTTAGACCTAAGATCAATATGGTTTCCTACATGCGTAATAACACTATTAGGGGTTGACAAACGCTAATCCGTAACTAGGTAGTTATAAAGGTAGCTTTCAGATATGCTATGAAACATACGGAGGAATGTGACTAGTCGGATATGAAATTTGTCTATCTTAACATAACAAGAAAGATATCTTTGGACCCCTCGATGTGATCGGATAAAGAAAGTACATGGCCATGACACTAGTGGTCGAAGAGTTCAACCACATGAAGTTATCTGACACTCAATCGAGAAAGTATTGAACAATCCATAGATAACATAATATCTCACCTTGAGTTCAACTAGATATCGTGAGGCAAAGGGATAATACACGAGAAGGTCGTTAAGTTCGATCAGATACGGACTAGTCGTATGGAGATACGAGCTGGTCGTAGACTGATCAAACATAATCACTAAGTGGTCGAAACGTACTGGTAACAACTCGTGGTTGGAAAGGGTTTCCGAGCCACAACCGATTAAGCATGAACCTACAGGGTCACACACTTAACGGGTTGGAACAAAATGTGTTCGGATAGGATTCATCATGGACCCTATATAAGGATATGCACGAGGCTGTTGGTGATATACTTGAGTCGACGTGGGTTGCTCTATCGAAACCCTAACCGTCATCTTCTCGAGAGAGCCTTACCATGCGAGTTGGTGTTAGCACACCGCCGTGCGATGTTCCATTCCTAGACGTGTGAATATCGTAAAGATGCTGCTGTGATTGTTGTTGTGCTCAAAGACGATCCACAATTTCGCTAGGAATGCGATTGATCGACAACCCTGAAATAATCGACTGCGCTGAACGATCGATTACGACCACTTCATCGACATGCTCTTCGTTAGATCAGACTACTCCAACTCTTCATCCGCTGCACTACGCATCTGGTGGTAACGATCTATAATCTTCTACTTGCTTGGCTTCCTGATCTACATGATAGAATTTTTGAATTGTCAACTAGTATAGCCTACTAGTATCCCTTCATTTATTATATACTCCATTTGTTTTATCCAATGATTCAAATTAGCTAAGATTTAATTATACTACACCAGATAGTATGAGTAATAGATTCCCAGAGGTAGAAATGTAATTGCTTATATGTGGATCATGTGGCACAAGAGCAATATTTTCAATCCTAATTGAAAAAATCCATAATACCGTCACAAAAAAATTATAAATATAAAGAAAAGTCGATTATGCCTTTAACAAATCAATGATTAAATTTGATTTATACTACCATATACTACTAGTAAAATGTACCATAATTTTTTTTCAAAGATTATTATTGTTGCAGTACTCGCGCGTTGCTAGATTTTAAAGCAAGCGCATCAAACTCTAAATAGGGACTAAATCACTGACACTTCAATACCCTGAAAAAGCATACCTCGTATACACCTGAAAAAGCAAATGCTCGAACTGGGCCAACACGATATGCCCTGCAAATCCCAGCTACCACAGGGCGCTAACACACTACACCTCCTCAAGAGTCCTCGTCCTCCGAGGGGTTGGCCAGAGCCAGCTCCTCTGAAACGTATGCCAGCCCCTGCATCAGCCTCACGACCTCCGCCGTGTCGTCGAGGTAGTACTTGGCCTTGCTCGGCGTGCGACCGACGGTGCAGGCAAAGACCTCTGCTGTGGATGCCAGCGAGTCTCCGCAAGCAGCGCTGGTGATGAGCTGAAACATGTCCTCGTCGGACCGGTCGTCCCCGATGCAGAGGACAAAGTCGGGGCACAAGCCCCTCCCCTGCATAATCGCCATCAGGCGTCGTGCCACCAGGCCTTTGCTCACACCCTATTAAGGCAAGAATCTTGTGAGTGATGAAGCTTGGTTTGTGGGAAGAAAGTGAAGAAATGAAACGAGAATGAGACTTTACCTGCGGTTTAACTTCAACAGAGTTAAAGGTACTCTTCACTGAGACCGGTTCGTTCGTGAGTACACTCTCGAGATGGTCAACAAGCTCCTTAGCTTGGCATGATCCGAAGTCAGGGTCTGCGTCCTCGTAGTTCCAGACGAGCACCGTCTCCCTGTTCTCGATTCGTGAACCATCCGTCGTCTCGCTGTAGAGGCTCATAACAGGCTCTGCAATCTGCTTCCAGCTGCAGTCTGCAGCGGCAATACAGGTCTTCCATTCTGCATCCCTCTTGTCCCTATTTTAAGTAGGACACATTTTAAGAATTAGACAGTTTTGAATGATGCTACGATAGGTCATGTTGAACTTCGGAGTGGTGCCCCATGGCAACTTAAATTTCAGTGTTGAACATGCTGTTTCATTAATGTGTTTCTATTGAACTTTTTATCAATTGTTAGTTAACATAGTGAAGCGTTTATCCATAATATGACACCATGTTTTACTTTCTATAATGATGTAGATCCTAATCGCATACTAATCTTTTACTTGGTCCTTGTTATATTTTACAAGTTAGAACTTAGAACTAAGTTAGAAAACAAGGACAGGAAAAAAAGGAGCTCTTTTACGGTACCTACAAAAATCCGTGGACCGTCCATTCTTTCCAATCTAGCGGATTAGATTAGTTACGATTTGATTATACTTCCCCATGAAGTATAAGGCAATAGAATTCGCTTAGGGGCAAAGTTGTAACATGTCCAATCAAACAAAGTCATTAGCGGAACAATTGGGTTAACGCACAAAAACTTCCAATCGCAGCTTTCCTTCTCTTGTTCTTCTCCAAACTCGGTGCTAGCCTGCTGCCATGTCGCCAAACCTTTTATCTATGTCACGTGGTAATTTAAACCAAAAAAAAAATTGTTTCACAAGACATACATATTGTGTTCGTTCAAACTTCGGTGATGCAATGAGCCTTTGATCCTTGCAATGCTCTAGGCAGTAGGTAGAGGATTTTTTTTTGACGCGAGGTAGAGGAATTGATAACAATGGCAGATTGTATTATCTACATGCGGGTAAGAAGATAGCGGAGAGACTATAGAGACATGGAGAAGGGAAGGTAACTAATTCTCCGCTGAATTATTGGGGTTAGTGGACACGTGCCCTAGGGTGATTGGCACCACACCTAATTACGTTTCCAATATGCATGGCTGTGGCTGGGCGAGTTAGTATGGCATCGGCGGCTTGCACAACTAATGCGATTTGGTTAGTTGTGATTAGAGATATTTTAGGAAAACATTGTCAACACAAAGTCTATATTGTCCCTTGGAAATAAATGGTCAAATTTAATTTATACTACCACCATATACTTACTACTCGAATGTATTGTAAAATTTCTATAAAAAAATGATCTCTGTTTGTAATTCTGTATGTTTGAGCCCTGACCTGAGTTTGCAAGAATACACATAAGAGCAAATCAAACGTTAAGCACATACCTCAGGAAGTAGCCGTGCTCAGCTGCCATCCCAAGGTTCTCACAAGGGAACCACTCGTGGAGTTGGTGTCGGTCGAACCCGCTGCAAAGCAACACCACATTGTTCTTGTCCCGGCACAAGCTGTTCAGTATCTCGACCGATTTGGCGGTTGGGCTCTTACTAATCGCCTGCGGCATCAGCGTGCCATCGTAGTCCAGCAGAATCGCACGTGTCCTTGCCCTCCTGTAGGCCAGAACAATGTGCTCCATGGCAAGTTTCCTAAAGCTCAGGTCAAGCGAGACCACTCTAAACCTCAGGCCAAAACCAATTCCCCAGCACCGCCGCTGCGCGTGATCCTTGCAGGTCCTCTCAAGGTCCTGCAGGAAGCTGTTAGCCCAGTAGCTGACGTCGTGGGTGCTCACGTAGCGGTAGTGCTTGTCATGGCGCATGTTCTTCTCCTTCTCGGACAGCACAAGGGCACTCTCCATCGCATCGGCCACGGCCTCGATGTTCCATGGGTTCACCCTGATGGCGCCGCTCAGCGATGGGGAGCACCCGATGAACTCGGACACCACCAACATGCTCTTCTTCTCTTCCGGATTGCTCAGCCACAGTATGCTGTCCAGCTTCTCATTGCCTTGCCGGGAGACAATGTACTCATAGGGGATCAAGTTCATGCCATCGCGGACCGCCGTCACCAGGCACACCTCAGCAATGACATAGTACGCCACGCGTTCATAAAACTGCAATGGCTGATCGATCAGCACCACTGGCTCATACCCCGGCGCACCATACGCCTCATTGATCCGCCGCACCATGGCATCCGTCTCCGCCCGCACCTCCTCGATGTCCTTCCCCCGGCCCCGCGCCGGGTTCGCGACCTGCACCAGCACCAGCTTCCCCCGCCACTCGGGATGCTCACGCAGCAGCTCTTCCATGGCGAGCAGCTTAAGACTGATCCCCTTAAAGATGTCCATGTCGTCGACGCCCAGCATGACGATCCTCCCCTTCCCCGAGTACGTCTCCATCAGCTCAGCCACCTTCGCCTCGGTCTCTGGCAACCCGAGCACTGTCTTGAGCTGCCCCATGTGCACCCCGACCGGCAGGATCTTGATGCTTACCGTCCGGCCGTAGTACTCCAAGCAAATGTGCCCCCGCTTCGACTCGTACGACAGCCCCAGCATCCGGCCGCAGCAAGACAGGAAGTGGCGGGCGTAGTCGAAGGTGTGGAACCCGATGAGGTCCGAGTTCAGCAGGGCGCGCAGCAGCTCCTCGCGCATGGGCAGCGTCTTGTAGATCTCCGACGACGGGAACGGCGAGTGCAGGAAGAAGCCAAGCTTGATGCGGTTGAAGCGCTTGCGGAGGAAGGTGGGGAGAACCATGAGGTGGTAGTCGTGCACCCACACGAAGTCGTCGTCCGGGTTGATCACCTCAAGAACCTTGTCGGCGAAAATCTTGTTTGCGGAGACGTACGCCTGCCATAGCGCGCGGTCGAAGCGGCCGCCGAGGTCGGGGGAGAGCGGCAGCATGTAGTGGAAGAGCGGCCAGAGGTGCTGCTTGCAGAAACCGTGGTAGTAGCGCGCGGCGATGTCGGGGGGCAGGAACGCCGGGACGCAGTTGTACGATTCGAGGAGCACCTGCGCGACGGCGTCCTGGTCGGCCGGCGGGATGTCGTCGCGGAGGCAGCCGATGTAGATGAATTCCATGGTGGGGGACGACGAGGAGTGGTGGAGGTGGCGGAGGAGGGAGTCCTCGTCCCAGGAGAAGGTCCATGGCTCGGACGGCGACGACGGGCGGTGAACTCGGATAGGGAGGTGGTTGGCGACCACGATGGTCCGCGGGCGCGGCGACGGGGACGGCGTTGAGGGGGACGCCGGGGAGTCGTCAATGAGCCCCGCGGTGGTCACCACGCGCGGGAGCCGCCGCCGGAGCGCGCCGAGCGCGGCCAGCGCCGGCGACTGATCCGCCGCGCCGGTGGCCAGGTCCAGGAGGTTGGAGTAGGAGCGGGATACCATGGCTGCCTGGTTCTTGCAAGGATTTGAGTCGGAGTTTCGGATCAATGATTTGGGATTTTGGTGGAGGAAGCACAGTTCTTGGTGGGGAATCCTAGAATGGTGACGAGTTGAGGCAAGCAAGAATTGAGGGGTGGTGCTTCAATTAGCAAAGAACGGAGCCGATGCTTTGGCACACTGTTCCTAACAGTAGAGTTCCAAACTCGCAGCACTGGTTTTGGGTGAAGTGGTAAAACCTGTCTGCTCACTGTATCTTGAGTGGCCCTTTCCTTCTTCTTGGACTGATGGACTCGGAGTTTTTTTTATTATCTAAATGGTACTATTTAAAGTGGCATCATTAAAAGTACTGCTCTCACAGTTGTAATTACAAAAATAGCGCTCTCGTCTGTTCGGCCACCGAACAGACAAGCCATGAGCTGACACGATCTTGTAAGTTCTAGAGGGCTGAGAAAGTAAAATGCAAATTTATAGAGCTAAGTGGCACAACCTCGTAAGTTCATGAACCTATAGTGCAATTTTCTCTAAGTTAAAACACCAAGAATGTAACTGGCTGTACTAAGCCAAAAAAAAAAGATCGAGAATTCATCAACACTACGCAGTGTTTGTATCAAAATGAACACCGCAAGAACAGAAAGAGAAAAAAAATGAATTGACTCCAGTCACATATCGAAACCATATACTGCCTAGATTATTATAGGGAAAATTGGCTCAATAGCATCGCGTTCAGCCGTATTTAGATGAATGACATTTCGTTTGTGAGGCAGTGCATAATAACATCGCAAACAATAGAAAATACTAGGAATGACATTGCTGTCAATTTGGCACCTGTTAGTCGACGTTGCACAAGTAAAAAGACATATATGCCCTTTCTTTCTTCCTCCTCCTTTATTTCTTCTTCCTTTGCCTCTACCGAACACCAGCGCCGCGCCGCCAAGCCCTCCTCGCCGCCGCCTGCGATGCCCTCGCCTGCCCCTCCGTCGATGCCTCCTTTCTCTCTGCGCTCTCCTCCCACGCCGTGCTAGCCTCCCTCGCCCGCGACGCCCTACTCCCCTCTCACGCTGTGAGCCCGAGCAGCTCTGCCCACGACATCGCCTCCCCAAGTTGCCGCCCTTGCCAATTCTTGCGCATCACCATGCGTTCCCGAGCTTTCTCCACCGTTTCCCCATCTCCATTCGGCCAACCCACTACCGTGGAGCACCCCCGCCGCCCCTTCTTCCCCACCGCCGGCCACCACCACCTCGAACCATGTCGAGACCCCGGATATGCAGTCTCGGGACCCTCTGTGTATACTAAACTAGTCCCATGATCAGTAGTTAGTTCACATAGTTGCAACATAGATGAAATCATATCCACACAACAGAATTAATGATGAAGCAGACAATTAATATTACTTAACAGCAAAAGGGACCTTACGGTCAAGGTTTTTATAGAGCTTTGCCACGCCTGGCTAAAGTTAATAGAGTACAACTTGTAGCAGCGAACAAAACAACTCGTGGAGGCCATCCGACATGCCCACAAGCAATCGAGTGGAGGACGTGGCCTAGTCCGCATGGTCTTCGAAGTAATCCTCATCGTAGAACTCGGTGCTCCCTGGCTCCTCTTCGACAACTGATCAACAAAGGACGTATAGCCGTGAGTACATAAAGTACTCAGCAAGTCGTAGGGAACAATATGCGCGTAGTATTCATGCAAGGCTTGACAAGGATGGCTTTATGTTTCATTTACAGAAGGCAATATTGACAGTAAATACAGCAAGTAGGTCGTAAAGCACAATTTAAAAGATCAATACGTAGGTAATCAAGTTCTTTGAAACAACTCATGAACACCATGTTCACTTCCCAACCAACGACCACGACCAGATCACTTCCCACGACCAGATTTTGAGAAAAGCTACCCCTCATGTGAAATCACCAGGCATTGTCCATAACCGGGGACATGAATATTCGAATAGTTTTACACTCTGCAGAGGTTGTACAGCTTGACCCACAAGAGATAATCATCTTATATTATCCGCCCACACACTTCCAAGGTGTGCGACTAAGAGATTATCACAAGGCCTTTACAAAGCTCCGTTTTGACTTGGTTCTGCTCACTAAGGTTTCGTCACTCTGGACCCCCTCTTGCGCCATGTGAATCCCTCCGTAAACTCGGAGATCACACCACCACGACAGAACCGACCCAAATATTGCTAATTAGTTGGCCAAGTCCACCCCATCCTAGCCACGTGGTTGTACGGTATGGCCCAGATCAATAGTGCACAAAGTTAAGTCCTTAGTGGTTACTCAGGCGAGACTACCTCATCCCAATGTGCTTCCTGCACCCACCTTCACTACCGACCACTCGTCTGAGTATAAATAATTTTTGTTCAATCTGGCCAAATGGCAAACCTTGCCATGGCACAACAATTTTCAATAACAATGGCCGCACCACAATTCCATATATCATTAAGTCAAATTACCATCATTGAATCATGTGATCGAGAGACATCGCATAACTAAAAGCAGGACTAAGCATAATACGCACCCATGTTGGCATTACAATAATGTCCAACTAAGAATACCCAACCTATGGTGTCCAAGTGTACATGTCAACATGTCAATCACAATTATTCAAGGAGTCATACTATCGAGTAGGTATTTAGCTATTTCCCAAACCATTTTTTATACAACTAGCCATGCATGTTGATACAAAACAATATAATTTTATAAACTGGGTACGACATGATCAAAGGTCTACGACTTGCCTTCGTTGAAGAGTTGAGATTCTTCGGTCGAGGTCGTCAGGTCCAAGAACTCTTTGGAAACGCTGGAATCTATACGTGCGAAAAGAACCGAATAAATAAAACAACTTCAAATAAAATCCAGAAATTGCCAAATTAGAACCAAAAGAAAGGTACTAAATTTAGAGGTTTTTAGATATTTGAATCACTCGAATCGGAGCTCGAACGAAGGAGAACGAGCCCTCGAAAGGAGGTTCAACTGGTCGGAAGACTTCGACTACCTGGTCAAAAGAGGTTTGACTACAGGTGATCGGAAGGAAGGATTCAACTACTCAACGTGGTCGAAAGAAGGAAATGATTCGACTACTCGGCGTGGTCGAAAGAAGGAAAGTATTTGACTACTCGACGTGGTCGAAAAAACATGAGAGAGAACAAGGCACAGGAAACTCACCAGGACCAAGAGAGAGACTGGAGGAGGGGGCTGGAGGAGGTCGGCGAACGACAAATGGTGGTCGAAGAAGGCACGGCGCTCGTGAACTCTTCAAGCATTTAAACTTGCAAAGACGGCTAAACGGGAAGAGAGAGAGAGAGAGAGAGAGAGAGAGAGAGAGAGAGAGGGAGAGTTGAGGAAAAAGCAAGAGGAGAGCGAGGGCTCCCTGGTGCTCTATTTATAGAGGAAAGAGGAGGAATCGGGCGACAAGATGGAGCGGTGGGATTCGCAGAGACAACGACATTTAATGCGCAGACGACATTTAATGCGTGTGGTGCTACAGAGACAACGACATTTAATGTGCACGGCGCTACAAAAGAGAGAGAGAGGGAGAGAGGGAGGGAAAGACGCACCGAGACGAGGGTGGTCGAAAATGAAAGGGTGGTCGCAACCGAGAGGTAGTCGAAACCAAGAGGGTGGTCGAAACCGAGAGGATGGTCGACACCAAAAGGCTGGTCAAAAACAGGAGGATGGTCGACACCAAAAGGCTGGTCGAAAACGGGAGGATGGTCGTGACCAAAAGGATGGTGTGGCGGGATTCGCAGGGAAAGGGACGGCCGACGGGAATTCAGAACAACAGAGAAAGGGGATTTTAAACACCAAAGAACTCCAACAAACTCAAAATAAACCAAATTCGAATTAATTGAAGTTTGATTAATTCATATTAAATCATTTTTGATTTTTCCTAAAATCTCCAAGTTAAGCTTTGGCAATTCAACAAAACCAAATGGTTATTTTTATTTTGAAAATTTCAAAAACTCTTGAAAATTGGGATGTTATAGACCACCCCTGGCTTCCCCGAGTCACCTGGCATGACCCATTTGTCGACGTTGTGGCTATGCTCACGCCACCTCCTAAAGGAAGCCATCAGAGCATCGTTGTCGCCATCCTCCCGTGAGCCCGAGTTGCCGCCGCTGCCAGCACCGCCGCCGTGCCATTCCACCCGCGACGTCGCCTCCCCAGGACGTCGTCGTTCCATTTTGCCCATCACCCTGCCTCCCCTCTCTACTGCCGCCACCTAACCGAGCTACCACCCTGGTGCTTTGTTTCCCTTCGTTCTCCCTCTCTTTCTCCCTCACTCAATGACAAGTGGTCTCCACATGACAAGAGGGGTAAAACGGGTATTAAAATTATATTATCTCACATCGTATACCCCTTGCTGTTAAAGAAGATGAAAAATGTGACAGCAGTATTATTTGCAAGATTTTAGGTTGTTTGCGTCATTTCACAGTCGACCTTGATTTGGATGTTATTTTTCTAAATACCGACGATTACAATGTCACTAAGCTAATTTCATATGCTCTCTTCCCAAAAGAGTATTGCTTCTTAAAGCTAATAGGATAAAATTGTACCAAACATACATAATACATTTGAATGTCTGATGCAATCCAAATTTATACATAAATAAACAAGAGACAAAGCGCGAATGTAAAATAAACTTAAGGTAGTACCTGGTTAATGAACATAACAGTCCAAATGCCTATAAATACCTGCGAGTAGCAATCTGTGGAACAAAAGTAGCTAAATTAGTGAGACAATCAGAAAATTGTGACTAATTACAAACATTGAAATGAAATGGAAGTAGGGAACATACCACAAAATCGCTAGCTATGACTAGGTCATCCGGATTAAGATCAATTCGAGGCTTATTTGATTGAGTTGTGCTCTCATTGGTTCAAGGAGTAATACTTGCATTTGGTTTGTTGGAGAAATAATTATGCAAAGTTCAATTGTCCATCTTTTATGAATCTACAATAAATTGTATGTAATCCATGAGTAATAAGTATCTACAATAAATTCACAACATCATCTCAACATTCTAGTTTTTGAGTTTGTAAGTTATTTCTAAATTAGCAATCAATCATCTCAAAATTCATAACAACATCTCAACATTCTATGGGCCACTGAGTACTGATCCTACTTTAATTAGCATTTAGCAATCAATTTGAGTTTATTCCTACAATCCTACTATTCGGCTATTACCATATTCGGTATTCAGTAGAGCTTTACCTCAACAGTCAGTAGCAGCACGCTCGCACCGCAACACGCCAGTAGCTCAGCACCTCAACTCCTTCACAAATCATAAGTTCACAACCTCCTCAGTCCTCAAGCGTCCTCAAAGCCAGGCTCGAAGGATCAAAGCTCACACTCTTCCTCTTCGACTCTTCCTCACGCGCCTATGCCTTCCTCAATCCTCTTCCTCCTTCGGCCTTCACCACTGGTGCCTGCTGTGTGCCGGCGTCAGCGGCTCGCCCTCGGCCTTCGCTCGCACCTAGCCGTGGTGGCCCTAAGCCCCCAATCGCTAGGGCCTAGGCGGCTAGGCCACTTGATTGCAACTCACTTCACTGCGCTTGCCCTAGGCCCCAATTGGTCCCTGCTCGTGGCTCGTCGCCTCGTCCCCGCCGACCGCCATCGCCGTCGGCAGCGCGTGCCTAGCCGCCCAGGTGAGGCTGTGAGTGGGGATTTGGGGAGTGTGGATGGGGAATTACGAATTCGTGAATGGGGATTTGGAGGAGTGGGGGAATGGGGAATTAGGGATTTGGGGAGTACGAAAATAGGCCTATGATATTGGATTGTGGAAAGAATGTGGCCCAAACGGCCCAAATAACCTTACTTGAGTTTCTTCTTCCTGAGTTCTTCGAAGCTTCGTTCTCCTTTCCTTCATGGCGCGGCACCTGCTGCAGTGCTGCTCCGGGCCTCCGGTGGCGGTGCTCCCTTCCTTCCTTCATCAAGCCAGCCGGTGCTCTGTGCAGATGGGGAACCGGAGAAGGAGATGGTGGCGAGAGGAGTTCGAGGCGTGGTAGAGTAGGCAAGTGCGCCGCGCCAAGAGCGCGGCAAGTACATCCGCCACTAGATCCGGGCACTTCCATAGTCACAATCCTCCTAAGCTCTCACCAAGGAAAAACTACAAAGTAGTGTAGTACTACTAATTTTAGATTGGCAGCAGGGAATCTTGATCAATTCTCAATCTATCCCCGGTCAAAACATGGAGATGCCCCTCGCATTTGGTTGGAGACATCGGACATATTTAGTGCGAGCTTTTTCTGTGCTTCCCGAATGTTTCATCCAAGTGGATTCCATTTCCAGTGCACAGACCCGCAATGACCATTCTGCCCCTGGCAGTTGCCCTATTAACCGAGACACGATATGATGCGAGCTGTCTACAGAGGCAGAAAGTGGAGTCGAGTCGGGGAGGGCATGTGGCGAGCGGGGAGCCGTCCTCCACGCGGCGACAGCGACCCGGCACTGTACAAAACTAAGTTGTCGTCCTAAAAAATTATAATATTGGTCACGGTCGATAAAAAATTCTGAATTTAAATTTACGGTATAGTATGCTTGATTGTGTAAACATTTAATTTGCGAGATAATTTCAAACTTATAAAATTTTAAAAAAATTACATAATCAATTATACGATGTAAACAGCGTTCAAAAAACATCGTAATTTTTGTACCTTATTTTGTATATTTACAAATTCTACAAACAATATACTTAAATGAATTTTGGAGACCAATTTATAATGGATAAAATTATAGAAAAAATACACAAGCAAGAACTCTGTATCGGGGGGCTCCACAAAAAAATTCGTAGTTTTTTTTAATTCATTTACTATATTTAAAAATTCTTAGATTCATATCGCCAGTTCAACTGATGACAGGAACCTCTCCTCACTGTTCAGGGTCTTTGTCGTCAGTTCAACTGAACTGACAATATAAACCTATTTTTATAATTTTTTAAGGCGAATATCTAGTTTTGTAAAAAAATTCAAAAAATACTATTTTTTTAAAAAAAATCCCCGTAGTATTAGTGATAGTGGGGCAAGCACTGTACGCGCCTGTGGCCACCAACGCTGCCCGTGCCTGCGCAGCCGCCCCCGCCAAAAACGGCGAGCGCACGACACAGATTCTATGACTGTTCCTGCTAATCTCATTTGGAAAAAACATATCATCACAATTCGGAACCTGTTCCAACGATAAGAATCGCTGCTCTGTTCGCGGCGGAGGTACCAAAACCAGGAATATCACGTGATATATCTTACGATGTTATGCTGTGCTGCCTATGTATAAAGTTTTTTTTAAAAATTCTTTAAAAAATCGGAGATATTGAGAAAGATATATTCTACACCCATGTAAAATTTTAAGATTAAACTCAATCACATTGGAAAGATACGAGGTCGACATGCAACAAAAATGATCCGTGATGAATAGTGAAAATTACTATTGATGCAGAATTTGTTTTTTTGATATCTCCCAAATCCAATCGACTTGAACTCAGAGATTTATATGGCTATCAAATACGTCCTCCCATACATCTCTGAATTTCTTAAAACTTCTATGTATAGGTAACACGAAGGTAATATCGTAAGGGGATGCTATCAAGGATTTTCTCGTCTCAAAACGTTGTTCCGTTAGTGTCCAACCTGATGACCAATGCTCTTCATATCAGCATCATCGTTGGAAGGGCACAAAGGGAATTGTTGTCGCCAGAAAAAAAAAATCCAAAACTACAGCACTGTGGCCCCGTTTGGAACAGCTTTGGCTTCCGGCTTCCGCCCAGAAAAGCCGGAAGCCGTTCCAAACGGTCGGCTTTTCGCAGCCGTTTTCGCCGAAGCCGGAAGCCACGTCAATAGGAGAAAGCCAAAAGCTGGAAGCTACAGCAACTTCCCATCACCTCTCTTCTCTATTTGCCCCTCGAGCTCACTGGTATTTACCTGCGGCTTGCTATCGCATAAAACTCCCCACCTGACCCAACCCTAATCCCCGCACCCCGCTCCCTGAGCCCCTCATCTGCCTCCTCCCGCGCCCTTCCTCCTTCTCCCCACACGGTGCCACCCTCCCCCCTTAGCGACGTCAGCGCCCTTCCTCCTCCTTGAGCCGCCCTCTCCTCCCCGAGCCGTCACCCTCTCCTCCTCCTTCTCCCCACACGGCGCTGCCCCTCCCTCTTCCTCCTGCGCAGATCTGGGCTCCTCCCTAGTCGTGAGCCACCGGCAGCCTCCTCCCTTCCCCTTCTCATGCGCTGGCTCATGCCGCCGCCGCCCTCCTCCCCCGAAGCGGCACCTCCTCCCGCGACTCCCGTGCGCCTCCTCCTCCCCCACTACCGCCGTCCTCCTCCACCTCGTCTCCTCCTCTGGCTCCATCCCTGACCATCCCCCGGTGCCTCCAGATCTACATCGCTCAGCCTCCCCCTCCCTCTCGTCGGGCCTCCTTCTCCCCCACGCCGCTCGGCCTCTTCCTCCCACACCGGCCCCCACCTCCTCTTGCGCCGCCCCTCTTCCTCCTCCGGTGCCGGCCCCCACCTCCTCCCGCACCAGCCCTTCTCCTCTTCAACAATTTGTTGTGCAAAAAACATGGTTCACTCATTCTTTGCATCATTGTCATGGTTGTACAATCTCCATTTGCAAGCTTGTTTGTGTGTTATCCATTTTGATGATCGAGATGGTAACTATCTACCTTCCAATTGCACACTGAAACAATTCATGCATTCAATTGCTAGTTGTTAATTGCTAGTTCCTTGCTGCCGTTCTTGCTGGCAGGTGACACAGACATGCCAATTAAGAGGAGTTGCATCAGGTTTAGTGTAGGATTTTTATCCATGAATCCATGGAAATGTTGACTTGTGCTTGCTATTACTTGTCTGCTTGTCCATGGAAATATTGACAGTGTATTTGTGCATGAACCGAAATCTCAAACTAGTTCATCATTTCTTGAGTAGCTTTGTTAGACTCATTAATACAATTTTATTTGTCATAATGTCAAGTATATCCGGTAGACTCCATTTTGAAGCTATGTTTGCATTTCAGGGCATGCATGACAACTTGTTATTGTTGATAGTTACAAATCAAATTACATATTGATATTAGATCAGTTAGTATATCATCTTTAATTTATTGCATGATTGGTGCATACTTCCATGGACCTTGATGCCCTGACTCATGTAAATAAGAATAAATTCATTCTTAGTAATTTGTCAGCATGCATGTGGGCGTTGTTGTACTTTTAATGGTGCATACTTACATGGACTTTTATGCTTTGATCATAATTTTGAATTCTTCTCTACTACCTTACTATGGACCCTGATTCCCTGATTATCTCATCGTCTAATTACCATGACAATTCTCACCCACTGAGATTGGTGAGTTTAGTGTGACACTGGATTTGCTTGTTTGCTGTACTATGGAATTGGCTATGTTAATATTTCCATTTTACAAATCCAATTACAATGCTGATCTAACATCTGGACAAATAACTGAGTATTCATGGCAATTATATGTTCATTTGATTAGCTAAACTTCCTGTCAAATCCAATTGCAATGCTGAGTCAAATCCAACTGTATCCTTTTTTGTATACCATTGCTTCTTAATGTTTGCTCTTTTCCCTTCTTTTTTCTTTGTTATTTCTTTATTTTTTGGGGTATGTGTGAGGGTGGGGGTGCCTAACACCGCCGATGCCGATCCCAAGCCCGGAAAAAAGTGGAGGGGCATGAATTATTCAAAGTTTGTTGTGATCACTTCTGTCTGTTCGCTGATGATGGCTAGTAGGAATAAATAGGAGCTATATGTTTGACTTGTTGCTGATGGATGTGATTTTTTTGTGTAATAAATTGCTCATTGTTGATAGTCGCATGTAAAATTTTATTTTGTGGGCTTGTTGCGTTGTAGTTATTTTAGATGATTCAAATTATGCTTCTACTCTTTGGAAGATTGTTTTATCTCTCATATATATTGTGTTAATTGTTGTCAAAAGCAATCAATTGCGTTAATTACGGTAGTTGTCATCAAATGCGATAAATTGTGTTAAATGCGGTAATTGCGGTAGTCGTCGTCAAATGCGATCAATTACGCTCATTGCGGTATTCGTCATCAAATACGACCAATTGCCCTAATTCCGGTCGTAGTCGTTAATTATCATTAAATGTCATCAATTGCAGTAGTTGTCAATTGTGCCAGTTGTTCATTGTCTTTAAATGCCGTTAATTGCGTTTAGCGTCATTAATAGTCATCAATTATCACTAAATATCGTTAAATGTTGTTAATTGCGTTAAACAGCATCAAATAAGCCATTACTGTCCTCATAGGCATTTTAGACATTTCCCATCTCGAAAGTTGCAGCTAGCCTACCTAAAAGCCAGACAGTTAAATACCAAACCAGAAAAGTCCAGCCATTCAGCCCGCAGTCGGAAATAGCTGCAGCACAGTCGGAAGCCACTTTTCAGAAAAACCCAGCCGTTCCAAACACCCCTTATGTCCATAAGAAGGGTGCAAAGATCAAGCACAAAGTGGACCAAGTTGTGCAAGTCCATGTGACCAAAATCAGCGCGAAGATGTGAAACCAACTGAGATCATCGCTTACTATTGGCCTTGTGCCAAATCTGGGTAGCAATAGGGAAACCAATACCCAACTATCATCGTCATCCAAGTGTCGTACAGTTGCTCCATGTTGGTTGATCAAACTGTAGTCTGCAGTGAAGCAACTCGAACCTTTCCGTTTCTTTTTCTCGAAAAGAAGGGAAGCAACTAGGCATGCAACACACAAAGGGCACTCAAGCGTATGTAGTGCTTCGGTCCAAGTCTCCATGAGGATTTTCAGGCACAAGACGTGTGATGCGTGCAGTGTTTTGGATTGGTTTCAGCAGGTTGGGCCTCATTGTCAAGGTTTGGGTCAGATCGGTTGATACAACTGACATGATGCCACGGTCATTCTTTTCTTGTGGAGATCATGTGGTATAGTCCTAATATTAATGTTGAATAATTCTCATCGGTGATTGACGATCAAAACTTCAGTTTAACAAATTATTGGATTTGTTGTAAGCTTTTGGGTGGTCTGACCGGTTGTGGCATCAAACACTTGTGTGGGAGTGTTTGAGGGTGTGTCCTAAGTGCCATTGATAATGGAGACTGGAGGCAAAATTAGATAGAGTTTTATCGAAAAGTCCAGAGAGGGTGTTTCCCGGAGTTCGGAAGTGGTCTAACCTACTGTTAATTGGCGGTCAGACCGGTGGGTGATCCGCCCGGCGTGGCTGGGGTTTAGAATGGCGACGGTAGCGATCAGATCGTCCAGAGCGTGATCATGCACAGTGAGCTGTGGTGATTTCACAGTTTTTGCCAAAGTCATGAGATTCAGTGCATATGTGTTGCATGATGCATGTTTTGGCTAACGTGAGTCAAGTTACGAGGAACTTGTGCTCGGAATCGATTTCTTAGTCTATTTTTGTGCAGGTGACTTGGAGTTGACGAGGATGTAATAATCCTCAATTAGCTATTTACATATAATTGCCATTATAGTTAGTATTATCTTCATATTACTTATAAGTATACCCCTTATTGTTTATAATTTGGAAGCTTTCGTAAGCCTTTTTACGACTAGTCCATAGTCGTAAGCCTTTCTACGACCACCTTGTGGTCGTAATGCTTTCTACGACTAGGTCGGCTATGACCACCCCATAATCGATAAAGCCTACAGACATGTGGGCCCAATCGATTAGGGACTCTTATACGGTGCCTTCAATACATAGAGCAGTTATATACACAGTTATTCTTAGGAATAATTGTATGAATTATGCCTCCGTCCTTGATATAACTGCCACACGACGTGGAGTGTAGTTTCTTCTAACAATAACAACCATCAATGTGTTCATTTCATCAAGCGTAGAGGTGCCTCTTAGTATGGAGTAACTGTCACCCCTTCACATGCTATATAAGGGCTAAATCAGTGGACAGAGCGGACAGACAATCGGGGTTAGTCGTAAGAGATCATCGAGTCTTTATTTGAGTGATTTCTTCCCGATTGTAAGAAGTATACTAAATACAAGAACACAAGAGTAGGGTTGTTATTCTCCCAGGAGAAGGTCTGAACCTGTTGTTGATGACAAGATTTAGCATTTTTAAAAAGGGGTTTAAAGACCTCTCGGGAGGTTTCGATTTTCAATGCGGTACGACCGATGTGTTCCTGGTGGTAGTACCACATGCTATTTGGATCACATTTGGTTTTTGTTGAAGTCATAGTTTTTAGCAAGTAATAGCCAAATCGGTAGTACCAGCAAGATAAGCGCAGAACTACCTCTCGGTGGTACTACCATAATAATCAAATGATACTACCTCTAAGCGGTATTATCAAGAATAATGCTGTGTACTACCGCAAGATGTTTGATCTGAGTAGATTCTTGATGACGTCTGATTAAAAATGGACGGTCCAGATCATTGTGAACGTTCGGACCGTCCGAGCGTAAAGGGACTTATGAGGCGTTCGATTGAAATCCAACGGCTCAAAAGCAGGTGAACGTTCGGACCGTCCGAACGTAAAGAGACTTGTGAAGCGTTCGATTGGCCATTTCAATCTGGATCGTCCACGTGGCAAAACACGAGTTTTTGAGGTCTTTTGAAGCATTTCAGTAACGCGGTAGTTCTACAATATGAAGCGGTACTACCGCTCAAAGGTAATACCGCATGTTTAATGGCGGTAATACCGTTTTCTTGGATCTACTGCTTAGCGGTACTACCGCACATATGCAAAGGTACTACTGTAGGTCACTTGATTTGAAATGGATTCTTGGTGACGTCCGATTGAGATCGAATGGTCCAAATCATTGTGAACATTCGGACCATCCGAACGTAAAGGGATTTGTAAAGTGTCCGATTGAAATCTAACGACTTAAAAGCAGGTGAACGTTCGGACCGTTCTAAAGTAAAGGGGCTTGTGAAGCGTTCGATTGGCCATTTCAATTTGGGCCATCCACGTGGCAAGGCGTGTATCTTTGAAGCTTTGAAATCTTTTCCGTGGAGCGGTAGTTCTGCGATGTGAAGCGGTATTACCGCACAAAGGTAGTACCAGAAGTTTTGCGACGGTAATACCGTGATTCATTCAAGAATTTCGCGAAGACTTCAAGACAACCAGCTGCTATTGGAGCAGTACGAACGGCTTGTTTAGTGCGGTATTACCGCATTACGGTCGTTCCGGCCGTTACTTGGTGGAACTACCGCATTTCGTTTGAGTTGTTCTCGGGACCTCCTGCGCGGATCTCCAGCGAGGATTTCTTCAAGACCTTCTGTAAAGAATTGTTATATGGAAAACTTGCGTATTTTAATTAGGGAAAGTATGTCAAGAATAGAAGGTTTGGAAATTGTAACCGAATCATATCTTGATCGGATTAAGAGTTCTAGGCTCTTACGGCTGAGACCTGCCGCCCTTTAAAAGGGTTGAGGCCGATTGTAAAAGATATCAACCAATCGATCAAATACCAGTCGCATCTATTTTTATTCATAGTTCCTCATAGTCCCGTGCCTTTCCAATCCCTTTTGCTTCCCGTCCGGCAAGATCGCAAGATCAACTCGTGCAATCACTACCACGCTACGCCACGACTAGCTCTGCCTAGGCGCTGTACGTTGGTGACGTGTCCGGAGCACCTCATTGCCGCCGCGATCGTCATGTTATGCGCGATACCATTTTTGCGCGCAACACAATTGGCGACTCCACTGGGGAAGATCAATTCGGCTATAAGTTTACAGCCGAACCTGTTCCCTAGGCAAAACTAAAGAAGAAGCTGCACTGTTTGAACCAAACCAGGGAGTAATCTCTGCAAGCATGGCCAAGGATGGATCCACTGTTGATGCCAAAAACATCATCACTCCCACGCTTGAGGATCTGCCTGAAGATTATCGCCAGGAGTACGAACAACGCAAACTGGAATTTGACAAATTGATGTTATCATGCTTCCAGAAAACAAGGCAAGGTATTGTCAAAAAGGAGGGTGAATTGCCATCTGTTTACATTAAACCTGAAGCAGCCCTTACTATAAGTAATGCATCTCTTTCTGAAGAGCAAATTGCTTTATTGATTGATCAGCAAATAGGTGCTACTATGGATTGGTTGCTATCTAGTCGTCTTAAGGCTATAGGTCTTGAAGCGCAAAGTGAGAAAAATCTGAAGCAACCTGTTTTGCCCCATGCTTACAGTGGTAACAATGACGGCAATGCTCAGCATAATTCCTTGCTTGTCAGTACATCGGCAGCAAATACATCATCTAGAATTATCTCACAGAGTGTGTCGATGCACCACATACATAGCCGAACTAATGAGTTAGTTCCGATTGATCATAATACTTCATCACATACTACTGCTATACCCGGATCTGTGGCTCTTGTGCCTTTCTCATATGCAGATCCTAGCATGATAAATTCGGGTGCACATAATGTTAACAACTACAGTGGTGTGAGAGACAATTCAACAAACTTGCAAACGCCTTTGTACCACACTGTAGCATACAGTACACCTCCTATACCTCCTCAAGGTTCGGGTGTTGCATATCGGCCGTTGTCGGATGGTCATTTTTTACACACACATCCGAACCAAGCTCCACAGTATGCTTATGACACTCTACAACCTAATGTTCTTAGGCCACCACAACCAGTCAATGAAACACCTAACAGGCCTACAGCCGAGACGTATGTTGGGCCTGGGAACATTAGAGAACAAGTAGCCAATATGTTTAGAGAGACATTTGGGGTAGAGCCTAAAGGAAAGTCACATTCATATCAAAAGCCATACCCTGATATTTATGATACTGTACAATATCCTAGGGGTTTAGAGTTCCTGATTTGTTAAGTTTACTGGAGATGACAATAGATCCACATTGGAACATGACGAGGATATAATAATCCTCATTTTATCTTTTATCTATAACTCCTTAACCAAGTAAATATGACGTCATATGGTCCCTAAGTATACCCCTTAAATGTTATAAGGGAAGAGCCTACTGGATGGTCGTAAGTTCTTCTACGACCACCCCCATAGTCGTAAGTTATGATACGACTACCCCATAGTCGTAAGTCTTGCTACGACTACCTTATAATCATGAGTTCTTCTCGACTAGGTCAGCTATGACCACCTTATGATTAATTAAACCTCTGCACAAGTAGGCCCAATTGATTAAAGGATTCAAGCAGTCATCATCTGTTTGTTACTCTCGCCAAGTAATAGCACGTAATGCTCCATTATCTACGGTATATAGTCTGTTAGGCGATGTGGAGGAGTTATCGCGGTGATTACTACCAACGAGCGCCCGTTACAGGATGTGATGAGGCGCCGCTTCACCTAGAGAAACTGCCGCTCCTTCACGTACTATATAAAGGCGGCAATCGAGAGAAGGAAGGCGGAGAAATACAAGCACTATAAATGCGTAATAGTCGAGTTTTTCCCTAATTGTTCGAATACACTCAATACCATACACACACGGGAGTAGGGTTATTATTCTCTCCGGATAAGGCTGAACTCAGTATAAAAATCCCCGTGTCAATCTCTCTGCGTGATTTCATTCTAGGAGACCCCCCGAATCAAACAATCTTTACGTAAGTTCGGTTCTAAGACACCGACAGTTGGCGCCGACCGTGGGGATCTTCCGGTAATCTCTTGTCAACATACTCTCTGTTTTCCAAATCTCATGCACTCATGGCGGAGAATAGAACGAGGAGAAGCTGGTTCGACTTGGCGGTCTGTGAGACGTCGACATGGATGCGGTTTCGATTCTGAGCCGAGTGATGACTCATCCGATGGTACTGCTTGCCTCCGTGATCTTCCCGCAGATCCGAGGAGACAATGCGCCGATGGAGTTGAGGAGGATCCATATCCCCACAACAAGACGCCCAAGAGAGAGTCTACCCTCTCAAAGGACAAGGGTCAATTTGACTAGGACTACACCGGTGGATGACAACACGACGAGAGTTTTACCTCGAAGTGTCCGAGTCCCCTAAGGCGGTCCGACTTGGTGAGGCAAGTTGGAAGCCACAATTCGAGGACTTCACCGACATCTGGTGATTCTCTCTCTCCGGATGGCGCTTGAGAGAGCGGGATCAAGCATGCTTTTCCTACAAATTCGCCATCTCTCCAGATCACGCCGCTAACGGAGACGGTTATAACCGGACTTCCCTACGAGGAGGATTACTCCAAGTCGCCAGATGGTGTCTCTCGATGACTCCTCAAGCGGGGAGGCCTCGGCGCAAGTGAGAATCATCAACGGAGGTCTTCGTCCTTCCTCGATCAAGGTCACTCTCCTAAAGACCGAGGCTGGAGACCCTCCCGAAGATCACGCCTGCGCCCCTCATGGCAATGGCAAGAACACCACCGATGGCGACACGACCAACACCTTCATGAACGCGAAGGAAATTCTCGACATACTCGCACTTCATTGAGGCGATCTCAAGAGTCGACAGGAAGATCTTGAAGCTACTCGACGAAGGAAGATTGCGGACGTAAGAGTTTTACAGGCGATCCAATATCGGTCGAGGAAGCTCAAGAACTCCAAAGACATCGCTGATTTGCTCGAAAATCAACTCGAGAGCTCGCCTGAAGGCGGGTACGACCTCTTCGTTGAAGAGATCGCACAAAGGCGGTCTCACGATGGAAAATTGGAAGCACCTCGCGGCATCATTCAAGAAATCGTATAATACGACTTCTTCTTGGCTTCGATCGATCGAACATATCACCACGGAGGAATCGACGTAGCGATGAAGTCGTGTCGATCTCCTACTCGAAGAAATGTCTTTCGAACGATCGATGATCAAGAAACCCCTCGAGAGGTGATCGCCACCATTCGACATGGGAACTGCGGCGAAGAGATGAACTACGAGGAGTATTCCCCTCGTAGAACTGAGATCTATCATAGGTCTGGTCAACCTATTACTGGGTATCGTCGAGTACGACCACCTGATGATATCAACCCTTCTTTCCTGCAAAGGAGACGTCAAGAAGTCAATACTGGATGTCGGGCATTCTCGCCTGATCTCCGAGCCGCTCACCGCCACCTCGTTTTCGACCAGTGAACATGGTGAAGTTTGATGGTTCCCAAAATCCCATCGAATTCCTTCAAATCTACACAACAGCTGTCCGAGCAGCAGGAGGAGGAGAGCATGTAATGGCAAATTACCTTCCAACTGTGCTCGAAGAATCTGCTCGATCGTGGTTACTGAACCAACCACTCGAGTCGATTTACTCTTGGCAACACCTCTGCGACCTTCTACTGGCAAATTTTCAAGGCACTTACAATCGCCCAGAAGGAGGACGACTTGCACGGATGAGACGAGCGACAACGAGACCTTGCGCCAATTCATCAAGCGCCTATCAGTTCGTAACTCAATTCGGAAGTTTCGATTCATCTGTCATCGGGGCTTTCAAGCAAGGAGTCCGCAGAGAAGGATAACGAAGACATTGCTTTGAATCCTCCTACTGTCATTTGAACTCTTTGAGATGGTGATCGATATGCAATCGCCTCGAGGCGGTCGAGTGGAACAACACAATAGATCGAGAAGACAATACCTCTCGAGAGCTAGGTGACATTAGTAAGAAGAAAGATAAGAAAGTAAAAAGTCCAAGAACAAGGCGAAGGGTCAAAACTCCAAGCCAGCGGTTCCAAGGAGGTTTTGGTCGTGAATGATAAAGAGCCACGCACCTCCAAGCCGCACTCGACCGAGGCAAAGGTAAGCGCCCGATCGGAAAAATGATAAGCCTAGGTGGTGTCCTTTCCATAAAAGGAAGGTATGACCTTCATAGAATCTAGGGTCTTCCAACGAAAACTTGAAGACTACTACAACGACAAGGACCACTTCCCACTCTCGGCGTAGGGCAAGCGAGTGGTCATAAGTCATCGATGACGAGGAGGAGATCTTGTTCGGGATCCGCAACACACCGTCGAGCACATCTACGGAGATCATCGGCATATGAATCAAAGCGACGACTTAAGGTCGCCGAACGTGAGGTAAACTCCATAGATCCTCCTCTCGTCAATAAATTATCGAAGTGGTGGAAGTCACCATCTCTTTCGAGAAGGGTGATCGTCCGATTCTTCGACTTCGACAGTCGATATCCAATCGTGGTCGAACCCACCATCAACAATTGTCGGGTCAATCGAGTTTTGGTTGATGGTGGCGACTCGTTAAACATTTTGTTTACGAGTGCCCTGATGACATGCAAGTACCGGGACCAAGGTAAGACCGGTGACATTACTCTTTCCATGGAATCGCAGGGATCTTGGCTAAACCAATTGGCCAAGTTTCTCTTCCTTTAACATTTGGTTCACCAAGTAATTTGAGACGAGAAAATCTCCTTTGATGTGGTCGATTTCGATCGGCATATAACGCCATACTCGGACGACCAACTTTGGCAAAATTCCCAATGGCTACTCATTATGGATATCAATGTATTAAGATGCCAGTCCCAAAGGAGTAATCACAATCCATTGTGACAAGAAGATGGCGCATACTGCGATCGTCGATCCCTCGAGATGGTTGGACAAATACCAACTCGAGAGAAAGTCGACCTTCGACTAGCAAGTCGAAGCCTAAAAAGTCGCACCAAAGCCGAACGACAAAGTCAAAGAGGTTCCTCACGGGCTTGGGAGCCCTCAAGATCGCTCAGACGGGATACTTCCGACCCCAAATAGGAAGACGCCTTCATCGCCTTCCTCCGAGCTAACGCAGATGTCTTGGCGTGGCAAGCATCCGACATGCCCGGAGTCCCTGGGAGGTGATCGAGCACGAGCTAGCTACTACCGACAAAGTACCAGTAAAACAAAAATTACGAGATTTGCCCCGATCGGCGAGATGCTATTAAATCAATTGGATAAGCTACTTAAAGCGGGCTTTATAAGAGGTCAACCACCCGAGTGGTTGGCTAATCTGTAATGGTTAGAAAGTCAAAGCGGCAAATGGCGATATGCGAGACTTTCTTGATCTTAATAAAGCTTGTCCAAAAGACGATTTTCCTTTACCTCGTATCGATCGGTTGGTTGATTCTCTGCAGTTGTGAAATGTTAAGTTTTTAGATGCATATTCGGATACCACCAGATCAATATGTGTCTAGAGCGATGAAGAAAAGCGCGATTTATTACACCATTTGGTATATTTTGCTATGTCAAAATGCCATTTGGTCTAAAAAATGCCGGTGCTTCTTTTCAACGCTTGATGCAAGCAACTTTTTCATTTCAATTAGGCCGAAATCTAGAAGCCTATGTTGATGATCTAGTTGTTAAAAGTATCAAGAGACTTAATCATATTACTGACCTGCAAGAAACATTTGACAATCTCAGAAAACATCGCTTAAAAGTCAATCCTGAGAAGTGTGTGTTCGGAATCTCTTCAGGAAAATTGCTTGGATTCCTAGTATCTATACGAGGAATCGAAGCAAATCCCGAAAAGATCGAGACCATTCTCCAAATGCGCCCTCCAACCACAAGGAAAGAAGTTCAGAAACTCACTGGGTGCATGGCGGCTTTAAGTCGTTTCATCGCACGACTGGGAGAAAAAGGACTACCTTTCTTTAAACTTCTAAGGAAACACGAAGGTTTTGAGTGGTCGAAAGAGGCAAACAACGCCTTTGAGGATGTCAAGAGGTACCTTCTGAGTGCTCCTATTCGGTCTCTCTCCGCCGTAAGAAACGCTCTTAATTTACCTAGTCGCCACGCCACAGCGAAGAAGCGAAGATCGTCGTAGAACGTGGCGTACAACGACCGATTTACTACGTGAGTGAAGTTTTACACGGCCTAAGGAGCGTTACCCTCGATCCAAAAGCTTCTATATGCCCTCCTCATGTCATCGAGAAGCTGCGGCATTATTTTCAGCGCACAAACTAGTTTGTTCGTCGAGTTTCCTTAGGAGCAATCCTCCACAATAGGAAACAATGGGACACATGGCAAAATGGTCATCAAACTTGGGGAGTTCGACATCCATTTCGTGTCCCGAACGCATGTTAAATCCCAGATCTTGGCGGACTTTGTCGCCGAATGGACAAATCTGAACTCATTCAGATCCCGATCTGATTCCCACGACCACTGGATGATGTACTTTGACGAGTCGCTTACTTTAAGTGGCTCGAAATTTGGGTGGTCTGGTATCTCCTACGGAGAGACCTTAAAGTATGCCATACAATTAAACTTTCGGGCCACTAACAACGTGGCGAGAATATGAAGGTTTGCTAGGCGGCATCTGACGCAATGAAGCGCTCGATTCGCCGACTACTCGTGAGAGGAGACTCTCAACTAGTCGTGAATCAAGTCGAAAAAAGTACCGGTGCTCTAACCCGACAATGTCTCGGTACTTATCGAAGTCGTAAGCTAGAAAAGCATTTTTAGGTTTCGAGGCATAATTCATCCTCGAAAGGATAATTTCCTCATGAGATCCGACTTGCTCGAATAGCTACTTCCCGATCAGAAGTACCAAAAGGAGTCTTCTTGGAACAACTCCAGAAGCCGTCTCTGGTCGACGAACCAGAGACACCTCCTATTGAGACAGCCTCTCTAGAATACGAGGATACATGGATGGCACCCATCTATGAATATCTTCAGAAGGGTTCTGTACCCGAAAACGATCTCGAGGCAGATCGCTTATCCCGAAAAGCCAAAATGTATACTTTGGTTGAAGGAGTCCTCTATAAACGAGGTACTCAAGGGGTGCTCATGCGATGCATTCCGCAGAGCGAAGGATTAACACTCCTTCACGACATACATGATGGCATCTGTGGAAATCATGCTTCCTACAGAACGCTGGTCGGTAAGGCTTTTCGACAAGATTTTCTTCGCCAATGACCCTTTACGATGCTAAAGAGTTGGTTAAAAGTGTGTCGATGCGGTTTCATAGCGAGCAAATACACCAACCATTTCGGGCATTACAAACAATACCTCTATCTTGGCCTTTTGCGACACTGGGGTCTCGATATCCTAGGACCGTTCCCCAAAGCTCCAGAGGGTTTGAGTTCCTTTTGTGGCTATTGATCGTTCACAAAATGGATTGAAGCGAACTGTGGATGGGATAACAACGGAAGCGGCAAAACGGTTTATGATGAGATGCGTAATTACTCGATTTGGAGTACCGAGTCGAATAATTACAGATAATGGTAAGCAATTTTCAAGTGCAAAATTTCAGGAATTTTGCGACGAGTTGGGTACCAAGCGTGTTATGTACGTGGCCCATCCCCAAAGTAATGGGGCAGTCGAACGTGCAAACGGCCAAATAATGAGAGGAATTAAGACTCGAGTCTTCGACCAGCTCATTAAACGCTCGGGGGCTTGGGTACAAGAGTTACCCTCCGTATTATGGGCGGTTAAATGCGACTACCGGTTGAGCTACTGGTGAAACACCATTCTTTCTAGTCTTGAATGAAGCCATGCTTCCTCCGGAACTAAAGATAAGGTCAACACAGTGAAACTTTTAAAGACTCAACCAGAACAACTTGCGAGATGATATTAATCTACTTGAGGAAAGGAGAAACCAGTCTTAATCCGTTCGGCGGTCTACCAACAAGCCCTCACGCAGATACTACGATCGAAGGTCCAACCTCGCATGACCTTCTTTGAGGTGACTTAGTATTGAGGCTCGCCAATCCAAGTCTAATCGGAACAAACTTTCTCCCAAGTGGGAAGGTCCTTACAAAGTGGTCGAAGTTACTCGTCGAGTGGTCGAAGACGATTGGCAATGGAAGGCGGCCAGTCCTCTCGAACTCTTGGAACATCGACCCGATTCATAACTTTTATGTGTAACCAATCATTGCACAATAAAGACTCGGGTTCTCTCTACCTCTATTGTCTTACTTTTGAGTAGTGCTTTCATAATCTTTCGACTATATTCCAAATACCCAGTTTCCTTTATACTGCTCGGAAGACGGGTAACATCACCTAGTCGAAGCCTCTCCTCTCTGTATATGGTCCTGCCCATTAGAAGGAGCTTCCTAGTGTTGACTCGTTACTCACTTTTGCCGCCAACACAAAGAGCTCGGGTTCTATTTAGTGAAATATTTTTAAAGCCTCCTCTTTTCACCTTAGTTTATTTCTTGATTCTTTTGAAAAATATTCTAAGTCAGTGCACTTTCTTAGATTTATTCAACCGCTTTTGGGGTATTCGATTAAATGCAGGCTGGTGGGAGGAAGAAACACATCTAGTCGAAGTCTCTCCTCTCTGCACGTGGTCCTGCCCACTAGAAGGAACTTCCTAGCATCGTTCAGTTTCCTATTCTTGGTATCAGGACAGACTTATCGAGTCCTCCAAAGAAGGGCGAACGAATTTTTCTTTTGAAGTCCTCTGGATGTTTGTTTAACTCAAGTTGCTGTTCTCGATTTAATTAATCTAGTCGGAGATGGTGACATCACCTAGTCGAAGACTTTCCTCTCTGCATGTGGTCCTACCCACTAGAAGGAACTTCCTAGTGTCGATTCGTTACTACTTTTTCGGCCAATGCATGACAATCGTGACCAAAACTACAAGTTAACCAAACCTCTCTGCTTTGAAACCCTTTTTAATACTATTTACTTAGTTTGTCTAAACAAACTAAACAAATAGTCGGGGGCTAGGATGAAGTTATTAATTGGACTTCAATTCTTAGTCTTTTATTCATTTTTCATTCGTTAATTATCTTTTGAGTTACTAACTACTCGACAAGATGATTTGCGAGGAAAAAAAGATGCATTATATAATACATCAACAAAAGCTTGTTTTTCACGGGTTTTTACAAATCACTCAAGAAGGAGAGCCTAGTCGCATTTCCTCAAACTTTTTACCGAGTGGTTGCATTTCTTCAATAAGACGACTTGCTTCGCTTGGGCGATCGAAGTCGACTTCGATTGGTTGCACATTAATTTGGGGTCATGAGCTTTAAGTTTTGCCAATGCATAACTTATAGCACTTTCGACCGCCTCCTTGATGGACTCGGTTTGATTGGCCTTGAGTGGTCACGGTTCTTGCAAAGTCGACTTGTTCTCCAATAGTACTTACGTGAGCAGCTATCGTATCATCTTGAGGAGCTTTTCCCTCAGTACGTAGCTCACCGAGTACATTGTTTAGGAACGTGATATTATCTTGAAGATTAATATTCATCGCCTCCATGACCTGTTGGGTATGAGTGAAGCCTCATGCGATTGTTTGTTTTCGACCACTTGTTACGACAAGAATAAGACCGTCGAGTAAATAAACTTCTAGAGGAGAGAATAAAATAGTCACGAATGAAATTTCTTACGCTGAGCGAGAATCTAACTTCTCGATTTCCGCGATTATGACAAATGACAGTCTCAGCATGCCGCTCCTTCCATAACTTGACTTCATCTGCGTTTGCCTTAGCAATGCGGACAGTCTCGTTATAGATCAAAGTCTTACCCCTGGTAAGTATTTATAACCGCGTGCCTTGGGCCGGAGGCGTGGTATTCCAAAGGTTGCCACCGTCTCGGGAACCGCTCTAACAGACGAGCTAACGGGTGTCGTTTGAAATTCCTAGCGATGTCATTCGAGAAAATCAGGTTTGCTTTTACACCTCAAATGAAATTACTTCCTTGGTTAGATTCCTTTTAACTAAAGGAAATGTCAATCGGAAAGGTTTGTCTTCCGATCACCATGCTACGACCACCTCGTGATCGTAGAAATGTTCTACGACTATTTGATAGCCGTAAGCAATTTTCTTGACCAAGCATACTTCTGGTCAAAGTAGTACACTAATGTCGAAGAGTTTTTCCTTCGACTATCTTTCTACGACCCTCTCGTGGTCGTAAGACCAACTATAACTCTTTAACCAAGTAAGTTGCTTTCACTTGAAGCTGAGGGGCTAGATGACGAGGATATAATAATCCTCATTTTGTCTTTTATCTATAACTCCTTAACCAAGTAAATATGACGTCATATGGTCCCTGAGTATACCCCTTAAATGTTATAAGGGAAGAGCCTACTGGATGGTCGTAAGTTCTTCTCGACCACCCCCATAGTCGTAAGTTATGCTACGACTACCCCATAGTCGTAAGTCTTGCTACGACTACCTTATAATCGCATGAGTTCTTCTACGACTAGGTCAGCTATGACCACCTTATGATCAATTAAACCTCCAGACAAGTAGGCCCAATTGATTAAGGGATTCAAACAGTCATCATACGCTGTTACTCTGCCAAGTAATAGCACGTAATGCTCTATTATCTACGGTATATAGCATTGTTAGGGCGTGGAGGAGTTATCGCCGGTGATTACTACCAGCGGCGAGCGTTCACGAGGATGTGATGAGGCGCCGCTTCACTGAGCCGCCGCTCCTTCACGTACTATATAAAGCGGCAATCGAGAGAGGAAGAGGCGATGAGAAATACAAGCACTATCGTTTGTAATAGTCTGAGTTTTTCCCTGATTGTTCAGAATACACTCAATACCATACACACACAGGAGTAGGGTTATTATTCTCTCCAGAGAAGGCCTGAACCTGTATAAAAATCCCTGTGTCAATCTCTCTGCGTGATTTCATTCTAGGAGACCCCCCGAATCAAACAATCTTTACGTAAGTTCGGTTCTAAAACACCGACAGAACATATAGGCCAATTTATTGTGCAATGTGGTGAAGCTAGTGCTATTGATGCTCTAAAGCTAAGGTTATTTCCTTTGTCTCTATCTGGCACTGCATTTAATTGGTATACTTCACTTGCAGCTAATTCTGTTCACACATGGTCCCAGTTGGAGCAAAAGTTTTATGAATATTTTTATACTGGTGACACTGAGTTAAGATTGTCACATTTAACATCGGTTAAACAAAAGCACAATGAACCTATTACTGATTACATTAGGAGGTTTAGAGAGTAAGAAACCGATGTTTTAAGTTAATGATTTCCGATAAAGACCTAGCTGATTTAGCCTACTCAAGTTTACTTTCTCACTTGAAAGAGAAATTAGAAAATCATGATTTCTTAGATGGCAGCCAAGTGTTACAGAAAGCTCTGGCACAAGAAAGCTGAGTTAAAGAAACTAGGAACTTTCAAAGATCAAGTGACAAAGTAAAAGTAGATCGTCCCAATGTTCACATGCTTGAATATGAATCTGAAAATTCAGACAATGATGACATTGATGTCTGTGTGGCCGAATGGACATGGTCTTCAAAATCTAAACCATTTGTCTGTTTAGCTTTAGAGCCATTTTCACAAAAGAATCGGTAAGAGGAAATTAAGTATACTTTTGATATTGCTAAATGCGATAGAATCTTTGATTATCTACTGTAGGAGAAGCAAATCAAATTGCCCGACAATCATGTTATACCAACACCCGAAGAATTAAGAAGGCGTGCATATTGTAAATGGCATAATTCTTATTCTCATGCCACTAATGATTGCAATGTTTTTCGTCGACAGGTTTAATCGGCCATTAATGAGGGACGATTGAAGTTTGCTGAAAATCCAAAAATGCAGCTAGATCATAATCCCTTCCCTGTCGAGATGATTGATTTCAAGAACAAGAAAGTGCTTATTCGGCCATCTCAAGCCGGATCTACAAAAGGAAAAAATGTGGTGGTAGACATGGGGGGCATAAAGACATTAAATTCTGAAGCTGTACAGGTTGTTAAGTCAAAGATGATCAAACCAAAGAGCCCAGAAGTTGATCATTGGAAGATTAACGAAGGAAAAAGCAAAACCATTAAAAGAATTGAAAGGCCGAAACCTACATTCAAGGAGCTTCTGGCCAAATATGAAGATGGTAAGGCCAGTCGCAAAGCAACTAATTGGCCAAATAATTTCAAGCGGCCTAGATCACCTATAAAACATGAGTTTGATGGTCGGAATCGTCGTCGAGAAGATTTCCATGCAGCAGCACCTTATCCTCCTTTTGGGCCACCAATGCCCGTCCCATGGGGTCCTCCTCCCGTTGGTTTTCGTCCTTGTCCGCCATGGGGTTGATATGGTCCATGGATGCCACCTCCAATGCCTTTAGGACCATTCCATCTGGGGTGGACAGCACCTAGAAGACCCGTGTTTGATAAATTGTCACGTGCTAATAACGACCGTTTTGATCAAAGAAATCGGTCTTACAATGGGAGAAATAATAAAGTGGTAAAGAAAGTGTATCGTGTCAAAGGTGGTGATCATTTGGGTGAAGAACTAGATATGAATTCAAAGGCAACAGGGCCAAATATCAAACAGGGAGAGAAGCAAGAACAACCAGCTACTGTTGTTTCAAAAATCAGCAATGGGAAACATATAACAAAGCGGAACGACCATGTCAAAGTGCGGAAAGAGCACATGTCTGATAGTCATGAATAATACCATAGCTACAGCACCCACAGACACTTGTTTGGCCACAAGATATGACTCTACAATACAAAGCCGAAGCGGTGCATTGCATGATGGTTTTGAAGCATCGAAAACAGTGGAGAAAATTAGGGGGAAAATGTCCTTCGCTTGGGACAAAGCAGCGACCTCGTTGGTGTCCTCTGGGCTTTCTCATTCTCAAAAGAGGAGGTTTACAAATGGCTGTGAATGCAAAAATTAAGGAGGCTAAAGCAGAAAAATTGAGAAATAAAATATTTAATGAGATAAAGCCTATGGTCCCTGTCTGAAAAGAATGGAGGGTGAAGTCAATTGACATACCAACTCAAGTAAATGATGATGATGAAGATAATTTGCTAGATTATGAAGGGTCTCCAATGATTAAAAATGACACTCCACCTCATCAAGGTATGGATATCAATATGGTATTTACATTACCTGCGGAGTTTCAGGTTGCTAGTGAGAATGTTGCTCAGTTATGTCTTGGACCTAAAAAAGCTATCTTTGAGAAGCCTGAAGAATCGAGCCGACAGTTGAAACCATTATATGTTAGAGGACATATCAATGGAAGGCCGATTTCTAGGATGTTGGTTGATGGTGGGGCTGCTGTGAACTTAATGCCATATTCAGTTTTCAAGAAATTGGGGCGAGAGGACAGCGAGCTCATGAAGACCAATTTGAAGCTTAATGGTTTCGCGGGTGAGTCTACGGAGGCCAAAGGTGTTATATCCATGGAGCTTACTGTTGGGAGCAAGACTTTACCTACGGCTTTCTTTGTCGTCGACGTGCAAGGTAATTATAGCATTTTATTGGGTCGCGACTGGATACATGCAAATCGCTGCATACCTTCTACATTGCATCAGATTTTAATACAATGGATCGATGATGACGTAGAAGTGGTTCAAGCAGATACATCGGCTTATGTTGCTTTGGCCGATGCTTCAGCTGATTGGCAGAATGGTAATGTTCAATGTTTAACGGGTTTAGACCTTTCTAGTTATGATTATCTCAGTGTTACCAAAGATGGTTTTGTACCCGTGTCTGTACAACCAGATTCTTTAGCTTGGCTTAGCAATGTGGTGTTATAAATGAATAAAGAAAATATCTTACAATGGTTGCAGCAGCGTGCAGAGCAATATCGGTCAAGTAAGAACGATATTTGTGAGGCTATTGATGATTTTGACGAAGTAGAAAAGTTAGGGCAAGGTTTCTCATCGGCTGACCCATTGGAGGAGGTTGACATAGGCAATGGAACTACTCCTAGGCTGACATTTGTAAACAAGAATATGCCTACTGAATATAAGGACAAAGTGGTAGAGTTGCTTAAAGAATATGTTGATTGCTTTGCTTGGGAGTATCATGAGATGCCAAGACTTAGTTGAGAGCTAGTTGAGCATCGGTTACCTATTAAGTCTAGTTTTAGGCCTTATAAGCAGCCACCTAGAAGGTTTAATCCTAATATATATGATCGGATCAAGGAAGAAATAGGTCGATTATTGAAGGCTAGTTTTATTAGGCCATGTAGATATGCTGAATGGGTTTCTAACATTGTCCCGGTTGAGAAGAAGAACACTGGTAAGTTGAGAGTGTGAATTGATTTTAGGGATTTAAATAAAGCCACACCTAAAGATGAATATCCTATGCCTATAGCCGACATGTTAATTAATGATGCTTCTAGACATAGAATAATTAGTTTCCTAGATGGTAATGCTGGTTACAATCAGATTTCTATGGCCGAAGAAGATATGTCTAAAACGGCTTTTCGATGTCCCGGTTTTGTTGGATTGTTTGAGTGGGTGGTCATGACTTTTGGTTTAAAGAATGCCGGTGCTACTTATCAAAGGACCATGAATTTAATCTTTCATGACTTACTTGGTGTTGTCCTAGAGGTATACATTGATGATTTAGTTATTAAATCGGATGGTATGGATCATCACTTAGCCGATTTATGTTTAGCCTTTGAACGGATGCGTCGGTATGGTTTGAAAATGAACCCACTCAAGTATGCTTTTGGTGTGTCGGCTAATAAATTCTTAGGGTTTATAATACATGAAAGAGGCATAGAGGTAGATCCTACCAAAATAGAGGCTATTAAGAAAGTGAAGGCGCCACAGTGCAAAAGAGACATGCAAAAGTTCCTTGGGAAAGTGAATTATTTGAGGAGGTTCATATCCAACCTATCTGGTAAAATTAGTGCATTCACTCCTATACTTCGGTTAAAGAAAGAGACCGAATTTACTTGGGGGGCAGAACAGAAACAAGCATTTGAAGATATTAAAGGGTATTTATCTACACCTCCCGTGTTAAGGGCACCCCAAGCCGGGATGCCATTCCGGCTTATATTGCTGCACAAGAAGATATCATCGGTGCTGTTTTGATGCAAGTAATAGACGGCAAGGAACATGTTATTACTTATTTGAGTAGACGCCTGCTGGGAGCTGAGACAAGGTATGCATTTGTTGAAAAATTATGTTTATCCTTGTATTATGCTTGTTCCAAGTTGAGGCATTATTTACTGTCTAGCACTTGTGTGATTGCCTGTCAAACTAATGTCATTAAGTATATGTCACAACAGCCGATTTTAAGTGGTAGAATCGGAAAGTGGGCTTATGCATTAATAGAGTATGATTTGGCTTATGAATCTTTGAAATCTATGAAAGGCCAGATTGTAGCTGATTTCATTGTTGATCATAGGATTGATAATAATATAGAGTTAGTTGATTATCTATCTGTACGTCCATGGAAGTTATATTTTGATGGCTCGGTTTGTAAAGAGGGACATGGTGTTGGTATTGTACTGATTTCACCTAGAAATGCCGCTTTTGAAACATCAGTTTGTTTAGAATACTTTTGTACCAACAATCAGGCCGAGTATGAAGCTCTCCTGTTAGGATTGCAAATTTTAGAGTCCATGGGTGTGATTCACTGTTGGTGGTGCAGCAGATTTCTAAGGTGTATCGGTGCTTTGATGGATCACTAAATAGCTATTTGGAAAGATGCTTGGATATCATAGCAACTCTGAATGATTTCACTATTAGTCATATATCTAGAGAAGAGAATGTTAGAGCAAATGACCTAGCACAACAAGCATCTGGTTATCAAGTTAAAAGGGGTAAATTGTTCATGATAGAAAAACCGATGTTAGAAGTTGCTACAGTCTGCATGGCTGAACAACATGTTGGTGGTTCGGATATTTTGGAAACATCAGGTGTTGCGGAGCCTAATGACTAGAGAAGGCCCCTAATTAGTTATTTGACAAACCCTGGTCAATCTGTTGATAGAAAGCTTCGGCGACAAGCATTAAAATATACATTGCTTGATGGAGAGTTGTATCGCCGAACCATAGATGGGTTACTTTTAAAATGCTTAGGTTCAGATCGATCTAAAGCTGCTATAGGTGAAGTGCATGAAGGTATATGTGGTACACATCAGTCGGCTCATAAAATGAAATGGTTGTTGAGAAGAGTTGGTTTCTTCTGGCCGACTATGTTAGAAGATTGTTTCAGATATTACAAAGGGTGTGGGTCATGCCAAAAATTTGGTGATGTGCAATTGGCGCCTGCTGCTATGTTGCATCCTATAATTAAACCATGGTCGTTCCGTGGATGGGGTTTAGATTTCATCGGCCAAATACACCCTGCATCTTCTAAAGGTCATCGTTTTGTTTTAGTAGCTACTGATTATTTCACCAAGTGGACAGAGGCTATTCCTCTTAGAAACATGACTCATAAAGAGGTAATTAGTTTTATTTTGGAGCATATCATTTATAGATTCGGTAGACCACAAACTTTGACTACTGATCAAGGTTCATCTTTTATGTCTCACCAAGTACAAGAGTTTGCCGAATCACATGGAATCAAGCTCCTTAATTCCTCGCCTTATTATGCTCAGGCCAATGGCCAGGCCGAGTCAAGTAATAAAACTTTAATTAGGCTTATCAAGAAAAAGATAGAGGAACATCCTAAGAGGTGGCATGAGGTGCTATCTGAAGCATTATGGGCTCATCGTATATCTAAACATAGTGCTACGAAGGTAACACCGTTTGAATTAGTGTATGGGGTGAAGTCGCTTTTGCTGTTGAGGTATATTTGAATGCTTCTAGGGTGGCCAGGCAAAATGAATTGTCGGCTGAAGTTTATCATAATTTGATGATGGACAGAGTAGATGAAGTTGCAGATGAGAGATTAAAAGCTTTGAGAGAAATTGAGAAAGATAAAATAAGGGTAGCCAAGGCCTACAATAAGAAAGTGAAGGAAAAATCGTTTCAGATAGGAGACTTAGTTTGGAAGATGATTTTGCCTATTGGACACAAGGATAATAAGTTTGGGAAGTGGTCTCCAAATTGGGAAGGTCCATATAAAGTTGTAGAGATTGTCCCTGGAAATTCATATATAGTGCAAAATTTGCAGGGAGATAGGTTGCATAAAGCTCTTAATGGCAAATATTTGAAGAAATACTATCCAAGTGTTTGGCAAAATGCTTGAGAAGCACATGGCCGATGAGTTGTTGATCATCGTCCTAAGAAATATACATATGGCCGGTGTTTGATCATCGTCCTCAGGAACAATTGAAGATATTTTTGTGGTAAACGTATTTGTTTACCAAAAAACAGGGGGGCATGTGTTGATGACAAGATTTAGCATTTTTAAAAAGGGGTTTAAAGACCTCTCGAGAGGTTCCGATTTTCAACGCGGTACGACCGATGTGTTCCTGGCGGTAGTACCGCATGCTGTTTGGATCGCATTTGGTTTTTGTTGAAGTCATAGTTTTCAGCAAGTAATAGCCAAATCGGTAGTACCAGCAAGATAAGCGCGGAACTACCTCTTAGCGGTACTACCGCAATAATACAGCGGTACTACCGCAAGACGTTTGATCTGAGTAGATTCTTGATGACGTCCGATTAAAAATGGACGGTCCAGATCGTTGTGAACGTTCGGACCGTCCGAGTGTAAAGGGACTTATGAGGCGTCCGATTGAAATCCAACGGCTCAAAAGTAGGTGAACGTTCGGACCGTCCGAACGTAAAGAGACTTGTGAAGCGTTCGATTGGCCATTTCAATCTGGACCGTCCACGTGGCAAAACAAGAGTTTTTGAGGTCTTTTGAAGCATTTCAGTAACGCGGTAGTTCCGCAATATGAAGTGGTACTACCGCTCAAAGGTAATACCGCATGTTTAATGGCGGTAATACCGTTTTCTTGGATCTACTGCTTAGCGGTACTACCGCACATATGCAAAGGTACTACCGCAGGTCACTTGATCTGAGATGGATTCTTGGTAACATTCGATTGAGATCGAATAGTCCAAATCATTGTGAACGTTCGGACCATCCGAACGTAAAGGGATTTGTAAAGCGTCTGATTGAAATCTAACGGCTTAAAAGCAGGTGAACGTTCAGACCGTTCTAAAGTAAAGGGGCTTGTGAAGCGTTCGATTGGCCATTTCAATCTGGGCCATCCACGTGGCAAGGCGTGTATCTTTGAAGCTTTGGAAACTTTTCCGTGGAGCGGTAGTTCCGCGATATGAAGCGGTATTACCGCACAAAGGTAGTACCGGAAGTTTTGCGGCGGTAATACCGTGATTCATTCAAGAATTTCGCGAAGACTTCAAGACAACCACCGTTATTGAGCGAAGACGACCAGCTTGTTTAGTGCGGTATTACCGCATTACGGTCGTTCCGGCCGTTACTTGGCGGAACTACCGCGTTTCGTTTGAGTTGTTCTCGGGACCTCCCGCGCGGATCTCCAGCGAGGATTTCTTCAAGACCTTCTGTAAAGAATTGTTATATGGAAAACTTGCGTATTTAAATTAGGGAAAGTATGTCAAGAATATAAGGTTTGGAAGTTGTAACCGAATCATATCTTGATCAGATTAAGAGTTCTAGGCTCTTACGGCTGAGACCTGCCGCCCTTTAAAAGGGTTGAGGCCGATTGTAAAAGATATCAACCAATCGATCAAATACCAATCACATCTACTTTTATTCATAGTTCCTCATAGTCCCGTGTCTTTCCAATCCCTTTTGCTTCCCGTCCGACAAGATCGCAAGATCAACCCATGCAAACACCGCCGCGCTGCACCACGACTAGCTCCGCCTAGGCGCTGCACGTTGGTGACGTGATCCGGAGCACCTCATTGCTGCCGCGATCGTCGTGTTGTGCGCGATACCATTTTTGCGCGCAACACCTGTATAAATCCCCATGTCTCTTTCTGTGCGAATCTATTTCATAGGAAGCCCCCCAAGTATTCATTCGTAAGATCGATACTATATCATTGACAGTTGGTGCCGTTTGTGGGGATTCTTTCAGTTCTTCCTTTTCGATAAGTTTTCTTTGTTTTTTCTACTCTGATGCTTTTATGGCAAGAGAGTGGAATGAAAAGAACCGGTTCGATTTGGTAGACTGTGCAGAACTTGATATGGATGCCTGCTACGAGTACGAGCAGAGCATTATTTCGTCCGACGGCAATGCTGCCTTTGGGATCTTTCACCAGACCCAGGAGACCATGTTGAAGACAAGGTTGATGAGGGATCTTTCTCCACCACAACATTAGGCCCAGATGAGGAGCCAGATTCCTCAAGGGGCAAGAGTCTATCTGACCACGGTCAAGATTGCACCAAGGTGGGTGCAGAACATGACAAGGCCTCCCCTTCCAAATGTTCAACCCCACCTGAGGGCATCCGATTTAGCTCGGCCAGTCCTGGAATCTATCATTCCGGGACTCAACCAATATCTGGTAACCGTCACCCTTTGGGTACCCCTACAAGGGGCGATGTCGAGCCCGCTTCTCTTGCAGGTTCGACCACACCTTCGGAGGGCTCACCTTCGATTGGAGACGGTTATAACTCAGAATTCCCCTTCCTAGTGGGGATTGCTGCAAGTCGCGAGACGCTGTCTCTCGACCACTCCTCGAGTCAGGAGGACTCAGGCGCAAGTTTAGATAATAGCATCCAAGAGGTCTATGTCCTCCCCTCAGATCTTAATCTCTCTCTCCAAGAGGCATGATTGGGGATGCTTCCCATTGCACACTCACTCCAGGCTCTCGTGGTGATGGCGAGGACACCTCCGGCGATGAACAGGATCACCACATGCATGAGCATGGCCGAAATCGTAGAAATGATCGCACTCCACTAAGGCATGCTTCGACAGACTCAAATGTGGATGATCCTGAGACCATACGAAGGAGAAGAAGTGCACCCTAGAGAACTTTACTTGGGCGCATCCAATACCAGTCAGAGGAAGCTCAAGAACTTCAGCGGATATATGACCTGATCGAAAACCCGACTCAAGAGCTTGGACAAGCGCACGACCTCTTTGTTGGAGAGATCGCACGAAGACTTCAGAATACAATGGCAAGGCTTAAGCAAACTCAGCGACACCATTCTGGAAGTTGTATCGGAACTGCTCCGTCAAATGCCAGTCGTTCAAATGACTCTCCTCGTAGAGAACATCAAGGCAATAGGTCTGGTCGTTCTCCCAACCATGACTCTAGTCGAAGGAGAGTCCTTCGAACAGCCGATGATCGACAAGTCCCTAGAGGAAGTGGTCGTTCACCACTTCTTCTGAGGAATTTACAACAGCAGATAGAATACGAGGAGTATTACCTTCGTAGGACTAAAACCTATGATAGGTCAGGCCCACCTGCCACTGGGTATCGTCGCGCACGATCGTCTGGTGATTTCAACCTTTCTTTACTGCAAAGGAGGCTTCTTGACATTATTACCGGATGTCGGGCATTTTCGCCCAACCTTCGAGCAATCCGCTGGCCACCACGATTTTGACTGGCGAATATAGAGAAATTTGATGGATCACAGAATCCCATTGAGTTTCTTCAAATCCACACCACCCCTGTCAGAGCAGGAGGAGGAGAGCACGTCATGGCTAACTACCTTCCTAGTGTGCTTGAAGGATCTGCTCGTTCGTGGTTATTAAATCATCCACAGGAGTTGATCTACTCCTGGCAGCATCTCCGATCTACTGCTGGCTAACTTCTAGGGTACTTACAACCGTCCTGGAAAGGAGGATGACCCGCATACAATGTGACAGAATTATCATGAGACCCTGCGCTAGTTGATCAGGCGTTTTAGTCAGGTTCGCAATTCAATTCCTGGGGTATATAACTCTTCTATCATCAGCAAGGTAGTTAGGATCGCGATCCAAGTCTTAAAGTCTTACGACTCTACGAACCCACGACAGCCTGTCGATCCAAGTCTTACTGCCGATCCGATCCTACTCAAGGTCGGTAGGATCGTGATCCTACTCTTAGAATCTTACGGTTCTACGAACCCACGACAGCCTGTCGATCCAAATCTCATTATCGATCCTACTCGTAGAGACTTAGGGCAATTTTTTTTAGAGGCCAGGCTTTGCTGATATTTTGTTTTAGAGCAAAATTTGTTGATATTAATTTCTGAGAATGAAACTATAAATAAACAAGGAGCATGCAAAATATTGTATCAATGTGGTAATGCTAGTACAAATATCTATATTATGGCATGAGCAATCTTGAGCTTGATAATGATAAGCTCTTTTTATTCCTGGAGTATGTCTAGCTACTTTTAAGGAACATGCAAGTGGTAAACCATATAACAATCATACAGACTTATAGTATAGATGTTAAATATGTGTATTTTTACAAATCCGTAGAATCGCCGATTCTACGATTCGATACTACGATTCGATCCTACCGGAGGCAAATCGATCCAACTCGGGATCTCGACTCTGACTACCTTGATCATCAGAGCATTTAAACAGAGAGTCCGCAGTCGAAAGATCACAGAGGATATCGCTTTAAATCCTCCTACTATTGTTGCCAAACTTTTTGAGATGGCCAATCGTTATGCAACTATTGCAGAAGCGGTCGAATGGAATCGTACCATCAATCGAGATGATAAAGGCACTCGAGAAGCAGGCAAAAGTAGCAAAAAAAGGACAAAATGGCCAAGAAACCCAAGAGTAAGACTAAAGGCAAAAAGCCTCAAGTCAAAAACTCTAAGGAGGTCTTGGCCGTGAGCGATAAGGAGGCTCGCAGTTCCAAACCGTACTCTGACCAGGGCAAAGGCAAATGCCCCGAACGGAAGAATGACAAGCCGAGGTGGTGTCCTTTCCACAAAAAGGAAGGACACAATCTTCGCAATTGCCGAGTTTTTCAACAAAAATTTGAAGATTACTACACCGTCAAGGGACCATTTTCTACGCTCGAAGAGGTAGGACAAACAAGTGATCGAAAACAGTCGAACAATGATAAGGATATACTGTTTCAAGATCCAAAACACACCATTGATCACATCTATGGAGGACCTTCGGCATTCGAGTCAAAATGATAGCTCAAAGCTGTCGAACGTGAGGTAAACTCTATTGGCCCTCTTCTTGTCAATAAAGTACCGAAGTGGTCGAAAGTCACCATCTCTTTTGAGAAAGGTGACTGTTCGATCCATCCTACTCGTCCTGGTCGATTTTTTATCATTGTCGAGCCCACCATCAACAACTGTCAAGTAAATCGTGTGTTCGTTGATGGTGGGAGTTCATTGAACATACTCTTCACAAGTACCCTGGACGAAAAGTAAGTTCCCAGGACAAAGGCAAAACCGGTATAATACTCATTTCATGGGATTGTAGCGAGGTCTTTGGCCAAACTTATTGGTCAAGTATCTCTTCCTGTAATGTTTGGTTCTCTGAATAATTTCAGGATAGAGAAAATCTCCGTTGATGTGGTCGATTTCGACACAGCATACAATGCTATACTCGGACTACCAACTCTGGCACGATTCCTAATGGTTGCTTGTTACGGTTATCAATGTTTTAAGATATCAGGTCCCAAAGGAGTAATCACAGTCCACTATGATAAAAAGATTGTGCTTACATGCGATCGCAAGTCCCTCTAGATGGTTGGCCAAATACTTACTCGAGAAGTAAGAAAAGGGCAACCTTCGACTAAGCAGTCGAAGCCTAAAGTTGTCCCAAAGCCGAACGATTAAATCAAAGTGGTTCCCCTTAATGCAGATGAACCTTCAAAGACCGTTCGCATTGGAGTCACTTCCGATCCTGCATAGAAAAACACCATCGTCACCTTCCTCCAAGCAAACACAGATATCTTCGCGTGGCAAGTAAACAACATGCCCGGAGTCCCCAAGGAGGTGATTGAGCATAGGCTAGTTCTACGGCCTGACAAGAAACCTGTAAAATAGAAATTACAGAGATTTGCACCTGATCAACGAGATGCCATGAGATCTGAATTGAACAAGCTACTTAAAGTAGGATTTATAAGAGAAATCGACCACCCAGAGTGGTTGGCTAACCCTGTAATGGTTAGAAAGTCTAATCGTAAGTGGCGTATGTGTGTAGACTTTACTGATCTCAATAAAGCTTCTCCAAAAGATGATTTTCCTCTTCCTCGTATTGATCAATTGATCGATTCAACTGCTGGTTGTGAAATATTAAGTTTCTTAGATGCGTACTCTGGTTATCATCAGATAAGTATGTGCCAAAATGATGAAGAAAATATTGCATTTATTACATTTTTTGGGATATTTTGCTATATCAAAATGTCGTTTGGTCTAAAAAATGCTGGAGCTTCTTTTCAACTCTTAATGCAAACGACTTTTCCTTCTCAAGAGGGCCAAAATTTGGAAGCCGATGTTGATGATCTTTTCAAATGCCTTAATCATATTTCTGACTGGCAAGAAATATTCGACAACCTCAGCAAACACTATTTAAAACTCAATCCTGAGAAGTGTGTGTTTGGAGTCTCTTTGAAAAAGTTGCTTGGATTCCTTGTCTCTGCGTGAGGAATCGAAGCAAACCCCAAAAAGATAAGAGCTATTAAACAAATGCGCCCTGCAACCACAAAGAAAGAAGTCCAAAAACTCATAGGTTGTATGGTGGCTTTGAGTCGTTTCATTGCAAGATTGGGAGAAAAATAACTATCTTTCTTTAAACTTCTGATGAAACATGAGGGCTTTGAACGGTCAAAGGAGGCAAACAATGCCTTCAAGGATGTCAAGAGGTATCTTACAAGTACTCCTATGTTGGTTTCTCCGAAATCAGAAGAGACGCACCTAATATATCTAGCTGCTACGCCACAACTAGTGAGCGCAGTACTGGTTGCGGAACATGAAAACGTCCAACGACTAGTTTACTACGCTAGTGAAGTTTTACATGGGCCTAAGGAGCGATACCCTTAGGTCCAAAAACTTCTATATACCCTCCTTATGTCTTCGAGGAAACTGAGGAATTATTTTCAGGCGCACAAGATAATTATGCCGTCTGAGTTTCCCTTAGGAGAGGTCCTCTAGAACAGGGAAGCAACAGGGTGCATGGCAAAATGGTTAGTTGAACTTGAGGAGTTTGATCTCCATTTCATGTCCCGAACGGCCATTAAATCCTAGATCTTGGCAGGCTTTATCGTCGAATGGACAAATCCTGAACCTGTTTAGGATTCCCAGTACGAATCCCACGACTAGTGGACAATGTACTTTGATGGGTCAATTACGTTAAGCGGCTTGGGGGCTGGGGTGGTTCTGGAATCTCCTACAAGAGAAACTTTAAAGTATGTTATTCAGTTAAACATTCTTGCTACTAACAATGTGGCAAAATACGAATGTTTATTGGCTGGCATACAAGCCGCAAAAGCGTTCGAGATTCGACGACTACTCATGATAGTAGACTCTCAACTAGTCGTGAATCAGGTCAGTAAAGAGTATCAATGCTCCAATACGACCAGGTTTCAGTACTTATCAAAAGTCAGGAAGCTTGAAAAGCATTTCTTCGGATTCGAGTTGCAATATATCCCTCGAAAAGATAATTTCCTTGCTATCCAGTTAGCTCAAATGGCTTCTTCCCGGTCATAAGTACCAAAAGGAGTCTTCTTGAAACAGCTCCAGAAGTCATCCATGGTTGAAACACCAGAGACATCTCTCATTGAGATAGCCTCCCTAGAATACGATGATACTTGGATGAACCCCATCTACAAGTATCTTTAGAAGGGCACAATGCCCAGTGACGATCTTGAAGTTGATCATTTATCCCGTAAGGCCAAAGTATATACTTTGGTCGAAGGAGTCCTATACAAGCGAGGAACTCAAGGGGTCCTTATGCTATGCATACTGCAGAAAGAAGGATTACAACTCCTTCAAAAGATACATAGAGACATCTATGGAACTCATGCTTCATATAGAAAACTGATCGGAAAAGCCTTTCGACAATATTTCTACTGGCCAATAGCCCTCCATGATTTTTTTCTCCGATATTTATTGTCTTACATTGAGTAACACTTCGATGATTTTTTGATCATTTTTAACACTTGGTTTTCTTTATACTGGTCGAATGAAGGTAACATCACCTAGTCGAAGTCTTTCCTTTCTGCACGTGGTCCTGCCCACTAGAAAGAAGTTCCTAGCATCGACTTGTTCCTAACTTTTGCTGCCAACACAAAGAAACTAGGTTCATCAAAATATGGTCAAAATGATTTACAACAAGCTCTTTTCGACTTAGTTTACTTCTTCATTTCTTGCGAAGAATTCTCTAAGTATGGTAAGCTTTTATAATTTGTTCGACTACTTTTGGTAAACTCGATTCGTTTAACCTGGTAGGAAGAAGTCACACCACCTAGTCGAAGTCTTTTCTCTCTCCACGTGTTCCTTCCCACTAGAAGGAACTTCCTAGCGTTGTGTTGTTTCTAACTCTTGCTATCAGTACAACACAATTGAGTTCATTAAGAAAGGTCGAATGATTTTTTTAAGCACACTCTTATAGTTTATCCAACTAATGTTGATGCCCTTGATTTGATTAACCCGGTTGGAGAAAGCAACTCACCTAGTCGAAGCCTTTCTTTTCTGCACGTGGTCCTGCCCACTAGACGGAACTTTCTAGTGTTGATCTGTTACTAACTCTTGCAACTTGTACATGACAATCGAGATTGACAACAAAGGTTGCAAGAGTTAGCAAACCCTTTTTTCACTATTTACTTAGTTTATATAATTAAACTAAGCAAATAGTCGAGGGCTAGGATAAAGTTATAAATATGACTTCAGCTCTTAGTCTTAAAGGTTCAATTATCATTTCTATTTTTTATCTTATGAGTCACTAACTACTCGAAGATATAATTTACAGGAAAATAAAGATTTATATCCATAAATAGGAGATTGTTTTTACAATTATATGCCCTATTACAAACTACTCTCATGAAGGAGATTCTATTTGCATCTTCTTCGCGACGTTCTTGCCGACTAGTTGCACTTCTTCAATCAGTTGTGCTGCCTCTGTTTTAGGGCAGTCGAAGCCAGCTTCGACTGGTTGAAGGCTAAGATTACAGTCATGAGCCTTAAGTTTTGCTAAGGCATAACTTACTGCACCTTCGACCGCCTCCCTTATCGAGTTGGCTTGGTTAGTCTTCATAGTTGTTATTAACTCCTGGAGAGTTCCGACTTGCTGTCCAATGGTGCTCGTATGGCCGACCACAGTGTCTTCCTATCCAATGGTACTCGTATGGCCGACCTCAGTGTCTTCAAGAGGAGTGACCTCCTTAGCACCAAGTCCACTGAGCACATTGTTAAGGAGCGAAATGTTGTGTCGAAGATTAATCTTTGTAGCCTTCATTTCCTCTTGACTGAGAGTTGAAGCTTCCTGAAGTCGTTTTATTTCGACTGCTTGCTCTGAAAACAGAGTACGACCAGTTAGAAAAAACACTTTTTAAAGAGTAGTAAATAAACTGGTTGTAGGTAAAAGAATTCTTACCTACTAAACGAGAATCAAGCTTCTTGATCTCGTCATCGTGAGAGGCAGTATACTTTGTGCTCTGCTCCTCCCATGCCTTTATACTCTTGTCTTTTTATAAAGTAAAGAAAAAAAATTAGAGAAAGAGAAGAAAGTCATCGAAATGAACAGTTCTAAGTGAAAAACTTACTGTTTATTTCTTTTTACAACTCGCAAGCTGCAGAATTTGCCTCCTAAAGGTTCTTCAGTAGATCTTCTTTTTCGTCCTTTAATTTTTGTGCCTCGACTTTTACATAATTGAGGGCAGAAATCAAGGTTCTTTCGTCACTTCTAGACCTCCATAGGTTAAAGTAGACATAAGTATTGAATGAGTGGTTGAAACAAAATAAGACTGCTCATAGCAAATACTTGCGATCTTACTGCTAGTTGGCAGAGCTCATCCTACTGCTTCTTCAGCAATACAAGTTGCTTGTAGTATTCACCAACGGTGGCAACTTGTTCAAGAGCACTCTGAACAAAGAAATACAGTGAGAAAGAGGAAAAATCCAGATATGAAAATATTCAGTATCGAGTACTTACGCTGATGGCTGACCGGGCGAATCTGCCATACACCTTTTTGTAATCTCGTAGTTCATCAAGCACGTCGACTTGGTCCCACCATATTCTTTGAAGACGCACGTCATCAAAAATATGTCCTGTATTTGGAAGGTCTTTAGGGTGTGGGACTCAGTCACGAGACCTAAATGAAGAAGATCCAATAGTTGGTGGGTCGAAGAACTCAGAGAAGAGGTCGAAGAAGTCTTCATCTTCTTCTTCTTCGTTGTCGGCAGCAGAAGTAACTCATACTTGAGGACCAGGAGGGACATCCTCTACAATCTCCTTCCTAGCACAGCGGTCGGAGGTTCCTCCTCCATCTTGACTGGATGCTTCTGGTGATCATCGGACCAAGTCCCTTGTCTGATTATTGATATCAACAATAATCGACTCGATCATCATAGCAACCTGATCTTTCACCTCATTCACCTCTGCCTCTATGACCACCTCAGTGATCATAGCTGCTTCAGCGATAGTAACTTCCTCTATTGCCACCACAGGAATAGGGGTCGATTCCTCGACCACCTCTGCTACTGTCTCTATGACCGTAAGAGAAGCTATTGCTTCAACGGTTGTAGGTGAAGCAACTACGGGCCTCTCGACAGAAGCATCCCTAGAGGTTGGAGAAGCAGGATTAAAATCGCAAAGAGAAAAGACAACATGTCAAATTGTAAAAACAAAAGGTAAATGCTATTTTTATGCTTTTAGTTTTACATACCTTGTCTTTCTGGATACAATCTTGAATCTAGAAGAAACCTTCCTCAAGGAAGATTTCTTTTGCTTCTTCTCTTCGGCCACCTTAGTTTCTGCGACACCTACAGCCTCTGGAAGGCTTTTAGTGTCATGAGTCTGAGAAGCCAAGGCTTCTTCGACCACATTTGGTCGAAGGTCTTGTTGAAGAGTTAAGATTTCTACGACCACGTCTGGTCATAGATCTTGATCGATGTCCACTACTCCATGAGCTGCTTGCCCCTCTTGATGGTTGAAACTTGTTTTCGACCACTTGAGGGACAACACTACCCTCGGCCATAGGCTCTTCTATTGCGGAGGTATCATTCACAAAAGACACAAAGGTTTTTCAGTTCTCCTTTTTATAGTTGCTTAACAAAGTCATGAGAAGCAGAAATTGAAAACGTCCTATTGTCATAGTAGAAAGGTACCTTGGCCTTGGGGGTTTTGTGCCTTAGTTCTTCGACCACACCCCTTTCCTCTGCAGTGATCATGTCTACAAAGAATTGCCTAATAGGACTAGTCAAAGGAGGGGCAGAGCTTGAGCCCTCACCCATCTTATCAGTGGCCTTCACTAGGCGATGTCTTTCTGCCTAAGGAACTATGTCTTTCTCTGACCCTTCTTAGACAACCCTCAATTCGACCTCTCGGTCGTCTTTCTACAAAAGTTAGAAAATAAATATTACTCAATAGTCGAATCTTATGACTACTAAACTCTAAAGATGAAATCAACTTTTGATTACCTTTAGGCGTTCACTCCTTTCTTCTGTGGACACGACCGCTAGAATTTGAGGAGCTCCTGACATGGACGTGGGAGCCTTCTCACAGATGAGTTTGACCCGAGCGTTAATTTCTTTCTTTGAGAGGTCTACGAGTACAAAGATATAATCAATAATAATACTCAAAATCTATAAAGAGGGTTAAGTTGATTGTTTCTTTACCTCCTTCATAGTCCCTTGTCAGGTCATTAGTCCCCGAGTACATCCACATAGGATGTACTCGATCCTTCAGAGGACTAATGCGGCGCATAATGAAGTCTTTCACCACTTGCCATCCGATTAGCCCCTCTTCTTCTAAGTCTTTGATGGCTTCAATGTAGGGGGTGATCCGGTCGAGGTCGCTTGGAGTCGAGTCCCAGGATGGACTCTTCTCTGCGGGCTTCCTTGTGAAGAAGAGGATGTCTTCCTTGGACACTCTCAACTAGAACCACCTCTTCTTCTAACCCGGCCAAGACGACCGGGTGAACAACTGAATATACTCCATCGACTTCTCGTCATGGAGCTTCAGACTGCAGCTACTTGTGATTTTGCTATGCTTGCTCATCCCGCAGTAGTACCGGAAGAGATCCAAATCTGGAAGGATTCCCAGATAGGCTTCACACAGGTAGATGAATACACTCAGCATTGTGATGGAATTAGGAACTAAGTTCACCAATTCCACCCCAAAATGCTGGAGTACGAGCATGAGGAAGGGGTGAACAGGCAATCGAGAGCCACCTTCACAGTATGCCTGGAGTGCTCAAATGGTGCCCTCTTCACCCAAGGGCCAATACTGTCCCTCAGCATTGGTCCACTTCACATACGCTCGCTTCGGAATCTTCTCGGCTACGACCAAGGCCGCCATCTTCTCCGTATCCATCTCCAATTTCTCCCATTTGGAGACGGTTCTGGTCATCTTTTTTTAGTGGGTTTGATTTGGATTTGGAAGAGTTTCGAGAAAGACTACGACTTGGTTGGTGGCAGAGAGAACAAGAGCTTGGGAGCAATTGAAGCAAATGGAGAAAGTAAAAAAACCCTAAGTTATGTCCGCGGTAAAATTTCATAGCCGCAGGTCTGAGTTAAAGATCGTGGGAACTCAATAGTTGCCACCCCTTCGGGAACCGTTCCAATGGACAGATCTGTGAGAGTCGGTTGGTATCTGTTCGTTCGAGAAAAGCAGTTCTGTCTTTTCAACTCAAGTAAAATTACCTTCTTAACCAAGTCAATTTTTGGTTAAATGAAATACCAGTCGGAAAAAACTTTCCTTTCGACCACTATTCTACAACCTCCTTTCTAAGTAAGTTATTTTCACTTGAAGTTGGGGGCTAGATAACGAAGATATAATAATTCTTAATTAATTGTTTATCTATAATTGCCATTATAGATAGTATTATCTTCATATTACTTATAAGTATACCCCGTATTGTTCATAAGAGAGAAGCTTAACTGAGTGGTCGTAAGCCTTTCTACGACCACCTTGTTGTCGTAATGCTTTCTACGACCAGGTCAGCTACGACCACCCCGTAATCGATAACACCTACAGACATGTGGGCCAAATTGATTAGGGGCTCTTATATGCTGCGTTCAATACACAGAGCAGTTAATATACACAGTTATTCTCAGGAATAATTGTACGAATTATGCCTCCGTCCTTGATATAACTGCCAGGCGACGTTGGTGCAGTTTCTTCTGACAATAACTACTATCAATGTGTGCATTTCATCAGGCGTAGAGGCGCCTCTTGGCATGGAGTAACTACCACCCCCTTCACACGCTATATAAGGGCTAAATTAGTGGACAGAGGGGAGAGGCAATCGGGGTTAGCCGTAAGAGATCATTGAGTCTTTGTTTGAGTGATTTCTTCTCGATTGTAACAAGTATACTGAATACAAGAACACAGGAGTAGGGTTATTATTCTCCCAAGAGAAGGCTTGAACCTGTATAAATCCCCGTGTTTCTTTCTGTGTGAATCTATTTCATAGGAAACCCCCAAGTATTCATTCGTAAGATCGATACTATATCATCGACAAGAGTCAACTACAGTCAACGACAAGGATGATTGTGAGACCCCGCTTTATTAAGCTCATAATACTTAGTCATCCACTTGACCCTAGTATTATCAACTAAATAAACCGTGCCTCGAGATATATGTACTTCCCAAGAATGCAGTACACACAACTCATTACAAAAGGTTGCATCAATTCCATTCAAACACATAGAACAGAACAAGCAACAAACCAGAAGTTAAAATAAATAAGGGATAGTTATTACAAAAGAGAGGCCGACCGCCAAATAACAACAAGTCTACAAGAATACACAATGAAGCAAAAGTGCCATAAAGATGGCCCAAAATAAGAGCCAACCAAAGTGTGCCTTAGCCCACAAGGCAATCGGACAGGACCGCCAAGCTAGTCGCTTTCCCAACCCATCAAGACTCATTAAAAGTAAAGCCCTTTGGGCTCTACCTCCTCTGCAACAAAGTTGTTAAGCAAAGCAAATGAGTACAAAATGTACTCGCAAGACCGACGTGTGAGATAACGAGAACTATAATTTAGCTACATGCAAGCTTTATTTAAGTGGATGAGGCTTTGGACTCATTTTAGCATAAAGCAAGTTTCATTTGCAATAGCATAATAGATTGAAGGCAATTTGGCAAAGCATTTTAATTGTTGAAATAACAACGAGATAATAACATTGTAACAACAACAAGATCAACTCGAAGTGACTAACCCAAGTCACCACAACAATAGCATGAACATCCATTCATGCCACCCATCAAGTTTTAATTAAATGGTTGAGACTAGTTCTTGAACGACCTTACCAAGCATGTCCATAACCTAGGACGAGGCTATTGAATAGTTTTAACCTGCAGGGTGTACCAATGCACCCACACGTCCGATCGCCTTTTCGCCACATGATTTAGCACACTTCCTTTGGTATGTCGGGCACGGCTAAGTCCTACGAGATATTTCCAATGGATGATGCTAATTATGAGCCGAACCCACGGGATAAGGACACATTAGGCGACCTAACCGGTCTGCTAATGCTCCTCCCAACACCACACACACACATTTTGTTAAAACATACCCACCGACCAGCTCATAATTAACACCTCCCAAAGTACTTAGCCAAGAGAGGTCCCATATCCCCTCGTGTGGTTAGCACATAAAATCGCTGGCTTAGTGACCCATGTAACTCGGTCCTTAGGGACCCTGCATACCACCACATTCCAAAAACCTCACCATCCATCCAATATGCCCAAGTCTAAATCAATCTTTTATTTTCAGATTTTTATTTTACAATTAATCAAAGCACAAGTGCTGGACATATAGGAGTAATAATTAGACTTGTGTGATCAAGACCATCGACTAAGTCGATGATCGCCCATTACTACGTTACTAAGCTGTGTCTAGCAAGAGAAAACGCAACTACTAAGTGATAAGAGCTCATCCAACGAGCTCAAACCACAGCAAATAACCTAGGCTCATTGGTAGTAGAGGATAAACAACTCCTACAGATTATGCAACTATAGGATTACTAGCGACATTTAACACAAAGTAGCATGCATACATAGAAGTAAAACAATATATTAACCTTTAAAGTAATGGGACGTTAGAGGGGATATGATCAAACTGCTTGCCTTGTTGCTGTTGCTCAAGTTGTGGCAGAGGGTCACTCTCGGGATTACCACAAATGTCGAAACCTAACGGAAAAGCGATAAAGAACCGATAAGAACGACGAAAGTAATCAAGGACAGCACAGCAAACGAACTCCAAATACTCTGAACTTTCTACAGCAGCAGGAGGATGATTTTTAAGGGAATTTTGCAACAAGAACCAATTGATTTGGATTCTCAATGCAAAAGTTATGAGCAAAACAATTCTGCTCAAACCCTAAAAACACCAAACCGCACTATTCACTAATTTAATTATGAGGCAACATTTTCTAGAATGGTGGTGATACTGAGATTTTTACTGTAAAACCAGCACCTCATGAGATGAATAACACAATTGAGTTCACCTCATTTGGAGCTATTATGCACTTTCTACAATTTTTCAAAAACAAGAACTTGAACAAAATTATAATGCACAAGTCCTCATTTTATAACAGCAACATGCTCAAAACTAATTTTCACAGTGAGTTCATTAATAGAGGAAACCAACAAAGTTGGTCTCACTCAAAAATAATCTACAGAGCATTAGTTATGTATTTTACAAGTTAAGCATTAATTTGAGTGTATATTTAAAGTGAGTTTTAAAATCTAATGGCAAAACTGTGCTCTGGAGCTGAACTCAACTTACAATCATTTTTGGATTAAATTCAAGTTCAAGACAGAGCTAACACAATTTGAATGACCTCATTTGGATTTAGAATGAATTAGTTATGATATTTTGAAGTTCATACCTTTTTCTGTTTGCAAATAAAGAGCTCACTGGAATTAAAAAAAACATAAAGACATGGGAGGTCATAAGCGGCTCAGATCACGCGGGGGAGGTCCTCAACGGTTGAGATCTTCCAAAGGAAGATCTAAACTATCAAGATCTCCCCGAGGAAGATCTACATCGTCAGGACCTCACAGGGGAGGTCCTGGACGGTCCAGATGTTCCAAGGGAGGTCCTTGATGGTTCAGATCGTCTGAGGGAGGACCTTGACGGTCAAGATCTACCCCGGGAGGTCATGAACGGCTGAGATGGCCTCGGGGAGGTCCTAAGCGGAGATCTAAACATCACAGACCTCCAGGGAGGTCTGGACGGCCACGATCGCAAGGGGAGGTCTTGACGCCCAGATCTCCCTGAGGAGGTCATGGACGCCCCAGAGCTCGCGACTGCGGCTTGCGCTGCACGCACGAGCTTGGACATGAGATAAATGCGCGCGGGACAACGAGGAGGTCCGCACGCGGGAGGTCTTAAATGCGCGCAAGGGGAGGATTAAATGCAGTTTAAGACGCCCAATGATTGCGAGGTTGAGCAAATGATTAGCGCATTAAACCCAGCGGATCTTGGTCCGAAAAACGGCAATAGCGCCGCAGTTCTTGTCCGACAAGATCCGAGTTTAAAAAGATGGTTCTCGCCGGCGATGTAGGCCTCGCCGGCGACATCCAATGGTACCACTGAGTGCACAATAACTTTGCGCACCCAGTGGACCTCCTCTCAACGGCGGCGGCGGTCTTAAACGCCGGCGAGCCGGAGAGGAACGCGAAGGAGATCACACGGTAAGAGCAAGAAGCAAAAAGAAGCTCATGTTGCCATTCAAGCGGATGCCCAAACAAAAGCTCCGCGACATCATACATATGCGGTGCCAGCGCCTAGGACTATCGAGGAGTACCGGAGGTCCTAACGATGCCGGGAGGTCGAGGATGGCGATGGCCCGAGTTGGAGAAGATGGGAAGCTCACGCTTCAAGTCCAAGCTCCAACTCCAAGCTTCAAGCTCCACTAGCCCCTCCAAAAGGTCAACCTAACAATGAGTTAGGTTCAACTCAGAGATTTTGGGGAGCTTAATTGAGCAAGAGGTTGAGAGGGAGCCACTGGAGCAAGCCTTCACCAAGGGCTCCAAGCTTCTCAACAATGGCGGCCAAGTGGGGAGGTCAGAGGGGAGAAGGAGCTCAAATGACACAGGCGCAAGCTTAGAGCTTGAAAGTGTGCCAAAGAAGCTACGGGAGGAACCCAAATGGGTTTTATACTTGGGAGAAGCAGGCACACGAGCTGGGGTTAAGCTCATGGTGAGCTTAGCCCACGGGAGGTCCATGGAGTTGGACAAGACACGAGGTTGACAACCCGGCAGGTCTGTGCTGACCAGAGAGGCGGAAGGCTGACCTGCATTAAATGCGGGTCAGCAAGAGCTGTTGTAAGGTACACAGTGGACAGACACGCATTAACTCCCTCGCTCAGGAGCACGCATGCGCGACCAAGGAAGGAGAAGAACAGGGGAGGTCATTTTGACCGTTGGATAGGACTTCGGGAGGTCTGGCCTCTGATGTAATTTTTGAACCGTTACGCCTAAATGACTGGGAGGAGGTCCCAGCCACACGATCAAGGATGGGGAGGTCATGGCCTCACGATTTCCTTAATGTGTATCGCGCGTGGGAAAATGGGACAGGAGGTCCAAAGCGTTGGATCTCAATCCAACGGTGCGGACCTCCTGTGAGGTCTTAACCGCACACGAACTTCAGAACCTGAGGGGGAGGTCATGGCCTTTGGATCTAAATCCAAGGGCTACGACCTCACGTGCGCGGGGAGGTCGGATGCGCACGAGGAAAGGAGGAGGTCGTGACCATGGATTTTTGATCCAATGGCTGTGACCTCACGTAGGTGGGAGGTTTGCTTAGTTTAACAGTGAGGGGAGGTCAGGGCCATGGATATTGGATCCAAGGGCTATGACCTCAACAAGGTGGGGAGGTCTTTGCAGTGTCGACCGCGGAGGAGGTCGTGGCGGTTGGATGTAAATCCAACGGCTGCGACCTGATCAAGGTGGAGAGGGAGGTCTGCTGAGGTGCAGACATGGTTGAAATTTGGACCGACTTTTGCACAAATGCTAGCCCAAGGAAAGCAGTAGGCTTTTAAATTTAGTTTTTAACAAATTGAAACTTTGCGAATTGTTTGGGGTAGCAATTCAACTCCAAAATTCATGAAATTTTAACAGGAACTTGCTGACAATGAGATTAACCTTACATAAAACTTCCAGAGGTTATTATGCAACGCATTTTTCTCAGGAAATTCATTAAGGCTGTTCAATGATTTGTTTTGCCTCCAAAAATTATCAACCAAGTTTTACATCTTGTGATATTTTTCAGAGGGGTCCCACATCAGCTTTAGGACCAAGGAAAATATTTTCCAATTGTTTGGCACAAGATTTAAGATAATTGGAAAATGAATTTGACCATCGGTCGCTTTCGTGTAATGCTGCGGATGAATGCCACGCGCAAATGATCCGAACCCCACGTCTCAAGATACCGCGGCGCAGCATGGCTCATTGTCGATAGTGGAACAAATCGCCACGAGGAAGTCATATGATGCGCTCCCTCCGTGATTTAAGACGGTGAAGCGAGTGTTGTCCCTCTCAAGTCTTGCAAGAACAAAGCGGTTATGTCGACACGTTCAAAGGAGTGCCTAGACAAGTATTGAGTAGTCCAACTCAGGTGGCCAAGCGTCGCGAGGAAGTCATATGTTGCGGCTCCTCCGTGATTTAAGACGGGCCGAGGCGAGTGTTGTCGCCTCTCAAGTCTTTGCAAGAACAAACGGTTAAATCAGATACGTTCGAAAGGAGTGCCTTGACAAGTATTGAGGAGAACAACCTGTGGCACGAGACGCGTCGGCGAGGAAGTCATATGTTGCGGCTCCTCCGTGATTTAAGACGGCCAAGCGAGTGTTGTCGCCTCTCAAGTCTTGCAAGAACAAGCGGTTATATCAGACACGTTCGAAAGGAGTGCCTTGACAAGTATTGAGGAGAACAACCTGTGGCCCGAGGCGCGTCGAGCCTGAGCGATCAGAGCTTCAGACGACTCCTGATCTGCGATGGGCGTCGCGAGGGTGGTGCCGAGGGAGGTGCCGACGGCGGAGGAGGTGGAGGGTGCCCTCCGCGTCCTCGATGCTGTGCATGAACGTCGCTGTGGCGACCACAAGTTACGCTCCTAATTGCAGCCCTCGCGTCCTCGGTCATGGAGCGCACCGCCTGTAGGATGCGATCAATTGTGCTGTTGCGACCACGGCGTAGAACTTCTAAACCCTCACGCTCGATACGATCAAGGTGGTAGTGTTGTAAGGAAACCGATAGTAAGTTAGAAACGTGTTGTATTGTTCAAATTTGTACGAAGAATGTTTTACCGTCTCGTCCTGGCGTGCCGCTTCGGTGATTCGCCGGGACTCGCTAGTACAACAAAGATCTTCTATGACATCCATCGACGCTCAAGGCCGCTGGCGAGAAGCCTACACCTAGTACGCTGAACGCGTACATCGCAAGTATGCAGCATACGCCTCGATGGTGTAGCCTCGTAACTTCGTGTACAACGCTCTCGCCGCCGCTCTCTCGCCCCAACGCCGCCCACGGCCGCTGTGGTTCTGCCTCGATCGCCGCTCCTCGGCCTCTCCTCATTTATCCGCAATTGAATTCGGATGTCATAAAATGTAAGTCGAAATGCGCTAATATGAGGCAACAAAACGACATACCGGGTGTGCCTTCTCGGTGAGAGGTCGTCCTGGCCGTGGTGGCACCTCCTGGTAAAGCCCAAACTGTCTCATGACCCGCTGTGGATTGTACGGCTCGACCATGTGGGAGAAGACAAGGTGGCATGTCGTCAACCATAGCGTCTCGTCCTGAGTGCACTGCGAGGATAATCCATAGGGGGCCGTCTCCGCAAGGAACTGTGCAGACCAGTGCCACCAGATGACCTCGTCCTCGTGTAGAGTCTCGAATAGGTTGTGGAACTCAGGGTACAAACGCCTCGGTCTCTCTCTGGCCCAACGTAGGGTGGCAAGTGTCCAACGCGTTCCCATTGTAGGCCCATCGACGGGGTCCTGGCCTCTAGTACGACCATAAAGCTCGCCTCATTAACCGGAAAGGATGCACTCGTTTCAAAATACGGCCGCCAACCGGAAAGTGCTCCCACGACCATAGCCGCAGCGGTGTGTAGCTTATCGCGAGGATCGGCTCTCGCCTGCGTACTATGCCGAGTGGCATCGCACAACCCTCGGTAAGTGGCACAAAGCATCGCAGAGCCCCAATCAGATTGTGGCACCTCGTCGGAAGAGCATCCACCAAAGACTCTGCGAGATGGATGTAGCTCGCACACGCACCTTGATCCCCGAGTCGAGGAAACAAGATCCATCCGAACAGAACAAAAGGTACGCGAGGAAGTGTGTCCTAACCGCGCGACAAAGCATGCAAAGGGCAAGTCATGTACCCCGCTAGAAGAGAATGTGGCACACCCGATATGTTGTCAAGAATCGGGTGACCGAATCTCTCGACCATACGCACCTTCCGGTCTCGTCGCCCTCGGTGGTGGCACTACCGAAGACCCTCGTGAGACCAGAAGCATAGCTACGTCCTCCGAGTTATGGTCATCTCCCCAGGAAGTGGAAGGTGTGAGTCTCGGTCTCCAACGATCCACGAAGCGCAGATAGGAGTGCGCGCCACAAAGCGAAGCGCGGCCGATGGTCCAACATGCGGGCAAGGGGCAGGAGGCGGCGTCTCGCGGTGTGGGGACGCATCGCCGTCAAGAGGCCACCTCTCTAGGGCGCCAGACCAGGCTCGAGGGCCGACGCGCCAGACCGCCAGGGCTCGGCATCGTGTCGCGCATCCCGGCGTGTGTCGAGTAGCTCATACGGGCCATCATCTGGAGGCTGTGCCATCTCCTGCCAACAGAGAACCAACACGTTAGTCCGCATATCAAACATAATGTATGGTACAGAAAAAGAAAGCGAAACATATGACCACAGAATGTAAGACAAAGTGAATAACACCATATAGACACCCATACAACATAACAGTATATATGACCATAATGAGTTAACATAAGACCCAAATAACATAACATTACGTCTGCATGCGAAGGCATGGTTTCGAACGATACAACTCATACAAGCCATTAAACTAAGCATGCAACCTCACGACCTAGTAATTATATCTTGCTCGCTACGATCTTGTTGCTTGTGCTAGATCTATTCGGCAATGTCGCCGGAGGGCTAACCGTCTTGCACGCTTTGCATCTGGGCGACGAACCGCTGTTCGCTACTGGTTGTCGTCCATGTCGTTATGAATGCGTCGTGGATCGGGCGTCTTCCACTACGGGGTGCTTAAGTCGTCTGCTTGGCACCCACTTCACCGTCCGCCAGAGGTCCCTATAGTGCATGTCCAGCCCATACGAATAGAACTCAAGACTCCAAGTGCCATACAGTGGTGGATGTCGAGTACTCGAGATGTAACGCCCGAGGCTCGGCGCCACGCCGCGACGCTTGGCGCATACATGGGAGCATGGTTTGTGCAGAAGCCGTGGCTTCTTGCAGTGCACGACGCCACGCCAATCGCGCGCACTGCTTCCGATCCCCTCTATCGTGGCCCATCACATACTTCTCCCTGAGCCGGATCTCGAACTTCTGCCTGATTCCATCCATGGTACGCGCAACATGCGAACGAGCCTTGCTGATCTTCTTCTCCATGTAAGCGTGCATTACTTCGGAGAATTGCTTCCCATCCTCCAAATGCTTCTTGGCCATCATGGCTCTGTTAACAAAGTACCCAACGGTTCGGTTCCAGCTCTCCTCCACGATCGCAGTGATCGGTAGGGATCGGACACCCTTGAGAACACCGTTGTACACCTCGGACATGTTCGTCGTCATGATCCCGTACCTTGCACCACCAGTGTCGTGTAGCAGGGACCATTTCTCCAAGTCGGGTGCGTGCGAGTTAACCCACTGTGTGAACTCCCCAACTCTCTCGGACCCTCCTGCCGCTGCCCCTGCCCCTGCCTCGGTGTCCGCCGAGTTCCTTAGATGCTTACCGGTGTCCTCGTCGAGCTGTCTCCACACCGCATCGAACTTCCGCCTTTGGTTCTGCATGCACAGCTTCTTGAACATCTTCATCAGGTCCTTGCTTCGAAACCTGGTGTGGAAGTTCGCCGTGAGATGCCCCATGCACCAACGGCTCTTCACATCATTCCACTGGAATGGCGCCTACGTCCCGTTTTGCATCATAGTCAACGCGCCAGAACTCCAAAGATTGCGGTCCGAGATGATACACACATCTGGGCGATCTTGGACCACCACCCGCTTCACATTGGACAGGAACCACAGCCAGCTATCAGTGTTCTCGCTCTCAACAATTGCGAAGGCCACGGGGAGTAACTGGTCGTTTGCATCGGTACCGCAACGGCGATAAGGATGATACCCTTGTACTTCCCACATAGGAAGGTGCCGCCCATCGCCGCGACGGACGACAAGTGTTTGAACCCTTCGATCGCTCGATCAAGGACCGTAAGACCCTATCAAGAACAAAACAATTGGGCCCCTCCCTCCTGTGCACCCGATCAAGCTTGTCTATGTATGTCCTGTGGTTTGATTGTGCGATTTGATGCAAAGATCCTTGGGACTAGGTTGTAAGCCTCTTCAATGTGCGAACATTTGCTCCACGACCTTCCGTTTCGCGCCATGCCGTCTTGTAGCTGACCGCGAACCCCACCATATTGGCAACCTCCGCCATTAGGAGCTTTGGCGAAATGGACACATCTCCAGCGACAAGGTGGCTTATCAGGCTGGCAACATACGAGGACGTCATGCTGCGGTGCCTTTGAAGTGGTTCAGCTAGCTCGCATGTGTGGTCCTTCAGCACCGTTATCCGGAAGCCCGTGCCCGCGGTCGTGAACCGCTGCGCACGGACCTTGCCAACACAGGATTCATTAACACACCTAACGATGTAGGTGTCGGGGTTGGACCTCTGCACCCGATACGTTCGACCAATGTTAATGGCGTATCTAGCAATAGCATGCTGGGCGGCGCTCTTGTCAGGGAAGCGCTGCCCTAGGAGAAGGGTGTCCCCATTGAACCCCCACTCGGCCCCCTCCGGCTGTGGCAGAACCAACGATGTCGTTGCGACATCGCCCAATCTTGAGGAGACGAAGAAATGTCGGTGGTCACAACACCACCAACTACACCTCCCTGCATCAACCGGCTTCTCCGCCTTGGTCGTCTTCGTAACTAGCTGTTTGACGCCCTCCTCCTCGCTTCCATCTCTTCCTTTGGTCACCAAGTACTCGTGGCAATCAATACGGCTGCCCACCATCGCTTCCACTCCTTCGTTGGTTTCAAAGTTGTTTCAGACGCCTCCTTACATCTCCATCACCCACTTCCTCGCTGCGTCTCCTCCAACACCGGAGACCAACGCAGTCCTCCTAACATGCTTGACTTCACCGAACCACTAACGCCAGATGTCCCCGCGCTCTCCACTTAATCGAACATAGACCATCGGCCGCAAGATATATCACAGCCTCGGGGTTGCAAACAACCTCCATGTAATAGGCCCATGAAGCGCCACTTGTCACCTTCATAAGTTGCCAAAAATATCGTTTGCACCACCCACCACCGAGGCAAACAACGCCTCGCGTAGCTTCTTCCTTGCAGCCAGCGATCGAACGCGAACGACGATCGCCTTAGATCCGACAGGCTCATGTCCTTCAGACCCGGCGCCCGGATCACGGTCCGGCCACAATTTGACGGGTCCGCCCCGTACGGCCCGTCTCGTACGAGAGCTTCCCCGTGGAACACGAACAGATCTTGAATCTCCGCCATCAAATACCTAACACAGGTGCATATTAAACCACTGATATTATCAAATTTTTGGTTCAAGTTCCTAACACTTCTGTAATTTGTTCATAATCTAATATACTGCACATTATGTTCAATTCTATTTCTATTTAAAAATCTCTTATAAAATTACAGAATTATGTACGGAATAAATTTTCATGAAAGGTGCAAACAAACCCCATTTTTTGTGAAAAGAAAGGTGCAAACAAACCTGATTTTTTTACACATCAAAAAAACCAAAAAAAACTTGGAACATGAAAAGATTTAATTAGAAAAATTGAATTTAATTGAAGTTTATTTTATTCTTTTAAATTAATTTTAATTTTTCGAAGACTGAACGGAGAATTGAAAAAATTAATATCTTTCGACGGATACGATCACGTTACTTCACTATGGTGTAGTTAAAAGAGTACTTTATGGAGCTTCTCGAATGCAATTGAAGAGGCCGAGAACGCCTACAGATTATGAATCCTCTATGTTTTAGGCATCTTCATAATCACAACGCTGTCAAATTTCTTCAATTGCATTCTCAGAAGCTCCATAAAGTACTCTCCTTTAACTACACCATGGTGAAGTAACGTGATCAAGAACCGTAGTACCAAGATATTATTTTGTTCAATTCTCCTGCTTTTCATAGTCTTCGTAAAATAAAAATAATTTAAATTAATAAAATAAACTTCAATTATATTCAAAAATTTTAATTAAAACTTTTCATGTCCAATTTTTTTCTTTGAATTTTCTGATTTTTTTTTTATAAATGGTTTTTTCCCACTTTTCTTTTCTTTCTCTCTCCTTCTACAGATTTTGAATTACAAGCTAATCACATTGCTAACTACTAAGTCTTCAAATATTTGCTAACGCCCCCGATTATTTAATTAATGTAGTGAGTTTTATTGCCGATTAATTTTCTTATATATACTATGATTAATTTTACATTTTATTTATCCCGCCTAATTATCTATAAATCGACTACTCATCGCTATTTGACTTGTACGCGGCTTAATTAAATACGTTGGTCCAAAAAAAATACACCGCGTCGATATTTCTTTTTACTAGTGCCTAATTATATTTTACTAATTTGCTACTTCCTAAATTTCCCATTCTCACCTAATCTCATCCTTAATCCTTCACTTTACTTAATCCCCTTACTCTAATCTTCTCTTCACCTAATACCTTCCATTTATCTCCTCCTTGTCTCCTCACCACCGAAATGTCCTACCTGCCATCCTTCCTTCCCCATCGTTCTTACGCTAACAATATTTAATTTACAACACTAACAATAATAAGTCTGCTAAGTTCACTAATCACGGGCTTATCACATTGCTAACTACTAAGTTTTCTACTTACATGCTAATCGCACTAAGTCTTCCAATTTTATGTCCGAACACTAAATCAAAATACAATCGACAACACAACTATAACTACTCGGTTGCTACGATAAGAAACTACAAATCATCTAATTGCATCCTAATCACATCGCTAAAACTAGCTACAACTATAGCCGATGTGAATCACACTTACCTTTTTTTCTACGTGCTCGCAAGACGATGCACAACTTCAACTTCTCCTTGCTTGGCTTCTTCTTTCTTCCGAACGGCTCTCTTTCGATCTTTCTCTCTGCCTCTCTTCCTCTTTGCTTCTAACTAAAAATGGCATTATGTTCACTGCTTTATCGCTCAAGAGCCTGAGCAAGAAGCTGCCGTGCCATGCAAAAAGGGGGCAGATTCTCGCGACGCTTTCTTTGAAACCAGCAATGGCGAGGGGGGGCGCTGACGCAGCATAGCCAAGGCTGGCGTGTGAAGCGGCGCGCTGGAGCGAAGCAAGGAAATGGCCGGCCGAAGGTGGCAGCCGAAGATTCTTGCTGAGTGGGTCGACAAAGAACTAGGTGTCGCCGTCGGCTATAAAGACCTAGTTGTCGCCGTCTCCACTCGGAAGAATTCAGGTTGTCGCTGTCCGGCGGCAAGCAGTCCTCTGGGCTACAAATGGAATTTTTTTACCGAGGGGCCAAAATGGAAATAAAAGGTGCTACAGGGCTAAATCAGTCCAAAACTCTCTAACCAGCTACTAGTCACAAATCGCAGGCGTACACGCATGCCTTTTTTCTTCTTAAGACCGTGCAGTACATGTACCATTGGCTACAAGCCTCAGTTTCTAATGAATCTAAACTAACGTGAAACTCCCCAAACAAGAGTTGCACTACGAAATAGCAAAAATAGCACTTCCACGAGTAGAAATACAAAAATGATACCACAGATGTATCGGTAGGCGACACATACCACTGTCACATTCCCACCACCCAGATCCTCCCCTGCTGCACCCCCACTGCATAGCAGGACGGCTACCGCCGAATGGGAGCCCGCCACGTGGGCCTCCTGCCGTGGTATTTGAGCACGAAACCGATGGGTATTTTTTGCCAATTCACTCACAAGAGAGGGATTATTTTTACTATTTCATTACACAATAGTATCCTTTTAGCTAATAACCCCCAAACAAGGCACCCATATATAAAGCTATACTTGGGAGGCAAAGGAGGGTGGATGCTTTGTTAGTATCAACTTGGCAAGATTGAATGAACCTGAGACGGTGATGCAACGCTCCATCAGTCTTAAATAATTATTATTGAGAAATTAAGTACCACAAACAATGTTGACCACTAGATGGTATAGAAAAAATTGGATATACAACAAGTCTATTTGAAACCAGGATATACAACAAGTCGGTCCGCAACGCTAAAAGTTTTGTTTTGCTGCTGATGAGTGATGATAGACAAGCAAACCACTGTTGTCCTTATTTGGAACATGGGGACATTGTTGTGCAAGTTTTTGGTTTATTTTGGCCCTGTTTGGCGACGAAATTGCAAATCTAGCTATCTCTGGAGCGAAATGGTAAAAATGACAAAACGAACGCTCTACACTGGCCTGTCACTCCACCGGAGCATGGCAGGCCACATGTTGCGTCCCCAGTGTGCCGCACCGGTCTGCCTCACCCCTGTGGCTTTGCCAGCTCCCTCCCACGCCACCGAGGAGCGACAGTACCCTGCCACGCCCCTAGGGAGCTACAGCTCCCTGCCATGCGCGCCTGGGCCCGTCGTCCCCTCGCTGCCCCGTGTCGCACCCCTGAGGCTCTGCACACGTGTGTCGCACCCCCCATGCCCTACAGGGAATTAGGGTTTGCACCCCACTACAGCGCGAACAAAGTTTAGTGGATTAGGGTTCGCACACGCGCTCTTGTTACGAGGGTAAACGATTATATCAGAAAAAGAGAACAAAATATTAAATAGAGAAGAATTTGAGAATTAAATTTAAAAGATGAGATCTCAACTCCAACAATAAGACTTCATAATGTAGATGTGAATTACATGACCTACAGGGTTTGGTTATGTGCATTTGTTTGCCCCTTAATCATACGGTAAGTTACATGTGTGCCTTCTGGAATCAAAAAAACTAATGGATCGGAAAGTAGCCACTCTTGAGGGCCCATCGGTGTCTTTCCCTTGTCTCCTGCAGACCTGCGGTCATGGCCAGTACCGAATGCAACCCTTTACTGGGCTTCCAAGACCCCCTAGGAAGTAACCACCCGCTTAGCAGGAGCATCAGGGATCTGGTTGTCCTCAACGAGCTGTTTGGGGTTCTACCACCACCGCCATGGTTTCTTAGGCACCATCGCTGCCTTTCCCTTGTCTTCCCCACTCTCAGCCGAGTGAGGTTTCCAATAGGTGAAGTTCTCGGGTGGCACCGCGTAGTTCATCATGTACTTCTGTTAGATGAATGCCCTATCGCACTTGTCTGAGCCATCGATCCATTGAAAGAAATAGCAACACTTTGACGATTGTCATTATGCACATATAAAGTTAGCAATATGTGAATTGTAGCGTTCAATGTAAAAAACGATGTATGTGTGAGATTCTCTTACGTGGATATCTGAGCACGTGTAGTACGCCCGAGTGGCGGTCTCCAGGTGTGTCGAGTGAATGGTATGTGTCGGGTTAACGTAGTCGCACTAAGGGCATGGAAATTCTAGTGGTACAGGTACATCCTTCATCGAATGATCCGGGTAGGTTCCCACCTTTCCGGCAAGCTACTTCCGCTTCCGCGTCATGTATCCATAGCCTGACATCTTCAAGCATGACGTACTGATCTCCTCTACCTCTCTTCTCCCTCCTTTGTCTCTGTTGTGCGAAATTAGTTGGAGTGGAGTGTTGGCTGTGGTGGTGGAGTGTACCCTGTCTTTATAAGCGGCTAGGGTGTACTGTTGAGGGGGTAAATTATGGCAAACGACGATGCACTCATGTTCATGGTGGAATCTTCCTGCACACGAAAGGTCCGGTGAGTGGTGTCTACTCCCTGCAAAAAGCTGGTGCAGGTTATTATTTGAGTTTGAATAGGTGGCATGGCATGGTGTGGTCAATTCAGTCAAAAAAGGTGGGATGACTGGTGAGTGATGCCTACTCACTGTGAAAAGCTGGTGTGGGCTATTTTTTTCGTCTAAAAAGGTGGCATGGCAAGGTGTGATCAGTTCATACCCTGTTTGGTACAGCTTCTACTCCTAGCTTCTCAATCGATTCTCGTGAAGCCGTACTAAATACCCTGATTCTCAAAACCGCTCGATTCTAATTCTCGTGAGAAGCTGTCTAAAAAATGAACTAGCGATGAGAAGCAGCATTTCCGTAGATTCTCGTGGGAAGCTAACTTGGTAGAAGCAAAATACCCCTTGGAGTTGAGTATATTTTCCCGCAAATGCCATTGACTTTACCCCTCCCACCTGCCATCGCGAGAAACCACCCGAACACATACCCCTTCGCGTTTTTCCTTCGCCTCATCTTATGCTCTCTCTTGCGACCGAGGCAACGCCGTCAGGCAACCTGGAGTGCGCCGCCTTCGGCCCTCGAGGGCACCCCCGTCAAACCTCCATTGTGCTGCCGCTGGACCCAGAGTGCGCCGCCGCAAGAAGACTACAGCCGCAGACTCAGAAACCCTAGAGGCCGTCGGACCCGGAGTATGCCGCCTTCGGCCCCCGAGGGCACCCCCGCTGGACCTCCACTGCACCGCCGTCGGAACCGGAGTGCGCCGCCGCGAGAAGACTACAGCCGCCAACCCGGAAACCCTAGAGGCCGCCGAACCCGGAGTGCGCCACCGTGAGAAGACGACTACCGGCCGGCTCCTGTGAAGGTAAGGTCGGGCCTCCAGTGCGCCGCCTCTGTCCCCCTGCCCCTTGCCCTCCTTACTCCCCTCTTTGTCTATGAATCTGTGATTGAATATGTGATTATCTGTGAATATTGTGAATGAATCTGTGAATGTAGTACTGACAGTTCTTCACCTGATTATTTGAGTTTTTTGTTAGAATTGTATGAGTGATTTCATATATATTTGAGTCTTATGTGTTGCACCGATCAAGAAAACTTGACATCAGTGAACTGTGAATGTTAGCTACCGATATATACAAAGTTCATTTGACCAATCATCAAACAATGTGTGAACTGTGATAGTATGCTTGTATGCTCGTAGCTTTTCATTGTTTGTGGCATATCCAAACATCCTATTATGGTAAACGAGTAACTGTTATTACATGACATTATTTGTGATGTAGGAGAACTGTGGTGATCTCAGATTTATGTATTCTAACACAATAGTATGATAGCAATTAGTGCAGCTTTCTTGTTCAGATTATCAGTTCTCAAGCATGTATGCAAGTACCATCAGTCGCAAATTGCATCATGTGCTAGTTTCAACTTTCAACGCATCCTAGTCACCAATGTTGTTTGACTGTGATTATTACACCAGTTGCATGCTACTAGAACTAAGTGCTCACTGCATTTTCTTTTGGTCATAATGGTTGCAGTGCACATTACATAGAACTGATAAGTGTTTTCATTTTCTTTTGGTCATAATGGTTGCAGTAAATGGCGGCAATGAAAATGTTTTAACCTGGAAGCAATAAGCCAACAATCATATTCCTATTCTTTCGCTACAAAATCAAACATGAATAGACGCACAACACTGAAAAGGCTAGATTTTTCTTGCTTCCCTTAGGTCCATACAGAATTCCAAAAAACATGTTGCATGGTTTCAATAATTGATGTTAAAGGTTACACAAACTACCTTCTGATAACAAAAATCTGGAGATGACGGACTTTAGGGCAAACAATCATATCTGTGATTCCATATACAAAAACCATGTAATGCCACAACACAATAGTTCAACAGAACCTTCTAAATAATGAAAGGGTTGTGGCGTTCTGGTGGATACTTGCTATTGTAACATCCCGTTTTCAGTTCTTGAACAGTGTTTGCAGGATTGTTCTTTGTTCTCAAAGCTCAATTTCAAATTTCAGTTTCAACTTTCAAATCTCATATTTCAAATTCGGTTTTGATTTCCCTTCACTCCCCCTGGCCTTTTTTCCTTGGCCCGAGCCTCCCCTTGCCAATGTATTAGGGCCATTATCACTACATCAAGCTAACTATAATCGGTGATGTATTTTGTTAAATCATGATGGTTTTTATGGTATACATCAAATGTGTCATGGCATCTTTGCTTTTCTTGTTGTAGAACAAGGATAATTCAGTTGAAGATGAATGGTTAGATGCTTTCAGATTAAATATTCATAACAAATTTAGGATAAATATTTGCAGCTAATCTATAGTTGTGATTATTACACCAGTTTTGAAGCTAAGGGAAATTTTAATTTCACTTAATTTGGCCAATGCATGTTCTTGTTCTTGTTCATGTGTTGTTCTAGTGCCACTCCTGCATTGCACTGCACTTTCCATGTGTGGTGTTATTAATAGGAGTAATGAGCACTTCATTACATCTGAAATTTTCTTAAAGAAGGAGCAAAGGGAAATGTTTATGACCTTGCGCAATAGTGAAGTACGATTTGAATGGCTCAAAAGGAAGTACGATGCCAAGTATGGCAAATAGAAAATTGATTGTAACGTTAGGATGATTCTGGAGACATTCCTACAAGTAGTTTGTCTTGTATTCGCCTTTATTATTCTTTATTTCTCTATTGGCTATAAGACCTTTTTTGGTTTATAAGACATTTTTTTTCACTAGTTATATACTGTCATTTGGACCTAATGCGTATACATGTATTTTTAAATTGCCATTTACGTTGTTGTATTTTTGTATGTTAATGTACAGATGTTGTCTTCTGAAAGTGATAGTGAAGGGAGTAATATATCAGATGAGGAACATGAGTGTGACGTTGAAAGCATCTAGGCCCCTAAAAATTGTTTTGGTAATTAATGATAATATGTGAATACGGGATTAACATGTTTATTGAGTTTTTACAAGGTTAAGTCCCATTGGTAAGTTTGATGATGTAAAGATGCATGCTAAAGGGCTACATGAAGATCAAGATGACTCAAGGTCAAGGTACAAGTAGTCTAGGATCCATTTTCTGTATTTTACCGGCCTTAGGAGATTTGGTTGGAAGACCGGATTATAGGTTAAATGCTGTACTACTAAGAGGGATCATGACTAGTAGCTTGACAGCATGTTCTTGTGCCTTTTAGATCAATTTAGGATCATGCATGCATTTGAATTTGTTGTTGGATTTGAATTGGAGAGTTTTCTGAAAATTGACAGCACACGCGGTAGTACCGGAAGTTTATTGGCGGAATTACCGCTGAGCGGTATGACCGCATATTAGTTGGCGGTACTACCGTGGGCTGTTCAGACCGTCCTTGATCGTGTGGTTAAAAAGGTGGTCCGAACGACCCAATTGATCTGAGTCGTCCACGTGGCTAGTTCAATCCAGTGCGCTGTCTAAGTTTTCGTGTTGCGGTAGTACCGCAGTTTCAAGCGGTAGTACCGTGCGACGGTATTTTCGTTTGTTTGTTGACGGTATGTAAAATCCAGTGAGACACGTTTCTGGACTTTGTTGCTCTCCCGTAGCACGGTATTACCGGAGATTTCAGCGGAACTACCGAAGAGCGGTAGTACCGCATTTTACTTGGCGGTAATTCCGTGGGCTGTTCGGACCGTCCTTAATCGTGTGGTTAAAAAGGTGGTCCGAACGACCCAATTGATCTGAGTCGTCCACGTGTCCAATTTAATATTTGCTAAGTTCTCTGGTCGCCACTGTGTAGCGGTAATATCGCATATACTGAGCGGAACTACCGTTTCTCGGTTGTTCCGATTATTTTGAGGCGGTATAAAAATTACAGAGAAGCTCCATTTTGGTTAGATTTGCAAAACCCTGCGAACGGTAGTACCGGCGTTGTCTGAACGGTACTACCGCTCTACGGTTATTCTGTTTTTAGTGGAGTGGTATATGTTTTCCAGAGAAGTGTGTTTTTTAGCTGAGTTTGAATTTGCTTGGAACGGTAGTAGTCAAGACTTAGGAGCGGACGACGGCTTGAGCGGTAATACCGCATGATAGTTGGTGGTAGTACCGCGCCGCGATTTCAACGGCTATGTCAGAACGTTTTAATGCCTCTGTTATAACCATTACAGAACTCTGATAAGGGTGCGGTAGTATCGGCCCTTAGCTGGCGGTAATACCGCAATTCGCTGATTTTTGTGGATTTCTATCCCAACGGCTAGTATTTGTTGGTGGGGGTATAAATACCCCCTCACCAGATCAAGGACGTGCTGAAGTGAGTTCATTTAACATCCTTGATAGTCTTGAGCATTCACTCAACACCAACATTCTCTTGAGCATTCATTGTGAAGTTGTTGAGTTTCATTTAAGTGCATTCATTCTCCTAGTTGATCCTATTGCACTCGAGCGCCGTCAAGCGAAGATCATCGGTTTGTTACTCTTGGAGTTTTGCCAAACTCTTAGACGGCCTTGGCAGTGGAGCACGGTGATGTCTTCAAGAAGATTGTGAAGAGGCCCGGTGCAAGCTTGTGAGTAGTTTGGTGTTCACCATCTCCGGAGAGGAGGAAGAACAACCATAGTGATCGAGGGAAGGCTTAATTCGTGGAGCCGGCTTGAGTTGTCAAGCTTCCTCAACGTGGACTAGTGAAGACCGGTAAGTCTTCGATACCACGGGAAAACATCATTGTCTCATTGTGGTTATTTCTAGTCTTTACTTTTTCCGCATTTACATTTCTAGTTTATTTCTTGTATTGAATTGCTTAGCTAGAAGTGTAACTTGTTTAGACTAAGTTATTAATTGGCTGAAATTGATAAATTGTTAAAAAGTTTAAAAACCTCCTTTTCACCCCTCTCTAGTCGGTTATCCTTGATCCTACAGACGTGCAGATGCTACGTCTATGGCAAGACATGTCAAGTCACCTCGCTGCTACTGCAATTATTGTGGAGAATTATCACTCAACCTACTTGGACAAGAATGAGTCCAGGACTTCACAGCTTAGTGGAATGGGTTGGGTGAAAGAAACTATGACCAATCCGGGAGAAAGCTACCACATGTTTCGTATGAATGCTACAATCTTTTACACTCTACAAGATCTTTTGGTGAGTACATATGATTTGAAATCAACTACGCATACAAGTTCAATTGAAGCACTAGCTCTTTTTCTATACATATGTGGTGGTTGTGAATCTAACCGAAGAGCACAGAATTGGTTCAAGCATTCTGGTGAGAAAATTAGCAGGAAGTTTGATGAGGTTTTACAGTGTGTGGTCAGAATGTCTAAAGATTTTGTGAGGCCAAAGGATCCAAACTTCTCTATAGTTCATAGTAGAATTAGAAATGATCGAAGGATGTGACCACATTTCAAAGACTATATTGGAGCTATCGATGGTACACACATTCTTGCAACTGTTGCTTCGAAAGATCTAATTAGATATATTTATAGATCAGGAAGTGCAAAACAAAATATCATGATGGTATGTGATTTTGACATGCGCTTCACATACGCATCTATTGTACAACCAGGAGCTATGCACGATACTAGTGTGCTTTATCATGCATTGGATGTAGACAAGGAAGTCTTTCCACATCCTCCATAGGGTAATTTTCTTTGTTTGGTATCATTTACAAAATTATTTACTTGTAATGTTCATGCATTGCATGTTGATATACATGAATTTTTCGTCTTATATTGCAGGTAACTATTATCTTATCGATGCTGGTTATCCGAACATGCCTGGGTACTTAGCGCCATACAAGGGCCAAAGTGTCGGGACCCCGAGTATGCAACCTCAGGACCCTCTGTGTATTCTGAATTAGTCTCATGATTGGTAGCTAGCTCACACAGTTGTAGCATTGGTGTAATCATATCCACACAACCAAACTATAGATGAAGCAGACAAATTAATATTATTTAGCAAAAAGACCTTATGGTCAAGTCTTACAACACTTGCCTCGCAGGGCTTAACAACAAAAGGAAGCTTGCAATGGAAACCAAACATCCGGTGGAGGTCACCCAATATGCCCACAGGCAATTGAGTGGAGGACGCGACCTAATTCGCATAGTCTTCAAAGTAGTCTTCTTTGTAGAACTCTGTACTTCCTAGTTCTTCTTCAGCGACTGATCAACTAGAGGGCATAAAGCCGTGAGTACTTTGAATGTACTCAGCAAGTCGCAGAGAAATGTATGCAAGTAATATTCATGCAAGGTTTGACAAGAATAGCTTTATGGCTATTTTGCAGAAAGTAATGTTTGACATTAAATACAGTAAATAGATTGTAAGGCACAATTTAAAAGATTAATACATAAGTAAACAATTTTCTTTGAAACAACTAGTGAACACCCCGTTCACTTCCCAACCATCAACCATCTACGAGATTCGACCAACCCATTCCAACATTTTTGATAAAGATCTACCCCTTGCGTGAAATCACCAAGCATGTCCATAACCGGAGACACGGCTATTTGAATAGTTTTTCACTCTACAAAGGTTGTACAGCTTGACCCACAAGACACAAATTCTCTAGTTTGTTCGGCATATATCTATGCCACTGCTCGCTATCTTAGGTAAGCGGTCTAGAGCACGTGACAAGGCTTTTACAAAGTTCTGTTTTGACTCGGTTCTGCCCGCTAAGGTTTCGCCATTCTGGCCCCCTCTTGTGCCGTTCCCAACCAAAATAGGACCGAACCAAAACATTGCTAATTAGTCGACCAGGTCTATCCCAGTCTAGACATGTGGTTGTACGATATGGCCCAGATCAATGGTTCAAGGTTAAGTCCTTAGTGGTTGCTTGGACGTGACTTTTCGCATCCCAATGTGATTCTACACCCACCTTTACCACTGCCCACTTGTCCGAGCAAAAACATAAATCATTTTTGTTCAACCCAGCCAAATGACAATCCTTGCCATGGCGCAACATCTTTTATCAATAGTGGCTCCGCCACAGTTCCATATTTCCTTTAGTCAAATTCAATCATTCTTGAGTAAGTGATCATGAACATATCGTATAACTAAAGCATTGGCTAAGCATAATACGATACCCATGTTGGTAGTACAATAATGTCCAACTAAAATTATCCATCCTAGGGTGTCCAAGGATTTATGTCATTCAAGGGTACATGTCATTCACAAATTATCAAGGAGGCATAATGGCAATTAGGTAATTAACTAATTCCCAAAACCATTTATTATAAAATTCGCAATGCATGTTTATATCAATCCATATACTTTTATAAATTGGGTTCAATACGATCAAAGGTCTACGACTTGCCATCGTTGAAGAGTAGAGATGCTTCGGTCGTCGGGTCCACGAAGTCGTCCGAAACACCGGAATCTATACGTGCGAAACAAGCTAAGTAAATAAAACAACTCCAAATAAAATCTAAATAGATACTAATAGGAATACAAAGAATTTATAGGAATTTAGAAATTTGAATCACTCGAATCGGAGTTCGAATGAGCAAGTTATGGCCTTCGGAAGTTTGAATTTACATAAAATGATGAAATCGGGATTTTCTTGATTTTTCTGATTTATTTTTCTAAAGAAAAACCAGAAAAATCCACGCGGGCTTACTAACGAGGCAGCCACGTCAGCAAAGGGCTGAGGTGGCCGCGGACGGGACGCCACGGTGGTAGCCACGTCGGACCCGAGCCGGCGATGCGCTCGGCCCGATGGTCGCCGGCGAACGGTGGGGTCTTGGTGGCCAGCGAGGGCACCTACGGGAAGAGGGCGGTGCGGCAAAGCAAGTGTGCGCGGTTTCGAGGACGTGTCGACAAGGGGAGGCCGGCGGCGAAGACAAAGAGCGGCGGCGGCGGCGGAATGTGGCAAAGGCAGTACGAGGGGCTTCCGGGGCCAAGGAGGTGTGCACAGGGAGGTCCGTGCTCTGGTGATGCCGGAGGCGAGGTCGATGGCGCCAGAGGAGGCTCGACGGTAGCGGTAGAGTGAAGCTCGGCGGCGGCGGTTGAATCACGAAATACGACGAGCTCGGAGGAAGAGAGGGAGAGCGAGTGGGGGGAAGAGCAAGAGGAGGCGGAGGGGCGCATGGTGCTCCCCTTAAATAGGCGCGGGGGAGGCCAGAGGGCGAGATGGGCGGTGGCGTGCTTGCAGCGGCGAGGTCTAACGCAGACGGGGGCAGGTGAGCGGAGGTGACAGGGCACGGGAGGGGGACCAGGTGGTGGCAGACGGGGGCAGGTGAGCGGAGGTGACAGGCACGGAGGGGCAGTGGTGGCGTGGCGCGAGGTCGTCAGGAATTGAATCTGTGACGACGGAGCAAAGGCTGGCGAAGAGCGCGGCACCGGGCGAAGACTAGCACGGGCGAGAGCAAGCATGGGGATGGGACGGGAAGCGGAAGCGAGGGCAACGGCAAGAACGAAGATGGCGGCGATCGCAAGATTGAATGCGCGCCAGGTGACCGCAGAACGGGTAGGTACGGCCCGTGCAAAATCTTGCAAGACGCTGAGCAGACACGACGCGGCAATGGGCGATGGCGTGCTGAGGAAGATGACCAGGTGAAGCGAGAGGTCGACAGGCGGGTTCACGGGCAATGAGAGAGAGGCGCAGAAGGGAAACGCTGGATTGGCAACCGTCCGATTCCAATCAGACGGCGACCGAGGAGAGAAGGCAGCATGGCAATGAAGCGGGCGGCTTGGGCCACACGAGGAGGAGGGGAGGATGGGCCGAAGAAATTCGGCTCAAACAGTAGAAGGGGGATTTTTAAGGAATTTTGAATTTAGAAAAGCCGTCCAAAAATTCAAGAAAAATACACATAAATCTTATAAATTATTTAGAACTTAATAAAAATATTTTCAGCTTAACTATTGCTTTTAACTTTTGCAATTAATTATTTTTAACTTAGGGACAAAGGGAAAACCTCTTTTAAAAACCAACAAAACCAAGAAAAAGCTTTAAAACAACACTTTTGATTTTTAAATCCAATTAAGATCCAGAAAACTCAATTAAACCAACTTGAATTAATTGAAGTTTAATTAATTCAAATTAAATTTCTTTTAAAATTCTAAATTACAATTTAAGCTTTTAGAATTCAATAAAACCAAATGGTTAATTTTTAAAGTTTTGAAAATTTTCAAAAAGCTCAGAAAATAGGGATGTTACACAAAGGTATCATGTTTCAGAATTTCGGAGAGGTTTTGCTCCTAGTGGTGAGAAAGAGAAATTCAACCATTTGCACTCGAGTGTTCGCAACGTAATTGAGACGTCCTTTGGTGTATGGAAGATGAAATTGAGAATTCTTCTTAAGATGCTGAGCTTTCCCATGTCCAAGCAAAAGATGATTGTTGCAGCAACCATGGGAATCCACAACTTCATACGTGAACATGCTTCGCCAGACATGCATTTTCGTAGGTTCGATCGGGATCCTAATTATGTGCCCACAATACCATCAAGATATACCAAATATGTCATTTCTCAGGATGCATCGGATGTGTCAACGTCGCAAACAAGTGCTACATCCATGGATAGTTTCCGTGATGACCTTGTAAGTGCAATTGCTCATTCAGGATGATGGACACGCTACTTGTGAATTTTTTTGGTCTTTTGTTATGACTCATTTATCATTTCAATTCTTTTATGTAATATCATTTAATTATCATTTGAACACTTATATGATATGAATGTGATATCTCTAGCTTCATCTATCGCAGCGTGAACAATACAAAATTTGCTTATACACGGTTGTAATCCATCATGAAGTATAAATGCAATATAACCTGGCATTGTGTATAGATACAATGCATATACATTCACATGGTCTAAAGAAATTTAGGGGAAAAAATTCTATAATTTGTGTACAAATACATAGGAGAAAGACACAAATACAATTGAATTATTACAACCAGAGGTAACATGGTCTATTTGCCTCTAATCCCCTCTCATATGATTTTTGGAGCCAACCTACCAGCCAAACACTTTCAACAGACAGCTCCAGATTCTCAGAGAAGTGGATTCTCAGATAATCAGGAGTAGAATATGGAAAATGAGAATCTGGAGCTCTACCAAACAGGGCCTATATCGTAATCAAATCCTGCCTAGCATAACGGGGGAAAGACAATGTAACTCTACAACATGAAAATTATAATGACAATCTATGCTTTAACCAGAGTATTTCTTTTGTTAGGAGCAATCAAATTTTCAGCCATTAGATCTAGATCCAAAGGATCCCAACTTTCCCCTAATCCATATACATTCCCCACCTTCTCTCCCTTTCTCTAAACCCTAGCCACCGCCCACCCCACCTACCTGCCACCGCCGCACCCTAGCTCGGCATTGCACTCGACAATGAGCCACGATCGCCTCCTCCCCCACGCACCCTGCTTCCTCCTCTCCGACGAGCCGCCACTGGGCCCCCTTCTTCCTCCTTTCCGGCAAGGCCCCTCCCCCGCTCCGGATCAGCTACCGCCTCCTAACCACCCGAGCATGCCGCCCCGCCTATCTCCACCACCCATCGCCCTCCTCCATGCCAGCACCAATCTACTACCCCTGCCCCTTCCCTCTAAATCTAGGGTTCCGGTAAACCCAAACCCTAAATCGGGTGAATCTCAAACCCTAACTCGTCAAAAAGGTTGCCAGAGTGTTGTCGCTGTCGCTGGAGACGAAGTGGGAGCACGAATCTCGAGGAAAATAGAAGGGATGAAAACTAAAGTACTCCCAAGGTAAAAATACTCTAGTACCCCTTAGCAATTCCCTTTTGGGATGTCTTAATATACCAGAGCAATCAGGTGCCTTATTAGCTATGGTGCAAATCTACAGCTAATTGGATATACTAAAATTACAAAAAAAAAATACAATGCCCTGGGACTTCTGAAAAATACTCTGCTTGCCGCCGGGGGGGGGGGGGACATTGTATCCAGCACTTAGTGCTTGAAGACTGTGCTTATACCCTTGTTTAATCAATAAAATATCTAGCTCCATCGCAAAAAGAAGAAGGAAAAAAGTGACTAGGACAGTTTGTCACAAACTCACACACCCATGTAATTCTATTAGTCCCGGCAGCTTATCGCCTTGATCGTGCAAGGTGACAAAGCAAAAGTGATGACTCTAAACGTCAAAGCTTCGGCGATTTGGAATTGGAACCGTAGAACTTGTGGCTAGGCAGCTAGATCACCGAAAGTGGAAGAAGATTTTTTTTTCCTGGGAAAAGAGGTTGGTGGATTCTCTTAAACGACTACTAATCAGTAGCCGTGATCTTCTAAGAAAAAACTTCTAGGAACTATATACATATTTAGTTATTTGCCTTTAGCCTTTAGGCAGTTGCTCGTGCAATCCATGGTGTTCCAACTTTTCTATAGGAGAAATCACATAGGATTATAGGAATATAGTGGGTTTTCCTTCCAAAAAAAGAGAGGAACATAGTGGGTTCAGCTCTCCTTTTGCTGCTCCTACTACTACTATTTTAGACTGTCGATCGTCATTTGATAAGAGCATTACTTCGCTCCGCGTACTTTTAGCTAGCTACTACATACTAATATTATATCGCTTTAACTCATCTCTTTCTAATTCAAATCGGTAGGCAAGTCTTTTGCTTTCAAAAAATATATATATATCGCAAAAAAGAAAAAGCCATCAAGAGCGTCGCCGTCGTCGTCGTCGCCGCCAAAATGCCACATGCCGATTTGACCACCAGGTGATGAGCGATCACACTTTCGTAGGTTGCGATTCGCCTTCTGCATCACCCAGTTAGGCGTTAGCAAGTTGTCTACTTCGGTGATGGTGCTAGTAGTGCTACCTGGCAGCCGGGCTTTGGTTTGTTAATTAGGTCACCGTCTTAATTAAGCCATATATACCAATCTAACGGATTGAGATCCTCTGCATTGAAAGAGAAAATACAAAGAAACTAATATACCGTCCGATCAAAAATTAAAGGACCAGATCAATCGTTGCAATAGTTTGTTACAGTGTTTTCTGCTACAGAAAACACTCCAGTAAATATTTACTGTTTCACCCCGCTACGACCTGCTACGTGGCCGGCCGGCCGGCCGGGTCAGCTCCCACTACCTCCACCGATGGCGCATCTGCATCTTCTAGGTGGATCAGCGAGTGAAGGAACAGGACAAATTAGTCGCCATGCATGCTGAGCAAGAAGTCTAGATGACGCGTATTAAAAAAAAACTCTCAAGATTCCTTCCCTCCAGGTGATCTAGTGTAGTCCTTTTGTTGGTGATCTGAAAAAATTAAGGTGTGTTGGTTTGCCGTTCTTTGATGCCGACCATGACACGCTGGTCAGAAAAAAAAATACCTTCTGAAAATTCGGTTGTAGTGAAGATTGATACAGAGAACTGCATTTCAGATACAGAAGCAGCTCTTTTCTTGTCAACACGAAACAGAGCCCTCTGGTTGCAATGGCAAGGGGCCGCTTTGGATCTACACACGCACAAGCCTCTCATAATGCAAAGTTTATGAGCTATTTGCATGATGCCCTCTATCCAAAACAGTAGGGATGCGGATTAATTTAGAAATGTGGCATGTGCCGTGCATGTTCACAAGGACGACGAAAGTAGCGAAAATAAAAATGACTTCCAATGAATCCTTTCTTAGGCAGTGGCGGAGCTCTGAGGTGGTCCTGGGCCGCGGACCACCTCTCGCCGCCCAACCAAGGCCCATAGGTAGAGTCACCACTCGCTCAATCGCTTTCGCGTCCTTACATTGCCGCCGTCTGCTCGATTCCAATCGTATTCTTTCCGTATTTCCGTGGTGTGCCGTGCAATCGTGGGTATCTTGGGGTAGGTCGACGGCCATGACGCAATAGCAGAAGCTGCCGCCGCAAGCAAGCACCATTCGCCACCGCCCATTGACTCCATCGGCATCTCCACGAGACCACGACGGCAAACGCAAAGCAACAGGCCAGTAGGTACTCTGAATCCTAGCGGCTCCAAGCACCATTCGGCCACCGCCCATTGGACTCCATCGGCATCTCCACGAGACCTTTATTGATGACATGAGAAATGATGAATTGTTCAAAGGCCTAAACAATCTTGTTGACCTCTCAGTAAAACTTGTTGAAACAAAGAGGGACAAAGTTTATCATTGGGTCTATTTACTTATCAAGTTGGTATTGCTTCTACTGGTGGCTACCGCAAGTGTTGAAAGAATATTTTCTGCAATGACCTTTATCAAGAATAAGTTGAGAAATAAGATGGGTGATAGCCTACGGATGATTGTCTATTGACTTTTATTGAGCGGGATATCTTCTTACAACCGAGTGAAGAAGAAATCATCAACACTTTCATGGCTATTAGAAAGCGCAGCTCGACAAGAAGAAGAAGAAGAAGTAGTGACATATTGTTTTTCAACTATTATGGATGCGTAATATTTTAAATTTTTAATTCTATGTTAAGAAAGTAATACTCATCTATTTTATGAACTCTGTGCGTCATTTTTTTTTCTTAATTGTGTTTTGTAATTTATATACTTGTGTATGGACATGTTATATTTATAGCGGTCAAAAAAAAAATAGACAATGGACCACCATAGCTACAAATCCTAGCTACGCCACTGTTCTTAGGGACTAATCAATCAATCATCTTCTCTGTGCTCTAATCCAATGAGACAGTGCTGGCATGATAGCTTCCATTTCCTACTTTTTTTTAGAGTACACCGGACGCACTCACGCATCACACCACACACATGCCACACATGCACGTAGGTGTGTTCTTAACATTAGGTTAATCTAAAGTGGATACTTAAACCCTACACGCTTTGACTACCGAATATACCTAAATAATCCTAAAACCACCTAAACAGTGAGACGTCCCGCGAGCCCGGATTGGTTGCACGCACTACAGCGATGCAAGCGAACCAAGCTAAGCTCGCTCCTCCTTCCCTTCGCTTTCCTACGTCTATAGAAGGCTGGTCGTGCGCAGTGCTCTCTTTTTTCTTCTCCACGCGGTCATCGGAGGTCACATTCAGCCCAAAGCAATATGGAGGCCGAATTAAAACACGTGGCCTAACCCAACTACGTCCACGGTCCACGAGAGGTGCGTGGGCTGGTAGGTGGTAGTGGCGGCCCATCTCACACGGTAGGGCTAGGCGGGCATCGCTCGCTCTCCATCCCCTCTTGCTCATCAAGCTATCAAGCTCCATGCGACAGCAGCACCTGCGATTCGCAGTGAATTGTAGGCTTCAATATTTGTCATAGGTATCCACCAGATGATACCATACAAGCCAGTGATTGCACTGGGATATGCTCATCCATCTATTGGTGCATGTCAAAGAATAGTCGGCTCAGAAGCAGTGCAGACTGTCGAGAGTTCAGACTAGAAAGGACAACTACAAACGGTAGTCTTTTTTTCCTCCACATCCCTGTGGTTAAAATGTGTCTCCGGATGGAGCACAAGAAGCTAGGTGTGATACATTACGAGAATTTGTCTTTTTTTCCTCCACATCCCTGTGGTTAAAATGTGTCTCCGGATGGAGCACAAGAAGCTAGGTGTGATACATTACGAGAATTTGCCTTTATTAAGATGAAAGCGTCCACAATTAACACCACATCCAGTTCTCTTTCCAATCCATTAAACAAACGTTACTAACTGAACAACACCCTCCCCCCCTCATTTACAGTTCTTAGTCTTTTTGGTTAGGAATAAGTCCATTTTACCCTCCGGACTATGAATTGAGTCCAAAAAACATATTGAACTACAAAACCGTTCACTTTACACCCCCCAATTATTAGCCCTAAACCACCCCGGTTTTGAATGACGTGGCATCCACGTGTACATGTTCTGCTAATGTGGCGTAATGACATGGCATCCACGTGTACATGTTCCTTGTCCACTATGGTCTCCAGCCATTCCTCCTCCGATTGTCGAGCTCACGGCCGACGAAGTTCGTGCCTCTTGCTGCTGCCGCTTACAGTTACGGTTGGCCCCGATGCGGTGGCTTCACCTCGAGGGACATTTGCCTCCGTGAGGATTTCGAGGATGAGGAGGCCGAGGCACCGACGTCGCTCTTCTTGGACGACCGGCAAAGCGCTTCGCTCGGGGACTTGAAGGCCACCATGAGCTACTGCGGCGTCGCGATTGGTTCATCACCGGCACCCACAGCGTAGTCGGTCGGCGGCTCAAACCGGTCGTCGGCGGGATGTTGGGCGACTTGAGGTGCCCGTCTTGGCACCGTCGGCATAAACGACTCCTCGTCACAGTAGTCGGCGCCCTAGCCACCCCTTCACGATCCTCGGCCAGCGCCGTCCGATGCACCACCGCCTTCTTGATTCCGCCCATCACTGTAAAACAAAAATATTACAGTTTTGCGATGCGACACAAAAACATAAATCCATGATCAATTTGCAGGCGTGTATATACCATAGAGGAGGTGAGCCGACAACGGCGACTCGGGGCGGCGCTAGGTAGGCCAATGGTGGTGGCGACCTGCGGGGAGGGAGATCCCAAGTGAGAGGTTGGGGGAGGTAGAGGGAAGCTAGGTGATGCTCATGGAAAGAGGAATTTAGCGAGGGCTCATTTGGAGGAAGTCTTGGCGATGGTGGCGGCGGTTTTAGGCCGGCAGTAGAGAAGAAGGTGATCTTGTGACGCTCTAGTGACTGGATTCTCCAAATCGTAGGGATTTGCTCATGAGGTGTAGGGTCTTGTTGTGATGCGGTTAGCATGTTGTAGCTCTTGAGCAGTTTGGAACGACGACGAGCGGTTATTGGCTGCCATGGCATTCGGCTCTGGAACTCGAGTTGAGTCTAGAGAAGAGAGGATAGTAGGAGAGTGAAGGAGGATGGAGAGGGAAGGTTGGGGAAGAGATGAGGGTGAGGCTAGGACACGGGGGCGGTAAGGGCGAGGTGGCGTCCATGCAAGCGTCTCGGCCGAGCACGCTGGCGCGGGGGAAGCAGCTGCGTGGAGAAGAAGAGAGATTTGGGGAGGAATGAGAGGCGCCAGCACTCTCTCTCTCTATTTGCATTTGGCGTCTGACAAGTGGACTTGAGTGCCACGTGAACGCCACATCAACCAAATAGGTACACGTGGACACCATATCATCCAAAATCAGTGATGTGGCTGCCAACATGTCCAAAACCACTAATGAAACCAGCGTAGGGTGTAAATTGATCTGGTATTGACAGTTCGAGGGTGTAAACTGAACAGTTTTGTAGTTCAGGGTGTTTTTTGAACTCTCGTCAAAGTTCAAGGGTGTAAAATAGATTTATTCCTTTTGGTTACTAAGGTCAAACAACACGAATATCACAGACATACTCGGGAAACACAACAGAATACTTAAAAGAAAAATACAGAGGTGACAAGCTCATCGTATGTATAGTGATCAGAAACACGGTTCATCCGAGTCGTGATACAGAATTTGGATTCGTAGTTCGCAACCTCTTATTTCAATTTTCACTGCGAATATGAACCCCGTATCTTAAACCGGTTCGGGTTCGACGAATCCGATTCGCGGTTCGCTTGTGCACTCTCCTCTATAGGTTCAGCCGTTCATGTCAAGAAGATCGAATTTGTCGAACCAAAGTGCGCTGATTCGACGAAGCGTAGCACCAACCTTGGAACTGTAGTCTGTAGGTGCTGGTTGCCGCAAACTCGTCCTCCTGTGATAACATCCGCACCTTCCGAAGTGGTTACCGCCAGCACATATATGATCCAAATCAGCAATTTCCACCCTCCGAGATCGCCAGATCGGATGTTAACACACTAATCGGTGATGGATACTGTAGGTTCCAACTGACCAATCGATGATAGTTCTTCTCCAACTTGTTACCACCGGATTACTTTCTTTCCTGAAAAAAAGACAAATAAAAATGAGGGAAAACATTCAGAAACAAACTAAGGATTTACAATAGGTTAGGAATTAGTCCAATGACAGTATCCAGAACTTTATGAAATCTGAAACGAGAAAGAGACGGCTCTTTCGACTTGTAAAGACAGAGTAAAAGTATCTGGTGTTAGAATATGAATCTTTTTCTATTTCTTTATTTGTCTTTTGTATTATACGGTATACCTCATTTACTCTCTATATATATGGAATAAGTCCATAAATACATCCTGAATTTTGCGACGAGTCCAAAATACCCCATAAACTCTAAAACCGTTTAGTTTGCACTTTTGAACTGTCAATACCATCTCACTCGGCAGGGGCGGATCCAGCGTCCCTCCAGCCTGGGCATTTGCCCGGGCTTCGCTTCGCGCACAGCACAGGGGCCGCTTGGGTGAGCCAACATGCGCATGGACACTGGGCCAAGCACAGGGCCGTGCTAGCCGAGCCGAGCGGCGCCGGGGAGAGCAGCCGGTGCCGAGCCAACCAGGGGTGCACGGGAGAGCAGAGCGGCGGGCTGGCGGCCGGAGGTGCCAAGCTGAGCCGGAAGGAGGCGGCGTGTGAGAACCCTTGTATTCAGAAGGAAGTTCAGAAGAGTTCAGACTTCATAGACGGAGGAAGAAGATGAAGTCCTATTGATTTATGATGAGTGAACGGCAGAGATCTCAGGATACCCCTTCGGTGGAAAATCAATGGACAAGAATAGTCTTAGTCTTTACCGTTTACATAACTTAGTTTTCCTACTGTGAACAGTAAAGTGAACTTGTCTTAATTCTGTTTTACCCTTATGACTTTGTAATCCTTTAAGGACCCGATTCTAGAATGAAAACAGCATCATCAAGTTATCATCAAGTTATGCCAAATACTTAGTCTTAGTTTTTCTTAGGAGTAGTTGAGTTGGTCACTTTCCCCTCCTCCTCCGATCGGAATTACCGGGATCTGACACGGCGACCGGGGAGATTTTCGGCCAAGAGAACATAGCACCAGAGAGAGAGAGAGAGAGAGAGAGAGCGAGAGAGCCACGAGGCCGCGACCGCCTTGAGAAATTTTTGTTGTTCTCCCAATTTCTCCTTGTTCAGCTAGGTCGGCTAGTAATTGTGTATCTGAATATCCGATGCTTGCGGTTCTCAATGGACCATAATTAGGTATTTAGCTTGTTGCTTGCCCAGGCTTCGTAAAATTTCTGGCTCCGCCACTGTCACTCGGCCCCCTAGAGCCGAAACCACTTGGTTTCTCACTGACGGCATCCACACATGTCACACTGGCGCTGTTTTCAACATGGCTTTTGCTCTTTCTCGTGTCTTCTATGAGATGGTGTCCGTATTTATTTCCTTGACGACGCATGCACACCCAGGTTGACGAGGCCTTCCTGGAGGCCTGGCACTCCGATACCCACTCCGTCTCCCTTGAGGGCCTCACCAACGCGCGCTCCAAGGTCTACTACTCGCCCAAGCTCACCTACCTCAAGGTCATCGCCATCTCTGCGCAGGACCTCGTACCCGCCGAGAAGGGCCGCCCGCTTGCGCCCACCATCATCAAAATCCAGTTGGGCGGCCAGATCCGGAGGACGCACTCGGGCCAGCCTCAGGGGTCAGCCAACCTAGCGTGGAACGAGGAGTTCATGTTCGTCGCCAGGGAGCCGTTCGACGAGCCGCTGGTGGTGACGGTCGAGGAGCACGTGGGCCCCTGGTGGGACGAGCCGGTGGGCCGCGTGTTCATCCCGGTGGCGGCGCCGTTCGTGCCCCGCAACGACCTGGGCGAGTCGGTGGATTCCAAGTGGTTCAGCCTGTCACGCGCGCTGACGGTGGACGCCGCGGACACCATGGAGGAGTCCAAGACGTTCGCGAGCAAGATCCACCTGCAGCTGAGCCTGGAGATGGCGTACCACATGCGGGACGAGTCGACGCACTGCAGCAGCGACCTGCAGCCGTCGGTGAAGAAGCTCCGCAAGGGCGCCATTGGGATCCTGGAGCTGGGCAGCGGCAGCCTGAGCGTGCGCAACCTAGTGCCCATGAAGACCAAGTAGGGGAGCTCACGGACCCCTACTGTGTGGCCAAGTACGGCGCCAAGTGGGTGCGCACGCGCACGCTGCTCAACACGCTCGCGCCGCAGCGGCACAAGCAGTACACCTGGGAGGTGTTCGACCTCTGCACCATCATCACCATCGCCGACTTCGACAACTGCCACGTCGCCGGCAGCGACGCCAAGGACCAGAGGATCGGCAAGGTGTGCATCCGCCTCTCAAGTCTCAACGTGGGAGACCGACCGCGTGTACACACACTACTACCCGTTCATGGAGCTCAACCCGTCGGGGCTCAAGAAGACGGGGGAGCTCCACCTCGCGGTCTGCTTCACCTGCACCGCCTGGGCCAACATGCTGGCCATGTACGGCAAGCCGCTGCTCCCCAAGATGCACTACTCGAACCCCATCTCCGTGCTGTAGCTGTACTACCTCCGGTTCCAGGCCATGCAGATGGTGGCGACGCGCTTGAGCCGCGAGGAGCCGCCGCTCCGGAGGGAGGTGGTGGAGTTGGACGTGGACTCGCACATGTTCAGCCTGCGGCGGAGCAAGGCCAACTTCTACCGGATCACGTTGCTCTTCTCGGGCGTGGTGGCGGTGGGCAAGTGGTTCGACGGCATCTGCAAGCGGAAGAACCCGGTGATTGACGACGATCCTGGTGCACGTGCTGTTCCTGATCCTGGTTTGCTACCTAGAGCTGATCCTGCCCACCGTGTGCCTGTACCTAGTCATGATCGGGCTGTGGAACTGCCGGCGGCCACGCAAGCCGCCGCACATGGACACAGTGTTGTCACTGAAAGATATTCTTGGGTCTATCCTTAGCTGGTTTGATCTATGTTTGGTTAGGATTGATATCTACCTTAATTACCATCACAGCCGCTGGCCCTAATCCTCACGTCTAAAAACCCTAGCTATCACCAAATAAGCTCCCCTCTCCTCCTCCCTTCCTCCTCGCCGCTGCCGTCGGCCGGCCTGCGGTGGCGGCGAGGTTTCTTCTTCTCGGTTGTGGTGCCCGATCTGCATCGCGCTCCCAACGCCCGATGTCTGTCCGCCGATTTCCAACGGTGTGGACTTTCGTCGGGGTTGGATTTGGGGCCCTTCTCCGCCAGCTCGTCTTCGAGCGTGGCAATCCGGGGCCCTTCTTCGCCGGCTTCTTTCGGCAGTGCGGCTTCATCGATAGCATGATGACAGAGGTGGCGCGGTGCAGATCCAGATTTGGCGCAGTTGGTAGAGATCACGATGGCTCAGTGGCGGTAGCTTGTGCGGCGCTCGAATTCTCCCCAGTGGACGGCTTTTAACCGGCCGACGCGTGGGCTGCGGTAGACGTCGCCTTCCTTGGTGCAGGCGGCGGTTGGCCGTTGGGGATGTTACGGACATCGTCTTGGCGATCTTACCTTCATTGGTTGGATCCAGTGACAAGGTCGTGCTGTGGCGTGGTCTTGGAGCGCTGGTACCTTCGATCTGGGGTGAAAACTCTTGATCTGGCCTTCACTAGTTGGATCCGGCAACGACGTCGACCTAAGCGGCGTTACCTTCTTGAAGGCGTTGCTTTGGAGAACCAGTACCTGAGCTTCGGAGTGAAAACTCCTGATCTGACCTTCACTGGTTGGATCCGGCGACGACGACATGTGTCGTATTCCTTCTTGGAGGTGTCGCTACGGAGACTGACCCATCATCGCCTCTTTGTTGCGCAGCTGCTGTTCGCATGTGAACGATCTCTTAGTTGGTCCCGGAGGTGGGGCTAGGTGGTCTTTTTTTAGGCTAGTCTTTGCATGATAATTTGTTTGTTATTGTTGGCTTTTGGCCGTTTTTTGTTTTAGGCTTTTAGCTGATGGTGGTGTAATGGCTGTGTGCATCCTTAGTTGGTGCAGAGACCGGGAGTTGTACTTCCATTATCTAAAAATCAACCTTAATTGGTTAGGATTCCTGCCATCTTTAGCACTGGTTTCCCAACTTTAGCACTGGTTTCCCAATGCCTTACGCATCCTCCATGCATGCCTAAACCACCGGCCCTTGATTCTATAAGCTGGTTGGTTTTGCCTGCATGAGATAGCGATATATATGTAACATGTGTTCCATCGTAATGCATATTGCGTGATTCATCCGCTATCATGGTATCAGATTAGTTCGCTCCTGCGACCTTCCTTCCGCCCCCTCTCCATCCCTAGCCGCTGCCATGGCCGACGACAACGCCGCTCGCCAGGCCGCGGCCCATGTCGTGGCTCATGCTACTTGTTTGGCCGATGAGGACACGGCCCGTCAGGAAGAAGAGAGGCGTCTGCTCGCCCTCACCACCGCCCAGGCTCAAGCCACCGCCGCCGCGCTGCATGCATAGGCTGTCGCCGTCCTGAACATCAAGGCGTTGATCCCGATCGTGCTCGACCTCGCGTCTGCAAACTACAGCAAGTGGCGCGGCCTCTTCCTCAACACCCTCGGCAAGTACGACCTTGCCGATCATGTCCTCTCCGATGTTGCCACTCCCGCTGATGCAACTTGGAAGTGCATGGATTGCACGGTGCTCTCATGGCTCTACGGCACCATCTCCCCTGAACTCCTCGAGGTCGTCATGACACCCACCTCGACTGCTCGCCTGGTCTAGACGGGCTTGGAGCAGCAGTTCATCGGGAACAAGGAGACTCGTGCCCTCAACCTCGACACCCAATTCCGCACATTCGTGCAAGGCGATCTCTCGATCTCCAACTACTACCGCAAGATCAAGGGTATGGCCGATGCACTGGGGGACCTTGGCGAGACGGTCCCTGACCGCACGCTTGTCCTCTCCGTTCTGCGCGGCCTCAACGACAAGTTTTTGTATATAGCCGCCCTCCTCAAACGCCAGAAGCCGTTCCCGTCCTTCATCGAGGTGCGTTCTGTTCTCTTGCTTGAAGAGATCACCATGACATCCAAGTCCGGTTCATCGTTGACGGTCCTCGTCGCCACTTCGTCCCCGCCCCGCCCCCTTGGCGGCGGCGGCTCGCGGCACCGGCGAGCGGCGCCAACTCCAGCTCTGGCAACCACGGCAACTCCGGCTCAGGCGGCAATGGTTGAATGCCGTGGACGCCACCATGACACCTCCAGTACCTCCACCGATGGCAACTACGGGTGGCCGCCGACCTATAATCCATGGACCAGGACCTTCGTGGTTTGGCCCGGTCCTATGGATCCGCGCCATTCTCCAGGCCTTCTCGGCACTCGCCCGCCTGGGCAGCAGCAATAGCGCGCGCCCTCTCCTGGGCACCAGCAGCAGCGCGTGCCCCCTCCTCAGCACGCGCTGGCCACGGGTCATGCGGGCGGCATGCCAGGCGGCTCACCAGTGTCGCTGCCACCTCTGCACCAGCTTCCTCCTTCCAGTTGGCCACAACCTCCAATGTGGGCGCCGCCTCTTGCTACTGCGGTTTGGGATCAACAGGCCTTGGCAAACTCGTTCAACACTATGACGCTTACGCCACCGCCAAACACAGAGTGGTATCTGGATTCGGGTGCCACCTCGCATATGACATCGCACTCCGGTAATCTTTCTGTTTCTCACCCGCCCACATCTTCCTCTCCTTCAAATATTATTGTCAGTAACGGGTCACTGCTGCCTGTCACCTCCACTAGTTCCGCGTCGTTTCCTACTGCCCATGGTACTCTTCACCTTCGTAACGTTCTTGTTTCCCCTCAAATTATTAAAAATCTTATTTCTGTTCGTCAATTCACTATTGACAATAACTGTTCTGTGGAGTTTGACCCTTATGGCCTCTCTGTGAAGAATCTCAACTCCAAGAACGTGATCGTCAGGTGCAATAGTTCCGGGCAGTTCTATCCCTTCTTCCCGCCGGCACTTCCGTCTCAAGCTCTCACTGCCAGTGGCACATCCTCCATCCTTTGGCATTGCCGCCTCGGTCATCTTGGTCATGAAGCCCTCTCTCATGTAGCTACTATTCCTTGTAATAAAAATGAGCTTGAGGCCCTTTGTCATGCCTATCAACTTGGTCGTCATATACGTCTTCCTTTTCCTACTTCTACCTCTCGTGCATCCAAGAATTTTGATTTAATACATTGTGATCTCTGGACATCTCCTGTTGCTAGTGTGTCTGGTTACAAATATTACCTCATTATTCTTGATGATTGCTCGCATTTCCTTTGGACGTTTCCTCTTCGCTTTAAATCTGACACCTTTCCCACCCTTTCCCATTTCTTCTCGTATGTCAATACTCAAATTGGTTCCACCATCAAAAGCGTCCAATGTGATAACGGGTGTGAGTTTGACAACTCGACTGCCCGCACTTTCTTCCTCACTCGTGGTGTTACCATTTGCATGTCGTGTCCTCACACTTCACCCCAAAATGTCCGAGCTGAACGCATCATACGTTCCACTAACAATATTATGCGCTCGCTTATGTTTCAGGCCAGCTTACTGCAGTCCTATTGGGTTGAAGCTCTTCATACTGCTACCTATCTTCTTAATCTTCATCCCACCAAGACACTAGGTTTCTCCACGCCATATTTTGCTCTCTATTGTGTCCAACCCTCCTACTCCCACCTCCGTGTCTTTGGGTGCAAATGCTACCCCAATCTCTCCGCCACTGCTCTTAATAAGCTCTCCCCTCGCTCCACCCTTTGTGTTTTCCTCGGTTATCCGCTCGACCACAAAGGATATCGGTGTCTTGATCTTTCCACCAATAGAATCACCATCTCCCGTCATGTCACGTTTGATGAATCCTCCTTTCCCTTTGCTGAGCTCTCTTCTCCCCCACCGTCCTGTAGCTTTGATTTTCTTTCAGAGTTCGATTATGCGTCTCTCCCTGTCGGCACCCGTCTTTTTGCAGGTACCCCTGTCGCTGCTCCTCACCATCTCGGCCCTGCTGCCCCTGTTGGCATCTCGCCACAGGTTGTTGCCGGCGGCGCCGCCCATCTGCCATCCCTGACGAGCCCGCAGCAGCTTGTCGCTGTTGGCGGTCATTCATGTGGGTCGTCCCGGCCTGCAACCGACGGCCTGCTGCGCGCCACAACTCTGTCTTCGAGCGAGCGAGCTCTGTGTGCGGTGCCTGCGGCACCTCCTAGTGTCACCACAGCGCCCACGGCGGTCTCGTCACGCACCTCCACGCAGCCGTGCGTGGCATCCCCTAACGTCGGCTTGCAGCTGCATGCCTCGCAGCATGCGCCTCTGCCGGCCCATGCAGTTGAGATACCTCCCGTCATCAACCAGCACACGATGGTTACTCGTGTAAGTCCGGGTTTCATCAACTGCGCCTGCCGTACGACTTACATGTGGCATCTCTCTCGCCGCTGCCCAAGACATACCGTGGCGCATTGGCCGATCCCAATTGGCGTGCTGCTATGGATGAGGAATTTTCTGCTCTCCAAGCCAATCATACTTGGAATCTTGTTCCTCGACCTCCAGGGGCCAATCTTGTTACTGGCAAATGGATATTTCATCACAAGCTTCGTCCTGACAGCTCTCTTGATCGCTACAAAGCCCGATGGGTTCTTCGGGACTTCACTCAGCGACCGGGCATTGATTTTGATGAGACCTTCAGTCCTGTCGTCAAGCCTGCTACAATACGGACTATTCTCACAATTTCTCTTTCGCACAATTGGCCTATTCATCAGCTTGATGTCAAGAATGCATTTCTTCACGGGACTCTTTCTGAGACTGTCTATTGTGTCCAGTCTTCTGGTTTTATTAACAGTTCTCACCCGGATCATGTCTGTCATCTCGACAAATCCCTCTACGGTCTGAAGCAGGCTCCTCGTGCATGGTACAGTCGGTTTGCTTCCTATATTCTTTCTCTTGGCTTCACTGATGCAAAGACCGATACATCCCTTTTTATCTATCATCGAGGCAGTGACACAGTTTATTTGCTTCTTTACGTTGATGACATTGTGCTAACTGCCTCCTCTGAGTCCCTTTTGCATCGAGTTATTGCCTCCCTTCAGAGAGAGTTTCCTATGAAAGACCTTGGTTCTTTACATCATTTTTTGGGCATCTCGGTCTCCCGACTTGCTGATGGTTTATTTCTCTCCCAGCGCCAGTACATTCTTGATGTTATTAAGTGGGCTGGGATGTCTGACTGTAAGCCTTGCACCACACCAGTTGATACTAGTGCCAAGACATATGCTACTCAAGGAGATCATGTGTAAGATCCTACACATTACAGAGGTTTAGCTGGTGCTCTTCAGTATCTTACTTTCAGGCGCCCAGACATCACCTATGCTGTTCAACAGATTTGCTTGCACATGCATAATCCTCGTGAGCCGCATTATGCCTTAGTCAAGCGTGTTCTCTGGTATCTCCATGGTACTTTGGACCACGGTTTGCAGCTTCATCGCATGAACAGTGCTTCTCTTGTAGCTTACTCTGATGCTGATTGGACTGACTGTCCAGACACATGTCGCTCTACTTCTGGCTATGGTATTTTTCTCGGCGATAATCTTATCTCTTGGTCTTCAAAGCGACAGCATACGGTATCTTGCTCTAGTGCTGAGGCTGAATATCGCGCCATTGCAAATGTTGTTCTTTGAAACACTCTTTGGTTCGCCAACTCATACGGAGCTTCATTGTCCTTTGCAGCGTGCTACATTTGTTTATTGTGACAATATCAGTGCAGTCTATCTTTCAACTAATCCGGTGCACCATCAGCGCACTAAACATGTTGAGATTGACCTTCACTTTGTTCATGAGTGCGTCGCTGCTGGTGCCGTTCGAGTTCTCCATGTTCCAACCACTTCTCAGTATGCTGATATTTTCACCAAAGGATTACCATCTCCTGTCTTCACTGAGTTCTGATCCAGTCTGAATGTTCGCACGGCTACCGTTTCGACTACGGGGGAGTGAAAGATATTCTTGGGTCTATCCTGAGCTGGTTTGATCTATGTATGGTTAGGATTGATATCTACCTTAATTGGTTAGGATTCCTGCCATCTTTAGCATTGGTTTCCAAGTGCGTTACGCGTCCTCCATGCACGCCTAAACCACCGGCCCTTGATTCTATAAGTTGGTTGGTTTTGCCTGCATGAGATAGCGATATATATGTAACATGCGTTCCATCATAATGCAAATCGCGTGATTCATCCGCTATCAGTCACATGCAAAGCTGGTGCACCCGGACGAGCTAGACGAGGAGTTCAACACGTTCCCGACGACCAAACTGGGGGACGTGGTGCGGATGAGGTACGATCGGCTGCGAAGTGTGGCGGGATGGGTGCACACGGTGGTGGGTGACCCGACGACGCAGGGGGAGTGTGGCGGGGCTGGTGCAAACGTGGATGCCACGTCAAGGAGAAACCAGGTGGTTTCGGTTCCAGGGGGTCGGGTGAGATGGTATTAGCAGTTCGAGGGTGCAAACCAAACGGTTTTGGAGTTCACGGGGTATTTTAGACTCTCCGTAGAGTTCAGGGGTGTATTATGGAGTTATTCCTACATATATTGCCCATTGGGCCTCATGAATATACACACAATATTCATAACATGGTATCAGAGCTAGGGCACTAACCTAGTTTTTTTTCGCTACCACCACCATCTCTGTGGTCGCTGCCGCCGCTTTACCCGAGGATGACACAAGCCGACTTCGCTGGACGCATCCGCTCGACTCGATGTCGCTGAGAAGACGCAGCCTAAGCTCCTCCAGTCGATGGCCCACCACCACCGTCCAATTAGGGTCGCCGCTTGCTCGCTCGGAGTGAGCGCCTTTAACTGCTGTCGCCGCCACGAGGGCCATCGACGCCGGAGTCGCTGTCGTTCCCGGATGCCACCGCCGCAGTCGTCGTCCTCGGCCGCCGCCACCGTCCCCGGCCGCCCTCATGATTGGATCGAGTGGAGTCTCGTTTTGATATGAGATATAGTTTAGAAACCGTATCAGTTTCATATAGAAATCGAGTTTCCATTTTCTAGCCGTAAAAAATAAATAAATGAAAATGTCGATCTAACCGCCGCGCCATCTAGAGCCACCTGTTAGACTTCATTACCTTGGTCACCACGCCGTCCAGCGCTGTCTACCTATGGCTTTTGTTCCATCAACTGCGATCTCATTCTCGGGAACATAGCTTCATGGGACGAACTACAGATTATGATCTTCACTCATGGAGATCACGCTCGATAGTCTCCGCCTCTGGGGACATATCACTGGTGCTCAACCCTGTCCGCCATCGCCGGTTCAATCTCTTCCCAGACAACCTACTTCTGCACCTCCTACAAAAGATGAGGCCACCAAGAAGGAGGCAGAGGCCACTACTACTGCTGCTGATGAGACCTTTTAGTATGCCATAGATGCTTTTGAGCGCTGGTGTGCTGATGAGGCCTGTGTTCGCGCCATCCTAGTGGTCAGCGTCAACGACTCCATCCAGCTAGACATTGTTGGTCTGCATTCTACTCGCCAGGTCTAGGAGTACTTGCGTGAGCGATACCAGTAGAGCAGCGTTGCTCAGTTCTTTTCGCTTTAACGTAAGTTGGAGACGCTTCGCCAAGAGGACTCCTCCGTCGACGACTTCTTTCGAGTCCTGCCTAGTCTTTGGCGTCAGTTGAATGAGCTGGCTTTTCCGCTCTGCCAGGAGTGTCATAAGGTTCAGAAGGCGGATCGTGATCGCCTTCGCCTTCATGACTTCGTCAACCGTCTTCGTCCAGAGTTTGAGCCTATCAGGGCTCAACTGCTGAGCCGCTCACCATGACCGACATCCACCAAGGCTCTTTCAATGCTTCATGCTGAGGAGTTTCACCGCGGGTTAGCAACACAGTTTGTTCCGGCTGTGCTTGCTACCCCTTCTTCTTCGACTACACCGACGGCTTCTGCTTCGACTATAGTCCCTCCTCAGGTGTCTATTTCTGCTCTTGTTTTTGCACCAACTGGGGTTCAGTACAATTATTGCAAGATCTTCGGGCACGACTACCAAAATTGTGCGGTGTGAAAAAAGTGCAACAAGGCGCGTATGGCTAGGCGATCCAAGTGGGGCAGGGAGGCCCTTCCTCCACGGGAGGACAAACTAGCATGTTAGGACCTTCTCAGCGAGGTGACTCTGTTCAGCAATTCTACCAGACTTTACTTCATCAGCACTCTCGTAGCTCAGCAGGTTCTGCTAGTCTAGCTCAGATGTTGCCTCCAGGTACTTCTTGGGTTCTGGATTCTGGTGCATCTTTCCACATGACACCGGACTCCACATCTCTCACTTCAGTAGGACCTCCTGTTTTTCCTATCTCTGTTCAGACAGCTGACAGTACTACTCTATCTGTCAGCTGTCAGGGCACTCTTTTGTCTACTGATTTTTCTATTCCATCTGTTTTCCATGTTCCCCAGCTTACCATGCAGCTTCTTTCGGTGGGCCAGCTTACCAATCTTAGCTGTAGGGTTGATTTTGACTCTCACTCCTGTTTCGTTTAGGATCAATAGACAGAGACGATACTTGGGACTGGCCGGCGTCGTAGGGATCGTTAGGGTCTCTGCATCCTTGACTATCTCCACCTTCTGTCCACTTCAGTTGCTCCTATCACCTTTATGTCTACATCCACCACCACTGCTACCACCACCTCTCAGGTTTTTTGCACAGTGACATCATCGTCTAGGTCACTTGTGTGGGTCTCGTCTTTCTTTATTAGTTCGTCGGGATGTTCTTGGACGTGTTACTATTGACACAGCCATGTTTGTCAGGGTTGTAAGATGCGCAAGCAGCTACAACTTCCTTATCATTCTAGTGAGTCCTTGTCTTCTCGTCCTTTTAACTTAGTTCATTCAGATGTATGGAGACTTGAGCCTATTATCTCTAAAGACGGGCATAAATTTTATGTCATCTTCATTGATGATTATTCATATTTTACATGGATTTTTCCTATGTCTGATCGTGGCCAGTTTCTTATGACCTATCGTAGCTTTGCAACAATGGTTCGTACTCAGTTTGATTCTTTTATTCGTATGTTTCACTGTGATTCTGCTGGCGAGTACTGTTTTGCCGCTTTTAGACAGTTTCTTTCTAAGTAGGGCACTCTTTACCAGTCTTCTTGTCCTGGTGCCCATGCTTAGGGGTGGAAAAAAAGCTCAAAACTCGCGAGCCAGCTCGGCTCAACTCGGCTTAAACTCGGTCCCTTAACGAGCCGAGTCGAGCCGGCAAAAAAAACTCGTTATCTTAACGAGCCGAGCCGAGCTGGCTCGCGAATTACCCATTAACTCGTTTAGCTCATTAGCGGGCTAGCCCACTGATGTGCTCATGTGCAACCCTAGGTGACTAAGTCCCTACTCCCTTTGCTTGGCCTCTTCCATCTTTGATTCACCCCGCCCCCGCAATCGCAGTCCCGCACAGTAGCCCGGCCCCACCACCTCCTACTCCAGTCCCGGCCTCCCGCTTCCGCCACCTCCTACTCTGGTCCCGGCCACCCACTCTGCCTTCTCCAGCCAGATCCGGCCAGATATGGCTCCCTCCCACCACAGGCGTCCGGCCTGGCCCCCCACCCTAGTACCCCAAGCGGCCGCAGACGCCGCCCACCCTCCCCGCTAGCTCAAGCCTCTAAGCCTGCTCGGTCCCGATCGCCCGCTCCACCTCCTCCGGCCCGGCTACGGCGGATATAGCTCCCTCGCCTTGCCGCAGGCGTCGGCCCCCCCCCCCCAGCACCCCAGCGATCGCCGCCAGACGGCAGCCCGCCGCCCCGCTAGCTCCGGCCTCCATATCTGCTCCGGTCCCGACCGCCCGCTCCGCCTCCCTTGATGCTTCACCCACCTCACCGCGCTGCCGCCTCCACTTCACCCACTTCACGCCTTGCCGCTTGCTCCTCCTCGCGCTCGGCCGCCTCTGTCCAAGCAGGCAAAGCCTGCATCGACCCCTACTGCGGATGTCCCCTCGGTGAGTGTCTTGAATTCATGAATCATTTCGGATTGCTCTCCTCTGATCTGGATTATGAATGGAATGAAATGTTGACTAGTGGCTTCCTATTAGTGGCTTATCAATTGAATGAAATGTTATAGATATGTCCTACAGAGATGGATTATCAATTGAATGATATACTAGTGGCTTCATGTTAGTGGTACACATTGAATTGTTGCATACTTGCATGCATTGGAAAATATGCTTTTGTCTTTCACATGTATGATCATTTCCAGAATGCTTTTTTACCAACTTAAATTAGTATGATCATTTCTAGAATGCTTTCTAGATTCCAAGATCACAAGTTGGCAAGACCTTTTGTTTGGTGGAGGATAAGTTGACAAGATCACAAAAAGATATTTTGTTTGGTGGCCAAGTTCATTCAAGAATCTGCATGGATGTTTATTGATCTGTATGGACTAGTTATGAACTTTTTCTTGATATTATTGATCTTCATGGACTAGTCCATGAACTTGTGATCTTGTGATATTATGAACTTATGATCTGCACGGATGTTATGAACTTTATTGATCTGCATGGATGTAATCTTGTGATATTATGAACTCATGAATTGTGATATGCCATCTGCATGGATGTTATGACTGATAATGTGGTATTATGGACTTTGATATTATTGATCACAATTCACAAGAAGACATTTTCTTGATCTGCATGAACTAGTCACTAGTAGTTCATTCAAGTGATATTATGAATTTGTGATTTGCATGGATGTTTTTTATTGATTTGCATGGATGTTTATTCATTTGCACATATGTTTTATTAATTACGGATGTCAATTCATTAACGAGCGAGTTCGAGTTTTTCCGAGCCGAAGTGAGCGACTTTCGCTCGTTAGCTTAACGAGGCGAGCTCGTTTTCTTAACGAGCGGTGGCTCATTATCCACCTACCGAGCTCGGAATGGGGTTCTTGGCATAAACATCGTCATCGATTGAGGCGCTTACACTCTTCTCCTTGCCTCTCATGTTCCACCACGTTACTGGTGAATTTGTTTGTACGGCTGCATATCTCATCAATATGCAACTTTCAACTGCTCTTAATGGTGTCAGTCCTATAGAGCGTCTCTACTGTCGAGCCCCCCAGTACACTCACATTCGTGTTTTTCATTGTACTTATTTTATTACATTGCTGACCTCGTGGCGCGCAAGCGATTAGCCCGATCGATTGAGTGTGTGTTTCTTGGTTATAGTTCTAAGCATAAGGGTTATCATTGCTGTGATCCTTCTGCTCGATGGATTAGGATTTCATGAGACATTGTGTAACATCCCAAGTACGGGTTTGCGTTTCAAATTTACAAAATTGTGAAAATTTCAAACTTTTAGTGCATCTTCTTGTCATTTGAATTCTCTGGATTTTCATTCAATGGTTTTGTGCATTTTGAAAACCTAAAGTATTAATTCATAGAAAACATAACCCTAAAAGAGATACAAAACAAATCATGTGAATAGTTCTTATAAATAATTTGTCTAGATTCTATATCATTTAAGTGACTCACCTGCAAAATTTCATAATTTATAGAATTTATTTGCTATTTTAAAATGGCCATCAAAGTTGAGATTTAAAAGTCAAACCTTTAAAATGGAAACTTGAAATATTTCTAGAGAAAAATTCATTAAATTAAAATCCCTAGAAAAATTATACAATATTTTACATAGTGTCAGTAACCTCCCATAAAATGTTCATAAGTTTTGGAGCTATTTAACTCTATCTAAAATTCCCTTAAGGCTCGGCCTATTTTCAAAAACCAGTCAACCTACTGTTTGGACTCGGTCCAACCCGGCCCTCTTGGTCCGACCCAACTACCTAACATGTCACTGATCAGCTGGACCCATTTGTCAGCTCCTTCTCCCTCCTCTCGCTGGCGATGCGCAGAGCAAGGGCGCCACACGGCCACGGCGCTCAAACCTCGCCTGTTCACGTCGTCAATCCATCGCCCTCCGCAGCCAACGCAACACGTCGCCTGCTCACACTGTCTGTTTCTAGGCCGTTGCTCCACTATAACCCGACCTCACTCTCCCGTTCTAGCTCACTTTCCCTTTCGGTGACCGAGGGAAAGGAGGCAAGAACGTCACCTCCTCTCAGGTATGCTCCGCACCGCCGTGTCCCTCGTCTTCACCATTCCTCGCCGCACCTATCCTCGCTAATCCGAGCCCTTGATTTTTCCTGTAGCGCCCGGAACGCTGAAGTGCCATTTACGGCTCTAGAGCACGCTCGTGGAGCTCCGTTACGCCATCTTCAACTCCGGTGAGCCATTTCTTCCCCTAGGTGTGTCATGATGTGTTCTAGGGCATGGGATATACTTCCCCTCAATCAATTTTTCCAATCCTTCGCAGGAACCTCAGGAATTTGGTTTCTCTTCATTTTGCCCGCAAACAACCTTCATCGTCCCCAGCTCTGGTGAGGTGCGCCTTTTTGCAATTCCTCGCTCTAGCACCATCTCATGGCATCACTGAAGCTTCCCCTACTTTCTTTTCACTTCCTCTTTGCTCAGGTTCAGCTCCCCTTGTTGAAGCGCCGCCGCCACCACTAGTCTTCGTCGTCGGCCTTCCTCCGTCGAGCTCCATCCTCCCTCTTGGTTCCGATATGATCCTAGTAACACCTGGTAGCTAGTGCGCTCGGTCATTGGGTGAAAGCGTTGCCGAAATGCATAGGTCACCAACACCCGTAGCTCTCCTCCGCTCCTCTCTGGTGCGCCACCGCGTTGTACCTTCTTCGGCGATGTTCCGGCCACCCCTAGCTTCACCCGGTCATCTGCTTTCCATTTTGGGCACTCACCCGCGCTTCCATGGCCTTCCTCGCCGGCGAAAAGCGCAACAAAGTCACGGCGAGAACCTCCTCTGCTGCCCGAAATCCCGACCGATCCTGTAGCAATCATTAGCCCCCAAATCTGTGTCGTTAGGTTTCAATCATTAGTTAGCTGAGGAGTTAATGCTTTAATGTTTCAATGGCAAGCAGGCCTGGGAACGGAAAACCATGTGATTAATGCCTAAGATTCGTGTCGTGGTCTATGGACCATTTGCCTTTGTCTTGATGGACCGAAGGTCCACGCACTATTCGATGGTCGAGTCACGACATGTGGTCCCCGTGTGTCGATGGCTTAATTGTCGAAATTTAAAGAAAAAGAAACATTGTACGCATAGGACCCACTAGTCAGTGACCGTGGCTAGGTTAGCCAGGGCGCAAAAAGTATTTAATACTTTTATAAATTCCGAATTGAATTACTTTTGCATTAGAAATGGTTTAAACTTAAAAAATGCATAACTAATTCATTTCAACTCGAATTTGAGTGCAACCAATTTTGTTGGTTTAAATTTTTAATGTACTTTCACACATCATAGGTTTGAAACATGTTATTGTCCCAGAAAATTTCGAAGTTCAAATTAATATCTGAAATGAATTGTTTTTACACTAAAAATTGATTTAAATTCAAAAATTCATAAGTAATTCATTATAAATCCAAATTGAGTGAAATCAATTTTGTTAGTTTACATTTTTATTGTGGTTTAACTTGGAATAGGATTGAGATATGTTGCTATCACTTAAAATCTTGGTATTCAAATTATTTGTACACTAATGGCATAAGTTTGAAAATGCATAGAAAATCCATATTAACTCCAAATAGGGTGATTCAATTATTATTTTTCATAAAATGTTATGCTCTGTCTGCCATGAAAATTTTATCTCCACCACCTCTTTGGAAAATTGTGCAAAAAGATTTAATTCTAGCTACACTAACTGAAACTTGATTTTCCAGCAATTTCTCCTCCAGCAGATTTTGTTTATTGCATAACTCTCACATGCAAATTCTAAATCAAATTATTTTTATTTATAAAATCATACTCTACCTGCTGTGTAAATTTCAGGCAATTTGGATGGTATTGAATTTTTGGTTGATTTCGGCGTTATTCGTTCTTATTGTTCTTCTCGTTCGTTCGTAGGTTTTGAAGATTCGAATATAAACGAGAGTGATCCTCAGCAGTACTTGGATGATCTCCAGCAAGGCAAGCAATCCCTCCTTTGATCATATTGATCCGATTATGTTCAAATGCTATTATCTTGTTTGCAAATGTATGTATGCATGCTCTATTTTTGTGTTTAAATTCTCGTTCGAAGTAGTTTATCCTAAATAGATGCATGAGCTGTAGGTAAATGTTCATCCTTTACCACTGAGCCTAGGTTAATATATCTGCTGTGACTTAGAGCTCAATGGATGGGCTCTAGTCATTTTATTCTCGTATACGAGTCTGTGTCGTTTAGAAATGCTTAGAACGGTAGTATGGGGATCATCGCTTCGGCAATGATCATTATATCGTCACTCTAATTACTTGGGTCATGGTACTCATGTATGTATTGTATTTGGCAAAACTAAAACTGAACATAAAAGGATTTAGACTTGGGCATATGGTTGAAGATGTGGTTATTGGATGTGTGGTTTGTGCCCGAGTCAACAAGGACCGAACATCTTGTCCCACTGAACCTAGCACTTTTGCGTGCATCCACATAAGGGTAGGGGGGACCCCTCTTGATTTAGTACTTTGGGGTGTATTAGCTCTGAGTTGTAGGTGGTAGTTTTTAGGGAGAAAAATGTTCTATTGTTGTTGGGATTGTGCGGGGTGGGATCCGGGTAGGTTCCCTTGCCTAAGGAGCATTGGCAGTTGTTGAGGCTAGGCCGGTGCCTCCGACACAATGTATGGGTCCTCCGTAGGAGCCTCGTCTGCACACACAAGGGTGGTTCACGGGGGGTTTCACCCACATGGGCGGCTCTTAGTTAATACATTGCATTGGAAAATGTCTCGTAGGACTTAGCTCTGCCGGCATGCCTTCGAAAGTGTGCTTAATAGCTTGGCAAAGGAGTGGTTTGGCATGTGGGTAAAGTTGTACACCCCTGCAGAGTTTAATCTATTCGAATAGCCAAGTCCTTGGTTATCGACACGCTTGGGGAGGTCTTTCAAAAGTTAAACTATAACATTTCGATAAAGCTTGAAATCTGGTGGTACGAATGGGTAATTCGTGCTATTGTTGTGGTGGCTGTGGGTAGTCACCTCTAGGATGTTAATTATATTTATAAATGTTCTCTCGCTATTATTTGAACAATTAAAAACAGATTTGGTAAAGTGCATTTCAATCTATTACTCTATTGCAAAGCAAATGCCTTTATGCTGAAAATTGCCTAGTGTAGAAGCTTTCCTTTGATACTTGAATGCATGTAGCTATGTATAGGTTTGTTATTTGTAAGTCTTACAAGTACAATTTTGTACTCAACTGGAATATCCACTTGCTGCAGAGGAGGTTGATCCACAAGGGGTTAAGTTAACTATTGTGAGATAGACTTCGACGTTGACGACTAGCTCAGCGGGTTACCAGTCGGTTGCCTTGTGGGTAAGGGCAGCCGGCTGGCTTTTTTTGGCTGCCATCTTATTGCTTATGTTTCCACTGCAAACTCTTTATTTTGTTGTGCTATTTGGTCGGTCAGCCCTTTGTATGAAATCTAAACTTGTACGTTGATCATGTTGTAATCTATTAAGCTTTTGGTATTGTAATCTCATTGGGTATGTCATTGATGTTTATTTTTGTGAAGGTGTATGTGTACCACTGCCCTGAGAGGTACATAATACACCGAGAGCGGGGAAATTTAATTTGTGATGCTCGGATCAATTGGATGGTTAAGTATTACAAGTTAAATCGCTCGGCGGCTCTCACACGTTGTCTTTGATGAATCTCAACATTTTTTCTATCGAGATTTGGCTCCTTCTCCTGTTTCCACTCTAGAGTCAGTTTCGTGGTTGTTTCTTTCTGACTCTTCACTCATTTATCCACTACCACAGTATTCCCTGGTCTGTCTCCGGTGGTTCCTTCTGTACCTTCGCCTTCGGTGCTGCTACTTGCAGCACCGTCTCGTGTTCTTATAGCACCACTGTCTCGTTTCTCTAGTATTCACTACTCCAGACGTCCTTGTCTTTCACCAGTCACCTCTTCTGGTATCTTGCCACCCACATCTGATCCTCCCGATGATGCTCCTCGTTACGCTCTTCGTGACCGAATATCCCTTCGACCTCCTGATCGTCTTGGATTTGCACCAATAGCTCATGCTCTCTCTGTCACTGAGCCTAGATTTTATCGTGAGGCTGCTCCTCATTCTGAGTGGCAACTCGCTATGGCAAAGGAGCTTGATGCTCTTTGACGTACGGAGACTTAGGATATTATACCGACACCTGTGCATACTTGCCCTATCACGTGCAAGTGGGTGTACAAGATTAAGACCGGGTTTGATGGTACTATCGAGCGCTACAAGGCTCGTCTTGTGGCTCGTAGCTTTCAGGAGGAGTACGGTCGTTACTACGATGAGACTTTTGCCCATGTTGCTCATATGACCACTGTTCGCACTCTTGTTGCGGTTGCTTCTGTTTGCCGGTGGTCTATCTCTCAATTGGATGTTAAGAGTGTCTTTCTTAATGGTGTTTTGCATGAGTAGGTCTACATGAAGCCACCACCTGGGTATTCTATTTCCGATGGGCACGTCTGTCATCTTCGTCATGCTCTTTATGGCCTCAAACAGGCTCCTCGTGCCTGGTTTACGCGTTTTACCTCAGTGATTAATGGTGTATGTTTTATTGTCAGTTTTCATGATCTTGCTCTTTTTGTCCATGTCTCCTCTAGAGGTAGGACACTGCTTCTTCTATATGTTGATGATATGCTTATCACTGGTGATGATTCCTCATTCGTCACATATGTGAAGAAGCATCTCAGTGAGCAGTTCTGATGACTGATCTTGGTTCTCTTATGTATTTTCTTGGAATTGAGGGCTCTTCCATACCTAAGGGCTACTACCTCTCATAGCAGAAGTATGTCCAGGATCTTCTTTATCGGTCTGGTCTGACTGACACTTGCACTGCCGAGACTCCCATAAAGCTATCTCTACAGCTTCGTGTCACTGATGATGTTCTTCTTGAGGATCCTACTCGCTATCGCCATCTTGTTGAGAGTTTGGTGTATCTTGTGAGCACTCGTTCTGATATTGTTTATGTTGTTCATATCTTGAGTCAGTTCTGGTCCGTCCTATCCATCTTCACTACAATCACCTTCTTCGTGTTCTTCGCTACTTGCGTGGGACTATCTCTCGTCATTTTTTTTTTGCCTAGCTCTACCTCACTACAGCTTCAGGCATACTCCGATACGACCTGGGCTAGTGATCCTTCTGATTGTCGTTTTCTTTCTGCTTACTGTGTTTCTCTTGGCTCCTCCCTGATTGCTTGGAAGACAAAGAAGTAGACTGCAGTCCCCATTCGAGTGCAGAGGCTGAGTTGAAAGCTATGGCAGCAGTGACAGCAGAGGTTACTTGATTGAGGTGGCTACTTGTATATTTTGGAGTGCCTGTGATGTGACCTACGACTCTTTTGTCTGATAGTACAGGTGCTATCAGTATTGCCCGTGACCTAATAAAGCATGAGCTCACCAAGCACATTGATGTAGATGCTTCGTACACTCACTCATTGTGCAGGAGGGAGTATTTACTTTACAGTTTATGCTCTCAGAGTTACAGATTGCTGACTTCTTCACGAAGCCACGGACTAAGGTACAATATTTGTATTTTCTCTCTAAACTCAGTATGTGTGATCCACCATGAGTTTGAGAGGGGTGTTAGAATAAGAATCCTTTTCTATTCCCTTATTTGCTTTTTATATTTTCTTATCTATATATAGCATACTCCTTTTGTAATCCTTGTATATATTATCCATTGAGCCTCATGAATATACACAAAATATTCATAACATCTGGACCGTCTGTTAACCGAACTAAAAGAAATTAATCCTGAGGTTACTGAAGATAAGAGTTTTGTGGGCTTGGGAGAGTAAAAGGTGTTTCTCTGTTAGATCTGGGTATAATCACTAAACTAAAAATGAGACTGGCCCCAAACATAACCACATCTGGGAAGCTAGAATGCCTCTTAAAATCAAATCTTCATGTGGTTAGTGGGCTTAAATTCTATCCTCACTAAAGAAAATTTGAGGAAGAGAGAGTGGCAAGGAAATCCTTGTGTTTTTTTTATCAAGTTGAAACCTGTCAGCATCTACTTTTTGGATGTAATGTGGCCAAATCGGCTTGGATAGGCCACAATCTGTTAGATCTATCAGAAATGATTTCGCCTGAGTTAATGAGATTTGGCCACAGGGTAAAGAAAATTTTGCAGTAGGACTTGTTGCAATTTGTTGGGCCATTTGGAAGTGTAGAAACAAAGCTTACTTTGAGGGCAAGATTATCAAATCTCCTGTGGATGTGATCTTTTTGGCATGTTCATTTATGCGATATTGGGCAGGTATTCAGAAAAGGGGATATGCAGGAATTGTTGATCGAGGGGGCGAATTAGTTGATCCAAGCGGCGTTGAGAGCTACACAAGTGACTACGTCGACCCAGGTGATGCTACTTCCAGACCCTTCAGAGATTCTTGGTGCCGAAACTGGAGATGAAGGTGCAGTTGTGCAGGAGTAACCTGAAAAAAAGATGAGAGTTGTGCTGGAGGACGAAGAATGCTCAGCTTTGCAACAAAATGCGAAAATCGTTTAGCGTTGTCTGTGGTCTTCTGGCTCTTAGGAACTTTAGTAGATGCTCCGTAGTTGGTTTCTGAGAGGTTGATTGTAATTCTGCTTTATCCTCAACTTTCTGTAAGATAAAATGGTTATTCCCGTGCTTGATGGGAAATGGGAAACAATTTTTAAAAATGACAAAACCAAGTGGTATTTTATTGAGATTTTTTTTATGCCACCGCAAATTGCACAAATTTCAGATATGCCAATCGTGACAATTTGGAGTGGTAAATAAGTTTGTTGTATGATTGACTAATCATGTCCATGTTTGATTTCTTCTTAACAGTGAGCAGCAATAGCGAATAACAACTGTTTTTCGTGTGGTCAAAGCCTAAGTCCAAAGAGCTCAGCTCACTTTGTGAGAACGCAAGGAGGCCTGCGCTAGATCTTGAACTGACCGGTGGGACCCAGCGAGGAAGGAATGAGAAAGCGCGTCCGTGTTGGAATGAACGAACTTAGGGGCTGTTTGGAATCGTACCTAGCGCCAAGTTGCTTGAGCTCGCTCGCTTAGGGATGTTGTCTGCTCGCTGTTTGGTGCTGTCCCTGCGTGATGCAGCCAGGCCAGCGAGCTGCCAGCCAGGCGATCAATTTCAGCGTCTGGGAGCAGCTGCCTCCCAGGCAGCTACCTCATCAACCATTCATTCTTTGATCCAATGGACTATTTTTCATTTATCAGTTTCAGGCACAGGTTTCCAACTAAACAACTTATCTTCAGGTTTGCTAGTTAGGCAAAAATCATCTACTTTCCAGGCTACATCCAGATACCACTTTTTTCCAGGCATAGAATCCAGGGCACCAACCAAACAGACCCTTACTACTGGACTTCGACTCCGACAATGACATCACGACCGTTTATACTCTATAGGATATTACTAGTAGTCATACATCTGATGATATCAGACGCTATCATCATACGCTAGCAATTAAAGCCTATGATCTGCGAGAAGCTGTCTTTCTTTTCTTTTCCTCTTGGTTGACAACTTCATCTTTTCTCTTTCTTCTTCTTCCTTATTTCTTTCTTCTCTCACTTTTTTCTCTTCTTCCTCCAAAGCTCTCTCCCACTCAATCCTATCTGCTCTCCCTTCTCTCCTCCAGTTGAGCCAACCTCTCGCGGCCGATCCATTCTTGCATTGCCGCTTCTGACACAGCGCCTTGGTTCGCCTTGCCAGTTGCCATGGCATGGCCGGCCACGCCTAACGCCGTCCTCTGGTTGCCTCGGGCCACAAGCGTTGTAACACCCTGGTTTTCTGAGTCTTTTTGAAAATTTTCAAAATAAAAGAATCATTTGGTTTTGTTGAGAATTCAAAGATTAACTTGAGATTTTCAGAATTTGGGTGTTTAAAATGACTAAATCAAACTTCAACTAATCCTACAGCTTGGTTTATTTGGTGTTGATCGAGCTCTGGAGCTATCTCTCCCTTTCTCTGTTAGTTCTGTTCTCCCTCTAGGCTAGCTCTTGTGCCCGGATTTCCTTCCCTTCATTTTGTATGGACATTCTCTTATGTCCAGACCTTCTCTATGTCTGGACCTCCCTTGCGCCTAGACCTCTTTGGTTTAGACCTCTTTCCTTGTTCAAGACCTCCCCTCGTGTCTTTTGTTTGAATTTCCTTTTTGTCCAAACCTCCTTCTCTGTTTAGACTTTCTTGTGGTCTAGACCTCCGTTTCTGATTGAACCTTATTTTGGTGTTGACCTCCTCTTTGAGTCATGACCACCTCGTGGCATCCTAACTCGGGTTTATGTTTCACATGTCTTTGATTTCTGAAATTCAATTTGAGTTGAATTTCTCCTTTCTGGAACTCTCCTGTTTAATTTTCTGTCCTCTCTTGTGTTCATTTGGACCTCCCCGTGCTCCCTTGAACCTCCCTGTGTCCTTTTGAACCTCCCCGAGTCCGTTAGGACCTCCTTAGCCCTTCATCTTGACCGTTGAGACCTCCCCCGTGTTGGTCTTGACCGTTGAGATCTCCTTTGGCTTCCATCTTGGTCATCAGGACCTCCCTCGGGATCATCTTGACCGCCAAGACCTCCTTGATCTCCTCGTTCTCCGGTCTTTTTTGTAAAGACCACCCTCTGTGGTCATTTTGCCAAGGCCACCCCCTGTGGGTCATGACCTCCCGTGGTCATGATCTCTCATTTCGGGTCAAGACCTCCTCTGAAGGTCACGACCACCTCTTTTGCATGGACCACCATTCGAGTCCTTCTCTGGTCTTTTTGTAAAAAAAACCACCCTAGTGAGTCGGACCTCCCTTGACCCTTTGGTTCAGACCTCCTCAGGACCCCTTGTCCTCTGGATCTCCTAGTTCTTTTTGCAAAGACCACCCTTGCGGGTTGAGACCACCTTGTGAACAGGACCTCCGGCCTTTTTGCAAAGACCACCTTGGTGGGTCATGACCACCCTTGATTGGCCACGACCTCCCCTTGGCCGTGACCACTTCCTTTGACCTGATCATTCCCCAAGGTGGACTAGCCCCAATTGTCAGTCCTGCTCATTCTTATCTTTCTCCACCCCGTGGGCATGTTGTGCATCTAATAACCGGTCATATCACATTAAATGCGGCCAGATACGTGGTTACTTACATTGTATATGGTCACTTATGTGATCACTTACGTGGCACATTATTTTCTCCCCTGTCCCCTCTCTTCATAGCCAACCTTGTCCTATTTCTCTTTCACCAAGATGGGACGTACCTTGTCTTATCCATCACCTACCCTTGACCCATTTTTCACACTCACCTTTGACACCTGTGCTCCCAAGTCTTCCAGTGCCTTCTTCACCGCCCTTGGCTATAAATAGCATGAGCAGCCATCCTTTCCTCACCTTTGGCCACTTAGCTCTTCAACTCTCTTCCATCTTGCCCAGTGCTAGAAGTTTCTCCAAGGAGTCTGTTGAGGCAGTGACGTCGCCTCCTCATCGACAAGGAGCTCGCCGGAGTTTGCGCCGCCACCTCGCCACCAAAGAAGTTCGCCGGAGCGTCGCGCCATCCTCAACCGTCGCCGCCAAGCCCTCGACCTCCTCCCTCTCCTCTTCTATCTCCCTCTCGGCCTTGGTGAGTACCTCCATACCCTTTTTGCACTCCTTGCATGACGATGTTGTGTAGTCATATTTGTCTTACGACTACGTAGCATAGTTGTGTCCTTTGTTGAACCTCCTCCCTTGGATCTCCCGAAGATCTCCTCTTTGCAAAGATGACCGTCTTGGTCTTTTTGGAAAGATGACCCTCTGAGGACCTCCTAAGGATCTCTTCCTCAAAGACCTCCTTGACCTCCTCGGGACATTCTCCTCAGGATGACCCTCTCGGTCTTCTTGCAGAGACAACCCTCTTGGGTCCCCCTCTGGACCTCCTCCTCCGACCTCCTTGTGCTCTCTCGGGACCCTCTCAAGACCTCCCTTTTTGCAAAGACCACCTTCTTGGTCTTTGCCGCCCTTTTGGTCTTTTGCAAAGACCACCTTCCTTGATCTTTTGCAAAGACCATCATTTTGGTCTTTGCTGGCTTCTTTGCAAAAGACTACCCTCTTCAGTCATTTGCAAAGACCACCCTCCTGTGGACCTCCTCCTGAGAGCCCTTTCTTAGTCTATCTTGTTCTGTTCTTTACTATTTGGGTTGTTTGAAGTTCATTTGGATCTTATTTGGCTGTTATTTGACTTTGCTTTGCTTTGTCTCGTGTAGATCGCGACTCTTCGGGGAGCCCGAGTTCTTCCAATTAGTTCCTCAAGCTTTCGAGTCAAGGCAAGTTACACTCTTGATCATGTTGCGCCCAGTATCTCAAATTATTTAAGTTCTGTTTCAAAAAAAATACTACATGCTTATTTATTCTAAGTATTTCAATACCTGTTTTAAATTCATAGCTATGCCGAATCCTTTGTATGGCCCATATTGATATTGATTCCACTCTGTTGTCACCCTAGTTAAAATCTGGTTGATGCAATAGTGTGAACCAGGATCTCTTGAAAAATATATGCTTTGTCACGCTTAGACCAAAATCTTGTTTTGGGAGTTTTACTGCCAACTGACCAATGTTGTCTAAAATATTTTAATCCATGATATTGGGTTGTCATGGTAATTTGCAAATGTTTTTGAAAAAGGAAAGAAAAAGGAAAATGGATTTAGACTTGGGCGAATTGTTTGTTCGGTTGGATGCATGTCTATGCACAGGATCGTCCATTTCTATGGACGAGGCCCATGGTTTAGTGGAAATTGCCCAGGTCAGTTAAGGACCGGTCTTCGAGTATATTTTGCCATGCCTCACCGTGTAACCACATGTCTCCAGAATGGGGCATGGGACCTGGCTAGCTAATTTGCAAAGCTACATCGCGGTTACCCCACTTTGAGGTGTGGGTGGTCTTTCATGGCATACGGTCTTTTTATAAACCGGATGTTGCCCACAGGCGCCAGAGGGGGCACCCACTAACCCGGAGGATTTCTATCCAAAGGGGGGATTTGCGAAACCTTAGCGAGGGGAACTGCGGTGGAACGATGCATTGTAAAGGCCTTGTCATGAACTCTAGACCTCTTACCTTCGGTAGTGAGAGGTGGTATTGACGAATGCCAAACAAACTAGAGGAATCATGTCATGTGGGTAAAGTGTATAACCTCTACAAAGTGAAAATCTATTCGAATAGCCGAGTCCACGGTCAAGGACATGCTGGCAAAGCTACTCTTAGTTAGATGTTGGTTTTGTTTTCAAAAGATTTTATTAAACTGTTTTCGATCTCTATCTAAATGGGTTTTAGGCGGGGAGCCTTGTGACAGGAGGGTATTCTTCACCACTTGTGATGAATGTTATCCAAACTGTAAAACTGATTTGAGAAAAATGAATTTTAGTTATTGTCTAACTGCCTTGGAACTTAGTACTTGTATTTGAAATAAACTTGGCTTTATGCAAATCAACCATATTAAGCCTTTCTTTGAGATATTCATTTATGCAGGTCATTCTGTTATTTGACGGGTGTAACTTGCGAGCACGGTTGTTGTGCTCACTCTTGCTTGATTATGCTTTCGAGCAGGGAAAGAAAGCTTGAGGAGGTCTTGCTATTAATAAAGCTTGCGTTTGATGTATGCTACCACTTTTGTATGCTGTGAAGAGCTAGCTAATGATCCTTGGCACTAGCTCGGATCACACAGAGGACCTTGGGGTGCTCCCTACCCTCCACGACCACCCTCGGGTCTGGTCGTGGGAGGTCATTGGGGATGTCCTGGGTTTAAGACCTTCTCAGGCCAGATCGCCAGGCCTCCAGGAAGTCCTGCTGGACCTCCTGGGTGATCCTGGATGACTTCCGAGAGGTCCTGCTGGACCTCCTAGGAGGTCCTGGTGGACTTTTCGGGTGGACTTGAAGGACCTCTCGGGTGAGCCTCTGGTCAGGTCATTGCCCAGACTAAGAGACCTCCTGGTTTAGCCGTGATAGGGTCTCCTGGGTCCTGTTGCAGCTAGGCCTAGAGACCTCCCAGGTTGGGGTGTTACACACGCGTGTTGGGCTGCCACATCGCCGGGAGGCGTTGGCATGCCTCTATGCTGCCGCCCTCAAGCTTGGCCAACGCGCCCTCAGTCTCGCTGGCTCTGCGTCGCCCTCGGGCCCACCAGGCATGCCGCTGCCGCAAGCCGACGCCGACTGGGTGCCACTCTCAGTTGCGTTAGGCTAGCGCTTGCTGCTTCGCCCGGCTTCCACACCTCAGCTACCTTGACGCCGCCTGAGCGTGCCACCGCTGACATCCGAGGCTAAAGGTCGGTTAGTGTTATATGTTTGTTGTAGCAATGGGGATTTTTATTGCAATAGGTGATTTGAAATGTTGGTAATATATCTTTTGGATATTGCAGTAGTAGATTCTTGAGGTGGATTTTTTTCTCATTGCAATTGTTGTTGTTTACTTGTTGCCTCCTTCCTCTCTGATAAGGACACGACCCCCTATGGATACAACCATATTTGCTATGCTTGTTGTTCCAATTACAAGAGCTCGTACGCCTCCTTTAAATTATTAGGTTAGCTCGTTTTTAGGAGTATCTTTATATTATATAAACTATATGATGCTACCTAATGATGAAAATATATATTTGTGCAGCACCACATCACTTTTTGTCCAAGCCAAGCAAGAGTTCGAGCTGGACACGTTTTGGAATTCAATTTGGCCTCTGGAGATAGCACTGACTTCAAATATGTATAACTTTCACAAACTGAGTCCGTTGGAGCTCCGCGAGTACTTGATGGAAAACTTATCTCATCCCCTTTCCAACAGATCTAGTCCTACGTCCAAATTCCTTCTGAGCGTGTCGCAATCTCCAAAACAGCCCGACACTGATCTTGATTCGAGAGCAAAGGTGTTGCACCACCTCCACTTGGGCCCATGGGCCTTGTAACCCTAGGCCCGTACTGTTCATGCGAACAGTGACGTGAATAGTATTCATGCGAACAGTGCTATGAATAGTACCACCTCTATCTCTTAGCTATGTGCGGCTCCCTTTCCCTTATTTAAGGTGGTCGCACCCCTCTAGTTTTTCTTGGATTTCGTTTAGTTAAAAGTTAGCTACATTGCAACTTCGTGTATTGTCTTGTGTCGACTAGACCAACCCTGAATACTGCTTCAGAATCCCACATTATTGAGTATTTCAATCTTATTTGCAATTTTAGATTGCTTATTATCTTGTTCTTACATGTTCTTCGATTGCATGCAGGAATGGACCTTTGTTGTCAGGTCGATCGTGCTTCTAGCAAGGTCGATAACAATCTCGGAGTTGGTTCAGTGGTTGCTGAGCTTATTGGTCGTGTGCGATTGGTAGCCGAATCATGAGAATCGTCTCCACCAAAATCGAGTTATCGTTCTCATCGAAAGATCGAGACACTCATTATCGCATCAGGTGGTATCAGAGTTTTCGTTCATCGGTAATAATTTTTCTTTACCTACAGTCCACAAAAATAATAAAAGTTTAGTTCATCCTGTCCAAACCAATCCGTGCTTGTAATTTTTCTTTTCAGTTTGCTGGCTGAATCATTGGTTGCATCATCATGTCTAGTTGCTGATCTATAGTTCTAGTTATTGTCTAGTTGATCGTTGTCTAAATTGCATCTCGTGTTTTCCTTCACGCCGCTTAATCATTCTATTAAGGTTCTTAGTTTTTGCATCTAAAATAGAAACTTCGTGGATTAGAACTCCTCTAATCCGCACCAATCCGAGAGATTTGCTATTGTCAATCCGAAAACTGAGAGGAATTGTTGCGATCTGTTCTGAAATCCTTTTGGGAGAGTTGGTGTCCAAGTCCAGTATCTACACTTTGCTGTTATTTGCGACTTGCAAAAAAAAACCCTAGGGTCGGCAAAAATAATAGAAGGAGAAAGAGGCAACCGCATAGAACAAAAGCCGCTGTAGAGAAAAAATAGAAATTTGAAAAGCGTGTCAAACTTTCGCCAAAACCAGTGAAAATTGGTGGAGTCTTTCTACATATAGCCACAAGCTTCCACAAAAAATTCAACCAGTTTGGCCCACGGGTTCGAAAGATATAGCACTTTCAAATTTGAACCCGAGTCAGTTTCGAGTCCGAGTAGGATTCCGTTTCTGAGACACCTTCAGTAAAACGGGCATACCTTTTGCATACAGTATCCGTTTTTGACGTTCTTATGCTCGTTGGAAAGCTAACGATGAGATAAATCCAAATAAATTGACTGGCTTTAGCCAGTCACCCTCCAGGTGCCCCAAAATCGGTCATCTTCCACCCTGAATTCGTGTCGCAAGTTTTCGGCTTCTGTTTTTGCCATTTCTTTCGGTCTTGCCTTCGGAATTTGGGGTTCACCTCAACTACAAAGTTGTAGATCTTGTCGAAACCTTTCGATTGACTATTTATAAACCATATAAAACTTTACTTTTTCATCTTTTGGGACTAGCTGTTGTTTCTGTTTAAACTAGAGAGCTGTTTACATTGCACGTTATTCTGATTTTGTGCTCTACATCGTGTGAAAAATTTTGTGCCTCTACAAAGAAGTTTGAGTAGTTGTCTAGCGTCACTCCTAGCACTTGGTGTGAGGTTTTCCTTTGCTTACACCAAGTCACATTGATCTTTGCGTGTGCGTTCATACACTTCTCTTGATAGACTTTGATTTAACTAGCTTTGATTAAGCTAGGATCGGCAACTTTGACTAGTACTTTGAGCAATTTTGCAACTTGCATTGCTGATTTGATTGTTGCTAATCCTTGCTACCATATTGAAGCCTATCCTAGCTCCACCTTCTACTATTGTACATGTACCAGTTGCTTGCAATTGCTTTGTCAATCTTCATAGAGCGTTTGATACCGAACCTAATTGCCGGTCACCACCTGTTTACTTGGTAAGAACTTGGTATTAGCTTGAGTGTGAGTGACTTTGAGCCTCCAGAACCTAATAGTTGATAGGAACATATACTTGTGATTTGTTTTCTTGTTTTTCTACTAACTATGGCAGGTTCACGGGGTGATTACCAGATAGATCCACGTCTTCTTCAAGCCATTGAATAGGAGCGCAAGAAAGTCCATGAGGAAAATGCACGCTTGAGACAAGATCGTCCACCACGGGAGGTATATGATCGTGATAGTACTTCTGGTAAAACTAAACTCATAGTGCCTTCTTTTGCTGGACAATATGATCCTGATGCTTATCTCACATGGGGATTAGTTGTACAACAATTATTTGCATGCCATGAATTTCCTAATCATCAGAAAGTTAGGGCTGTTACCCGTGAGTTTACTGATTTTGCATCTATTTGGTGGAGTGAATATTGCCGTACTAATCATCACATACCTAGAACTTAGGATGCTATGAAGAGAGCTATGAGAGCTAGATTTGTGCCTTCATATTATTCTCGTGATTTGCTGAATAAATTATAACGTTTACGCCAAGGTAGTAACACTGTAGAATAGTACTATCAAGAACTGCAAACCGCCTGGTCTCGTTGTGGATTAGAAGAAACTGAAGATGCTAAAATGAGTAGATTTTTAGGAGAATTCACTACTACAAAAAGGCTAATACTGGACGCCTCATCACAGACGGTTGACCGAAACCGTCGGTATTACATTCAATCACGAGCGGTTTTGGTTTAGAGGCGTCGTACTCTTGCTTGCGCTAAAAACCGCTCGTGAAGAGGCAATATCACGACGGTTCATGTTGAACCGTTTGTGAAGTATCACGAGCGGTTCTTATTCGAAACCGTCGTGATATTATCGATATCGCGAGCGGTTTTAAAACACAACCGTCGTGAAGTATCACGAGCGGTTCGCTCAACAAGAACCGTCTGTGATATTATTAATATCCTGAGCGGTTCTTAAAAATAACCGCTCAGTGATAATATCGCTCGGCGTGAGTTTCTTCATCGCCGTCGTCGTTAAATCGCCAATCCGCCCGGCTCCCGACGCGTCTCTTCATCGCATCGATCCGCCCGGCTCCCGATCGTCTCTTAAATCTCACGCTCGAATTTATTCCTTGTTTTATAAAAGGATCATCCGCCATCAAGATGATCATCCCCACATACTTATAAAAAAATAGAAATGGTCGCCTCTTCCTTGTCGCCAAGATCGATGGCCTTCCTAGTGCCTTTGTGACAGGCACCTCTCTCGGTGTCGTTGAGCCGTCTTTGCGGAACACTGCTTGTTTGATCAACGGTGTCTTCACTCCTCTGCCTTGCAGAAATTTGCGGAAGCGGTGGCGGCCACCTTCCGCCGTCTTGACATCCTCCTCCGCCGTGTCTTCCGGGTGATCTCCCACTTTCGGCGAGTTTACGCGTCATCGACATAGTCCTCCAAAACGGCGTTGCACGTCTCGGAGGCTTGCCGTCACTTGACTTGGAATCGAGGCGGCGTAATCGAGTCGACGGCCGAGACCCTCAAGCAAGGGAAGAGAGCCTATGGGCTCAATTCTTCTTGGTTCAACGATCCGAGAGTCTTGGAGACACTTTCGAGCAGCGTCAGCGGTGGGCGCATTTCGAGCTTCGTTCACGATGATCGAGAACCGTCCGATCCGACACCGCCGCTGTGGACGTATTGCGAGATGGAGATAGCACCTACCTTCGCCACTAGAAAAATCTTGTTTAATTATAGGTTTATGCTTTTTTAATATAAACATGTAATTTCTTCATGTCATGTAATTGTATATATATACTTGAGAAAAAACCATTTCACAGACAGTTCCATTATGGAACCGTCCATATGGGACATATCACGGACGGTTCCATAATGGAACCGTCTGTGATATGTCCCATATCCTGAGCGACTCTATTATGGAACCGCTGTGATAATTATCACCGGCGGTTCCATAATAGAACCGTCTCGATAAGTCTCTTTATAAGTAGGAGCTAGCCCGACTTGCCGCTAGGGTTTGCGCTCTAACTCATCACTCCCCGTGCCTTACTCTCGTCTGTTCCCTCCCGTCATTGCCGACGCCGCCATTCCTTCCCGCCTCGGCGCCGCCGCCGACCTGTCACCGTCGCCGCCGACCCCTTTGCACCCGCTAGGGCCTCTGGCCGGGCTTTGCTTTCCCATCCTCCTCTATTCTCCTCTAGATCTGTTAGCTTAATGTCTTTTGTTGAGTTTGATTTTTATGCATGAGCCTTAAGTTGTGTCGATGTTTGTGTGATTTATGCAAGGTAAAGGAAATGGATGAGGGTTGTCTTTGGTGGTGGGGTCGCCACCGTGGTTCTTGTTGTACTAAGGTCCCTCTCTGTCTCTACCCTCCTTGCTCTGTGATGAAAATGGCTAGCTAGTGCTCTGCGATGGATCCGAGGGCTACTCTTGGTGTGGTGGGTTTGGACACCCTTGGTCTTGTTCTCTTCGATGAACCGCTCAATGATGTTAATAGTCTTATCTGAAATTGAATTGATAATTAGTTCATATTAATAGTCCCTTGCTCGTGATGTAATGATGTAAATAGTCTTATCTTTGAAATTGAATTGATAATTAGTTCATATTAATAGTCCTCTTTTTGTGTGATGTAATGATGTCAATAGTCTTATCTTTGAAATTGAATTGATAATTAGTTCATATTAATAGTCCCTTGCTCGTGATGTAATGATGTAAATAGTCTTATCTGAAATTGAATTGATAATTAGTTCATATTAATAGTCCCTTGCTCGTGATGTAATGGTGTCAATAGTCTTATGCTGAAATTGAATTGATAATTAGTTCATATTAATAGTCCCCTTGTTCATGCCGGTCAAGTTCTTCTACCTCTTGCGTGCAGTCGTCCTACCATTCCATTCATAATCTCTTCTCTATAAAGTCTCCAGCGTTGGTTGCTTGTGCCATTAAAACCGGCACCATATATATATTATATATATATTATTAAGTGATCCTCGACCACTTTAGAAATTAGTCCACATGACATGAGAAGAATGAGGCGGTATCCACGGGCAACCTCATTGAGCCTGTAAGTTTAAAAATATGGATGCAAAAGGCGTTAGGACATCAATTACAGGATTGGGCGTCGCTATGTTGAAAGTGACATTGATCAATAACTACTCCGACTGGGAAGTGGCATCATGTATTAGCAACCAACAATTCTTGAGCATGTAATTGTCTTTAAACCCAACAAGAACACCAAGCAACAATATGAGAATGGTTGTTTAGTGTTCTTGTTGGGCCTCATCTTTCTCAAAACGGACGATCCCCAAAGTGGCCGAGAGATATAATAACAATATATATATAATATATATATATGATGCCGGATTTAATGGTACAAGCACCAACGCTGGGCCTTTATAGAGAAAGTCATCACAGAGCGGTTCCGCCCAAATGCACAAACCGTCAGGTGATATGTACTTATCATGAGCGGTTTGTGGTGAAACCGCTCGTGATATGTGCTTATCACTGAGCGGTTTGTGGATGAAACCGTCTGTGATATTATTATCGCAGCGGTTTGAACCACAAACCGCTGCGTGGAAAGTATACATCACAAACGGTTCAAAACCGTCTGTGATGACCTCATGTCATCACTGACCCATAAACTCAGACGGCTCACGAAACCGTCTGTGATGACGTTTTTGAACCGTCTGTGAAAGCCTTTTCTGTAGTAGTGATTAAACCGTCAAATTCAGGATAAACTTGTTTATAAACCTCCAACTGTCACTCGCTTGTTTCGTCTTGCTTGCAAAGCTGAAAAGGAAGTATAGGGACGACAATCCAAGACTAGTTGTGCACTTTCGTCTACTTCCACTAAACCTTCACATGTACATGAAACAAACAAGTGCACGATACACACCTCCGCATCAATATCATCTTCGGTGGCTTCTTCTGCGGTTACACCTACTATGGTTGCTGCCCCTGCTGTTGTGAGCGTCACTATGTCTCGTTCTATTGCATCATTGGCTCACTTATGGGCACATGAGCTGGAGCAAGAAGAATAAGGAAAAGCTTGTGACAACTCACCACCTCCAGTACCGACATCACTTGAGTTAAGTCTACAAGGTAATACCAAAGGTACTGATTTGAACACTCAACACCTCTATGATTTCATGCCTAGCATCATTGAACAAAGTGAAAATCAAATTGTAGTAGAAACCATTGCATCACATGAGGTGAAGGAACCTAGTGCTAAGAAGACATATATTAATATCTTAGCTATAGAATCTGTTATTATTAAGAATTTGCATGAATCATGTGATAATTTGATTGATTTGCCTATTGAATTGAGTGCACCATATGATAAACTTGTTGATTTACCTGCTAACTTGAGTGCACCATGTGATAAAATAATTGAATTACCTGTTGTTTTGAGTGATTCATATGATGAGTTAATAGCATATAATGATCATGTGGAATTGGTTAGACATAAAAAAAAGTTTTGATTAGAATTTCTCCTACTGATTCTTTATGTTATATTATGTTAGATCCACTTATGAAATTGTCACATGCTATGGAGAAAGTTTCAGCAATTGCATATTCGAAATCATTGGTTAGTGCCTACACCCCTAGATATAAGTTTAATTTGATTGGAGATTATGGTGTAGACAATCAATTTCTTGTATATCGAATATATATAACTTGTGATCATATGGATGAATTGAAGCTTGCTGTTTTGAACGACAATTTGTGTGTGCTGGATCTTATTCAATACGAGAGGAAAATAAAATTTAGTGATCATCTAATGCCTATGTGTTCATCCCTTATTGCACCATCTAGTATTAACAATCTAAATAATGATGTTGAAGTATGAAAGAACTTATAGATCTTTTCACCCTTGCTAGATGGATTTGCTATTGCTCGATTGAAATCTAATTATATGGATGAACTTTATTTGATTCCAAAAGTTGTAGATTTGCCCATATGTGCTACTACTACAAGTTTACAACTTCATATATTTGAATTGATAAATGCTTCACTTACATTTGCAAAACTAGTTGCAATAATTGCTGTGTGAGAACATTTATTTTTCTCATTAACATATATGATTATTCTTGGGGTAATAATACAATGAGCTTTTATGATCGCAGTTGTTTTATAACATTAATTGTGCAACAACAAAGAACCGTTAAAACGGATGGCATATACATATTCCATGCATACACCTTGGCTTCTTTGTTACCCTATTTTCGGCTTATCAAAAGCCGAGGACGGCTTTGTTTTCAAGAAGGGGAGGATGATGAGGATATGATCCCTATGGATAAAAACAAATTTGCTATGCTTACTGTTCCAATTATAAGAGCTCATACGCTTCACTTAAATTATCAGGTGAGTTCGTTTTTAGGAGTGTCTTTATATTATATGAACTATATGATGCTACCTAATGATGAAAATATATACCTCTAGTTTTCCTTGGATTTCGTTTAGTTAAAAGTTAGCTGTATTACAACTTCGTGTATTGGCTTATGTCGACTAGACCAACCATGAATACCGCTTCGGAATCCCACATTATTGAGTATTTAAATTTTATTTGCAATTTCAGATTGCTTATTATCTTGTTCTTTCGTATTTTTCGATTGCATGCAGGAATAGATCTTCACAGTCAGGTCGATCGTGCTTCTAGCAAGGTCGATAACAATTTCAGAGTTGGTTCAGCGATTGTCGGGCTTATTGGTTGTGTGCGATTGGTAGCCGAATCGTGAGAGTCGTCTCCACCAAAATTGGGTTATCGTTCTCATCGAAAGATCGGGACACCCATTGTCGCATCACTTTCCGACTTGTTGCATGTGATTTGGAATTTGTTGTGGCACATTTTTTTCATTGTTGCAAGAAGCATTTTGTTATGTTGCGATGTGCCTTCCCAAAAATGTAGTAGGATTGCCGATTGTTGCACATTTTGTTTTTCAAATGTGGCATTTCAATTTTATTGAAAACATTGTATCCGATTGTTGTACGAGTAACCATAAAATATTGCAACTGTTCTTTTCAAAAGTTCCAGTATTACGATATTATAAATTTCTTTGGTTGTGATTTCTGAACTATTTTAAAAATCTAGCTAAGTTCTATACTCATGATTGAATCCAATTTTAGAGAGACTTTTCATCAGTTTTTTTGTCAACATTCTCACTGTTTTTATGCAGTTTATTGCATGTAATTATTACAAATATTGTACACAGTATTCACCGATATCGCCCCGGAGCCTCCGATGTAAAATATCCCATCGGACGTTAGTCGCCCCTGCTCTATAACATACTCTACTCACCGTTTCCTACGATTTATGTACTCGTATCTGCCCCTGCTCTGGAGCACACGTCAGTATCTACATTTCGATTTTGGAGTTTGGACTAGGTCATCCAAGGTTGTCCTCCTACTAGATCTCCTTCCTACCCGGCCCGGCCCACCGCTCACGCGATCTGTCGCAGTCACGTCCAACTGACCCGTGGGACCGACATCTCAGATCCATACTTTGTTGCCCACGTGCCATGAGAACAAAAGTTCAGTCGGAATTGTAAACATACTTAAACCGCACCCTTGGACGTGACACAACCACGACGGCTCTTCTGTCCCACGGAAAAAATGGGACCCACCCACGAAATGGGAAAATGCACGCGGTCGAGTTTCCTCCGGAATTTTTTTTATTAATTAATCTTTTTTTAATTTTATTTTAAAGTTAACCCTTGACGTACTTTATTTCCAATTATAACCCCTTTGATCACGTCACGGACGATTACTTGACAAAACAATACTGTCACGTCAGTCCGTATCTGGAGCATGTTCTTATCACGCCACCATTCGCGACGCGTGATGTTGTTTAACCACGCCAACACCAGGTGGCGTGGCAAAAATCTTATTTGGGACTTAACGTGGCGTGATAGCGTTGTTTTATCGTCGCTGGTGGTGACGAAGCAAAGGTTTTAATGGAAATAAAAGACGTTAGAGGTTAACTTTAAAATAAAAATTAAAAAGGTTAAATAATAAAAGTTCTTTCCTCCGCGAGTAAATCGGCGTGGGTAACAACACTTTGTCAGCGACAGGTGGGACCAAAACTTTTTCTAGGCCCCAAAGTCTTTGTCTAAGGCAGCAAGGCGTATGCACAGCTGTAATGCGACCGCATAAAGTATTTTCCGGGCCACGCGTCTTCCGTGATCTAACCTATAAACACCCTCTCTTACCAACACAAACAGGTCGCAAATCCCCCACCCGTACAAAATCTTCTCAAAATCGAAGACCGAACCGAAATCCCCGCTCTTCACGTCGCCGCCTCAAGTCTTCAACCTCGAAGCCTCTACAAGGTTAGGGGGGTTAGGGTTTCCGCATCTCTATGGGCTTTAAGAACGGCGGCGGCGGCGGCGAGGAATCCGGCGATGCCGGCGCCTCGGCCGGGAAGGGGCCGGTGGCGGTGGCGGTGGTGCCGAAGCCGCCGGAGGTTGCGCCGTTCCTGACGAAGGTGTACGACATGGTATCGAACCCGGCGACCGACGCGGTGATCTCCTGGAGCGGGGGCGGCGGCAGCTTCGTGGTCTGGGACTCGCACGCCTTCGAGCGCGACCTGATTTCTCGGCACTTCAAGCACAGCAACTTCACCAGCTTCATACGCCAGCTCAACACCTATGTGAGATTCCCTCATTCCCTGTGCCTCCTCGTTTGTTTCTGATTGCGCGAATTCCATGTGATTTTTGGGTGGATTGGATGCAATTGGTAGTGTAGACTAGGTTCTGTAATAATAAGTTTATAATTGTCGCTGCTAGGTAGAAATTTATTTTGCAATTGCCTGTTTGGATTAGCTTCCGATTTAACTTACGCGAATCTGTTTGAATTTCCGATTTCGTGAGCATTTTTTGTCGTGATGCATTTTGCTACATGCTGTTGATTTGTTCAATTTGGTGCCAGTTGTGTTGATAACATGATAGTATATTGTTGGGGTTGGTGGTGTCATTGTGGAGTTAATTTCGGTCTGTACTTCCCCAAAACAATGAACATTTGAATTGAGTTGGTGATATAGGTTGTCATGTGATGGCTTTCAATAAGAACCTCATAGCATACAACAAATGCCATACGGGATTTCAGTCATTCCTGTTAGATCAGCATTTGCTTTGTTAATATTTTATGTAGTCTTTTCTTCTTCTAATTTTTGTGTGTGATCAAATTGTTAGGAATAGCAACTTGTATTTCCAGAGGGCCAAAGGGCCAGTATATCTTAATCTTATAGACCCACTTACACGTGATGGGACGAGAGTGAGATGGAAAAGGAACAAGATCCCAAGTACCGAGACGCTCGAGGCGACAATCTCCTCGGCCATGGTATCTCGCCACTCGGGGTGAAGTAACAAACATCCGTGGGAGACAAAGCTCACGAGTAGCGGCGCCGGCAAAAGGCAAAAGCAGGCGGGGTCGAATCGATGGCGATCGCGGAGCGAAGCGAGGAGAAGATGATCCATCAGGGGAAGATGGAGCATCAGGGGAAGATGAAACATCAGGAGAAGATGACTCATCTGGAAGATCCTCAATACGAGGTCGACGAGAGTGTAGTGGGGAGCCCGAGGAGCGGCAGGAAGCGGCAAAGCGGCGACAACGGCAGAGAGGCCACAGGAGGAATATGTGGAGACTCAATGGGGCCGGGTGGGCGAGGCAAAGCGCGATATAAGTGTATCCGAAAGGTCAAAAGGACAGAGACTCCACAGAGAAGCCAAAGGAGAGGCGGGGCGTGGGTAGAAGGGACGAGACTCGTCGAAAGTCACATCCCGAGAAATCGCGATCCGTCGACCAACAGATCCCAAAGACCGATAGCCCTTGTGCTCGACAGATCAGTATCCCGTAAAGACACACTCAACAGATCGTGAGCGGTCGGTTTGATGCGTTCTCGAGGCGAGAAGAACATAGCAAACGCAGCCAAACAGACGAAGGGCGGAGTAGTCAGGAAGAAGACCACAAAGACGCTCAACAGGATCGCACTCAAGAAGCGAGAAGAAATTTGGATGTTGACGAGATAGGTGGCAGTGGAAACAGCCTCGGCCCAAAAGTGAGGTGGAGTAGAGGCGGCAATCATCAGTGCACGAGCCGTCTCAAGGAGGTGACGATGCTTGCGCTCAGCGACACCATTCTGAGCATGAGCACCAGGACAAGAGAACTGAGCGAGAGTGCCCTGCTCAGCAAGGAAGCTGCGCAGGTAACGAGAGAGGTATTCGCCAGCAGAGTCTGCACGAAAGACACGAATAGGAGTGGAGAACTATGTGTGAACCATAGTGGCAAATTGTTTATAGATAGACAAGGCCTCACTACGAGAAGACATGAAATATATCCAAGTGTGGCGAGAGAAATCATCTATAAATATGATATAATATCGATGACCCCCTTTCGAAACGAAGGGAGCCGGACCCCAAACATCTGAATGAACAAGATCAAAAGGACGCTGAGACACGGACTCACTATGAGGATAAGGAAGTTGAATCTGTTTACCTAACTTACAGCCCTGTCAATCTAAAGACACGTCTCCTGAGACAGACCCCAGAAGACCACGACGAACTAAGAACGACAAACGAGATCCACACAGATGGCCAAGACGGTGATGCCACTGCTGGAAAGAGCTGGTAGACGGAGTGGCAGAAGCGGAGAGAGCGGCGGTGTGGGCGTGCGGAAGGAAGGTGAAGCTAGTCAAGCTCCCAGAGATCTTTGTGAGTCAAGGCGCCGAGGGCAGAACCAACCGAGCTCTCGTGTGGCGGTCTGAACACAACAAGAGTCGAGTCGAGAATGACCCGATAACCAAGGTCGATGTCGCCTAGCGTAAAGAAGTCAGCATGGTAAGGCGAGGAACATGAGCAATGAAGGAACATGAAAAGATGAGTTGCTAAGAGATCCTCGACTGTAAAGTAAAGAGATGTACCATCGCCAGTAAGAATCTTGAGGAGAATCAAGAGGTGTAATGAAAGACAGAGTGGAAGGATCGAGTCATGTGAAAAGATGCTCGAATCAAGAATCCACAGGGAAGTGCCTGACTGTGTAGGGGGTGGTTTCTCGGTGCAAGAGTCGATGAGAACCTATCGAGGAGAACACAGGCGGCAAGCAAAGCGTCAAGTCTGGCTATCTCCTGCTCAGTGAGAGAAACTCATCAGTGTTCTGCTTTCCCTTCCAATAGATACTGATTCTTTCATGTCCATTTGCTGAATGCGAAAATGAACTGGTTTTTGCAAACTGGGTTGCATACCTTCATGTAATAGCTTTTGTTGTGATTATATGATTGCTGCTCTTGGCTCTGTATTAGTTAAACTTCTGCATGAAGCATGTAACTGAGAACACTATTGAAATCAGTGGAAACAACACTTTATCTGTTATTTATTGTCCAAAACACCTCCGCATAAATTGGAGGATTGTTTTGTTTGGATGATCTCTAGGTTGTCTGTTCATTTTGAAGCATTGTTAAATTTCTTATTAGGTAAACTTATCCGTGTTTCCTTTTGTAACCAGGGATTTCGTAAAGTTGACCCTGATAGATGGGAGTGGGCCAATGAAGGCTTTGTTAGGGGCCGAAAGGATCTTCTGAAGACCATCAAGAGAAAGAAAAAATCCCCTCAGGAAGCACCTAGTGAGCAGAAGCAGGCACCTGTCAAAACTGCACCTGGTACTGAAAACATCGAAATTGGAAAATATGGTGGTCTTGAAAAGGAGATTGAAACCCTTAAGAGGGATAAAGCTCTCCTCATGCAACAGCTTGTAGATCTCAGGCACTACCAGCAAACATCTAGTCTTGAAGTGCAGAATTTAATTCAACGCCTTCAAGTAATGGAACAGAACCAGCAGCAGATGATGGCACTTCTAGCAATCGTTGTCCAGAATCCTAGTTTTCTCAATCAGCTGGTGCAGCAGCAGCGCAGGAGCAGCTGGTGGAATGCTGACACAAACAAGAAAAGGAGGTTCCATGCTCTGGAGCAGGGCCCTGTAACTGATCAGGAGACTTCTGGTGGAGGGGCACAAATTATTGAGTATCGACCTCCTGTCCCTGAAGCTTCTAGTCAAGTAATACCAGTAGATGGAGCTTTTTGTTTGGCCCCCACTCAACCAGTTCCAAGTCCTGCACTTGCCATGCCCATGGACATTCAAACGACTTCAAACAACCTTACCCTTTGTTCATCTGGGGAGCTTTTTACTGATACCTGTGTTCTACAAGAATGGGATGATAATGACATGCAGCTGCTGTTTGATGATGACCTAAACCCCATACTTCCACCATTTGAAAATGACGGTCAAGTGGACCCTCCTTTAAGTATTCAAGATTATGATTATCCACAGTTAGAGCAGGACTGTCAGATGGAAGCACAACATAGCTGCAAAAATCATCAAAATGGTATTCACTAATTGCTGAATGCCTTGTGTTTTACTATGTTTATCTTTTACAAAAACAAGCACACTGCCATTTTAGGTAGCTGCCAATTTTCTATGTTCATTTGGTGCACGCTGTCATCAAGAGAAAGAAGAAACCCCCTCAGGAAGCACCTAGTGAGCGGAACCGGGCACCTGTCAAAACTGCACCTGGTACTGAAAATATCAAAATTGGAAAATATGGTGGCCTTGAAAAGGAGATTGAAACCCTTAAGAGGGATAAAGCTCTCCTCATGCAACAGCTTGTAGATCTCAGGCACTACCAGCAAACATCTAATCTTGAAGTGCAGAATTTAATTCAACGCCTTCAAGTAATGGAACAGAACCAGCAGCAGATGATGGCACTTCTAGCAATCGTTGTCCAGAATCCTAGTTTTCTCAATCAGCTGGTGCAGCAGCAGCGCAGGAGCAGCTGGTGGAATGCTGACACAAACAAGAAAAGGAGGTTCCATGCTCTGGAGCAGGGCCCTGTAACTGATCAGGGGACTTCTGGTGGAGGGGCACAAATTATTGAGTATCGACCTCCTGTCCCTGAAGCTTCTAGTCAAGTAATATCAGTAGATGGAGCTTTTTGTTTGGCCACCACTCAACCAGTTCCAAGTCCTGCACTTGCCATGCCCATGGACATTCAAACGAATTCAAACAACCTTACCCTTTGTTCATCTGGGGAGCTTTTCACTGATACCTCTGTTCTACAAGAATGGGATGATAATGACATGCAGCTGCTGTTTGATGATGACCTAAACCGCATACTTCCACCATTTGAAAATGACAGTCAAGTGGACCCTCCTTTAAGTATTCAAGATTATGATTATCCACAGTTAGAGCAGGACTGTCAGATGGAAGCACAACAAGCTCCAAAATCCTCAAGATGGTAGTCACTAGTTGTTGTATGCCTTATGTTTTACGCTGTTTTTCTTTTACAAAAAAACACGCTGTCATTTTAGGTAGCTACCAATTTTCTATGTTCATTTGGTGTCAAATGCCAAACAATGCACTTCATGTGCACAAGTGCTGAGCAACTTGTGTTTCGTCGTTTGTCTTAGGATTTGCAAAGATAAAAGACGGCCTTCCAGGTCACACAGTTCCATAGCTGCTTTCTTGAATGCCTTGCTATTCCCTTCCTTTATGTCAGGGAAGTAGTGCTCGACAAGCAGACAATAATTCTTTATCTGGCTAAATAAAAAAGAGTGGGCAATCTCTGTCATGGTCAGACCTCTAGTTCAGGACTCTGTTTCATCACACTAACACAGAGAACTAAGCTGCGCATGTCGCATTGAATATAGTCTATCATCCTATGTTTTGTTGGATTAACTCCTGTTCTGTTACTCTTCAGTAGTTCTATACAAACTGACTCTTTCTTGTTTCAGCTGATGTCACAACCGAAGCATGAGTGGTGGTCCAGAAGCACATTGGGCAGTAAAATTTGGTGAGTAGAGGTGCACTTTACCATAAAAAAAGGCTCTCCTGCTCTGTTTTATTTATTGAAAGTTAGTTTGCGGTTGCAAAACCAAACCGAATGCAGCAGCATCCTTACTTGATTCATATACAGTAGCAATAGGTTGCCTTCCTTTCTGAATTTCAAGTCGGCAGTTCCTGCCTTTCGTCGAGACCATGCTTTTCTTATTGCTGCTTGGCCTTCCCATATCTCTTAACCTTTCTTTCCTGCAACTGCATCTGAAGAGAAATCAGCATCAAACACATTTTATTTTGTGGTTTCTTCTCCACTTGTCTTCCTATGTTATGCAGAATTTGCTTACCTGATATGAAGGCCATTTAGCTTTTATCAGGAACAAAAGCTCCAGTTCAATGCTGACTAAATAAGCACCAATTATTTTATATATATATAAAAAAAACAGCCATTGTGCATTCCTCTCTTCTCTCTGTCCCTTTTTTTTAAAAAAAAAACCGGGCATTCCTTTCTTCTTAATACACCATAAAGAATGGAAATTGCCCTGAAAGCAGACATTTTGTTGTAGGACTGATGCAGTTTCAATTTGCTGCAGCTTTCTGGTGACCAAAGTCTGGAGGCATGGTGAGGTGAGCCAGGTGGGCGCCATTGGCATCCCGAAAACGGTGGGCGTGCTCAGACCGTAGCATACTGATACTTAAAAAGACCTTAACTCTTGTTGTCTATACAGGGATTGTTTTTTTTCTTGTTCAAGGCATTATGACAGGGATTTTTTTTGGTTTCCCAATTCTTTTGTCCTACCTTACCTACACTAATAATGGTAGCCAGCATCGAATTCATTTGGTGTATATACTGTTGTGTTTGTTTTGTAAACGGCGAGCAGTTTTGTACATTTTCATGGCGTATGACGAGCTTTGCATACCAGCCATCTTCTACGTTGGCGATTCTGTACGAGCACCTTGCAGCTGCTGTTCACGGAACGGGAGGTAGTAACATGTTTACCGGGCTATGCGAATCGAGTTGAAAGGGTTGAAAGTTTGGAGATTTTTTATATTGAAAGTTTGGAGCAAGAGTTGAAAGTGGGGGGAAATCTCAGTTAAAAGTTTCTTTCTTGGGGAGAAAAAAATGCTGAGTGCTGAGATTCATCACCATTCAGAATTCAGAATTCAGATTCTCTGAAGAACATGATCCAGATGCATCACCATTCAGAATTCAGAATATACAGAACCTATAGCCATCAGATAAGTTCATTCACCATTCGGATTTCACAATGTACAGAAGGCTATAGCCATCCAGAATTCCGAATGGAGAGAACCTACAGCCATCCAGATGTATCCTAGAATGTTTATTCACAGAACCTATAGCCATCAGATAAGGATGTTTAGAAGAAAAAAAACAGAATCTAAAAAAGACAGACTTTGTATTGCTGGTGTAAGGTCGAGAGGGGATGTCCAGATTCTGACTGAAGGATGCCATCTCTTCACCATTGCTACCTGGAACTTCTTCTGACATCTCAACATTAAGCTCCTCCCTACTACAAGGCCATCAGCATACTCATTTGCCTCCATTATGGCACTTGCTCTTGCAGGGACAGCTTCTTGCTCCACTTTAGCACTATCAATTGGTTCTTCCCTTTCAATATAAGCCACTTTTGCCATTTCTACCTCTGCAACCAACTCAGTATCACTAGCTGAAACAACATCCTGGATCTTCAACTCCTGCTCCAAGACACTGGCACCAATAGGTTCTTCGCTTGGCATTGGCCATGTTTAAGCAAAGTTGTAGTAGAAATCAACACCATGGTCTGCATCTACTGCTGCAGCACTCAAATTGGCTACAAAGTGCGCACCAAAATACTCTTGTTCTCGCGTAGACGCAAGAGCCTCCCAGTAGGATGTGACCAAATCCAACGAACTGCTTGACCATTGCTTCAGCCAAGCAGCCAACTCCACAGGATGCAATTCTTGAACTGACAGAAACTCTGACACCTTCGATAAGGTGGTGTTTGACATGGCCGGAGAATCCGGTGGCGGCGGCACGCAGACGAAAGCAGCAGCCATGAACGGAACCAAAACAAGGGGAGCAAGCAGGAACCTCAGCGAAGATCTCTTCTTGGCAGCGCGTGCTTTCATGAGCTCGCCCTTGAGCTCCCGCTCCGTGTCGATCACAAGCACGTGGGAAGTCGCGACTAGGCTCCGTGTCGAGGCACGCAGCAGAGGTGGGCGCAGGATTTGGACCATGGGTATTCAAAATTGCAGATGGCAAGAAAAAAATTCGACAACCTAAATTATAGTTTTATAACACGTAATTAAGTGGCGAGATCATTGATTAATAAAATTGATCACAACTTGAAATTGTCCGGCTACTAATGATCAACATATCAAAGTGGCAACATATGAAATAAATAGAGGATAAAACAAACAAAATGGTAACAAAGCTTACAACTTACAAGTTACTGGACAACTTTCCGATCCTTAATGCTTTGAAAATGAGCGATGATGTCCTTATCCTTAGCTTGCATGAAGAATTCCTTTCAATCAATGTGACCAAACAACCATTCAAATATTTCGCCCCATCTTGCTTCTTCTCTTGTCAACATAGGCGGGATAAAGCTAAGCTTCCAGACGCAATACGTTATCGTGGATCTGACCACCATATTGGCCCCCAAACGATTCACCGATGGCGCTGCTTGGCGCTGGCCAATGCCGCCATGGCCATTGGCATTGGCATTTGCCTTCTTGCTTATTCTTCGGCTTCTTTGTCATTGGTTCATTGGCTGGCTGCAGGTTCATTGCATTATTGGCTTGTATAACGTCTTCTTGGCACAGGCCTGGGCCGGCGGTGAAGCTCCGCCTCTCCTCCTCCTCCTCGCCGGCTGCCATGCCATGGCCGCCGCTAGGGTTCAAGTAGAGCCGCACTGTCATTGGTCGCCTTCCACCAGTATGTGGATTGGATGTGTGGACGTGTGGCCGATCGGGCGATTGGCGTGTCGTGGTCAAGCGTCCGGGCGCCCGCCTCGCTCGCGAGGCCGTGGCGAGTGGAGCTGGAGGCCGAGCGGGCCGAGACGCCGAATGGGCTGGGTGGTGATGGTGAGCTCATGGCCGAGTGAGCTGTGAGGCCGTGGCGAGAGAGATCTTCATTTTTTTTGCCGAATACACTATACATATGATATACCTAGAATACACTATATATATATGAATTTGTTTTGCAAAATAATGGGTATTCAATCAATACCATTGAATACAAGGGCCCGCCTCTGGGCACGAAAGCACGCTGGGAACTTCGCCGCAGCTCGGTGTCAAGACACGAGCCCATGGCGAATCGGCCAAGCAGTTCCGGCAGAGTGCAAGCCGGTCGGAATGGCAGCCTCAGCTCTGGCCTCGGTCGAGCGCCAGATCTGCGAGATGAGCGCAGCGGGTGAAGAGAGCGGAGCGCAGAGAAGGTATACCGCGTGGTTCGTGTTTTTTCGTTGAACGGGACCGCGCAGCATCTGCACAGAATATTCGCTGGGATCGCATCTCTTCACAAGCATACTTGTTCGTATAGTTTCGAGGTGTCATGTATCTGAAATTCTAAATAGTATCAAAGGGGTTGAACAAACAGCCAAGCGCATCTGGTGTAGTGGTATCATAGTACCCTCCCACGGTACTGACCGGGGTTCGATTCCCCGGATGCGCACTTTTTTTTCCTGTGTACTCTGCTTATGTTTCCCCCTTACCAAGATCTCATTCTGCACCTTCAAAAAAAAAACGATCTCATTCTGCGGAAATGGGCTAGAATGCTCGCTTAAGTTGGCTTTTCTTTGGTTAAGACGACCGCTTCATCAGTGATATTCAACGAAACGCCGTCACCTGTACACCGGCAAACGAGTGCCGCCGCCTCATCCAACCAAGGACCAAGTGAGGCAACGGGCGATAGAGAAACCCAGGAGTGCTGGCTAAGCCTGGTTTTGAGCTACACAGCACCCGCTTGCTTCAATTCTCACGGGCAGCCCTAGAAACCAAGGAGTTTTTTTTTCCCATTTAGTATCTTTTTGAAATGAAATAGCAAATATAGCACCTCCTCCCACCCCACCCCCCGACGTGCACGATTGGAATGACAAAAATAGCACTGCGGTAGGCCACCTACGGCGTTCCCAATTCGCGATAGGATGACATACACATATGGGCACCGCTGGCAGGTACTTTCCTGCCGTGAACTGGGAACACGACAGGTGGCCTACTATGCACGGGGATTGCGAAAGGTGGCTGCCGTGCATGGGGATCGTGGAAGGTGGCTGTCACGGTGTGAGAACCTGAACAATTAGGCTAAACTAAACAACAGTAATCGATATTTAGTGATGATTGAAATTCATCAAATCAGGAACAAAGTGTAATATCAAAGTTGATATCAAATGCAAAATCAATACAACTGACAATATGAATTATTGTAACAACTTTCCAACATCATTATAACTCAGTCATACACAAAAAGAAATCCATTACAAGCTTAAATGGAACATTAACACAAACTCAAGATTTATTACATAAGTTCAATACATCGAGGAATATGCAAATATAACAACATTGGTCACGTTACAAATAAAAATTATAAAATCTAATTAACTACAAGCTAAAAGTCTTGCATGCATATCTCCACAACCCTTCCTGGTCCGTATGTCGCTAGCTAGCAGACATTTCCTCAACTCTCAATCTATTGTTTGTCAAAAACGCAGAAAATGATTAGTAAAACCGAAAGCAGTATATATTTGAGTTCGAATAAAAACAGGTTGTTGTTAGTTTCCCCGAAGCTCAGTAGGATTCCCATATCAACTTAAGCTAGTCGTCTCTTAATCATCAAGATACCCAGACTAACTGAAGCCAATCGGCACCTTTCGCTTCCGTAGGTTTCATCACCTGACGTTATTAAAAACCCAACACCTACATTGTGTACAGTAACCGAAGCACCCCATTGACCAATGGTCCATAAGCTCAGTGCTTTGTGAGGAGGGAGTGGATAGAGCCTTGCATAGGGGAAGGACGAAGAGCACATCCAAACAGCTCCCCTCCCCATAAGTCTTTCCCCTCAGTCACAAGCCATTCTCACAGGGCATTTCACAAGCACAAAGGCCACCAACAAAGCCACAAGCTAGGATGCACGGACACGAACACGTGTGTCGGATATATATATATATATATATATATATATATAATAATAATAATAATAATAATAATAATAATGTTGGTGTATCTCAAGTTTTTTTGAGAGGATCTTGTTATTGCTAAATGCTAATTGCACAAATTGCCGATAGGCCTGGACAGCCTACTCCGTAGTTGGGCCGTCAGAAAGCCCATTTCGAAGTCTATTTTAGCCAGCTCATGAAAGCAGGAGGAACAAAGCAAATAAATATCTACCCAACATCCAGCCCGACCTATTTAACAAAAGGCTATAACCCTCGTAGTAAAATATCTTCTTCTTCTCTTTCCCCTCCTTCATAACTCTCTCTCTCTCTCACCTTATCCCCAACTCAGTAAACCTCACACACTCGAAGGCCCAATGGCTTCCTCCCGGCCGCTGGCCTCATGGGAAGGCGAAGGCTCAGCCTTCGCCTTCCCATGAAACCCTCCTCTTCCTCCTCCTCCCCCATCACCGCTGCTCTCTCCCATCATCGCTGCGTTCCCCAATCGCCGTTGTGGTGGCTCAGGGCTCCGGTCTGTATGATCGGCCGTCGCCGCCACGGGCGAAGCGAAAGAGGAGACGACATCGCTCCCGGTGCGACTACAACCACTGGCTGATCGTCATACACGCCAGCAGACCCAGGCGGCGGTGGCGGACCAGCAGCTACAAGCGGCGGCGCCAGGAAGAAGGCGGCGCCCAAGTATTCGATACGTGTCCTATATGTGTCCGATACGTATCCGATTTTGTTTTTTTTTCACGATTGCAATTTCCAACACGTCGGGGATACGTATCCGAGCCGTGTCGAAGCCGTGTCTGTGTCCGACACGGACACGGCACCTTGCTGGCGTGTCGGTGCTTCCAAGGCCACAAGCCCCTCATTCATTCCCCAGCCACAAGCCACCACAAAGCACAAGCAAGCCACTGCCATCACTAGTTAGAGCAACCAAAGCAAGCTCAGCCTCACCATCATCGCTTGCAAGCACCCACAGAGGAGGAGGAGGAGGGGAGCACAAGGTGCAGGGGAAGACGACGGAGCGAGGGAGACTAGAACCAGCAACAACCTCTGAGGGCCGAACCAAGCCGAGACGACCAGGACCAACAAGAACCAGAAGCACCTAGGAGCACGACGACCACCCCGCTGCCATTCCCAACCCGACCATTCCCAACCCAGGTATTCTACCATCCAACCTCCTTATGAACACAACATGCACACAAAGAGCCATCCGTAGCAATACCATTCATTAGTAGCCATTAGTAGCCATCACAGAGAAGGGGAGGAGTGGGGAGAGGAATAGAGGGTAGAGTACCTCAGTAACCTTGGTAGCAGCCTGCATACCTCACTATCACCATGTATCCATGAACTAAAATCAGAAAAGTGAAATCAGTGAAAACATTAAAAATTGGAATAATAGAGAAGGGGTTAATAGGGGGAAATTAGAGGGAGGTCAGTCAGTTGTCTTGGCAAGACAGCAGGTGGGTCGAGTGAAACCAGCGGTTGAGCCTAAGCGTCTTGGGCATGAGCATGGTTTGCAGAGGAGGCGCCACGCCACGGAGGAGGCACGCGAGGCAATGCACGGTTTGGCGTTAGGCGATGGCGGTGCTAGCACTAAGACCGAGCCACATTGTGCCTGAACTGAGGTCGAGAGGAGAACATGGCGGGCAGAGGCCAAGCTGCGTCGGATGGCAAAGTGGCACGAGTCGATCCACGACGAGCCTTAAGGGTCGGATTTAGCAGGGCATGGTGCTGACCAAGCCGAGGCACCGGGAAATAGTACAAGACGGTGCAAGCCACGCCACGCAAGACAGGCGACATCGAGACGGCCGTGAGGAAGAGAGGAGGCGACGAGAGAGGAGTGGCGGATGGCAGAGGTGGCACAAAGTGGCGGCATGGGCGACGCCGCCAGAGGCGGCGGCTCCATAGCAAAGAATCAGGGAGCAAAGCTCCATAGAGAGAAGTGAGAGATGGAACGGAGCAAAGGAAAAGCAAGGCAAATTTGGATATATGTCACTCAGAAAATTGCCACTTCGAGATATGCCATCCAGTTTTTTAAAATTCGAAATTTGCCACTCCAATTTTTTGCTCCTTTGAAATATGCCATTATCACTTCTTTTCTCCTATTTTCTTTTCTTTTCACTTGTTTTCCATCAATTCCCTTGTGGACTACCTATTTTGCCCCTCATGATTCCTCTCCATCCCTTCTAATGAACCAGCTTCATCCGTTTCATTCAATCGTAACCTCGCCCCGAGCACAGCACAGGCGCTGGCGAGACGGCGCCGCCTCCCCCGTGCTCCCTGCCGGTCTCGCCGGTCCCGCCGAGTCGGCGTCGCACCTCCCTCGAGCTCCCCTCCAGTCCCTCCCCGCCTCCCCCGAGCTCCCCTCCGGTCCCTCCCCGTCTCCCCGAGCTCTGTCAAGACCGGCGACGCCCCCGAGCTCCCCTTCGGTCCCGGCCCCAGTCGACGCCGCGCATCCACCGAACTCCCCTCCGTCGGCCGCTGCGTCCCCTCCCCGCCTCCCCCAAGCGAGCTGCAAGTGAGGCCGTGCCCGCCTCCCCCGAGCTCCTCGTCGGGCACGACCACCAGCAGGCCGCCGCGTATGCGGGCCCGCCCCCAGTTGGCCCGCCACGCCTGGTGCGGCTGCCTCTTCCCCGTCCGCGTAGCCGCTCCAGTCGGCGGCAGCGTCGTTCCAAGCCCGTCTTCCCCCAGTCGGCTTGTCCACCGGATGGAGCAGAAGCAGCAGACGTTTTTGTTGGAATGTGCATTGAAATTGTGAATTCGCATTTAAATTGTGAAGCAGTAGCAGACGAAGCAGCAGTTACTTCAGTTCAGCAGATACATGCAGGCTATTGTCAATTCCCATTGAAATTGTTGATGTTGCAACTTTGCACTGAAATTGCTGATGTGTGTGATCAACAAACACTGAAATGTGATGTCCATTTGGCTACATGATCTTGACGAATTGCTTTTGCTCTGTATTTTTTGAAAGGCTATGTTTGTAATGTTGCAATGGATTTGAACTACACAGGGGAAATGAAAAGAGAAACATTGTGATGCTGTTAAGTAGTTGAACTAAAGTCTATGAATAGCCTGCATGTCTTGATCATGAATCTCTGTGTGTATATGGAGTAATCCATCCACTTGAATGAAAAGAGCAACACTGTAATTGAATCTCCCCACTTGAATGTCTTGTATATGAATCTACACAGGGGAAATGAAAAGAGCAACACTGTCATTGAACTACACAGGGAAATGAAAATTGGTTGTATATGGAGTATGCAACAATGACAAGCTTCCATCCTCAGATACATGTAATGGAGTCTGATACAATGACAAACCCAGAAATCAATTTTCCATCCTCGGATACAATGACAAGCTTTAAGTCTGTATGTGGAGTCTGATACAATGACAATGTTTCATCCTCAGATACATTGACAATTTTCCATCCTCAGATACCATGACCCAGAAAGCATTTTTCCATCCACTCCAAGCAGTTGATGAGGAACTGCTCAGGAAACGGAGGCTTCCCTTTGGGCTTGCCCTGGGTGGCGGAAGTATCGCGGAGGTGCAGCCTCAGTTCAGTTGCATCTACACTGCAAGCAGATGATTCTCCCTGATATCTCAGCTGCCGTCCATCGGCTGCAGTCTGCAGATGTTGATCACAATTTCTCGAATCTTGATAGGCTCAGCTTTGTTGCTCCATTGCCGTTACATATGCAGTTGGGTTGGGAGATTTTGAAGTCTGTAAACAAGTAATGGAAGTTTGCGGTGTCATACTTTACTGGTTATGTTTTTTATCGATTGTCAATGAACACTTTCAGTGGCATGTTACACTGCAGTACTGCCACAAGTGACCATTCATATATAAATGAGTTTTCCAAATCTATATTAACACTGCAGTACTTCCACAACACAACACAACACAGTACAAATCAAATGCTTTCTTTCACAAGTCTTGGATCACAAAATCACAATAACACACTTCGCAACAAAGGCATGCAAGACCAGGAAGGCTGGCAGAAAAGCATATGAATATCATTACACCAAACTACCAAAGTAATAAGACAACATGTAATTACATGTATGGTGTATTCTGACAGGCTGACCACTTAGCTGGTTTAAGCTACAGGGACTAAGACTTCAAAATACATTACACCAAGATCACTACTTCAGTGGTTTCAACCCTAGCGAGGCGCGGAGCTTGTTCATCTCTATAATCTCTGGATCATTTGGATCTGGAGCATTTCCTTCACCCTTCTTCTCTTTCTTCTCCAATCTCTTCTTAGGTTCCTCTCTTGGGCCACCATCCTCAGCACGCCCTCGAGGACTGAGGGGCGGCCTCACATGGAGCTCGGGGGAGGCGGGGAGGGACCGTGGGGGAGCTCGGGGGAGGCGCGGCGCTGACTCGGCGGGACCGGCGAGACCTGCGGGGAGCACGGGGGAGGCGGCGCTGTCTCGCCAGCGCCTGTGCTGTGCTCGGGGCGTGGTTACCATTGAATGAAACGGATGAAGCTGGTTCGTTAGAAGGGAAGGAGAGGAATCATGAGGGGCAAAATAGGTTGTCCATAAGCGAATTGATGGAAAATAAGTGAAAAGAAAAGAAAATAGGAGAAAAGGAGTGACAATGGTATATTTCACATGGAGCTCGGGGGAGGCGGGAGGGACCGTGGGGAGCTCGGGGGAGGCGCGGCGCTGACTCGGCGGGACCGTGAGGCCGTGGGGAGCACGGGAGGCGGCTGTCTCGCCAGCGCCTTTGTCTGTGCTTTCAGGCGTGGTTACCATTGAATGAAACGGATGAAGCTGGTTCGTTAGAAGGAAGGAGAGGAATCATGAGGGGCAAAATAGGTTGTCCATAAGCGAATTGATGGAAAATAAGTGAAAAGAAAAGAAAATTGGAGAAAAGGAGTGATAATGGTATATTTCAAAGGAGCAAAAAATTGGAGTGGCAAATTTCGAATTTCAGAAAACTGGGTGGCATACCTCGAAGTGGCAATTTTCTAAGTGGCATATATCCAAATTTGCCGAAAAGCAATGGGAAGATAGGATGGGCCAGGGGGATATTGTTGGCTGGGTGGATGAGATGAGAGAGAAGATGAGATGAGGGTATAAAGGGAAGGGATCAGGAAGAAAATTGAGTGGCTCTGGTCCGAACGAGGCATTGGGTGGAGAGGGATAAGAAATTAGGAAGGGGATTAGGGAAATAAAGATATGAAATAGTAATTAAGAAGAAGGAGTATAGATAAAATTTAGCTAGGATTAGTGGTAGTAAATTACTAGTAGAAATAAACGCTAGTAATAAATCATGTGGGCAATATCAGCACCGTGTAAATACTAATATATATATATATATATATATATATATATATATATATATATATATATATATATATATATATATATATAAGCCATGTACGTATAGATAGCCATAGCTAGGCCAGGGAGAAAAGAAGGTAAAATGAAAGGAAATTTTAAAATAAAAGTTCTGTAAAAATAGATACAGATAGAGAGAACGCATACACAACCTATCTTCGAGTTTCGAGTGAATCGTCAAAAGTATGGCTTTTTAATCTGCATTAGAGCATTTAGCCGTAGATAGATCGATCTAAAATAAAAATAGAAAAGGGTGTAAAATATTACTCTCAGACTTTTAAAATAAATTATCGGTATGAACCGCTAAATTAAATAGATAATAAGTCAGAAATAATTCAATCAAGTCAACGCCGCCGAGGTCCTCTACACACGTGGCACCAGCTTGGGAATCGACATCTATTGCCAACGGGAGAAGGAAGGGGAAGGAAAGAGACAGAAGAGGTGAGCGAGCGAGCGAGCTATGGATGCTTTGTCTCTCAACAACCAGTGGCTGCAGGCCGTCTTAGATGTAGGTAGTTTGTTAATCATCCACCCAACCTAAACCTAGACCTAGACATAAACCTTTGGGGAAATAGAAACAACCCCCTTTTTCTTGATTTTTTTGGGGTACCCATCGGCCATTCGGCCCTTCCGTTTATCAACTAGCCATGACTTTCGTAGCCTCTTTGCGGTGTAGGCCTTTTCTTTTGTTTTTGCGATGACTTTTCTTGTGATCTAATCTATAGTCCTTTTGTGTTCCAGTTGTTAGCTTCTACATGGAATTTGTATTGCTTTTTTTTTCTCATTATTTGTTTGGCAGCATTCATCAGTGTACTAGAATTTCTGGGCATAAACAACAAATGGTTTTTAGCTAAGAGCAAGAGTGCCCCCTGAATTTGGGGTTTACAGATGTGATGCAGGTTGTAATTGAGATGGAAACCAGCACAACAATTTTAGGTGCGTTTGGGAACATGATGGTATTCCAGGGGTATTGAGTGGATGTACACGTCACACTACATAAGTGATGTTTCTTGATAATAGAGGTTCTTATGGCCTCAAAGCTGGTTCAGTTGTCATAGGGGTTTCAAATCCATCGTACAACTGGAGTTAGTCTAAGCTTCTGGTAGTGGATTTTGACCAATTCCTTGTGTACAACTATTCATAACCCTGACCCTAAACTAAATCATCTGGAAGCTTTCTGGTTTCAGACGCCTCCTGATTGTCCTCGGCAATTAATGAATTTTTATTCCTATAAGGCTAAGAGCCCTTTGCTTGCTAGATTTCTAACAACTAAACTAAGCAGAATTGAAATTGTGCTCCTAGCTGGTGGTTTTCTGGTAACCTGTAGTTAACAACTATGGTTGTTCAGAGGAAGCTAAAATTGGCCTCATGTTATCAGGGAAACAATTTAGTTCATAAGGTAGATTCTGCAATTAGAACAGTCCTGAACCCCAAGTGCATCTATAATTCGTATAATGGAGCTGACTTGTTGTTTTTGTGCAAATTTATATTCTGTGCTCGCCTGTTTTGGTACTATATTATGTTGATGCACATTATTTCCCAGAAGATCATGATGCTTAATATCCTTGCATTTTTTTCAAGTGATTTACAACTTGCATCCCTAATGGTGATAGAATAGAAAATTGATTTGTATATTATTTTGCCATGTTGTTTCCTTGGTGCAACATGTGCATAAAAGTTGCTACATGCTATATTTGAAAAAACATCAGGCTTTGCACGACATAATCCAATACAAGAAAAAAAAAGGGTGCGATGGCATGGCCAAATTTGGCAAGGCTACTGATTTTCATCTACCATGGTGCAGGAGCCTTCATCATGGGTTTCTGATATCGTGAATGGGTAGAAGTTGGTTTGCTTATATGCTCAAGAAATTATTTTGCATCTCCGTTTTTCCCATTCTCTGGGGGCAGGAGGATTAAGCAATATCTCTTGAAGTAGCTCCTCGCATATCTTTTGTAGCATTTGTGATTAAGATCCATGCCTTTAATTTTCTTTTTTCAAAATCCCCTGTTCAAGCAGATTGCCATGGCATTGTTACTTCAGCAAAAATCTAATTACCACATTTATTTTCTCTGCAGGTGGAGAAGAGGAAGGCCATGGCAAACGACATTGTGCTGAAGCTGACTGTTGTTTGTTGGGACAAATGCATCACTTCAGAAGTTGTTCCCAGCAAAATAACCAAAAATGCTTTTAGCAAATATAAGATGTGTGCGGTTCGCTTAGCATCCTTTGATTAGATTTTATGAGAAATAAAGATTCTATCAGACAATTTTTGCTAACCTTAGTTAGCTTCACCATTCATGGGTGTTCCCACCTAAACTTGGATTTTTATATAAAAGTTTCATTTGTCTTTTCGATTGAATGGTTTTCCCTACATAAAAATCCATGTGATCCTCAATTTTGCATAGGAATTAGGTTTTGCTATTCTGGAAGATGTGGTAGTTCTATTGTCGTATCATAACTCAGGTTGTCATATCATAACTCTGGTTTGTTGTTAAGTAGATTAGGAAATTGTTTTCTTAACATAATCCATCTCTTTGAATGTTTATAGACAGTTTATTCTTTTATTCCACTACAATTTCAGGTGGGCAGCTTCTTGTGGCTTTCTCTGGAAAAAAGGCCCAATCTCAAAATCAAAGAATGGTGTGAAGATCAGGTAGGCCATTTGTATTTGGCTTAATCTTGCTTCAAGGTTCCAGTCCAATCATACTCGCAGACACAGTGCACATCATATTTCTTTGCAGATAATCATTCCTTTTCGTAGCGTGATATTCTAATCAATGAAGCCTATCCTGTGGTAGTGCTTATAATATTGGCAGAAACCAATTTGGATTAATTGTTCATGTTACTTGCATATTTCTGTTGTGTGAGATGGATCTAAACTGTATACTAAACTGAATAGTATACATGTCTTATCATCTACATGGTAAATTGTTTTACAAAGTTGAGGCTAAAAATGGTACATAATGGCGTAGTGCTGAAAGTAGCATTGCAAAAATTTCAACTAAAAATGTACATGCTGCAGTGCTTACCAAGTGACACGAACTTCGTCCTACGCTTTCCTACCTCATCATAGATAGTTATCCGGACGCAGCGTAGCGCTCTCGTCTATCTAGTTAATTTGGTGGTGTGCCACTTCAAAGGAATATGCCGTAAATGAGTGTCTTTCTGCACTGATCGGTGTAGTGTTTAATAGCACAACATGCAACTCCTAACAAACTTGTGACTTCCTGTTCATGTCCCCTCGTGGTTACGGGATATGTCGTGTGGATGTGCTCACCAAGACACTACGAATTTGGATTTGCTATACATCACTCAAGTAGAATTTTTGTAGAAACCAATCGGATTTCTCGTAGTTGGATGTGCCCGAAGATTTGTACAACTACGTCGGTCATCCTCTCTGGCTGTGGCGAGCTTGAGCGGCGGCGAGGCGTGTATACCGCCGCCTAAGGCGCTCACCCTTGCCGCCACCGAAGGTCCCCCTCCGAACACCGTTGGTGAGGGCAAGCGGCACGGGTGTGCTGTGCAGGAGAAGAGAGAGCCGTCGAGTTGAGATCTAAGAATGAAAAATCAACTTTTTTTAAAAAAAATCATGGACTGTCATCTAGACACTCTTAAAAAAATTACATTTCTATGTGCAATACACATACAAGGTGTGTGCATGAAACATTGTCATTAGATATGTCCTAGAAGGAGCTGAAAGATAGTGCACCATTTGCACATTTCTAATGTGGCAGTGGCATCTATTGCACGTTTATGCATGCTTAGTTGTTACTCATGACCTAAAGCAAACAAGAACAAATAGTGTGCCGTCCATCGAAATTGCCTATCGTCCTTTCGGTCGTTACAACTACGTTATCACTTGTCATCACAACACAGCGGGTGGGCTTTTGCATCCTTTGTGTTCTGTTTCGTCTTTAATTTGTGCCACTGCTCACTAACCTGTCGTCGCCCAACTTACAATGGTACGAGCCATCTCAACTATTTTGAATACCACAAATTCGCCAGTATTGGGTCACCACAAGAATCCAACGACTCCAGCATAAAATTTTATTTAATTAATCCATTCTTACGTATGCTAGCTCATGATCATTAAAGTTAAAATACCCCTTTACAGCTCGAGAAACAACTAATGGCAAATGACAAGCTCCCGTTCGGGCAGAAGGCAATTTCTCGAGGAATATCAAATTCCATTTTAAATTCTTCAATCACAATACTGCAGCCACATGCGTACCTGCGCAAAAAGAGGTCCCAACTCTCTAATTTTCTTGTCGTGCACATCAATTTACGTGCTTGCTCTCCCTTAATTTTTAACAAACTTCTGCTGATTAATTAGTGAGCTTAATTTTCGATAGGTAAGAGCAAACTGTATTGAACATTCTAAGGTTTGTTCGTGCGTATAGGAAGAGAATTTCCTTAAGCATAACATCAAAAGAATGAATTAATAAGCTAGTTCAAATAATTCCACTAATCACTTGTAACATCTCATGATGATTTCGCAAAATTGTCTCTTACATTTTGCGAAAAACCAACTAAAAAACCGAACAAATCCTTGGGTGCCAAAGGGTGAAAAGAAAAACGCCACATGGGACAGGTTATTCCTCCACTTGGCGGAGCTTATGTACACATCAGCTCTGATTGGCTCCTAAATCTCCTAGCTAAATTAAACTGGCGACCGGTTTGGCTATAGGTCGCCGCTCTGCTCCGCCTGCGCGACGAGCGCGGCGAGGGAGCGCTGCGCGTCGGCGGCGTCCCGCTCGGCGACGAACGGGTGCTCGAGCAGCTCGTCCACCGACGCGCGCTGCCCTGCTTTCTTCTCGAGGCACCGCGCCACGAAGTCCCGGAACTCCTCCGACGCCGCGGCCGGCGGCTCCGGCGCCTCGCCGAAGCAAATGGCGCACATGAGCGCGGCCCAGTCCGGGCGCTGCCCCGCGGGGAGGAGCGGGAAGTGCCCGAGGTACAGCTCAAGGATCGCCACCCCGAGGCTCCACACGTCGGCGGCGTACGGGTCGTAGTCGCCGGAGTAGGCCTCCGGGTCGAACCGCTCCGGGGACATGTAGGCCGCCGTGCCTACGTAGGACGCGCAGGGGTCGAGCCGCCGGCGCAGCACCTTGCCGGCGCCGAAGTCGGCGATCTTGACCTCGCCGTCGGCGCCGAGGAGCAGGTTGGACGGCTTGAGGTCGCGGTGCACGATGCGGAGCGCGTGCAGGGCCGCGAGGCCTAGGAGCGCCTGCCGCGCCACGGCGGCGATGGGGCGCTCCCCCATGGGGCGGTCGACCCTGCGGAGCAGCCCGGCGAGGGACCCCCCGGGCATGAGCTCGAGCGCCAGCGCTGCGGGCTCCTCCACGCCCGCCGCGGCGGACGGCACCACCGCGTGGAGTCGCACGACGTGCGGCGCGTCCGCGGCGAGCATGAGTATCTCGGCCTCGCGGGCCGCGGAGGGGTCCCCGGCGGCGAAGAGCTTGAGCGCGAGAGGCTGCGCGGCGGCGGCCCGGCGGTGGCGCGCCTTGTAGACGGTGCCGCCGTTGCCGTGGCCGAGGACTGAGATCCTCTCGTAGTCGGAGAGGCGGGGGCCGTCACAGGCGGAGGTGGACGGCGCGACTGCGGGCGGCGGCGGCTGCGGCGGGCGCAGGGCGAAGTGGTCGAGCGGGAGCGTGAGGTGGGGTAGGTGGCGGCGCTGCCGGACGAGAGCCATCTGTTTCTTGGAGCCGGAGGCGAGGAGGGGAGCTGGAGAGAGGTGGGTCACAAGTCACAACTAACGAGAGGGGAGGAGGGTAGTGTGTGTGTGTATATATGGAGTGGGAGTGCGAGAGAAGGGAAGGGAAGGCGACGGGCGGGCGGGTGAGTGGGCGCGAGTGGAGTGCGGGTGGAGGCACCGGCAGGTGAGTGATTTCGGTTGGATCTCCTCATCTCTCCTGTGTGCAGCTGCTATGCGTCCACCGGGGTTGTAGATCGTATGCGAATTATCCGGCGTATGTGAATTCGGTTGGTAGCGAATATGTTTTAGATTTTTTTTATTTTTTTAACGATTTCTTTCCTGTCCGTATTTGTATTTGTATTCATATAAAAAATACAGATACGAATATAGTATGGACTTTTGCCATCTGAAATGTTAATTTATCCGCACTATTCGTATTCGAATTCGATAAAACAATATACATATTTTATTGTAGTTTGGCCAATTAGTTGGATGAATATTTTTAGTTTAATATGAATTCATGTTTTTCAGTGAAATAGATAAACTAGAATGATTAGGTGTGCTACGTACGAGGATAAAGTATTATAAATATCTTGCAATTACGTAAGTTACGAGGATATCTGAATCCGGCTGAATTGAGTAGGTATTCAATTCGTATTCAACACAGCATTTGATTCGTATTCGATAATATTCGAATTCATTTAGAAAATATGAATACGAATACGGAAAGACCACTATTCGATTCGTATTCAATTCATTGACACCCTACCGCCAAAGTAAATAAGTGTTGCACAGGTACTTCATGTACAACGACCGGGAGATGTTTAGAGTATCTCCAGTAGGTATTCGTTTCGTATTCGTATTCGTTACAACATTCGATTTGTATTCGTATTTGATAATATTCAAATTCAAATTCGTATTCATTTAGAAAATACAAATACGAATACGGGAAGACCACTATTCGATTCGCATTCGATCTGTTGACATTTAACTTATCAATTCCATTCCGGTACCATCTGGAGCATGCCATACCAGCACCCAAACATGCACACTGTAGCCTCAATTCCATACCGACATCAATACCGGTACATTCCGGCCATTCCGGTACTTGGCAAAATTTAGGTGGCCACTCCTTTGAATCAGCTCGGAAGGTCAAATCCAATACCACTCATTCGGTAAGTGAAATTATGCTAGTCTGTGGTAAAATATATGAAGTTCTGAACTCTCATGTTGTATTATTTCACTACGACCTTTGTGTTTACGAAGTCATTGAACTATGTGTCATTTTTATTCTATGGTTATGTATTTGAAGTGAGATTCTAAGTGAAATTATGTATACATACATATTTATAAATAAATAAATATTATTATATTAAAAAAAATCCAAAACGGTACGCGGAAATAGAACGGTACCGACGTATTCCATACCAAGAGGTAAACTGAAATAGCCTCCAGAATGGAATTGACAACTACAGTTGGCACCCCTAGAGCCCACCTCATGCCCTCAGTCTGCGGCTCGTCATCTTGCACCAACGGTTCATGGCATGTAGGCAATTTGGCATCGGCGTTAGTAGCTTACTCTTTACTGAGTAGCTTCTGTGTTTTGCTCGGTTTGTTTATGGCAGTGTATTATCCGCTCGTTTTAATCGAGGGTCTGTTTGGAAGGAACTGAGCGCTTGAGTGTGAGATTACAACTGTTAAAATCAAGTTGTTTTTAGATTAGAGATGATTGCACAATGTAAGGTTTTATTTATGCCTTTTGGTAGCGCCTGCAAAGTGTAAGCTTTTTAGTTTAAACAATTCGAAGTAATTGTATCACGGAGATCATCTTCTCCCAACTACTCTGTACACTAAAGTCTAGGACGGAGCTTAACGAAAACCAACATGGGCATGACCCCTCCTTCAATTTTACAAATCTTTGCAGAAGATAACGAATATAAGGCTAGTAAGTACTTGAGCATGAAAATGACCACCTCTTTTTTTATGAAATTCATCCACTTTCGAGTGTTGACCCCTACTTGATTTGTGTCCAAGCTCCCCCACCACCACTATTAGCATCAACTTCACCCAGATAGGAAAATGTTGATATATGCATTGCGAAAGCCTGAAATCTTAGTATATATATATTAAAGTTGAGTGCAAAAAGATGACACTAGAGGATGCCACCTTATCGCATTTTCTCTCAACCATCTCATTTCAGATCAAACAGACACAAAACGCATGTAAAAGAGATACGCTCAATAGAATGTTCAATGTAGAACCTACTAGAATTTAAACAGGTAAGCTGGTGTGCCCTCAATTTACGTGCTTAGAAGGAAATGGAAAATTAACTTAAAAAATTATAAGATTTTCCATAACAACACGTTTGTTCCGTTCTGTTTTGATCTATACTCCTTTGGCCCATGCTACTACTACAGAACTCAACACCCCACTTCTAGTTTGATTTACTTTCACATTCCATGTTCTAAGTGCTGAAGTGCCATTGCCCGACTCCCCTCGATACTCAGTAGTTTAAGTTTTGGATGAATCGGTCGCTACACAAAACTCCGTACTAATCTGTGCCTTCATATTACGAAGAAACGTGCACGTTTTGTTTAGCCGCGATTAAACACCGCGATAGCTAAGCTTGCCAAGCAATTTAGGTACTGCATGCCGGCCTGCAATCTTGTCGATCCTTAAGTCATTTAGTTCCAAAACTGTTGATCACGTGGCATATTAGCATGAACCAAGAGCTAACTTTCAGGATCACGCCAACCGAAATTAGGTCCAGACGGCTGCGGTCCGGCGATGTGGCCTCCGTTTCTCGCCGTTTTCTCGGGTCCATTTCAGGTGGCAGACGTGATACGACTACGAGCAGTGGAGGTGGAGCCGTACCCGTACGTCTTCCGAAGGTGAACGAAGCACGGGAAGGTGAGCAGATCCAACAAAATATTTTTCCACGGAGGAACGTGGGGAGGCGGGTGCGGCGAAGATCTAACGGAGAAAGGGGCCGAAACCGATGAGGACAAGGAGGGTCTGCGTGAGATGCGGTGGCAGCGGGAGGGAAGAGGGGGCGAACTTTCGAACGTCACGTAGCCCTAGCGCCAATTCGATCTTCTTAGCATGAGCAAGGGAGCAACGCACGGGCGGTGACTCATCGGCTCGCGAACGACGCCCTCCCCTCCCATTGGTCTCGTGGCGCTGTGCCGTCACGAGCGAGGGTTTTGTTTTGTTTTGTTTTCTTGGGATTGATTGATTTGCTGCCACCGGACAAGTTGCATGTTGGAAAGGGGTGCTTTGATAGATTTTATTTCTCGTTCGATTGTAGTATATATCTGAATTGGAGGAATAGATAACTGTGTGCGTAAGGGTGCTTTGTTGGGCAAGATAAATCTGTACAGAATTGAGTGTGCGAGTATGAAAATTGGCGATTAAGAGTGGTTGCTTTATGCTGTGTTTTTAGTCTTTTAACCAATGATGTGGTATTTCCGCTTATGACGCAGTTGAAACCATTTAATTTCGGCTGGAAACGGCATTCGGAAAATGACTACGGTGCCGCTCTGCTTGTAATGGAGGAAATTCGTTGTGTTTTAAATAGGACTTGAATTCTTCTAAAATTCTTAGACCCGCAAATTTTACGAAGACATCAGTTTACTCTATTTTTGCGGGGATAACTACTGAATCATATAGCACAGTTCCACACCAGAAAGCGAGGTCTTATCATTATATCATAACACTTCTTCTTGGCTAGACTAGTGTCAATTTCAGCTCGGTTTTACAACGGCTTAAACAAATCTCAATGACGAGATATCCACCCCTCTACCTCCGGCCCCGGTTTATTTTATTTATCAGCCGCAACTTGTCAGTTGTTTGTACCCATCTCACCCAACTCTTTCGCTTTTGCGTTTGGTTCTTGCAGACGAATATAAAAACGGTACCTTGGGAAGTAACCAACATGAGGTAACACGTGACCGAATGTGCAGTGCGCAAGAGACGAATGGAGGTGGTGGAGTGGATGCTTCTTCCGCTTCTCACTTCCCCGCAACTGTCAGTAAGTCCCTTCCTACCGCCTTCCTCCTGCAGACACCTGTGGATTTAACTGTGTGCATCCCTGCCTGAAACGCTATGGGTGGTTGTTTTCTTTTTGTGAGGAGTTTTGGGTCTATTTGGATTTTGGGGTCACGGTGGCGTGAGCTCACAGTCGCAGCAGCCGCCCATAATGATTTGAGGGGATCACGTACATAATGATCGGCAAATCCTAACAGTTAAACGCTGCTTGAAATTTAAGTGCGCGCATTTGTCTGGCTGCGGAGTACACGAAGATTCTCGCCTGTTGTGGCTAGACTTTAGGTAACATCCCAAATTTTACAAAACAAGTTCGAAGAGTGGAATTTGGTGATTTTTTTATTAAAAAAAACGTTTTATTTCATTCTGATGTTATCCGAATTTTCTGGATTTTATTTGAAACTTCATCGAGCTTTGAATTTGAAGAAAACAATTAACCGAATACATACTTAATTTAGTCGATGAAATTTGAAAACAAATTAAAATGAAATCGTCATCCTCCTCTTCCACAAGAGTGCCCGGGATGTCATCGTCTTCTTCCTTTGCGCCGATGACCTCGGAGCCGCGCCACCAACCTCCTTCACCACCTAGATCCGTCATCTCGGCCAAAAACTCGTAAGTGTCCGCATCACCTCGTGTTCTAGGCGTACAGTGAGCTAATGGACTAGAAGATTTGAGCCATAGAGCATCACCAAGCCACCGCGCCATGGTACCTTTGTCTTTTGAGCCGATCGCCGTTGACGGCCATGCACGTAGCTCTCTGCACTGTGCCGGTGGTACCGTTAGAACACACTCGAGGTGTAGATGTTCATGCACGTACCACCCTTCTAGATTAGCCACCGACTCGCTGTCGCCGCTGTGGGCCATCGCTGCCCTCGCTGCCGCCATGCTTGGGGTCATCGAGGACTAGGGATGTAAACGGATCGAATACGAATCGAATAGTCCCAAATAAGAATACGAATCTATATATTTTAAAACGAATACGAATACGAATTTGAACATTCTCGAATACGAATATGAATTGAATGTCGTAACAAATACGAATTCGAATCGAATATGTACTTAATTCGGTCGAATGTGAATATCCTACAACTTTTGCGACAAATCTCGGTAGAACAAATTTATGTAACATGACTACACGTCTACAGTCTACACGAGTCGTAGCAATACCCAACAGCCACATATTCGGCACCGAATCAAGACCCTGTCGAAACATAAACGCATCGGGAAAAATTAGGATAGTATTTGTATTCATATCTAGGGAAAACCGGATAGTATTCGTATTCATATTCGTATCCGGGAAAAAACGGATAGTATTCGTATTTGTTTTCGGGGAAAAACGGATAGTATTCGTATTCGTTTTTCCCGGATAGTATTTGTTTTTTCGGATACTATCGGGTTTTTTCCCGGATACAAATAACACCGAATACGGATATGAATACTGTCCATTTTTTCCGGATACGAATAACACCGAATACGAATACGAATAACACCAAATATGGATACAAATACTATTCGAATGCGAATTTTACTTACCACATTTGCGTTTTCTCGGATACGAATATCGGATAAAACGGATTATCCTTTACCATTTCCCATCCCTTCCGAGGATGCGGGAACCCATTTCGGGGCTGTCGGGTCGTCACCGAGGTCCAACTCGCCAGCGTCGAGCTTAGCCCAAGCGCGCCCACGGAGTCTCCCCTGTTCCGATGCGGATTGGGGGGACACTGTAGCAAGGTCATTATGGGTTAATGGCGTAGTTAGTAAATAATTTAATTATTGGCTAATGTTAGCGTGACATGTGGGCCCAAGGAGATTAGAAAATCTAATTAGAGCCTAATTTAGGTTCTGAGTTTTTGACATGTGGGCTCCACCCTAATAAACACACTGTCTAGACCTGGTCCATAGACCCATGCCACTAACCTGTGGGCCCACGGCCCAGGTACTGTTTCCAAGGATCGATTCCATGTGGACCGTTGCCCTGCTTATGAGTGACTCACGAATTTCCTTTAGTAAAGTAATTAAAATAGGATATAAAAACCCTAGTGGCCCCTCCTATCAATGGCTGTTGACATTTTCGGTTAGAAAAATAAATTAAAATATAATGGGCCCACATGCAAGTCACAGTGAGAATTTCTAATTGTAAAATAAATAAATAAATAAAAACTAGTGGGCCCCAGCTGCTAGTGAGAGGTACCCACTCTCCTCTATTTATTTTGGGGATTTTTCTCGAATTCAAACTTTGGAGCTCTTGTTCTCTCTCGTTTTAACTCCAAATTCGACGATTTTTGTTTCTAAATTCAAACATACCTAATAGTACCAAACATTTGAATTTTAGAGTTTATTTGAATAGCACTTTTACAAAATGCATGCATGATAGAATGGCCCATTTAGTTGCTACAACATGGTTTTCTGCATATGGTACCAATGGCAGGTAGGTCCATATAGAGTAATTAGTACTATGGTTAATTAGGCGTTAGTTAATAATTGGTGGTACGACAGTAAGGCCTACCATAGTGAAATTATATATTAATAGGGAGAATGGAGGCTAGAGTCAGTCACTATACTAAATTGAAAATAACCGTTTAATTAAGAACAAATGTTGATTAACTGTCAACCCGATAATTAAGTGTTGGTTGTGTTTAGATAATAATTAAATTGTGTTGGAGTAGTTCTAAGTATAAGTTAATTCTAGGTTGAAGATGGCATATAGTCCTAGCCACAGACCGTCAACCACTTACATATAGCTCCTCTCACTAGAAGCTTGCTATTTAAAATTTATTATTGAGCTGATATACATTGCTTAAGTGCTCAAGAGTATTAGGCTTGTTATCTAACATACAAAATAATTAAAAGATAAGCACTAGGATTAATTAATTGTCAATTACGGTTAATGAGTGATTAGTGGACTATTTAAAATTAGCTATTAATTACCATGATCTTAGTATGACATGTCAGCCACTTAGGTACATTTTGAGTATAAGGATAATTCGAAATTTAATTAAATAACTGGACCATATTTTAGTTAGTAATTAAATTAACAATTCAATTAACTGATAATTAAACCTCAAATGGTAATAGGTCATGGGGATCATAGTGATGAAAAATCTAGAATTAATCTGGTTAGTTAAAATTATATCTATCGCATGTGGACCCTCGCAACTACCTATAGGTCCCACCTATCACTCATGGAACTTTTTTGATAAATAGAAATTAATAAAGAAAATCATTAAATGAATTAGACCTCATGTGTAAATCATAATGAGGTGTTCTCAATGAAACAATGAGTAATTCAAAAACAAATCAAAGTCAAGTTGATTCCATCTATTACCAACCGTTATCCACTTCCAATAGAAGAACAACTTATGAAATAAATAAAGATGAGTAGATCCTACATGGTAATGTAATATCTCCCATCCAAATGACTTAGAGCATCTTTAGTGTATTGAACCGGCGCCGATTCAAAGAGATGCTACATAAGCATTCAAGGAACTGAGCTTGTTTTTCTCTAATGTATTGATCCAATTCCTACTAATAACTAGGACCCACGTTACATTAAAAAACCACAAAAAATAATATCATCTCTCAACCGCTCTCTGTCTCTATCTCTCTGTCTCTCTATCTCTTCCATTTAATGCTTTTAATCGACTCCTATATAGAGTCTGATTTCAATAATTTTTTTGTTGGAATCGACAACTCTAATGTATTGAATTGATTTAATATCTTCTCTCTCTTTCTTTGAACCGGCTAAAACAATTCATTGGAGATGGTCTTAAGAGTGATATCCCCAAGACTATTCTCTCTGTTTCCGTAATCACTCCACTGGTGAATCTTCTAAGAGCCCGCTCTCTCTCGTTCTAGCTCTGAATCAAATAATTTCTGGTCCAAAAATCCAAATCCACGCTGTGGTAGCAAATATTTGAATTTTGGGATTTATTTGAGTTGGTTTGAATTCTTTTTGGATCTATTTGGTTGCCCTTGAATTTATTTGGTTTCATTTGGTTGTATTCAGGCGTTCTTGAATTCGAAGTCCTGAAGGAGCAGCAATTCGAGCAGGAGCAAGAATAATGCCAATATTATCAAAACATTGAGCAACGTAAGTCATCACTTTTATCAGATTGCACCTACCTTTTGAATGCAAAGTATATTGATTTAAATTATCAAATGCATGCTTTACTTCGATTACAATTATGTTGACATTAGCTCGTAGTTAATGGCTTAATGTTAAGTGAGCTATAAAATTCTCTTCCTTGATGTTAGGTACTATCCTTTGTTACCATAGGAATAATGGTAAACTTAAGTATTCATTAAGTTCGTATCTAAGTGACATGCTTAGCCTTGCTTAGATACATTGACATGTAGGTATTAATTTGTCTCGACATCATTTCAATTATCAAAACTTGATTTTGGCAGCCATTGGGTGGACATGGATGGTATGTTGAACTTAGAAAAGATTTTCAAAACAAAACTCAAAAACTATTTTAGACTTGAGCAGATAGTAAGTGGGGCAGGTGCGTATAAAAGCACGAGGATTGGTAATGTGGTAGCTCCTCCCAAGTCAATTAAGGACCGAATCTTGTGATTACCTCTCGGGCACTAACAGTACAACGACAAGTCTATAGTGTTGTCGACCTGGCTAACTAATTTGTGTTGCCTCAAAAGTTAGTTTCGCCATCTGGTGGAATGTAGGAGTGGTGGGAGCCACAGGAGCCCACACGGCGCAAGTGGGGGCCTCCGGCTGGGTGGTAGCCCCCGGCGGTTGAAACCTTAGCAGTGGAGCTGTGTCGGGGTGGTGCATTGTAAAGACATTGTGATTATTTTCTTAGTCGCGCGTCTACGATAACATGTTGACATTACAATATGATCGTCTCTTGTGGGGGGGGGGGAGTTGTACAACATTTGCAGAGTTAAAACTACCCAGATAGTTGTACCCACGATCATGGGTGATGCACGAGAACTTACTTGGTTAGTCTCAGTTTTTATAAAATAATTTGTGGGATGGATGAACTGTCGGGTAGCAGCTCGAGGTGTTGATTTGTCCTAGTGGTAGCTAGTGGAAAGTGCGGGTGGTAACCCGAGGTTTTGATTTGTCCTTGCGGTGGCCAGTGGAAATTGGTTTGTAGCCCGATGGAAATATAACATCTGGTAGTATATAGGAGTCACTCTCTGTTAAGAGGAGGTTAGAGCCTTCTCTAGTATTATATAACACTACTCAATTTCATATAATTGATTTAGTCAAAATGCTAAATCACATGCTTTTTACTTAGCCTATTTGAAAGATAGCTTTCACCAAATAAAAGAACCCTAAGATTTCCTTTGATCAGCCTTGCATCTATTATAATTGTATTTTGCATGGTGGCTTGCTAAGTACCTTTGTACTAACTGTTGCTGAATTACTATCCTTAAGTAAGAGGAGAAGAAGAAGACTCTACCGTCACTTAATTTTGTCCAATAGGACCGTAGGTCAAATAGGTCAAGAACTAGATCACGAGGCCTAGTTGATTGCTTTTGGATATATCCTGAGGGTCCTACTGGGGTGTTGTTTCCATTTCCACTTCCGCTGTAGATATTTAAAGTATTTGGTCTGATTGGCCCATGTGTAAGTCAAGCGGCCATACGGTCTACTTATGTATTGTTTCATATGTTGTAATAGCTTTGCATTCGCGAGATATGTGTTTGATATTGTGTGCACTAGCTACTCATTCAGTGATTAGTAGTAGTATACATATAGAGCTCCAGAAGGTAAATCTGGTCGCGACACTTCCTGTAATAATTAATAAAAGCCGTTGAGCCATGGAAAACACATTGCTAGTCCAGTCACTCCACGAAGCTCGACCAAGCTCAGACGTGCAGGCGATCGTTGGAGAGGATCTTCTCTTCACTTCTATTCTGCATTTCTCCTTCTCCTGTAACCTGTCATACTCATAAATTTATTTTAAGTACTGTATAATGTGAGGCGCTGTATCTATTTGGCTATTTCCCATTTCACTTTTCTCGTTGCACCAAAACCAAATAACTAAGGATCGGTCGCAGTTGCCCGATACCTCATAATTATCGCTCCCTAGTCCCTAGCTGACAAGGACACATGCCATATAAACAGTGACTTGTGTGAGTAATTATCGGAGCAACTTGCTGACTGCACTGGTGAGAAATAAATGGACATGATGTTGTCAATAGAGCGATTTGTATTTTTCAGTTTTAAAGTTGCCCTTCAGTAGACTGGATCAAATTTCAATTTGTAAGAGCTAACTGTTGAGGAACCGTCGCTGGTGAGTCCAGTCAGAGCGATTACCTTGTAGACAAGCGTAGAATCGCACACAAGAACAGAATAGTAGATTGAACACAGAGATGTAGGGGATTTCGTTCTTCTCTTTATTTCTCTTCTTAAAAGCACGTATAATGGTTGGAGGTCCCCTCCGTTATATAGTCTTCAAAGTGGATGAATAGCCCGTAATGAGCCTGACCTGCAAGGTCTGGGCCCAGGGTTTCCTAACACTCCCCCTTGGGCACTCATCCGTTATGTTCATGTCTCGTCAAAACTCCACAAAAACCCAATGAGAAAAATTTAGATAAAGAGTACATGAAACACGTTTTGCTGTGCTGCACGAATTGCCTCATTAAAAACCTTAGCCCTCGTCAAGGGAAAAAGAGTACAATCCACCCAATTTTATTTAATCTCCAGGATTTATTCTTTGGGTACTCGATCTTCGTGATCAAGTTTCAATAATGATTCTGTGAAGATTCCCCCCTGAATTCTGGACTTCTCTAAGTCTCATCATTTTAATTCCACGTATGCACCTGTCAAAGCTAGATGCTGGAAGTGACTTAGTGAATAAATCTGCAAGATTTTTTCACATGACTTGGTATGCAATATTTTAATCTTGTCCATCTTTTGCAATTCATGAGCATAGAAGAACTTGTGGTTGATATGCTTTGTGAGATGACTCTTCACATAACCCATCTGCACTTGTGCAACACAAGTTGCATTATCTTCATAGATAATAGTGGGGTTTGTGTGGTATTCAATCCATACGACTGTTAGATGTGGTGAATCATCCGTTGAAGCCAAGCACATTCTCGTGAGGCCTTGTATAGTACTATGATTTCCGAGTGGTTCGTCAAAGTTTTTATACGACTTTGCTTAGACGATTTCTATGAAATTACAGTTCCACCACATAGGAATGCATAGCATGTTTGCGACTTGGCTGTATGCGGGTCCGACAGGTACCCAGCATCTGCATAGCCATTCATAGACAGGTATTGGTTCTTTCTATAGAATAGACCAAGGTCTTTGCTTCCTTGGAGGTATCGAAAGATGTCCTTTATTCCCTGCTAATGCCTTTTGGTAAGTTTTGCACTATACCTTGCTAATAGGTTTACATCAAATGCAATGACCAGTCTAGTACAGTTTGCTAAATACATGAGTGCTCCTATTGCACTTAAATATGGGAATTCCGATCCCAAGACTTTCTCCCCTCTTCTCTAGGTCTGTATGGATCCTTGTCTTGTTGCAAAGATCTTCCGGCCATTGGCACTTTCAAAGGGTATGCCTTTTTAAAGCCGAACCTTTCTAATACCTTTTGAGTGTAGGTTGACTGATGCACTAATATCCCTTCGGGGACATGCTCAAGCTGCAAGCCTAGGCAATATTTGGTTTTATCCAAATCTTTTATTTCGAACTCTAACTCTAGGTAAGAACTTGCTTCCTTAATTTCTTCTAAGGTTCCGATGATATTCAGATTATCTTCATACTCTGAGATTATACAAAATGCATTCTGGGATCGTCGTATAAATACACAGGGACAATTCTCATTGTTTGTGTAGCCTTTCTTGCATAGAAAATCACTTCAAGCGATTATACCACATCCTGCCTGATTACTTAAGTCCGTACAATGATTTTTTGAGTTTCACACTGTATAGATTTCTATTTACACTGTCTTGGTTCGGAACAGAGACATATTCAGGTACCTTCATATAAATGTCTGAATCCAAATTTCCATAAAGGTATGCAGTTACCACATCCATCAATTTCATTTGTAAATTCAAGTTTACTGCCATTGAGATTAAATATCTAAAGGTAGTTTCGCCTATGACCGGGGAATAGATTTCTTCATAATCAACTCCTGGACGTTGAGTGAAACCTTGTGCAACAAGCCCTGCTTATTTTTATTTCTCTTTCGAATAAATACCCACTTATGCCCTACGAGGTGCACATAGGGAGGCGTGCGGCTTACAGGCCCAAACACCTCTCTTTTATTCAGAGATAATAATTCAGTTTCTATTGCCTTCTTCCAATCTTTCCAATCTGTTCTTTTCTTGCATTCAGCGAGCGATGCGAGCTCTGGATCAAGATCGATGATTATGGCAATTTTCTTTACAAAATAAATGTCGACATTGGCTGTGGTCATATTCAAATATTCTCCTGTGGTCACAAAGTTTACAGCCATTTCTTTATGAGGCGATTTTTCTAATGCTTCTACTTGCCCACCGCTACTTTCAATTACGGGGGTAGGTCCCTTTGGCTTGTTCAGTTTCGATGTGTGGGCACACATCCATGCTGATATCTCCATTCGTGGGAATGTTCAAATTCGGTATGCCTTTTCTGAAGGTTCCATACTGGTGCTAGGTCTCAATTGGTCCCCCTTCTGGTTCTGAAAAACTTTAGTGATCGGCTATGTCAAGTCCTCATCTTTTTTCACCAGGCATCCCTGGCTACTTGGGATTCAAGGGACCGAAGTTCTCGTGCATTGCGTGCAGGCACATGCGACTTGGTCACGCTCTTCAAATCACTAAAGTGGTCAGGCAGTTGATTCGCTAATGCTTGCAAATCAATTATCTTTTGGACTTCAATTATCTTCTGGATTTCAATATTTGATTCACTAGTGCACGGGTCATGTGCATGGATTCACATGGCTTGCCACATTATTTCCTGACATTTTTCATCAAGGGGTTGATTTCCTCCCCCTAATGACGGGAAACAATCATCAGCAAATATGCTATCAGCGAAGCGAGCTGTATGCAAATCTCTAGTCATGGGGTCCAAATACCTGATTATGGATGCTGTCACATAACCAACGTATATCCCAGACTTTCGGAGAGGGCCCATTGCAGTTCATTGCGGTGGTGATATAGGTACATAAACCTTTCAACCAAATCTGCGAAGATGGAAAATTTTCGGTGCTGACCCTTGCGCTAGTTGCATAAGTGAATGGATGTTATATACTAATGGTCTAAAATTGATGAGAGTTGCTGCGTACAGAACTGCGTGTCCCCAGCACGTAGTTGGTAAATTACAATTCTGTAAAAGCGGTCGGACAATAAATTTAATCTTTTTAATTAAGGCCTTTGTTAGTCCATTCTGGATGTGGGCATGCGGTACGAAACACTCAACATTAATTTCCATTGCTATTGAAGAATCTAGACCCGCTATTATATGTTAATGGAGTGTTTTGGTGATTAATGACAAATGCAATTGTGAGACTAACATGTTTATTGATATACTTATTGTTTAGTCTCAATTGGATATAAAGGTGATAATCATGAAGGCATGTATGTGATTAATGACAAATCAAATTTATTGGATAAACGAAAGGAAAATCCAAACATGTATGCATTTATAATGACAAATCTATTTGTGAGACTAACTCTCTTATTGTTATATCTCATGATTAGTCTCGTTTGGATATAAAGAACAAAAGAGGTATGCATTCTACTTTGTATTCTTATACCCTGTTGCATTCCTCGGATCCAAAATATAGGTTGGACTTCACCAAAAGAATTAACCTAAATATGTGCATATGTTCTTACTACATATTCATGTATACACACATATAGGGGGAGTTCATTCTATATTTTGAGGTTTCATTAGTATTGATCCATATTCCTGTTTCCACATATTTGGGATCTTTACTTTGAAACATATCCTGTGAATATATTTAATTTGCATAGTTAATTTATTCATATGAGTATATAAGACTTGTGTAGTCTAAGTATACTTATATGTGAGTATAACATAACTTGTGTAGTTCATGTGCACTCATATATCCTTGAATATATTTAACTTGTGTAGTTAATATTCATGTGTGTATATGAGACTTGTGTGCTCATATATCTTTTGAGTATATATAACTTGTGTAGTGGTTATATACTCATACCATTCTATATTCAATTACTTGCAATTGAAGTGATTATCATCAATTACCAAAGAGGGAAAGATTGTGGTATCTTGTCCCACCATTATGAGTTAATGGTATGGCGTGGTAATTAATGATAATCATATTATAGAACTAACACTTTTCATGAGTTGGCTGAATAGGTTGAGTTCTATAGTTGGAGACTTTAGAAGATCATCATGTGTTGATGATATTGAAGTCAAAAGCTTGGAGTAAAGGATGCACCATGAGTTGATGCATATCAAATCATGGCCCGGACTTGAAGCAAAGATGTGCGTCGTCAAGCTTCAAGTGGTTGCGCAAGGCAAAGGTATGACTAGCTAGGGCTAAGGATTTGTTTCTAGTCTTTTGCCGGTCTTGGTGTTTGGTTGGAAGACCGGATTGCTAGTATAGGTTGCTGTCCTATTAAGAGGGGTCTTTTTCTAGTAGATTGAGTTAGTCATGTGTTGATAGCTCATTGTGTTTGCTCTAGCTCATCTTAACATGTTGCCAATATTTACGAATGTGTTTTGCAAATAGTTGTGGCTCATGGATAACCCTTGTAGCATGTGACTTAAGTTTGCGAATGTGTTTTGCAAATGGTGTAAGTCCATATACCTTATTCCTTGTAGTGTGATTCTATAAGTTGGCAAATGTGTTTTGCAACTTGCTGAAAATCTCACTTGAATCCTTGTTTGCATCGCGCGTCAATTTGGCAAATATGTTTTGCAAATTGAGTTGAAGCGGAATGCAATTTGAGGCATTGATTCTAAAAGTTGGCAAATGTGTTTTGCAACTTGTTGAGAGTCTTGTCTTTAACCTTGTGTGTGCATCTTGCATCAAATTAGCAAAATGTGTTTTTGCAAATCAAGTTGATGCAAAGATCGAAAACCTCTTTTCGCTTCTTTGGATCTTTGGCGATCGACCGCCGATAATGGCGGTCGACCGCCGCATGGGTGTCTTGATTGTATCAAGATCGATCTTGATTCAACCGTGGTGCGGTTGATCCGATTTTTCTGAGGCGGTTTGATTTTTCCAGAAGAGATGTTTCTGGTCCTTAGCCCATTCTGCGGAGCTTTTCTGAAGCGGTCAGACCGACGTCTTTTGGGCGGTCTAACCGGTCGGCGGTCTGACCGGCCATTAGTTGGCGGTCAGACCAACAGTGGGCTCGACGGCTAGTTTTATAGCCGTTGGAGCTAAGGGCGGTCAGACCGGCCATTATATGGCGGTCAGACCGATTTCGTCCAGATTCTCTGGAATCTTCTCCCAATGGCTAGTTTTTGTGTGTGGGCTATAAATACCCACTTTGGCCGTGTGTGGGAGGTTGAAAGCATCTAGGCCCCTAAAAATTGTTTTGGTAATTAATGATAATATGTGAATATGGGATTAACTTGTTTATTGAGTATTTATAAGGCTAAGTCCCATTGATGAATTTGATGACGTAAAGATGCATGCCAAAGGATAACATGAAGATCTACATGGCTTGAAGACAAGGTACAAATAGTCTAGGATCCTTTTATGTTTTACCGGTCTTAGGAGATTTGGTTTGAAGACTGGATTATAGGTTAAATGCCGTACTATTAAGAGGGATCTTGGCTAGTAGCTTGATAGCATGTTCTTGTGCCATATGGATCAATTTAGGATCATGCATGCATTTGAATTCTCTTGAAATTTGAAAGCTTTGTGCACTTTGTGCGAAATCGGTAGTCTGCAATTTTCATCATGGTTGTACCGCTCTGTCTTGATATGGTGATATTTAGTTGGCGGTTGAATAAAAACAGAACCAGTGCATCTGGCTCAGAAGCTCTCTGTGATTTTCGGTTGAACCACATTTGGGAAGCGGTTGAACCGCGCTGCGGTTGTTCCGATTATTATATGGCAGTTCAAGAAAACCAGAACAAATGTAAATGCGACACTGGAGCTCTCTGTGATTTTAATTTGAACCGCATTTGAAAGCGGTTGAACATGCCGCGGTTATCTTGATTTTATAAAGGCGGTTTATATTTTCGAGAGCTTGTCATTTCAGCGATTTGGAAACCCTATGATCGGTTGTCTAGCGTTTCAATACGGTTCAACCAAGGCGTCTTGTTGTACCGCAAGTTACTTAGCGGTTGTCTGGGACGACAAATTCAACGGCTATGTCGAGTAATAAATCATTGTTCTAGCCGTTCACAGACTTCGACATAAAATGCGTTCAACCGGGCTCTTAATGCCGGTTGTACCGAATCTGGCTGAAAGTTGGGGATTTGGTCCCCAACGGTCATAATTGTTGGTGTGGGCTATAAATACCCCCCAACTGCCCTTGGACAAGTTGCTAGTGAACATTTAACATCCTTAGAGCCTTGGAGCTAAGTGCATTCACTCAACACCTAAAATTCTCTTGTGCATTCATTGGTTGGTAGTTGAGTTCATTCAAGTGCATCAATTCATTCTAGATTGATCCTATTGCACTTGAGCATCGTCAAGCGAAGGTCTTGGTTTGTTACTCTTAGAGTTTTTGCCGAATTCCTAGATGGCCTTGGCGGTGTAGCACGGTGATCTCTTCAAGAAGATTGTGAAGAGGCCCGGTGCAAGTTTGTGAGTAGTTTGGTGTTCGCCATCTCTGGAGCGGAGGAAGAACAACCATAGTGATCGAGGGAAAGCTTAATTCGTGGAGCCAGCTTGAGTTGTCAAGCTTCCTTAACGTGGACTTGTGAAGACCGACAAGTCTTCAATACCACGGGAAAACATCGTTGTCTTATTGTGGTTATTTCTAGTCTTTACATTTCCGCATTTATATTTCTAGCTTGTTTATTGTGATTAAAGTACCTAGCTATAAGTATAATTTGTTTAGACTAAGTTATTAATTGGCTTAAATTGTTAAATTGTTAAAAAGTTTAAAAACCTCCTATTCACCCCCCTCTAGTCGGTTATCCTTAATCCTACAGAGGTTGCTGGTGCCCCTAGACATTCCATTGAGCAAAGAGCAAGCCTCTCATTCTCTTTTGTGCATGTGTTGCATTTAGTGAGGTTAGAGAGCAAACCCTAAGTGCATGTGTTGCCTTAGGTGGTGGATTTAGTATCCACTTGAGCTTAGACACTTGATTAGTTCAAGTGAGCGTTAGAGACTTGTTACTCTTGGTGTTTGCCGACACCTAGATGGCGTGGAGGCGTCGTTGCGCCGGTGAGCTTCTCAAAGAAGATTGTGAGAAGACTCGGGCGGTTTGTGAGTAGTGTGGTGCTCGCCATCTCCGGAGTAGAGGAAAGAGCAACCCTAGTGGAGCGAAGTGTTGGTTCGGTTTGGAACCGGTCCAAGTGGTTGGACTTACCTCGGAGGCAGGTGCTCAATTCGTAGAGCCAGTCCAATTAGTTTGGGCTTGCCTCAACGTGGATTAGGGGAGACCGGCAAGTCTCCGATTACCACGGAAAAACATCGCCGTGTCATTTGTGGTTTGATTACTTGTGCAATTTATATTACTTGTATTTAAATTGCTTAATTGTATGTGTATGATTGCTATCATTTTTATAGTCTCATATTGTTGGTACACTTAGTTGAACCTAGTTGATTTAGGCTTTAATTGTGCAAAACCGTATTTGTATTAGCTTCCGCATTAGAAATCGGTTTTAGCCAAAGAAGTTTTTAAAAAACGCCTATTCACCCCCCTCTAGTCGGCCTCCTCGATCTTACAATGCAATAATCCAAAATATCTTCGAAATAAATTCTCCGGCGTTATCCAGTCTGATGGACTTCACATGATGATTATGGAAATTAATTTTAATTTTAATTATCTCTAAGATTAGCTATGCAAAAGTATGGTTTCTCGTAGACAATAAAATACATAAGATAATTTCGATTCTCAAAAACACATACAATGGTTAGAAGTCCCTTCCTATTCATAGTCTAAAAAAAACCTATCGTAGACCTGACCAGGCCTGAGCCTAGATTTCTTAACACCCCCCTAACGTGCCAGACTGGCAGCTCTATCCGCTTTTGTAAATCTCCTAGAGCTCAAAAAGGCAGACGGCTCCCCGAGAGGGCAAGCGAAAACGATGGCAAGCGCAAGTAGGTGCGAAGGGGGGATGTATGCTACATTGCTAATCCGTTTGCTTCTGTCCTGACCCAAAACATTTGGTGCACATGCATGAACGTCTGTACAACAGGATGGCCCCAATGGCACGCCTTCTTTTCCTTTTCCAACATTTATGGCGTGCAGGAACTCTCGCGATCCATAGTTCTTAAGTGGCTGAGACACCGGGTGCAGCCGGGGTCCCCCGCACATGAACGGCACATGAAACCGATCGCCTCGTCCTTTCAGGTACCCGACTGGGATAGAGACCCTTCCTGGTGCACTCTGGACTTCAATCGGGGAAAGAAAAGAAAACTAAGGATATTTGGTTGGTGGTGGATTCGAATATGCAGGGGTTGTGAATTTGTGATTGAGCAACGAGGATTGATGCTCTTTTGGCTCTTTCTCAGTTCACCGAACATTTTATTTGTTCTCTGCGATCTTCAATCAGCAGACAGCCACACAAATCGAGGGTAGCATTTTATTCGTCCCAAAATCTGAAATCTGAGCATCTTTCAGGATCACCGGAGAACAAACTTCAGTCGTGCACCAAATTATCAGCAAGATCTTGATCAAAGAACGAATCAACCGAAGAATACAACAACTCCCAACCTTAATTGTCATTAAAACAGTGAAGAAATGGGGTAAAGGCAACCTGCCACAACAGTTTAGTTGTCCCTGAAGCTGACAGCTCAATACCAAAATTTCGTAGTTGCGATGCTCCTTATTAGACATACACAATCACAACCTACGTTTTAACCTGCTGCCTTGCCTTTTTTTTTATCTACCCTGCGGTGCAAACTAATGGCATGTACAAAAGAGTATGCTAACCTTACATGTATGTTGTCCTGCACACCTCCATTCCTGAATGACTGTAAGTACTACGCTGTGTTACTGGGAATCAGCAGAAGATTGGATCGACTTTATCACCTGGGCGCCCTGGGTGTTACGAAGCATAGTTGATCAGCCACTCAAGACTCTGCATGAGAAGATTGCATAGGATAACGAATGTTAGTTGCCGTGGCACGACAAAAATCCAGTTGTCTATTGCTGCAAACTGTGAAGAGCACATTTCAACTCAGGGTGCCAAGCATCAGAGTGTGAGGGAGAGAACAAACCATTAGGCATTCAGGCAGATCGTCGTTCTTCGACCTCATGTGAGTCTGCAATTATGTGAAGAGGAAGTGGTTAGGCATTTCCGGTCTTTGCTAGGTTCAGTACGGTGTAAAATTTGATTCTGTATGTGAAGATCTAGCGGTTAGGCAATTCCAGGCATGTGCTATCTGAGTAAGCTGGGATGAAAGCAGCAGCATGTTTTACACCGAATTATACCCAAGCTGGGCAAAGGTTTTGAAAATTACAACTGATACTTTGATTTACGGTTATCAAATTTCTGAACAGAAGATACAAGAGAAATGTATAGGTAGAGATGGAGGACTCAAGTATTTACCTCCATAACCAAATGGTGTGAGGATTCATTGTCTGTGGCAAGGCAAGCAAGGGCTACCACGGCAGCTGCCACAGTTGAGGGCCAGAAGGAGAGATGCTTATGGTCCAGAAGTGAGAGCAAGGCCAGGTGTTTTGCCAGGTCTTCGACTTTGTCATCTGCTTTCGCAGCCTTGAGATAGAACCTGCAAAATCGAAACAAAATGAACTATTAGCCTCCCCGTTCATTTTGTTCAGCTTGACACAGGTAAGAGTGCAGGAAACGCGTGGTACCAGAGGAAATGGTGGGTTGTCGTGACGAAGCACTGGAAGTTGAGGACCTCCTGAACCAGCCACTCCATGGCGACGACCTCACTTCGGCTGTGAGTATTGATCCCTACTTTGAAAGTTTTTTGAAGGATGCTGAAGAGATAACATAATGAGGTTTGTTATTGCACATTGTCCTTAACAGAAACAAGGAAAAGGAAACAAATGTTGACTCCAGAGACAAACTCATATGTTCGACAGTGATACTGCAGGGCAATGTAAAGGAGTGGACCGGTAAAGAAGAATAATTCACATTCTTATGTACTCGACTGTTTCAGCACAGTACTAAGTGCCACATGATGAATATATATATACACATTTTCCTATATATATAAATGCTCAAGAAAAAGAAAAGATCCACTTGAATTCAGGCTAAAAAACACTAAGAAAACCACACAAAAGACTCTGAATTATCTTAATCATATAAGCATCCGCAACCAAAATGTTGATGCAATAGGTTTACTTCGGAAAAAAAATAAATGGAACTATGCCAAGGACGTTCTATGCAAGTCGCAATGGCCACTAAATTGCGATGAACTGCCTGAAGTAATAAAACAAAAGTCTGGATCTTATGCTAACATAATTCTTACAACACATCCATTCACTACAGTGAATATCAAATATCAAAAGATTTTTAGATTCTAAATCCAAGATGCTGACTGCTATGCTCAAGTGGTTGGTGAGAGCTACATAATCACAGGCAAAACAATCAGGAAAGTCAATTTCTAAAATGCTCAACCCATCCACATTTTCTTACTGTAAGTTCATAAATGGCAAATGTTCTAGTTCTCACATGCAGCGATAACCGATAATCCTTGAATGAGATAAATAACTACTGTGTATGCTATGAGATATTGTCACATGTTTGTATGGAGATTCATTACATGATTAAACAATGACAGTTTTCTAAAGAATCAAACCATCCCATGGACACTTGCTAAGGCCTATCAAAGGCCCAAGTAATTCATATTGCAATGAGTTGTAGCAAATAGAAAAACATGTACAACAAAGAAGAGCTTAAGATCTTACATATTACAACCATGAACCATCTGAGGCTAGAATAAAAATTTACATTGAAACTAGAATAGGAATTGAAAGGAGGAGCTTATTTGAAGCATAATTTCATTTAACAAATACATCAGTCAGAGGGTAGATTCAAATGAGGCAATCTGACTACCGGACATCAACTTACAGAAGTACTTATACTGAAACTGGCAGTAAGTAAAAATAGACCACCCACCAATGCTGAAATAGAATGAAAATGTAATACAAGGGAACTCATTACCAGTTGTACGGTTGGTTCTCTTCTATGCGGGTGGCCAGGGTGATGCAAGCAATGCCCAGCAACTGCAGATTCCTACATCCCTTCATGTATCCACGTGTCAAGAAGCGGTCCATCAGTCCAATCCCCATGAACACTGTCTCTGGCTGCAGCTTCATCACATTGGAATGCTAGCAATTCACGGGAAACAGTCATTCTATGCAAGTTGCAGCTGAACTAAATCTGAGAACAAATCTTATCTCGAGAAGTGATAGTACTCAAGAATTGCATATTTAGCTAAAAAAGTTGCAGGAATCCTAATTGTTTCAATGTGTCTCCCAGACATGGAGGTCATATGCCAATGCCATGGGGTTTCAGATGCCAAATGGTAACTACGGAACAACTTTGCAGTATAATTGAACAAGCAAAAATGTCTATTCATTTTCAAACAGCCAATGTCAAAAGTCAAAACAAACACCTACTGAAACATCCTACCACTGATCTCTGGGGCCTGGGTGAGTTGGCCGTCAAAATCAGTGATCAAACTCACAATGCACGTACTAGCGTTACTACAACAGTTTTGACAAATAATAACATGGGGATTCCTCTTGTCTACGACAATAGTTAATTCGCTATATACCACTGAATAACTTCAAATCTTCACAATATGTCACCGGTGTATCACTGATATATGGGTCCTGGCCCCATATGATAGCCTCTCAATAAGTGACATATTGTAAATCATATAGTTATTCAGTAGCGTATCATGAATTTTCTCATAGTCTACTGTGCAATCTACTCATCATCAGAAATGTTAGACAACAAATTCTTCGATAGCAGACAACTTCACCCCTGCACAAAATACGGAAAGGCATAGCTAGATCTGCTGCTTCAGCACGCCCAGCACAAAGCATTACACTAGAGATCAGCTTATTAGTGCAAACACACAACTACAGTGCTTGTACTGCATATCAGTCAGACAATAAACCAACACAGAATCTAGAGTACTACGTGACTTCTATCGTATGCATGTATGTATTGTATATTACCAGTACAATAATACTACTCTCAACTCACAATTGTAAACCTGTACGGCTTTACCACAAAAACAAAATGAGCTACGCGTCCGATGCATCACCCGATCAAGGTAAAGTGATAAGCGCGGTATACATGAACAATACAGAGTATAATACTGGTATACACTGACCTCGATGATCCAGTTCACCATGACAACACGCTGCTCCACGACGGCACGGCCGTAGCTGCCTGGCATGGATGCGTACACCTCAGTGTAGTCGCGCGCCACCAACCCCCGCCGCTCGCGACGCCGGAACCGCTCGTAGCTCTCCTCGTCGTCCAAGTCCTCAAATCGCTTCCCCTGACACAAAAATTCCCACCGAATGATCCAATCAGATCAAACGCCCCACTCGCCAAAACAAACCCAATTTCCAGAAATTTTTAGAACAATTATGTGGAACGCGTACCGCTAGGAGAGCGACATCGGCGACGGCGTGCGCTTCGGGGCGCTCGCAGGGGACGAACTGCTGGGCGAAGGCGAGGAAGAGGGAGAAGGTGGGGGAGGGCTTGGCGGGGGCATCGTCGTCGGACGAGGAGGAGGAGTCGAGGAGGGAGGTGAGGGAGTAATCGGAGCAGAGGCAGGGACCACTAACCTCCTCCTCGGGCTCCGACAGCGTCAGCTCCTCGCGGGCGGAGGAGTACTCAGTCGCCTCGGCCTCGTCGGCGAGCTGCTCGGGGCAGGCGAGGTCGGACTCGAGGACGGAGCCGAGGCACGATGACTCGGAGACCTCGACCTCCGCAGCGCGGGCCCTCGCGCCGCTTATCACCTCGGAGCACTCGGAGGCGGCGGGCCGCGCCTCGTCCGCGTCCTGACGCCGAGGCCTCTTCTCCGGGCGCTGCGCTACGGCGAGGGAGGTGGAGGAGGTGGCGGAGATGACCTCGCTGTGGAAGCAGGAGGAGGCTGAGGTGGACGACTCAGCGGGCCGCTTCGCCGCCTCCGCAGCGATCTGACCTGGGAGCAGAGGAGCGGTCCCTCTCCGCCGGCGGAAGGGGTTGGAGCGCGGCCTCGTGGGCACCGATGCGAGCATGGTGGGAGGCATGGCGTGCGCGTGCGCGCTTGTGTGTGTGTGTTGCTAGTTGGCTAGTTGCTACGGCTAGGTGTTTGTTTGCCTTGCTTATATAGCTACGAGGCTGCGGAGAGGACGGACACGACTCCTGCTTGACGAACTCACAGGCCGACCAGTTCTTTTGAATTTTTAAATCCCAAAGCTTGGGCAGGGAAGCCACGACCTCGTGGAACGCCGAGGTGCACCCGGTGCACGTACACCGCTCCGTGGGACTCCACTCGCAGTGGGCATAGATTCACGGCGTACCTTGGCGGGTCCCAGTCCCAGAAGGCGCTGCGGTGTTATGAGCGATCTGCCGGAAACGGACCAACGGTACCGGCCTTGTCTCCCTCGTCTCAGGCGAGACGGAGGGCGGTTGCTTGCTTCCGGTGGGAATGTCCAGCTGTTGCAGGTTTAGGAAGCAGTGTACACAAGCCAGTGACCTGTTGTCCTAGCAAAAGGGTCAGACAGTAAAAAAGGATGACCTCTCGTACACTCGGAATGTTCGAAAGGTCCTAAAAAAAAGAGTGATTATCAGAAAAAGTACAGTGTATTAAGATGTATAGTGTATTGCTCTGAAAAAACCCTGGATGTTACATGGGGGTGGATGTCTATTTATAGACAAAATGGCAGGATACATGAGATTACATAAGCACCCCTATAAAAGTACTACTAGTGTAGGGACTGCAGGGTCCTTTCCTACCCCTATGCTTAGCTTCTGGTCCAGCTGTCTCTTTTCTTTCCTTCGGCTGGATCTGCTCCGAATACTCTTTGAGCCTTCTTTGGTTGATACTTTAAAAAGACCATTCGTGGACTTCGGGTCACCCTCAGGGTACCTCTCGTACCTCTCGGGACCTTCGGGTCACCCTAAGGGTACCTCCTGTACCCCTCGGGACACCCTTCGGAGGCTTCAGGCTACCTTAGGGACACGTCCTGTACCCATTGGGACACCCTTCAGAGGCTTCGAGTCACCCTCGGGGTACCTCCTGTACCCCTCGGGACACCCTTCGGAGGCTTCGGGTCACCCTCGGGGTATTTGCTATAGCCTCGGCACTGTTTTCGCCAGATTGATGGGGCCGGTGGGCTGCCTCTACGACAAGCCCCTTGCGATCGATGCCTTGCTTCGTCAGTATCGAATCGCCGCCGCGCCGGCGGTACAGTACACCGTCCCTTCACTGGCGAAGTGATTGGTTTCTTTCGAGGGATTTGTCTCGCCGGTGGTAGGGTTGTGTGCGCCGTTTTTGCATTGACGAGAGTTGTTTCGGCGTCTCTTGGGGTTCTGTATGCCGTTTTTGCCATGACGGCGTCCGTTTGGGAGGGCATGCGCAGTGGGTGGCCGTTTAGTACTCCTAGGATTGACACGTGTCCGTGTTGTATTGGTTGTTGGCGCTTCGATTTGCGTGCTATTTTGTCCGTTGTTGTTTTGCAGCTATAAATATGTGTTCCATTCCACTTGGTGTCGCTCTAAGTTCACATTGCTCTCTTGTGATATTGGTTTCTTTCTTCGCTGCGTTGCTGTGAGGTGCGAGGGTTCTTTCTGCGGTGTTCGAATATGGCGAGGCGTGGCCGAGATGTTGCGGGTGAGCCAGAGTACACTAATAATTTGGGTAGGTTTACTGTTAGCAGGCTTTTTCTTAAGACGCTTGTTAGCGAGGATAAGCTCGAGGATATAATGAAAGTCCGGGCTCCTGGGTCTGAGACAATTCCAGAGCCTCGTGATGATGAAGCTGTTGTTTTTGTTGCGTTTTTGGATGCGAGGCTTCGGATTCCTTATGTCCATGTAGTCTCCGAGGTGTTATGATTGTACTGGGTGGAGCTTGCGCAACTGACACCAAATTCTATTGTTAAACTTGGCATCTTTAAGTGGATGTTGAGGTCTGCTGGCGTTGTTGCCGAGGAGGGTGAAGGTCGCCTCTTCGTTTATCTTCATGATGGGTACTGCCAACCGAAGAAGAAGAAGAACTCTAGCGAGACGCTCAACTTTGGGAGTGTAAATTTTCAACCGAAGGCGCGCTGCGCCGCGTATGTTCCTACTCCGGCGGCTCACAATCGCTGGGATACAGACTGGACGCGGAAGTGGTTTTATCACACTAGTCCAGCGGAGGATGGTCTTCGCTCTGAGGGCGGGTTGATTCAGTTGGTTGCTACCCCGGAGATTGTGCTGAGCTCCTGGGAGGAGGCCCTTCTTCACTTTTTTCTTGATATGACTAAGTGTCTTTCTACCCGAGATTTGGTGGAGGAGTTCTGTGCTTTCGGGATTTGGCCATTGGCCAAAGAGTGGAAGCTGGAACTCGGGGCTTCGGATATGGGGATCCCGTCTTTGAGTGTGGAGGGCTGCAAAGGTATAAGTTCGTTTGTGTTTTTGTTTGTTTCGGTTTGGTGGTTGTTCTAATAAGAACATGGTTATTCTGCTAGTTTTGCCTATTTCCGAAGCGACGCGCGCTGCGGAGGTTCTTCTCGACCCGTATACAGGTGAGGAGCATTTGAGGCATCACCTGGTTGTGAGGGACCACCGCCTGAACCGCGCTTACAATGCGTCGGTTAAATTGCCTGAGCGAGTCGACCCCGACGCCGGGAAGAAAAAACGTTCTCGCGTGCCTGAGGTCGAACTCGGGAGACCGATTGCTGCGAAACCTCTTCGCGCGGTCCCCGCTTGTGATGGCGGTGGTCCTTCGCACAATTTGGAGGCTGCTGAGGAGAGGCGTGTTAAGAAGGTTGTTCAAGACCCTTTCGAGGTGCGTCTTTGAAGTGTCGAAGAGCGCCTCTTCAATAATGAGATCGCTTCGCATGCGAGGTTGTTGAACCGCCATTGCCGGGTTGTACCGTATCACAAAGTGTATACGTCGGTATTATTAGCTATCCGCGCTTGGATGCGATTTGAGTCTTCTAGTGGTGGGCTTCGGTCGCGTGGGGATGAAGGGAAAGTCGAAGTCCCTGGTGATGCGTCTGCCTCGCCTGAGGTGAATGTTGGTGAGTAATATTTCCTTATTTAATTCTAACTCTGCGCTTGTTTGCTGCTACTCAAGCTTTTAGTTGTTCAGTTTCAAGCGAGGATGGTAGCAATGAGGAGATTGAAGAGGCTTCGGAAGGTCGCGGGGTGATGGCTTCTGATCCGGACCCTGCGGTTCTGCGCGCGACGTCCGTTGTCGGCGTGGTGAAATTGGACCGACTGTGCCTTGGCGATTTCAAGGTTACAGCTGGTGCCGCTGCTACGAGCAAGGCTGCTGCTGACTTTGCTACGCCTTCATCTGTGCTGGGGCTTTTTGAGGACGCTCCGATGAAGGACATGTTTGCGAGTATTGAGGCCAATGCTGCAAGGGTAAGGCGTATTACTGCGCGTATTTGATATCCCTTTGTTGTTTTTTTTGTAACATTTTGATTTGCGAGCAGACTTTGATGCTGTCTCGAGCTCTCAAGCTTGATGTCTCCCGGGCGTACGGGAGTATTCAGAAAATGGTCAATGAGGAGTATGCTCGGAACGAGGTGTTGAACTCCGAGCGGGAGACCCTTCTTGAGAGAATTAAGGGTTTGGAGGTGAAGGTTTCGGAGATGGAGTCGGAACGTGCTACACTTCGAAGCGAAGTGGCAGATGCGAACAAGGAGCGCACTGCCCTTCAGGAGGAGGTGAAGGTTTTGCGAGCTGTCCGTGCTTCTCTTGAAGAGGATATCAAATATGAGAAGCAGCTATCAACTGCTATTAGTCAGTTTGCTTGGGAATGCATGGAGGCTCAGGAGGGTGCTTTGACGCAGCTGGGTGCTATTACTTCAGAGAGGAGCCACCGTCTGGCCGAGATGCATATTACCATGGAGCGCCTTCGACGTGGTTGTGAAGCTTATGTGTCTTGCCGCCGCGCTTTTGGTGACCATCGTGCTGTGGTTACTTGGTTTGTGACCCTTGACAAGGCAGGTGTGCTCACCTAGACGGGTTGCCATCGCTGCGCGTTCGCGGCCACGGTGGAGGAGGTTGTTGTTGCGATCCCCGGATTCGTATATGAAAGCCGATCTGCGCAGGGACTTTTGGTTGAAGCGCGGACATGAAGCTGCCGAGGGGTCATTCCGAATTACCTAGGGCTGTCAGGTTCCCGAAGCTGGCAAGCGGGGGTCCACCCACGAAGATAAGGTGTGAACCCCCCGCTTGCTATTTAGAGTGATAGGATTTGGATATTTTGTAGTTGGCGCGCTCCGCTTTTGTTTGTTGTTTATCGGAGCCGTCTTTTTTTGTTCTGCAGAGGTTGGCCTCTTTTTGTGTAACGACCTCTGTTCTTTAAATGAGAAATCTTCGGCCGTGATTTGTCATTACTGATTGTAGTTGGTTTGATTGCTGTCTTAAAATTGAGCTTCGCATTGTACGCAGGTTGAACGATGTTTGTTTAAGCGTGCTGCGCAACGGGGTCCTTGGCCGCCTCTGGGTCATACGATAAAAAGTGCTGTTGCTACGCGTGCTTCGAAATGTGAACTAACTCTTGTATCAAAGTGGCCTTTGCGTGTTTGCTACCGGGGCGTGATATGCCACGGTGCTAAGTGGCAACATTGGAAGAAGGCTAACCCTGCGGGCTCAATGAGAGCGTTCTTCCGGTTTCACGCACGGATGGCCGCGAGGGCTCAGGAAGAGATTCGGGCTTTCTAGGAGTGCAGGGGTACAGTGTTTACGATTGGCGGACCTTCTCGGTCCCAGGCCTCCATGGAGGCTTTGAGCAGCTCATCCACCACACCCGAGGACGTGGCTACAGAGAGAGAGTACGCGGGTTTGCTGTCTATTCACGCCTCGGACGAGGAGCTTCTGGAATAGGCTACGCGCCGATAGGAGTGGGACTTTGTCCCCTAGAGGTGTATCATGGTCGTGCTGTGTTGTGTGGTTTGTAACGAGTAATGGCTTGTACTGTTGATGTGAGCTGAGGTGTATTGTACTGTTTCGTAGATCGCTTTTTCGAGCAATCCCTTGTATGTACGTACCTGTTATGCAGAGTGTAATAAAAGAAGCATAGCGTGCTTGCCCTCATATACTATTGTTTGTCGCGGTGCCATGTCTTTAAAGATAGGGCTTCGGGGAGGTATATTATCTTTTTTGTGAGGGGAGGTGAAGCCTCGCGCCGTCCCCCATACTTTTTTAGATAGGGTTCCGGGGAGCCCTAACTTTTTTTTACGAGGGAGAGGCGAAGCCTCGCGTCGTCCCCCACACTTTTTTTAGATAGGGCTCCGGGGAGCCCTAACTCTTTTTTTTTTACGAGGGGGAGGTGAAGCCTCGCGCCGTCCCCCATACTTTTTTAGATAGGGCTCCGGGGAGCCATAACTTTGTTTACGAGGGGGAGGCAAAGCCCTTTTTTAGATAAGGCTCCGGGGAACCCTAACTCTTTTTTTTTCGAGGGGGAGGCGAAGCCTCGCGCCGTCCCCCATACTTTTTTAGATAGGGCTCCGGGGAGCCCTAACTTTTTTTTATGGCGAGGGCGACGCCGTCCCCCCTGGTGCGCTTTGGTCTATGGACCAGAGCGCACCGGGGTTCGCATTGTGCGTCGTCGTCGTTAGGGCGATCGTTGTTGCTGATGGAATTAGCGTGCATCGGGGCCTTCTATGCACCGGGGCTGAATGCCATGCGTAGTGTCTTTGTTTATACACTCGTGCCTGCGGGAGGCATCGGTGTGCACCGGGGCCAAAGGCCATGCGCGGTGTCTTTGTTTATACACTCGCGTTCTGCGGAGGCATCGGTGCACCGGCCAAGGCCATGCGCGGTGTCTTTGTTTATACACTCGTACCTGCGGGAGGCAACAGTGTGCACCGGGGCCAAAGGCCATGCATGGTGTCTTTGCTTGTACACTCATGCCTGCGGGAGGCATCGGTGTGCACCAAGGCCGAAGGCCATGCGCGGTGTCTTTGTTTATACAGTCGTGCCTGCGGGAGGCATCGGTGTGCACCGGGGCCGAAGGCCATGCGCGGTGTTTTTGTTTATACACTGTAGTTTCTTGATGCTTTTTCATTGAAAAAGAGCAATGTGTGACAAGTTACAGCTTGCTTTGTACATGCCCGGTCCGCTTGTAGCGGTAGTAGGCCTATTCGTGGGATGCAGCCAGTTTTACAATGCTAGGGGTAGTATTTGCGAAGGGTCTTCGCGTTCCAGGTGTGGCCCAACTGTTCTCCTTCTGGTGTAGCGATGCGGAATGTACCAACACGGGTGTTGCTAGTGATGATGTAGGGTCCTTCCCATTTGGTCTCCAGCTTGCCCACAGCTGTGGGGTTTGCGATTCGCTTTAGGACCATATCACCTGGTGCCAAGGGGCGTATCTCGACTCTCCGGTTGTATGCGCGGGCTATTCCGTCGCCATACTTGGACATGGTTGTGATTGCTTGGACTCGGTGCTCTTCGAGGAGATCGAGGGAGGTGCCTCTCTGCCGGGTTTGGTTCAGATATTGCTCGAAGAGACTTCGCAGTGAATTCTGCAGGGGTCATGGCTTCGTCACCGAAGAGGAGTTTGAACGGTGAGAAGCCCGTGGCCCTTGTTGGGGATGTGCGGATTGCCCACAGGGCCTTCTGGAGTTCTTCTAGCCATACTCCCTTTGGAAGTCCGACAAGGCGCTTCTTTAGGCCTTCTAGCAGATTGCCATTGGCACGCTCGACTACTCCGTTAGCCTCGGGGTGCCCTACTGATGCGAAGCATAGTGTGATCCCTAGGGTTTGGCAGAATGCTCGAAAGGCTAATGAGTCGAACTGGGCCCGTTGTCTGTGACGATGTCGCACGGTACTCCGTACCGGCAAATTATGGTTCTCCAAATGAACTGCTGGGCTGCAGCCGAAGTGATTTTTGCGATCGGCTCTGCTTCGACCCATCTTGAGAAATATTCGATGGCAACAAATGCGAAGCGCAAGCTACCCCTTGCAGTGGGGTATGGTCCGATGACATCAAGTCCCCATCTCGCGAAGGGCCACATTGGTGGCAGAGGCTGGAGCGAGAGAGAGGGGGCCTTGAGTTGCTTGCTGGCCCACTGGCACCCTTGGCAGCGTTGAACGAGGTCTTGGGCGTCTCGGAGCGCTGTGGGCCAGTAGAATCCTTGGCGAAATGCTTTGCCAACGATGCTTCGAGGTGCTTGATGTGCGCCACATAGTCCTTCGTGGATCTCTTTAAGGCATCGTAAATAAGGGGCGCAGACCGCCCCCTTGTAAAGCTGCCCGCCTAGGATATGGTAGTTTTTGGCCCTGTGCCGGAGGCGCTTTGCTTCAGCTTCACCTTCTGGTTCTTCTCCAGCGAGGTATTTGATGATAACATCTCGCCAGTCGGCCTCCGCCACTTGGAGCACGCCAAGGACATCAGATGTGTTCCGGCAGAGCCCTTGTGCTTGGTGAGCCCCATGTTCTTCAAAGTGAGTTCTTGTGCTTCGAGCGAAGCCGAAGGTTTCATCAATACCTCGTGAAAGACATCTAGCGAAGGGTGTTGGCCGGAGCTAGCCATCTTTGCCAGTCTGTTTGTTTCTTCGTTGTCGCTTTGAGGTATGGCTTGTATTGTTAGGCCGAGGAAGTAGGTTGATGCTTTGCGGACCACGGTGAGATAACTTGCCATTTCTGGATCTCTAGCGATGAACGATTTGTCAAAGTGACCTGCTACTAGTCTGGAGTCGCTTCTGATGAGTATCCGCTTTGCTCCTAGTGCTCTCGCCTTGCGGAGGCCCAGTAGCAGCGCCTCGTACTCGGAGGCATTGTTTGTTGTTGGGAACGCGAGGCGGGCTGAGTGGGCTATGGTGTGCCCGTCCGGGATGACCAAAATGGCTGCCACTCCGGCTCCGGCGTAGCACCTTGATCCGTTAATGTACATTGTCCACGGGTTTTCGACGTGAGTGAGGATGTGGTCTTCGCTATTTGGTGTCCACTCGGCAACAAAGTCTGCTAGAGCTTGTGATTTAATGGCTGTCCTGGCGACGAAGGTAATGTTGAAGGGTGCGAGCTCGGCGGCCCACTTTCCTACTCGTCCCGTGGCATCTTTACTTCGCAGCAACAAAGCCAGAGGGTAGGAAGTGGGGACGATGATGTTGTGCGCCAGGAAGTAGTGGCGGAGCTTCCGCGAGGCCATGAGCAAGGCGTACGCAAGCTTTTCGAGCTCTGTGTATCGGGTTTTTGCACCTTGGAGTGCTTCGGAGACATAATAGACTAGGCGCTGGACATTGTCTTCTTGAATAAGGACTACGCTTACTGCTGATGATGAGGCAGTGAGGTAGAGTAGGAGATCTACTCCTTGCTTCGGGCAGGTAAGGCTTGGCAGCTGGATCAAGTACCGTTTGAGTTCTTCAAATGCACGCTGGCAGTCTTCGGTCCACCGGAACGGCTCCGTTCCTCGGAGAGTCTTGAAGAATGGAAGAGATTTCTCTGCCGAGTGGGAAAGAAAACGGCTAAGGGCTGCCAGCCGACCTGTAAGTTTTTGTACTTCGTGGGCATTGTGAAGTTGCTTCATCTCCTGGACGGCCCTTATCTTTTTGGGGTTGGCTTCGATGCCCCTCTCGGATACTAGAAATCCGAGAAGTTTTCCTGCTTTAACGCCGAAGGCACACTTCTCTGGGTTGAGCTTGATTCCATCTTTGCGAAGGTTTGAGAAGGTTTCTTGTAGGTCCTTTGTGTGTTCATCTGCCAACCCACTTTTGACCATTATATCATCAACGTAGGCTTCTACGTTGCGACCAAATTGTCCAACTAAGACTCTAGAAATGAGGTGGGTGAAGGTCGCACCTGCATTCTTGAGCCTGAAGGGCATGCGGGTATAGCAATATGTGCCTACGGGGGTGATGAATGCTGCCTTCGGTTAGTCTTCTTTGGCCATAAGTATCTGGTGGTATCCGGAGTAGGCGTCGAGGAAACTCATCAACTCGCAGCCTGAAATGACATCGACTAGCTGGTCAATGCGTGGCAGGGGAAAATCATCTTTAGGGGCATGCTTTGTTGAGCTCGGGTAATCGATGCACATGCGCCATTTGCCTTCTTTTTGGACGAGGACAAGGTTGCTGAGCCACTCCGTGTATTTGATTTCATGAATGACCCCGACGTTTAACAACTTGGTGATTTGTTTCTTCGCTGCTTCCAATCTTTCCGCAGACATACGTCGCAGTTTTTGCTTCTTGGGTGGTGCATCACTTCGGAGGGCTAGGCGGTGCTCGGGGTGGTTTCCTTCTATGCGGGGTCTTGGTGGTGCGGGGAGTCGATTGTCGCTTCCTCCTTTATTATTGGGCTCGATGGTCGCCGCATCGCGGCACGAATTTCGCATGGTCGCAATTGTACGACATTCATTGGTGGTATGCGTGCCTTCGCCATGAAGGTCGCAAAAGGGTGCAGGTCTTCCGAAGCGGTTGTCCGGTTGGTGCCCGAAATTTCGCCCGCGTCCTCGCCCGCAGCCTCGGCCCCAAAGACCTCCGCGTCGCCCTCCTTTGGGGCGCGCCATCCACGTGGTAGACTCCCCTGCCCTTTTGTTGGAAGTCATTGCTTCGTGGCTTGGCAGATGTCCCGGCTGAGGTGGTGGTAGACGTTTCTTTTGAGGGTGCTAGACCTGGAGCGGTGGTGAGCGTTCCTCTGCGAACACTATCTTCTTTCGCCCAGGCGTACTCTTCTATCTTGTCGAAGAGCTCCGTCACCGTGCAGACGGGTTTGCGCGCCAGTCTCTCCGAGAGGGGTCCCTTCTAGAGCCCGCAGGTGGCGACATTTATGACGGTGGTTTCGTTGACGCCTTTTACCTGACACTTGACCTCTACGAACTTTCTGAAAAAACTGCGGAGGGATTCACTTGGTGCCTGTTTTATTGCGAAAAGATGCCCCGCATCCTGGGTTCCGTAGTTTTTGAAAGTTATTTCGATGAGGTCTCAGAATCGCCCCACGCCAGAGATGGAGCGTGGGGGAATGGTGAAGAACCATGTCAGCGCTACGCCCTTAAGAGCGAGGGTGACGCTCTTCGCTTTTGTGGTGTCATCACCTCCGGCAGCCTCCACCGTTGTTTCATAAACCCAGAGGAATTCCGAAGGATCGGTGCATCCCTGGAATGGTATGACCTTCGGCATCTTGAACTCTTGCGGCCAGCAGGCAGTCTCTAGCCCTACGCTCAACGGGGAGTTGGGATCCCCCCGAAGCAATGGGGTCGGAGACTCGGGAATTGCCTCCGCTGTGACGGTTGGCTCGGGCAGCAGCGGAGCTGCGAGGGCTGAGGTCGGTGGGTGTCAGAGGGTTGCCATCTCACGACGAAGATCTACCAACTCTTGTTGCAATCCTACAAACGACTCTTGACTAGCGCCCGCTTCCAGGACGGGCTGGCCTGCTCCTTGTGTGGAGTTCATTTCCTCCTCCGCCTATGGGGCGAGGGGTAACTCCGCTACGGAGGTTCTAGTTCGCTTTGCCCTCGGGGTGCTGGGTGTTGCTGCTGCCGCGGCTGCTTCGACCGCCGTGATTTTGGACTTGGTTTTCTTCTGCGGTGCCATGCTTGAGCTAGGAGTTTGTACTTCGTGACTTTCCTGCCGTCCCCACGGTCGGTGCCAACTGTCATAGCAAAAGGGCCAGACAGTAAAAGAGGGGGACCCTAGTACACTCGGAATGTTTGAAGGATCCTTAAAAAGGGGACTGATTGTCAAGAAAAGTACAATGTATTAAGATGTATAGTGTATTGCTCTGAAAAAACCTTGGATATTACATGGGGTTGATGTCTATTTATAGACAAAATGGCAGGATACATGAGGTTACGTAAGCACCCCTACAAAAGTACTACTAGTGTAGGGACTGCATGGTCCTTTCCTACCCCTATGCTTAGCTTCTGGTCCAGCTGTCTCTTTTCTTTTTTCCGGCCGGATCTCCTCCGAATACTCTTTAAGCCTTCTTTGGTTGCTACTTTAAAAAGAAATCGCATTGCGAAAATCTTTAATATACAGACTCAACCTCTTCAAACCATATTTGACTATAAGGTTGAAAATATGACAAGCGCATCGTTGATGTAGCAGAAGGAATCGCATATGTACTCAACACCGGAGTAAGAATGTCCATGGCCCTAGAGTTTGAAGCGGCGTTGTTCAAAGTAATTGCAAATATTTTGTTCAGAAGACCAAAGTCTTCCACGACTTTGATAATCTGAGCAGCAATATTCTCCCGTGTGTGCTACATCAATTAATTTCAAACCTATAATCATTTTCTCCATTACCCAGTCGTCATTAATATAATACGCAACTACACTAAGGTAATCCTCCCTAGCCCAACCACTCCATATGTCCCTAGTTCCTTTATTTTATTACGACGTTCATTATAGTATTTCACTAGATCCCTAGTTGTTGTCTGTCTAGAAACGGAAGTAAATCTAGGATTATGCGTAGTCCTAATGTAATTTTGGAAAGAAGCAGACTCGTCAAAGCCTAACGGTAAATCCTCATAAGCAATTAAATAACAAAGAGATTGGCGGGCTACCTGAGGATCGTAGTCCCAGCTAGATACCGTACCGTCGGGGTTGTATTGTAGCTGCGTCTGCCTCATCGCCAATCCTTGCTTGGTTCGACACCTTGTAGCATGTCTAATCAAGTGTCCCGTTCCACCTGTAGACTTTGTAGACAATTCATGGTGACAAATTTTACAAATAGCATATGGTACCTCATTTCCATTGCCTTGCCCGGGTTTTCTGTCAAATTCTCCCACACTCCCGATGTAGACGGCCTCGACCTCTTTGCTCTGGTTGCCATTGAGCCTGATGCTGACGTGGAGGCTGACGACGGAACTCCACTTTGCTCCTCCGGTGAAACCTCCGGTTGGTTTGAGGCAGCCACAGCCGCAGCCACCTCCATAGACGCAATTTCGTCCGATGAAAGTCCGAACTCACTAAGAGCAAAGTCGCCGTAAGGACTGCCCATAATGAAAATCAGAAAATCTAAACTAACACTATTACTACTTTAATCTTAGCATAACAATAATTAACAATAAAAGTATTACAAAAATAGTATTGTACCTCTTTCGCTGACTTGCTGATGAAAATTGAAATTTTCAAATTAGCTCAACACGGATTTGAATTTACACAACACAATTTCAAAGAGAGAATAGAGAATGAAGGGGTGCTGAATTGGGGGGGGGGCGGTATGGTGCCTATTTATAGAATTTTTTTTGCTATTTAAGCCCCCTAACGGTAAAAAAGGTCAAAAAAAATGTCCCAATGGTCAAAAAATGGCCGAATTTTTCGGCACCGGCCACCCCCGCCCATCTTCTTCTCCCCAGCTGCCTCTCCCGAGGCGCCTGTGCCGCCCGTTTTCTTCTCCCCCGTGTCTTCCTCGCCCGTGTTGCCAGCCGCCGCCTCCTCGGTCCTCGCCTCCCATGTGCTCGCGCCTGACGACACCTCCTCCTCGCCCGCTTTGGCGCCGCCTCCCGCGACATAGCTCCTCGCCTCCTCACGACGCGGCTGCCGACTTCACGCCTCCTCGCCTCATGCCTCGCTGCCGACCGCCGCCGCCTCGCCTCAGGCTCCCACTGCCGCTCAACGACCGCCGCCTCCTCGCCTCATGCGCCCCGCCATCGCTGACGACTCACCGCTGACGACACTGCGGCGCGGCCGCCGACGACTTTGCCGCCTCCTCCCCCATCCTCTCCGATGCAAGTGCAGCACCGTGCACTGCGCCACCTGGCCCGTCTCCTCCTCCTCTCGCTTCCGCATAGCACTGCGGCGCCGCGAGCCCACGACGCCTCCTTTCCTCCGCTTCCGGCAGAAGATCGCGGCACCGCGAGCCCACGATGGCCTCCTCCTCCCTCCGCTCTAGCGTAGCACCGTGTGCCGCGAGCCCGCGACGACCTCCTCCTCCCTCCGCTCCGGCCCTTCTCCTCCGCCTCCAGCCTCCTCCATTGCAGGCCTGGTTGCGTCAGGTTGCAGGTTCGGCATGGCCCTAAGACTGTTCGTTATGTCGGCCGGCCCACTGCAGCCGAGGTGGCGCCCAGCACACCGGTCTCGTGCAGCCGACACAGCACCCATGAACAAGGCAGCCGTGGCTGCGGCTCGGGCCGGCCTACAAGATGGCAGAGCCAGGTTTACCAGAGGGTCTGCCCATTTGGCCAGCTCTAGCGCGTATGGTGTTTTGGACTTAATTTGGAGCCCATTGCGAATTTGTGATTAGGTCGAGCCCGACCTACAAAAGTTAGCGCCCAGCATATGACAAGGCCTGATAAGGCGCATACGCATTGGCACGGGCGAGCAGACAAGTATTCGGGGGACACAACTAGGGCAACATATCCTGTGAACATGACTACTTGTGTGCACATATGGACATAGATGATCCTAGTCCTCCATCGCTCAATCGACGGCGTAGAATGCCCGCACCTCCCACTTCTGGCCATTAAGCGAACCCTCCCCCCCGCACAGGCGTCATTCTTCCTCCCGAGTACCCACGTTCCCCCCATTCTCCTCCAGGCAGTCTAGTGTTGGGGGTTTCTTCGTTCACCATGCGCGTCCCGAGCCCGTCGGAGCCCCGTGCCGCCACCCACGAATCCCCCCATTCTCCACCATGCGCTTCCCTGCGTTCCGCCCAGGTCCGCCTTCCCTATGCCTCCGCCATCGAAGCCCCCTCACTGACGCCTCAAGGCTTCCCTTCCGACGCCACGCTAGAGCCGAGACGAGCTCAGGTTTCAAGACATGCGGCTCCGCGCTCAGATCCATGGTGAAGAGGCCTGTGACGCCCTCAGACCGCCTGACCTCGCGACGCCGCCTCGACCGCCTGGGCCGAGCTATGATGAGCCTACGCCAAGACTCAAGCGAAGCCCACTGCTCCAGATCCAGAGCGAGGAGGCCCCTACGACACCCTCTTCAGACCGCCTCATTGGACCTCCAGCGACGCCGCTTCAAGACCGCCCACCGGAGGCAAGATGAGTCTACGCCGGCACCTGCGAAGCCCTCCTGCTGGACTGCAATGATGTACTAAATGTGTTTGTGAATCATCAGTGTTGGATATATTTTGTGTTTATGAACCAAGACATGTACTCCTGATCAAGATGCATGCTTCTGATCTTTGTGATTTGTAGTAGTGAGTAGCATGTGGCAACATATTGTAAATGCATGCATGCTTTTGACGTTAGCTGGAACTTCTTCAAAGAATTGATCCCAAGAGTAAGCTGGAACACCTTGTGAGATCAGGTTGAAGGAATTTCAGATTAGGGAAATTCCTGTGTGGTTGTATTCCCGAGTGAAATTGTGATTCTATAAATTGTGAGAAATTTACCTTGTAGCGTTCGGTTGGTTTCATGAGCTTGTAGTCTACATTAGTACTACCCAATTGTACCTGGTTGTATGAACTATGTTTTTGTTGTTGTATGAATGTGAATGGAAGCATGGACCTCAATGTGGTTATCAATGAACTTGTCCATGTATGTATGTATGTATGTAGTCTGCATTTGTACTACCCAATGTGTTCATTTAGTTTCATGAGATTGTTGTATGAATGTGAATGGAAGTACGAACTTGTCCATGTATGGATGATTGACATTGAGATTGTGAAATTGATATTATGAACTATATCCTGATCTGGGATTTGATCCTGAAGCCTCTTTGTTGGAAAATGTTTGGCAATCATTGGCTGTTCTAATAGTGATGCAACATTACAGCTATGAAAGAAGGCATAACAGTGACAAGAACTTTGGTGCATTTGATGCTTCTGAATCTAGGCTTCTTGGTTTCTTAAGAAGGTTGCTAATTTGGCACGGCGAGAAGATATTATCAATCGCTGTGTTCTATGCTTGCTCGTCATCATCGCTTATCTCGACCTAATTTATCTGTTAGGTCTCATTGTGTTTTCTACTCTACCAAAAGTGTCTCAATTCCTTCAAAGGTTTACCTTGCCTACATCGGGTTTACTTGTCTGATCTGAATACCTATTTCAAATGTTGTGCAAACTCAAATGTGTCCCGATCATCGCTTCCATGGCTTGTCTGTGTTTCTTGGTTTGAAACATTATGATTCTGGGTTGTGGGGTGTCAAATATGGGCTTAGTGGAAAGGTTTTGGTGATTGTGGCTTGCACCATTCAATATAATGTGTTCCATTGGTTGGATTTGATATAGCAATGCTACAGTATCAGAAATCTGAAAATGCAACATGATATAGCAATGCTACATTATCAGAAATTTGAGTGCCATGCTCATAATATCAATTTCACAATCTCAATTTCAATCATCCATACATGGACAAGTTCATACTACCATTCACATTCATACAACAATCTCATGAAACTAGGACAATAGTTCTATGATTCTATCTGATTTCTAATTTGCAAGATAAAAGATGCTAGGACAAAATGGAAGCTGCTACACAAGAAATTTTAGTATTTTTATTTGTAGCAGCAAATTACTGTTTTCTTGATTACTTCCATGATTTCTGTCACAACTTTTGATCTATATGATGCTTCAGACTTGGCCGTGTGCATGGGTTGTAATTTGGATCAAGGATTGTAACTGAAAGATGCAAATCTTCAATGAATATTTTTGGAATATGTAGTCATTATTTTCTAATCAATGTTGCTCCAGTCTTGTTTGCATCACTGAATATGTATTCCTTATATATACAAGTAACAAGTATACAATAGTAGTGCATGCATTCATAATGTAAACAACATAGCTTGAAAATTCATTCAGAATTTGATACAGACTGAAGAGTATCTTTATTCTTTGAAGAAGTTCCAGCTAACGTTAGAAGCATGCATGCATTTACAAGATGTTGCTACATGCTACTCACTGCTATCAATCACAAACATCAGAAGCATGCATCTTGATCTCTATACACCTTAGTAAATAATTTCGAATACAAAATTAGTACATAATTTCGTCAAGCATTTCGAATCCACTCTTCAGTCCAGCATTTGCATACAGAATCAGAACACCATTTGCATCATATTTCGAAGATTCAGTACACTCAGTTCATTGACTGCTGACTGATGGATATGAGGTTCACTCATACAAAACAAGTATCATCCATCAGCCCCAATTCATCCATTTGCCCCCCATCAGCCCCAATTCATCGATTTGCCCCCAGTAGCCCCAATTCACCCATTTCATCCTATTCTAGCTGCAACCGAAAGAAGCAAAAAATTCATCCCATTCCAGCTGCGAGAGTGGCGCAGGGCTCCGTGCGGGAGCGGCACAGTGGGGGCGCTGTGTAGAGGAGGAAGGGCACGCAGGGCTTCTTCGGCCGGACGGCGCAGGGAAGACGACGAGGCGGCCTCGTGGTCGAGGTCGGCCAGGACGGTGGTGGTGGGGTTGAGGCAACGGGATTCGGCAGGGTTGAGCTCCGGGGCGCGGGATCCAATGGCGACGGCCTCGAGGATGCCCGGATCCGGCGAGGGGTAGGGTCGAGGAGGGGATCGAAGTAGCGACGACCTTGAGGATGCTCGGATCCGACGAGGGGCAGGCTTGAGGAGTGTGGTCGTCGGGGCGGTGAAGCATGGTCATTGGGATGAGCAGCGGGTAGGGATGTAGGAGCGGCTATGCGGTGGAGGGGCAGCAGAGCGTGGTCGTCGAGGCGAGGAGCGGTGCAGGGAACCCTAGCACGCGGGGTGGCGTTGCGGTGATTGGGGATCGGGGTGAGGACCGAGTGTCGGGAGAAAGAGGGCGGGGACCGCGGGGTGGTTTTTGCAAAGTATCAGGCGGGTGGAAGGGCAGTGCATCTTGGCCGTTGCATTCGCGATGGATGGCCCGGATTGACTATGCGCATATGTCCACACATGTGTGCTTGTTCACCAGATACGTCGCCCACAACTAGATTCCTCGAGATGAAACGATGCAGCCGGCAACACTGAATCCTCCGATCCTTGGTTGTGAACTTATTGATTGAACCACACATACATGGAAGATTGATCTCCTGGAGAAGTTCGTTTAGGCCTTGTTTGGGATGCTTAAATTCCTGGTCTATCCTCATGGATGGGCTAGGATTTTAGTTCAAAATCTTAGCCCATCCACTGAGATAGGCCAGGAATTCGGGTGTCCCAAACAAGCCCTTATAGTATAGATATGGAGGCAGTTAAAGAATTCCACTGGGTACAATGGTTCAAGAAGACAAGTGAGGAGGGCTGGAAATGAGCTGAGCCGAGCCGGCTCAAGCCTGGCTCAGCTCAGCTTGTTTTGAGAACGAGCAAGGATGTAGGCTCAGTTTGGTAGCAAGCTCTAGCCAGCTCGCGAGCCAAGCCTGGATGAGCCAGAAGCATGCTCGAATTGGCTCGTGAGCCCTCAACTCGGCTCGAGCCAGAACAAGCCCTCAAATCAGCCGTTGTTGAAGTAGCTTCTGGCTTGTTTTGCCTTTCATTTGAAAAGGAAATTATGTCATATTTAGTAGGCATTAAATCACAAGTTTACAACAATTGATTCAATTGCATTAAGTCATTCCACATAATCCATTTAATCAATAAGCAAGGGTGAAAGACTAACACTACAAGTCTACAACAATCCAACTCCAACAAGACCGAGGCATTCACTCATCATATCACAATAAAACATCATACTTGCAAACAAGACAGATTAATATCCAAGAGTCCAAAATAACAGTCCAAACTCCAAACCACATGACCAAAATAATTTAGCGGTTCATGTTTAATAGTTAATGCTTAACACTTAATCACTAATTAAGAATTTGAACTTCTAATTCATAAAAAGACTTCATAGTTTCTAAAAGGTCTTGTATTATGCAAACGCCACCAAACAAAAGGGTGATTTTGGCCGTATTGGCGCATTTTCGCCCCGTATTTGCAAGAATGACTATCGCCATCAGTTTTTTTGGCAAAAATGTCGCCCTGCCGCACGGCCACCATGCGGCATGCCCTCCCCTCCCGCCACGTGCACCCTCCCGCACGGCCACCATGCGGTGGAGTGCCTCCTGCACGACCTCCGTGTGGTGGCGGCCCTGTCGCACGGCCATTGTGCAGTGGAGGCGCTCCCGCACGGCAGCCGTGCGGCTTCTCTCTCCTCTAGAAATTAGGGTTTCAGCGGTGTTCGTAGGATTTTTAAAATATATCAAATGGGTTCAAAAAAATATGAAATTTTATGTGAATGCTCCTAATACGGTGTACTTGCTTGTGTAATGTTTCTATAATTTTATTCGTTATGATATTTTCTCGCAATTTTATTTAAGTGTACTGTTTGTAGGAATTTGTAAATATAGAAAATGAGCTCCAAGAATTATGAATTTTGTTTTGAAGGCTCCTTACACAATGTACTTAATTGTGTAATATTTGGGCAATTTTATATGTGTTTTGAAATTGTCTCGAAAATTAAGGAGTTAGGTCTCGAAAATTTGGATTTTAGGTTTTGGAAATTAGGATTTCATGAATTTCCACACAAAGTACTCATAACAGAATTACGGTTTCCAATGGAGTTCCAATGTATGTTTTTGTACATAAAATTATCGACATTTCAAGCGTTACAAGCATCACATGAAACACATGCGAGTTATTGCAATTGGGATGAAGGAGGAGGGGGTATTATCACATGTACCCCGATCAAATATGACACTCTTTGTTAATTTATTAGTTTAATGTGGATGATATTCTTTAATACTATATTGTACCACATGCTAAATAAGCTTATACATGAACCAACCGAGGGAAACATGTGGCATGCAGATCATATAACAATGTATCATAGCCTCCGACTCGTGAGCGTTTCGAATGCTATGATATGTTGTTATATGATCTGAATGCTACACATTTCCCTCAGTTGGTTCACGTACAAGTCTATCTGGCATGTGGTATAATACAGTGTTAAAGAATATCATCCACATTAAACCGATGCCTTAACAAAGAATGTCCTATTTAACACTGTTATTCATGAGGGTAGTTGTATCTATCATCCATGCAATGATGTCTACAACTAGTCTCCACAGCGTCGTAGCCACTACCCCTTGTCTCGGGGTTGCCCACGGTGGCAGCGAGTGTCAAAATCATCCATGTCCTACGATTCCATGATGTAAGTGGATCGTACAATAACAAACGTAACAAGGATGCAAATTGTATATAACTCACGTCTTTGATACGGAGTGCACCTGAGCGGCTGGATACGCTATGACGTCGGCTGGTCTCAGTCGAAGAAGACTTCCCCTTCCCCTTGTCGCAGGACTCCCCATGTCGGTGTCATATGTCGAAGTCGTCTATGTCCTGCGATTCCATGATGTAAGTGCACCGTACAGTGAAAACATAACAAGGATGTAAATTCTAGATAACTCACATCGTCAATATGGAGTGCGCCTGGGCGACCGGATACGCTATGGCGGTCGGGATTAGTCGTAGGAGCCTTCCCCTTCCCCTTGTCTCAGGACTCCCCAGGTTAGTGTCGTGTGTCGAAGTCTCCCATGTTCTACGATACGGGTTGGACGCTTGCATGTTGTTAGAAGAGCGAAGGGGCAAATACAAAATCAGGACAAAAATTGTATGTAACTCACCTCTTTGATATGGAGTGCTCCCGAGCGATGGGAGAAGCTACGACATTCGCCGGTCTCAGTAGCAGGAGTCTTCCCCTTCTCCATCGGGCGAGTCCTAGGCTCGTCCTGTGCCTCCTCAGCAGGGTCCAGTACGTAAGGTTTCCACCGCTAGAAGGTCTCGGCCCGCATCGAGAAGTTCAGCATGTACTTCTACTAGATGAACGCCCTATCGTACATCTCCGGGCAGTCGATCCACTGGAAGAAGTGGCAATGCATCTCAGGCTACCATTAGATGGAGATGAAGTTAAAAATTTATAGAAATCAACGTAGGGAGAGGAAAATCGATGTGTGAGAAAGAAACGCTTATGAGGTGGTGCCCGCATGTGTAGTACGCCCGGGCGGAGGTGTCTAGGTGTGTGGACCGAATGATCTCCGTCGGTGGTACCGGAGCATATTTCAGGATAATCTAGGTATTGTAGATATTTGGCCTTCTGCGCAAGCCACTTGCGCTTCTGTAACATTCTCACGTAAAAGTTTGCCAATGAGTCCATATCTGGATATAGTAAAAGTTTCGCTGTACATAACAAAACAAGATGGACCATACATTAAATTACGACATTGAATGATGACCAAACGAGCTTGGTCTACTGGGACAATCATTCATTGAGTGTCTAGGGGTCTTGCATATCTTGCATTTGATTGTGTGGCTAATACTGGTACGTTGGCTGGCATCCATGTCATTCCGAAAGCATCGTGTCTGCCGTCGTCCCTTTCCTATTTTCTTCAAGGCCTTGCTCGGGCCCTATTGCACCATGTTTGACCAAAGATCCTTGTAGTTCATGTCCAAACCGTACGAGTGAAACTCTGCACTGCATGTACCAAAAATGTGCTACATGTCGTAGTACTTGGATATGTATGGCATAGACATCTGCCTTATTTGCGCACATGCCTTGTACACATGCAAGCATGGCTTGTGCAGGAGCTTCGGCTTGTTGCAGGTGCATGCCACCACATCATTAAGGGTGCATGTCTGTTTCCTTTCCCTCTAGCATGACTGTTGACATATTTCTGCCGAAGCCTGATCTCGTACTTTCTCCTGATGGCATCGATCACCCGGATGTCTTGCTTTCAGGCCTTCTCCATCTTCTGGTCCATGTGCCTCTACATGTTCTCGGACCACTGCTTACCTTCCTCTATCTGTCGCTTGGCTGCGGTGGCTCTATTGACAAAATAACCAACAGTGCGAGTCCATGTCTCCTCGACGATCGCGGTGATAGGGAGGCAACACACACCTTTGAGGACATTGTTGTACACCTCAGACATGTTGGTCATCATAATCCTGTACCTCGCACCGTCTGTATCATAGAGAAGGGACCATTTCTCCAATTCAAGAGTGTGGCGATGAATCCACTTCGAGAAACTTATGGCACTGTTGGGCTGCTCTCCCTCCAGTACCTCCGGAGTGGACTCTCTTGTGTGTCTCGTAATCCGGTGTTCGAGGTATCTCCAAATGGACTCAAACTTCCGCCTCTGGTTCTGTAGACACAATACCTTGAACGTCTTCACAACTTTCTGACTGCGGGGCCGCGTGAACAAGTTAGATGCAAGATGCCTCATACACCACCTGGATTACATGTCGTTCCACTGATGAGGGGGTTCCATCCCATGCTGCATGGTGTTGATTGCCACCAACAACCCAGCATTGCGGTCCATTGTGAGCACAGGACGACAGAACTTGAAGCCCCAAACGGCATGGCCGAAAGTCCAGAACACCTAGTCCAGTATGAAGCAGTTGGGCCCTCCATCAGCATCTTCACTCTCAAGCTTGTTTATGTACGTACCGGGGTTTGATTCGTGACGAGGATCTAATAATCCTCATTTAATTATTTATCTGTAATTCATATTATGGATGATAATGCTGTCATATGGTTCTTAAGTATACCCCTTAATATTCATAAGGGAGAAGCTGTAGGTCGTAAGTTTTTCTACGACCACCCCATAGTCGTAAGTCCTTCTAAGACTATCCTGTAGTCGTAAGCCTTTCTACGACTATGCCATGGTCGTAAGTTCTTCTACGATCAGTCTGTGGTCGTAAGCTCATCTACGACCACCACCTAGTCGTAAGCTCTTCTACGACCAGTCTCTAGTCGATGGGGCTTACAGACGTGTGGGCCTAGTCGACTAGGGAATCTTCTGCACCATATCTAAAGAAATGGGCAGTAAACTACGCTGTTATTCTCTAGAATAATGACACGATTTAAATCCCTGTCATGGTGATAACTGCCTCACGACGTGGGAACGTTACTACTCCCAAAATAATCTCCAGTAACGGCTCCATCATCTGAAGCATTAAGGCGCCCTTTGGACTGGAGGAACAGCAGCACGCTCTGAGTACTATATAAAAGGCAGAATCATCAGAAGGAGAGGGAGAGAGGAATCAGGAGCACAAGTCGCATCACTCGAGTCTTTCTCTTGATCTTGTAATCCAGCATATTTAATACATACACACAGGAGTAGGGTTGTTATTCTCCCCGGAGAAGGCCCGAACCTATATAAAAATCCCCGTGTCACCTCTCTCTGCATGATTTGATTCTTGGAGACCCCCCGAATCAAACAATCTTTACGTAAGTTCGGTTCTAAAACACCGACAATTTGGAAATTTGGTCAAGCAATCTCGGCACAAGGTTGTATGCCTCTTTGTATGTCCCGTACATGAACTCGATGACCTTCTGCTTGGCTTGTCGGACCTTGATATAACTGACTGTATAACCAACTAGATTGGCGACTTCCGACATCAGCATCTTGGGGGAGACGGACACGTTCGCCACAACTAGGTGCCTAATGAGGCTTGCAACATATGTGGAAGTCACGTTCCAATGTTGTCGCAGGGGCTCACTAAGCTCGCAAGTGTGATCGATCAACGCCTTGACCCCAAAGACCGAGCCGAAGATCTTTGCTCGTTGAGCGTTGACCTTGCCAGGGCAGCCTTCCACTACGCACTTTACTGCGTACTGTCCTGGGTTGGACCGGTGTACTTGGTACACATGGCTGATGGACAAGGTGTACCATGCTATAGCTTGTTGCAAGCCTCAAACACACTAGGAGCCTTCTTCTTGCGACAATACGAGCGAACGCACCGCGATATCATCCAGTCTCAATGCCACATAAGGCACCTCTGATGACACAATTCTCCCGGTTGGACCACCGGATATTTGCTCATACTTGTCGTTACCATCCAAGCCTGGGTCGGCGTCCTCATCGGACTCCAACCCGAGAGGCTGGTGTGAGGACCCCCATGTTATTTCCGTAAGACCGAGGCCTTCCTGGTCTTATGAAAATAACTCTAGGCCTCAGGGAATTGAAATCCAACTTAACTCCATTAGTGAGCGCATCGGCTGAGTTAGAGCGACGGTGACCATGCATACCGCTCCTCTACAGGTGCTACATGGTGATCGATTCTCCAACAGACCAAATACACACTAAAAAGGAGTTAAATGGGATTTCAAAACAGAGAATATGAGTCTCGTGTTGGCTCCCAAGATTAGCGACCAAAACGTTCATACCCTTAACAACGTTAATCACAAACATACAACATTCATACATTGATAATCCAAATGACATATAGCATAGTAGTTAAGTCTGCAACTATTACAAAGCAACCGACTGACCAAATTCAAATAAGAACATTAAGTAGCAGTGGAAGCAATAAAAATAAACCAAAAGGTCCAGTAAGGTGTGCCCCATAACCCAAGGCAACCGACTGGGAGTTAAGGAACAACAATATTGTTAGCGTCGCCTAAATCGGCGCTAACGAACTCATCGGGCGTAAAATCTTCCTCATCTGAACAAGTAGCAACTAGGTTAAGTACAAAAATACTCACAAGTATTACACAAATAAAAAATATATAAATGCTAGTGGCTGTCCAAAGAGTGGCTTAGTTTTGCATAAACGCACAATTTTACATTCCTACACTATCTAGTTTGAAATTGCCATTTTGTAAACAATTGTTTAGTAAAATAAATACAAAAGACATAGATAATCATATAGGTCAATCAATACCAAAGTGGCAACCCACTTTGATAAACTAAAATGCATAAATATCCCATCCATGCCGAAAGCGAAGTGGTAACCAAGTCAATTTTAATTAGAGTCTAACAATAATGTCATTCAATACCAAGCGGTCGTCCGTAACTGTGGACACGGCTATTCAAATAGATTAAATACCCTGTTGGGGTGTACTACTTTACCCACACGACTCGATTAGCCCGTAAGCCTTCGAATAATGACACACTTCCTAAGGTATGTCCGCCGGGTAGATCGAGATTTAGTATTAATTTTTCAACAAGAAGACTCTATTGAGTTGAATCCCCCTTGCGTGATGAACCCCAAACTCAGTACAAGCTATTGATAGAGCTTACTAAGTGGGCACACAAGTTGTGTTGGAAATACCGATACAATGAAAATAAAGAAAAATAGTGCTCCCATGCACTTTATAGAAAATTGCTTCGGATCTTACGAACAGATGATCAAACATAGATGTCCTCACACCACCTAGGACTCAACCCAATAAACCCTTCCCCTTACTTGACTAAACCGGCCCCAATCCAGCGTGTGGAAGTACGAATGGTACTTGGAATCGATAGCCCAAAGTTCGGTCCTTAGCAGTCCGGACAAGTCTTCCACATCCCCGAGTCTCGTGCACAAAGGCACCCTCACTAACAACCACTTGTCCAGACCCAAATCCTTTTAGATAACAAAGTTTAGTCTCAAATAACAAGATACAAAGATCTAGACAAAAAGCAATAAAAGAAAAGAGTGATGATGTTTCCCACGATCGACAAGCTAATCCCGTCAACCGATCTAACGTATCAACTGGACTTGCATGGCTAAGCACAATATCCATAATATACATACATCATCACACACAACTATCTTAAGCATATATGTACTGGAATTAACAAGGATAAAAACATGAGTAGGACATAACTAACTACAACTCACAAAAATACCGACATAACAAAATAGCATGCAAGCAATATCATTGCATTTCAAAATACTAACTTAACAAAAATTGGGATCGGTATGATGCAAAACAAAGTTCAAATGATGCTTTCCTTGCTGAAAATCAAATTGCTCACTCTCAGAAGCGTAGTCGTTCACGTCGGGCACTTCGGATTCTAAAGAAAAACAACATCGAATAAATACCGAGATAAAGGCAAAAATTCAAATTGCTAAAAAATACATGAAATTTATACAGTAGCTAGATGATGATTTTATATGAATTTAGGTGCAAGAATTATTACATTTGGAGTTTATATGAGAGAGTTAAAGCAGTTTGAAAAATCAAAATTTGAGAAATGCTGAAAAATGAAGGATCTGTTACTATTCATCCGATTTTAATTATTTGGCAAAAATTTGTAGAATAGTGGTGGAGAAAAGGATTACATGGCTAGCTAGAGAATAAAATTTTAAGACTAACGCAGTTTGGTTTACCTCATTTGGAGTTCATAAGAATTAGTTATCATTTTTCAAAGTTAAAAGCATTTCTAGTGTAAAAATAATTCTGTTTTCAATTATTTTCCAAAATTAACATTTTCTGTTGAAGGACCGGAAAGGCGACTAGAGGGGGGGGGGGTGAATAGGAGCACCTAATATTTTTCGCAAAGAATGGATTCAACTTGTAAATCACTCCAATAGCTATGAGAGCTATGAAGATCAAAGATTGCCACGAGGAAGTCTTATGTTGAATCCACTCTCACCCCCACAATTTCAACAAACAAAATCGGGAAGTTCAAGAAACTCAGGAAATCGGAACAACCGCAGTAAACGGCGGTCGTTCAAGAGGCGGTACAACCGTAGTGTTACTGGCCGGTCGTTCCGATTGTCCCGAGCAGTAAAATCAGCTCGGGTTTCAAAACGAAAATCGATCAAACTTTTGATCTACGCGCCAAACTTGACCAAAATTGAACCACACCTTCCGAAGATATTAGGAACCTATTCCAAGCAACGATTTCAGAGATCCATGCCAAATTTCCTATCCTTTTGCATTTGAACGAAGGTGGGTTCAAAACCGCAAAAACAAAACTTGATCTAACGACTTGCTCGTGGGTGGATGATGATCTAGATGACCTTAGATAGGTTCTCACATGTCCCAGCAAGCAAGATCAAGAGGAAGAACCAAGCAAAACTCTCGAATTGAAGAAAGCCCCAAAAATCACAAAAAGGGAGAACGAAGAACAGAGAGCACGAATAGAAGAAAACTTCAGATTTCCATTCATTGAATCAAGAGCGAAATACAAAGAGATACATCCCCATACGCATGGACATTAGAACAAGAGGAATGATTACAAGTTCATCAATCCATCCTCTCCCTCTCCCTAAGCCAAGAACTCACATTGGAGAGCTACGAAGGGGACAAGCAGGGAGCACCAAACTGCCTCAACCAACAACCCTCAACCACTAAAGCCTAAAGCAAAAACACCACTAAAGACTCTTTTGACTCTAGCAAACCCTAATTCCTTTTCAGTGCTCCAGAGGGCATGCAGCCCTCCTCTCCTTTTATAGCGCTTGGCTAACGGGTCTCCGCCCGTACGCCCGCTATGTCCAACGGAGCTCGCCTCGCCAGTGCAAATTTTGCAATTTCCGATTCGCCTTCCTTAAAGGCCGAAGCTCTCCTTGTCTCAAGACGCCGCAACCACCTCGAGTCCACGTCGTCTTCGACACATCCCGACCGTTCGACCTCGGCGCCACTGCGCTTAGTCCGATCCAATCGTGTCTCGCCACGACTCCACTCGACATCCTGCGCCCACACGCATAAGAAACACTAAACCGGAACAAGTTCTTCACAACTTGACCTAACGTTAGCTCAAACATGCAATATGCAACACATATGCATGAACACACTTGGATATGACCTATCCCAAAACTCAAATCACCAAAATGGCGAACCTCACAATACAATCGGTACAACCGCCATGTTACCGGCGGATCAACCGCTCGGTCAGATCATTTAATACTGCGGTCGTTCCGATTTCCAATGAAGACCGTAACTCGAAAAAACAACTTCTCCGAATTCTTCAACCGCCATTTACCAATCGGTATAACCGCCTCATGGTCGTATCGCCCATAACACGGCGGTCGTTCGATTATCCCGACAAATTTCGATTGATTTCATTTAAAACGCGTGAACAAGCAAGAACGACAAGGTCCGACCACACAAACCAAACTCGATCGACCTAAAACCTTTGTCAATTACTCATCACTCACACGAGACGACCTCCACATGGTCTCTCAATCTCCCCTTGATGAGTATATTGACAAACTCCAAAAAGAGCAAAGTTGAGTTTGAGTTTGAAGAATCCAACATGGTCCAAAGAAGAAGAGTGAAACTAATGACCATGTCGATGTATGAACACTAGAGCAACAACCGAAAGAGCAAATTGATCTCCAAAGCTCTAAACTGCTCCCAACAGACTTTTCTTCTCTATTCTCCCCTTTTGGCAATAAACGATCAAGATGCAATAGAGAGAATATGACATGTTAATGGATGAAAATGGCTGAAGTTTGTTTATTTAAGCATTTTGAGCCATGAGAATTATCCATAATGACCATAATGTAATACACCAAGCCATAACTCAATAAAAAGGCTAGCTAGATCATGACAAGATATGTATAAGCTAGCTAGAACACATAGATGATAATCTGAAAATGAGGTACATTATGTAAGCAAGTCAAGTCATCAATGAGCAAAGTCTCGCTAGAGATATCCAAGGATGATGCAGGCCATGTCAATAAGCTAAGCGGAACTAAGAAGCTTAAATTGAGACCAAATAGAGTGCTATGCTCAAGTATGAAACATTGGTTAAAGTACTTGATACTTTTTGTAGCTTTAAGCACATTGAACACATATATTTTTTTTTTTGAAATTCATGGTGGTTTCCAACCAGATTTTTGTTTTATCATGTGCTAGGTCTCAAGCCTTATGCGACTACTCCAAGCGAGAAGCTTAAGAAGATAGTCTAGGTCACCCAAAACTCCCCCTAAGTTCATGCCAAGTGCAATGGCAAGCCGCCTCATAGGAGAGAATTGGTGAGATCGGTTTTTTCGCACAAAAGAGATCTTTTGCCTTTTAACAAGTTGTACTAACTCATGCATCATCAAGAGACTAAAACAGCTCTTTCTAAGGCTCAATATAGATTCATCACTCTACCCAAATTTATTTGACATGGCATGAATCATAAAAGGATAGCTCAAGAAAAACTAATCTCGAGTGCTAACATGACAAGTTTTAGTTTAAGTTGAGCAATTTTAATTAACTTATCATGGCAAAAGCTAGGCTACACATATGAAGTCATGATAAATCTAGCAAATAAGCACAAGTCATGGCAAGGTGTAAAGCATTGTAAACATATCATAGCGGGATAATAATCAAGGCTCAATGTAGTTATATTACAATGCGAGAATGCTAGAAATGCGTAAGATCCGGCCCCTCAACATTAGATGCAACTTTTAGTTCAAGTTGAGTTAAGTCAATATTAAGCTCGTAAGCTCCCAAATGAACTCCCTTGAACCAAAACAATAAATCGAGAAGTCGGCAAAGAAAACATAAAACAAAAGTCCTTAAAGCATAGATAAGATATAGAGAATACTATGGCTCGATCGACTCTCATCTACCCCATATGACTCTAGGACTATCAAGCGCCCACTTAACACACCTAGGAGCAAACACGCACTGCTCACCCGAGGGTGGCCCAACCTCGCTAGAACCTACAAGAAGTGAGTGAGCTCAACCTAGTGAGATAAGTAATGACTAATAAGCAAGATCCTAGAATCACAAGATAAGAGCAGTAAATCTAAACAACTAGACAAAAGAAGCACTCTAATCTATGCTAGGAGGACTAATCCCAAATGCACCCAAAATGCAATGCAATGAGAAGGAGCAAGAGCATAAATAATATAGTAGAGCAAGAAACCCAAAGCTCCCTCACTACAATCCATAAGGACAAACCACCCCAAGCTCTCTCCAGAGTGAAAACCTCGAACTATCCAATGGCTTGGTGAAAATGTCACCAACCGGTGGTCACTTCCACAAACTGGAGCACTATATCGCCCTTCTCTACATGGTCTCTAAGAAAGTGGAAACGAATATCGATGTGCTTGGTCCGAGAATCTTTGCTTTGGGTTCTTGGCAATGTTAATCGCGAAGTGTTATCACAAAAGAGTGGAACAACGCCGATAACTAACCCAAAGTCCCGCAGGTCGGCCATCCGAGCACTTGACTACAAAGAATCGGCCGCAAAGAACATACTCGGCCTCTGCGGTGGATCAGGTAACACTGCATCGCTTCCTTGAAGACCAGAAACAAGAGAAGTGCCAAGAAATTGGCGGTGCGGAAGTGCTCTTCCTATCTATCCTCTGACCAAATAAGTCTCGTGATCCGAAAAGGCTCTCAAGGAAAGACAGATGAGGAAGAGTACCAGATACCATAGTCAATGGTAGCTCGCAGTCCGAAGATGCGCTTCATCGCTTTGGCGGTGAGAAACGCGAGGAGAAGCTCAAAACGAGCGCACAAACACACGTAAAAATGTATGTCCGGTCTCGAGGCGTTGAGGTACAAGAGGGAGCCAATCATCTTTGCGAAACTCCTTTTGATCAAGCGGTTCGCCATCCTCATCTCGATCAAGATAGGTTGTAGAAGCCATGAGAGTCGTACACAAAGCTTCCCATCACTCATGTCAAGCGCTTGAGAGGTCACGAGTGTACTTTCCTTGATGAAGAAATGTACCTCCCGAGTGCGCTTGATTTGGAAGCCAAGGAAGAAGGTCAACTCACCCATCATACTCATCTCAAACTCGGTGCTCATGACATCCGAGAACCGGGAAACCAGAGTATGGGAAGAGCCGCCAAAGATAATGTCATCGACATAGATCCGACGAGCGGAAGGTCGATGCCATGGCGGATGAACAAGGTCTTGTCAACTATACCCATCTCAAAACCATGACTTATCAAGTAGGACTTAAGCCTCTCATACCAAGCTCGGGAGCCTCGCTAGAGTCCATACTGTTTTGGAAAGCTTGAAAACATGGTTAGGGTATTTGGGGTTCTCGAAACACGGAGGTCGTCGGACGAGACTTCCTCCTCAATAAGGCCATTGAGGAAGGCACTCTTCACGTCCATCTGGTAAAGCTTGAAACCCTTAGAAGCGCAAAGGCAAGCGAGATTCTAATGGCTTCAAGTCGAGCTCTGAGGGCAAAGGTCTCCTCAAAGTCTAGACCTCAACACAGGAAAATCCACGAGCTACCAATCTCGCCTTGTTTGGGATGATTACCCCATCCTCTCTGCTTGTTCTTGAACACCCACTTGGTTCCAATGATATTGTGGCCTCGTGGGGGCTCAACAAGCGACAGGACCTTGTTCCTCTCGAAATTTTCTAGCTCCTCATGCATGGCATTGACCCATGACTCATCGATAAAGCATGAGAAACATCTTTGGGCTCAAAAGAGGCAATGAAGGCGAATGGAGCAGAATTGAGATAAGCGATTTTGAGCGGGTAACACGCTCGAAAAAGATCTCCAATGATCTCGCTCTGAAGGATGAACTTTCTGGATGTGTCTAGGAGGTCTGGGAGAGATGAAGAAGTGGCCTCTACCTCATGAGCCGACGAGGTAGGAGCAGAGCCACTAGCTCCAGAGGAAGCGAAGGCAAGGGTCGATCACCTCGAGGTGCGGTGGAAGACGGCACCTCAAGGAGTGGATGAGGGACGGGATCGTAGACAACCGTCATCTCCATCGTCCTCATCATCCACAAAGATGGTCTCGGACCGCTCTAAAGAACACGAGATATCTGGCCTAGTCCCTGGTGGCCTCGTCAAAAGTCACCTCGCAGTCTCTACCATTTTGCTAGACTCGCAGCCTGCACCTATAAGCCGCCAAGAAGTCGAGTAGCCTAGAAAGATACCGCCACAGAACGTGACTCGAACTTATCTAGGTTCCCGGACTTCAAAATAAAGCACTTGCAACCAAACACACGAAAATGAGAGACGCTGGGCTTTAGCAGTATCTCGACTCATAAGAAGTGCGATGTAGGAGTGCCCAAGAAAAACTCGATTCAAACATGGCACGCGGTCGCAATGGCCTCACCCAAAACTTCCTCTGTAGAGTACTCATCAAGCATCGCCCCGCCATCTCGACTAAGGTACGGTTCTTCCTCTCCACAGCGCCATTTTGTTGAGGGAGTATGGAGAAGAGAGGCGGTGCTCTACACTGTCTCACCACAAAACTCTCAAAGTAGGAATTCTTGAACTCCGTGCCATTGTCATCTTGCGGATCGCTCGTAAGGCACCGGGAGCTCAACAGAAGCCTACTAAAGAGACCTCGAAAATGTGTAAATGTCTCATCCTTCGAGGCTAAGAAAACACCCAAGAATACCTCGAGAAGTCATCGACCACAACAAGAACATACCACTTCCCCCGCCGATCAAGACTCGATTTGGTCCAAGCTGTGTCCATGTGGAGCAATTGTCGGTGCATCGGTCATAATGCTCGTGTGGGAGGATGAGAAGCGGCAACCATCTTCTTGCGTTTAAGCATGGAGTGCAAACAAGATCTTTGACCATCTTGAGTTTGGCGGACCACGAATGAGATCATGGTCGCTAACTCGGGTCAAATGGTCAAATCCAATATGACCAAGTCTCCTATGCGAAAGAGAGATCGCGGGACTCGAAGCAACCAAACACCGGAGAGGATCACGGAAGAATCGGAAAAATCAGCACGAAAGATCCTCCCATAACGAGAAATCCATAAACCGGACTACACCAAGAATCAAGAATTTTGCAATTGTTTTTCTTAAAGCTCACCTCGAAACCGTCATCGAATGGAGAAACCGAAAGCAAATTGTCCGCAGCTTACTAACCAAGGCAACATCCTTAAGAATAAAAGAAGCATTAATACGCGACAACCTTTGGCGATGACGCGCCTGACGAAGCGTCTCCGAAGGTGATCGCCTCATCACCGGGAGCGGGCTAGGAGGAGAACCAACGGAGTCTCCGGTCATATGACGAGAACAACCGAGTCTACAAGCCAAACCTTCTCCTTCCCTACCCGCGAACTGAGTCAAACAGAGAGTAAAGTCTCAAGATCGATAAATCAACAATGATTTTGGCACCCAATATGAATAACACGCCGAAAGCGATGAAGTAGTCAAGCCCGATCGACCTCTATCTACCCTACGCCTCTGTCACTCAAAGCGTAAAGTCTAAGTAGACAGAAGGCATTCTTTGGGTCCGATCGCTCTGAAGGAGCGAGTCGAGCACCGCAACATGTCGAACACGCCATGAGTAGCTATCTCGATGGGGAAAACGAGATCTACCCTCGGGACGGCGGAAGTCACGATCGAAAGCAAAGATGAGGACGAAAACCGAAAACTCGGAAAAACCAAGTCCTCGATGCTGCACAAACCCATCAGAAGAAACAAGCCTAGACCTCGTGTTGGTCTTAGGTGCACTCAAGGTCTGGGGCCGACCCTGAATGCGCCTAAGAGACTCAACATGGTCTCTACGCGATCTTGGCGCTACCAAGCATCGATCGATTGTGTGTCCATCCTTCCGACGAAGGTGCGGTGATACTTCACCTTCGAGAGGTAGAAGCGACATGTGAAATCACCTTCTTGTCGAAATCCTCGACATAGCCCGCCGACTTGAAATGGACTTTCTCGGTCACAGGCTCGATCTCGATCACACACAGTGCTATGGGTCCGAGCACGGCAGGTGGATGCTTCCTCATGTCCTCAAAGAAGTCATATCCTAGACCCTGATTAAATCTGCAGATCTTAGATTGGTCTAGAATAAGATTGAGCTTCTTCTTGCCTCCTACAAATCTCTCGAGAGTGTTCATAAGGTCTTGACACTCCCGAAAGAGAGAGGTGCAAGAAGAGCGGGGGAAGAAGAGATGAAGAAGGTAAAGGAGCAAAAGAAGAACCAAAGAAGAGAGGGAAGAATGGCTTGTGCAAGCACAAACCGACTCAAGGGACGATCCCTCGCTAGCCGCTTGGTTCACGCTAAGCTGCCTCATCCTTACCACAGGGCTTCTCCCCTTCTCCACAATCATATTGCAAGCACAATGTGACTTCTCTAGAAGGTCCTTAGTTAGCTTCACACATTTCTCATCCAAAGCAATCAAGTCGATTTTAGTTTGTTACACTTAATGCATGGTGAGCTAACAGGTCCTTAGAAGCAAACCGAGCCAACTTCCTTTCATGATCAATCATATCTTGAAACTGTTTGGAGACGACCTCAAGTTCAAGTGATTAACTTAGGACAGTTCAAGCATGAAACAATCGGCTCAAGTAAAGAAGCTTGTAGTTGACAATTTTATGATCTGCCCATTTTAAGTTCATCTTCAAGTTATTGCAATTTTCACAAGACTCAGGCAGATCAAGAAGCATGGCATAAGATCCTCTAGCAAAGAATGTCCTTACCCTCACATGAGGTGGGAGAAGTAGTCTCATCAAGAATAAGTAGGGTAATGACCATCCTACTCAACTCTAACTCGACAAGTAGACTAACATTCTCCACCTTAACACTATCAAGTTTGGAGGACACACTATCATGTGAGGTCCTTAACTTCTCCATATCAACTTGACAAAGCGAGCATGTATCACAATCATCACTAGAAGGAGCAGATGTAAGAGCAATAATCTCTAGTGACGGTCTATCTATTTCCTTCTCTAACTCAAAGACACCTAGCCTTAGCTTTAGCATGAAAACCTCCTAGCTTAAGAAAAGCATGATTGAGCTGTTCAGAGGTGGGATCTACCTCGTCCGTGTCGGATCATTTCATTGTCATTTGAGTTCGCCCTCGAGGCCATGAAGCACATCTTGGGAGAAGTCGTCGCCGCCATCCTTGGGCTCTTGGTCACCCGTCCGTCATCGTCGCTCCATCCCTCCACCTCGCCGAGGTCGAGGTCGTCGAAGGCGGTGAGGACGAGTGGAAAGACTTCTTGGCTTTGCCGAAGTTGCGGAACTTCTTCTTCTTCGGGCGCCCGAGCTGGAGGCTTCTTGTTGCAGTTCTTGTCGGTGTAGTCGTTCTTGCCCGAACCGCCGTAGTCGTTCTTGCCCTTCTCCGGCTTAGGGGTTTGTCGGATGTGGTTGGGGCCACCACACTCGAAGCAAATCACGGGTCCTCCTCTCTTCTCGTCCCTCCTCCTTTGTAAGCGTGGGAGAATCTTGAGCAAGGAGGGCAAGTCGCTCATCCCGAAGTCGCTCTAGCGATCATCGTTATGTCACGAGAGCGACAAGGAGAAACCGCAAGAAGAATCAAGAAAGCCGGAAGAAGAAAGCGGATTGGTGACTAAGGCCATCGATTGTGACTTGACCGACGAGAGACAACGTCAATCTCGTGAGTCTTGAGCGCGTCTGGCCGCATCAAGAGTCGGTCGAGAGGTCTGTCGTGTCTTTGATGGTGGTCACTTTCATCTCCCAAACACGCAGTCGAGTCCGTGAGCATCCGACGAGCATTGTCCGAAGTCGGGGTATGTGAGACCGACCGCTCGGAGGTTGCTCAAGATCTTGTGAAACGCGTCTGAAGCACTCATCTAGGGACTCACCGAGAAGCATCTCAAATTTGTTGTATTCTCGTTTGAGGCCGGTCTGTCGAACCGTCTTGATCCGGGTGGTGCCCTCATGGTATCGTCGAGGTCACCCAGATATCGAGGCGGACGGACAGTGAGATATGCGGTCAAACTCACTCGACTCAAACCACGGATGATGATGTTCCTTGCCTTTGCATTCGCCTCAACATCAACCATGTTCCGGCATTGATGTTCTCATCGGCAGAACAATGAATCGAACCTTGACCTTTCGCCGGATGGCATACCCCGGCTGGATGTATGTCTCCATTCGGCTCTTCCGGAAGGGTAATCGATGCCATCGAAAACAAAGCGCTTGGTCGAGTACTTGTCCATCGCCATGGCTCTTGAGACCGTTAAGATCTATTGAAAAGAGCTAACCGCTCGATACCAATTGAAGGACCGGAAAGGCGACTAGGGGGTGAATAGGAGCACCTAATATTTTTCGCAAAGAATGGATTCAACTTGTAAATCACTCCAATAGCTATGAGAGCTATGAAGATCAAAGATTAAGCCTGAGGAAGTCTTATGTTGAATCCACTCTCACCCCACATTTCGACAAACAAAATCGGGAAGTTTCGAAGAAACTCAGGAAATCGGAACAACCGCAGCAAGCGGCGGTCGTTCATGATCTTGACAACCGTAGTGTTACGGCCGGTCGTTCCGATTGTCTGGGAGCAGTAAAATCAGCTCGGGTTTCAAAACGAAAATCGATCAAACTTTTGATCTACGCGGCCAAACTTGACCAAAATTGAACCACACCTTCCCGAAGATATTAGGAACCTATTCCAAGCAACGATTTCAGAGATCCATGCCAAAGTTCCTATCCTTTTGCATTTGAACGAAGGTGGGTTCAAAAGCCGCAAAAACAAAACTTGATCTAACGACTTGCTCGTGGGTGGATGATGATCTAGATGACCTTAGATAGGTTCTCACATGTCCCAGCAAGCAAGATCAAGAGGAAGAACCAAGCAAAAACTCTCGAATTGAAGAAAGCCCCAAAAAATCACAAAAAGGGAGAACGAAGAACAGAGAGCACGAATAGAAGAAAACTTCAGATTTCCATTCATTGAATCAAGAGCGAAATACAAAGAGATACATCCCCATACGCATGGACATTAGAACAAGAGGAATGATTACAAGTTCATCAATCCATCCTCTCCCTCTCCCTAAGCCAAGAACTCACATTGGAGAGCTACGAAGGGGACAAGCAGGGAGCACCAAACTGCCTCAACCAACAACCCTCAACCACTAAAGTCTAAAGCAAAAACAGCCACTAAAGACTCTTTTGACTCTAGCAAACCCTAATTCCTTTTCAAGTGCTCAAGAGGGCATGCAGCCCCTCCTCTCCTTTTTATAGCGCTTGGCTAACGGGTCTCCGCCCGTTCGCCCGCTTATATCCAACGGAGCCCGCCCGCTTGTGCGACCTTGCGAATTTCGATTCGCCTCTTCGCACCTTAAAGGAAGCTTCAAGCTCCTTGTCTCAAGACGCCGCAACCACCTCGAGTCCACGTCGTCTTGACACATCGACTGTTCGACCTCGGCGCCACTGCGCCTAGTCCGATCCACCGTGTCTCGCCACGACTCCACTCGACATCCTGCGACCACACGGATAAGAAACACGAAACCGGAACAAGTTCTTCACAACTTGACCTAGCGTTAGCTCAAACATGCAATATGCAACACATATGCATGAACACACTTGGATATGACCTATCCCAAAACTCAAATCACCAAAATGGCGAACCTCACAATACAATCGGTACAACCGCCATGTTACCGGCGGATCAACCGCGCTCCGGTCGATCGCTCTAATACTGCGGTCGTTCGATTTCCAATGAAGACCGAACTCGAAAAACAACTTCTCGAATTCTTCAACCGCCATTTACCAATCGGTACAACCGCCTCATGGTCGCATCGCCCATAACACGCCGGTCGTTCGATTATCTGGCGATACGATTGACTTCACAAAACGCGTGAACGGCAGAACGACAAGGTCAGACCACACAAACCAAACTCGACTGACCTAAAACCTTTGTCAATTACTCATCACTCACACGAGACGACCTCCACATGGTCTCTCATCTGTGAAAGAAACATATTTCAAAAATATTTCAAAATAAAGTACATAAAAAATGCAAACCAACAAAATTGGTTTCACCCATTTTGGAGTTAAAAAGTATTTGTTATGAATTTTTGGAGTTTCTTTGGAAAAAAGTATTTGTTATGAATTTTTGGAGTTTCTTTGAATTTTTAGTACAAAAATAACTCACTTCGAAAATTATAATTGCATTTAATACCTAGCCTCGGTCACTGACAGCGGGACCTGCGCATTTTAATTTCTTTTTTGTTTATTTTACCGAATAACTGTTTTGACACGTGGGGCCCGTCTGTCAGAGACACGGTCCACGAAAACAATGCGTGGACCCAAACTCGTGTGTCTGGTCCACCGGCGTACAACCCTGGTGAACTATGCACTTAAGGGGGGGGGTGGGGTTGGGCCCATCTGTCATACCCTCAAAGCCATCCAATAACCCAAATAACTATTGAATTGCCGACAAAGATTCGGTTTTAAATGCTAATGATTGCGCTTAGCCCTAATGACGTGCTACAGTGCATGTCGGCCATTCCGACAACAGAGCTCCAAGCTTGCCCAGAGCATTGCCGGTGACTCTGGCCATGGCAGCGCCGGCCAAGGGCATGAATGGGTTCCTCATAGCTTTATGCATCTCTTTGGTGGCGGCAAGGTAGTGGACAGATCGCCGGTTAGCCGGAGAGGGGCGAAGATGGGCTACGACCAAAGTTGCATGTCGCAACCCGGTGTGTTTTCGAGCTAAAGAATGCACGGACAAGCTATACTATGGCTCGGTGAAGCTTACAAAAAAGGAAGGAATGGCTGGGGAAGCTCGGTAGCGGCTCAATGTCGACAATGGCCTGGGCGGTGCACTGGTTCACGAGGAGAAGCCAACCTGCGCCATGAGACCAACAAAGAAAGGTTGGGAGAGGTCCAGGGGGCAATGAATAGGTTGTAGACGCGAGCAATCAAGAAATGACTCACCAAATCGACAATGGACTGTGAATAGGGTTTTCGACCAAAACTTGGGGCAAAATCCAAGTTCACCAACTCCTGTGCACCAAAGTAAGAATTGATTGTGGGGATATCTTAATCATGCTCTAGGACCGAATATGACACGCAAGATATAGCAAGAAACTTACCGAAAAGAAGAATGGCACAAAGGCGTCTTGCAGTGCGTGCTCTGGAAGTGGCAATGGCACGATCGAGTTCCGAGAACTACAAGCGAAACCAAGGATTGGCATTAGCAAAAATTGAAACAACATGCAAAGATGAAGCTAGGGGACTCGGTTCCAGGTATTCTACCACAGAGAAACGCCACCAAGAGCTTCCCTCTCCTCGGCCAACAGGAGGAGAAGTGAGGGAGAAAGGAGCATGGGAGGGGTTTAACCCGGGCAGAGGATGGAAATGAACATGGCGTTAGATGGCAAAGCTCCAGGAGTGGTTGCATGGGGGCGGCAGCTCACGGCGTCAGCGAAATTGCTTGACTGTGGCGGTAGCGTGGCACATAGAACTGGCGTGCTGTAGCGAGGAAGAAGGCCACGACGATGGGCCCCAGGTCGATGGTTCAAACTAAGCCATTTGGAGCTGGTCTTGGTGATGCGGTTAGGCGGCCCAGCCAAGTCAAGTGACGCGGTGCGGTCGAGTCGAGTCAACTCGGTTGGGTTCGAGTCAAATCAGTTGATTGAGATTTAAATCAAACTTCCCCTAATTTGACTGGTTAGGAAAAATAGCAAATAAATTCCTAAAAAATCTGAAATCTTTCAGAGAGGTTCCTGGGATGACCTAGTACACATAAAAATTTTCAAACCTCACTAATCATGTATTATTCACTGATTTTTAAATCATTAACAGTAGGGGATTTTAGAGCTTGGTTGGAATTTTCACAAGGTTGAATTAAGTTCTAAAATTTTGGAATTTTTTTTCATAATAAATATTATAAGAGTTAAATAAATTATTTCCCAAGGATGATCATATGTATTCATTTCTGTTTTACGTTGGAGCTTCGATTTGAGTTGTACGTTTAAACTTGGTTTGAAATTTTCAAATGCAATAATTTCTGCAAATGTTCCAGAAATGATATGCATGCTCATGTGATGCATCTTAATTCCATTGATAAAAATGGGGATGTGACAACTGGTCCGGTAGATACCTATGGCAGTCAATGCGGGCCGACCGCCACAATTTCGCACCTCATTTCGCACAAAATTATGCACACGTCTTCCCTCTGTGACAACACATTCTGTGCTACCATCTTCAGGCTCGAGCTACACTTGCCTGCTTGTAGAGGCCCCAGCATCATCAAGGTTTCCCGGCGCCCCGCGTACAAAATCCACGTACACCATCAGCCTCCCGTTAATGGCCGCATCGCGCTGGGAGGCAATTTGCATGTACTGGCTCCATGCTACGCTTCCAGTCACCTTGACGAGCTCCCACACAACATTCATGTAGGTGATCCCCTTGATCACAAGTTTCTTCATCATTGCCTCTGTGACGAACTCCCTCCGGATGCAGCTTTGAAGCTCATGAATATTCATCGTGTTGAGCCCCCGCGCTCGGACCACCTTGTACTGGTATCTCGACAAGTCCAACTCATCGGGTCCGCCCTGTACGAGTCCATCGTCATAAAACACTACCAAGTCTTGCATGTTCAAAATTACCTAGAGCCACAACAGCCCCATCCGTGGTACGCGATGTAACAAACAATGACGACAAATTGCATGCAAGTGATCGATTATATATGTGTAATTCAATACTAATACTTAATTAATTACCAACAATTTGATTACTCCTCCAAAAATTAATTACGAGTAATTCATTACTACCATGCTTACCACTATCGAACCATATGTTCATTACCATTTACTTACTTACGACTATCTATTTTGCACTAAATTACTTATCCCTAACTAATTACTAGTAAACAGATTACGACTGATTAATTACCACTAAATAAATTACGAGTAGTTAATTTCCACTAATTTAATATGCCGGACTGATAACCACTGAACTAAGTACAAATAATTATTTTCCACTAAACTAATTAATTACGCCTAAACTAATTAATTACAACTAATAAATCAACAATGAACTAACTAATTATGACTGATTAATCAGCACTGAACTAACTAATTACGACTGATTAATTACCCCTAAATAAATTATGAGTAGTTCGTTTCCACTAATTTAATATGTCGTACTGATAACCACTAAACTAATTACAACTAATTAATTACCACTAAACTAACTAATTACCACTAATTAATTACCACTAAACTATTTAATTATGACTAGCTGACTAAGACTGATTAACTATGACTATGGTAATAACGACAAAGATATCTGACAAATAATTACTCTCCAATTTTTTTTAATTATGTTATGTTCTCTGAGTTCTCAGCAACGAGCACGAGAACGAGAAGCGAAAAACAATTGAGATGAGCGAAGGGTGACTGCGAGAGTTCGGTATTTATAGCCGAGCGAAGGAGGAGGCGCTATGTTGGTGTCGGGAATTTTGGATACATTGTCTACGCGCAGCACTGCAGGCAAGAGGGGCAGCCATGATGGGGTGACAGATGTGCGGAGGAGGGAGGACGGGTGGTGGGAAAGGTGGCCACCACACGGTGGCCGTGCGGATCCTCCTTTGAACGAACGACAGATGGACTAGATACCGGTGGTTTTTTGTTTCTCCGAAGAACCGGACCGGTGTTTTGGGATTTTTTAGGCTATTCTGTGGACCACCACAGGGGTGGTCGTCTTGGGAGGGGAGGCGAGCAGCGTGGCGTGTGCGGTGGCCACCGCCACATGGCGGCCGTCTTGGAGGAGCCACCACGGGTTCCTAAGCAGACGATGGCACTGCCACCTGCTCGGGGGCTAGCTCGACCTCATTCTCCTCAGGAGCTTTCTCTTAAGGAATGTCCTAGTCAAAATCGACCGGAATACAAGAGGATCTGCAATGACAAGAAGAAAAGAAGCTCAAGACTCTAAAAACCCCAGAGGTAAGTACTTACATAAGTCCTTTCATGTATACGTACCTAGTCGTTTTCTTGGTCTTTAGTTTGAAGCGCACTGAAGCAAAATCCGTCATGCTCGCCTTCCTTTTCTTCTGTTCGACCAACTTCACCGGTCCTGAACTGGTAGGGTTGGTTAGACCCTTCACATCTTCCAACTAGAGGTTAGAAGAAATAGTCTCGACCAATTGACCGAGAACAAGATCCCTGACCATCAGGTCGAAGGGTGTAGATTCGTCAACCTCTAGAATAGTTACTTCAGTAGCAATTGGCAGGTCCTGAGCAACCACATTGGGGTCGATGACAACCACCTAATTAACAATCAAAGTTAGTTAGGTGATGAAAATCCTTCATCTAGAATATACATTTTTTGTCGATTACCTACCTCTATAAGACCACTATCTCGGGTGGTCGTAGGAGTGGTCGGAGCGTCAATAGGATCACAACTTTTGGTGGCCTCATTAATCCTCAATCCGACTGACTGCGTATCGAAGAGGATTTACGGTAAGACCGATCGGAAAACATACAAAAGACGAAATATGGTTGATACTTTTTACCTTCAGTCTCTCAGCCCTCTCGTTTGCGGAAACAACCGCTAAAATCTAGGGAAAATCAGCCTTCTCGCCAGGCTCTCTGGCGCAGATCATTTTGATTCGGCTTCTGATCTCATCAAGAGAAAGAGTTGTAAGGATAAATAAGAGACGTAAAAACCCTAAAGCCTAGTGCTAAAGGGGTTTTATAGCCGTAATTCTTTAACTGCATCAGGGAGTTACCTAAAGTCTAACAGACACAAACCAAGGTCAAACGGACAGGAAAAACTCTTTGGGTCCCAAGGTAGTTTCTCAACTTTAAAGTGAATACAAATCATCTCGTATATCATGGGATTAAGTAAGGGTCTGCCCAATGCGACTTCATCGGGAAAAAGTGTTCACATGACCAATTCACTTAAAGTTCAGGGGCTAGCCGACGAGGATTAAAATCTCTATGTATTACTTTAATACATAATAAAAGACCATATGTCTTCGTGGTCGTAACCCCTAAGGCTAACGACCCCTATGGTCGAAAGGATTCTAGAGGTTACAAATAAGTATCCTGGTCGGATGAGGTCATGTACCCAGTCCTCGACCATATGACTGCTCGTAGAAGCCATGAACTGGCATTCGGATCTAACTCCAAGTATATTCCTTACCGTGTGATGAATGGAACACATGTTATATTTGTTTCATACCACGCGACGTTTCATGGTCCTAAGACACTGACAACAAACACCATACGGTTGAGTGTCTCACAGACACACAATCGTCGAACAGTTGATACTTTATCAACCACTGCCTCGCTCCGACCAGTCGCAGCATTTCCAACAGGCGTCCCTTCAAGGAGCAATTGCCACCTCTTCGACGGTTATTTAAAGATGTAGCATGGATGAGACAACATCATATTGAAGCACGACAATCGGGCATTAGATTCATGTTTCAAGTCTGATTCTGCAATATCACAAGTATTACGCTCAGTGTAATTAGGATTAGTCCACTACCTTATCGAGAGCACTCCCTGTAATAGCTAGTTCATATCAATAAAGAGTAGTCCCATTCTCTCCCAACAACTCTTTGCCATTTCCCTCTACTTATTTCGTAAGATTGGCGACTCGATCGTCAACACAACTCATTGTACATAACCTCAAAGGGAAGAGAACTATGGAATTAAATGTGTGAGAACATTGTCCACGAACAAAAAAATATTCAGTAACATCCACTTATCATGGATGAGATTGCATTTCCACCAGAGCTATCTCCTAGGGATATATATGAGATTGCATTTCCAGCCAAAGGGGCACATTCAAAAGATTGCATTTGGTTACAGCCACTCATCATGAATGAGATTGCATTTCAAGCCAAAGATTCCATTCACAATATTTGGTAACAGCCACACGCGGAGTATGTATATGTATCCTAATTTGCCAGCTAGAAGCAAGCAATATGTATCCATTTATAAATGTTGATCTTTACCCTAATCAAAGCTGTTTATACATGTGTTTCTTCATGTTTCTGTTGCACCCACCCAATAACTTGCCGTAATATAATCTGTATGTTTAATGAATCTTCTAGTGTTATGCGGATGTTAATCATGCAGTTGAAAATTCGATCTGCTTTTTCAAATCTCTCGAGATGGTGAACACAAAAATAAGTGTCACTGGACATTCTTGCTGTCTGGAAGCATTTTCAAATGAAACTAAACTATCTGGTCATGGTACAAAAAAGGTTGCCACTTTAGCTTAGCTTCTTAATTATTGTGGTTTGAGTGCCCTTAGAAGATGAAGTTGAATTTCTGGACTCGATTAGTTAAGAAGTGAGAGCATCTGAGGAGCTACATCCTTATGAAGTAGGATACGATTAGATTGTGCTATAGTTGCGAGTATAGCTGAGGTCTATCAACAAGCACACAACATTCACATGATCACTTAAGCTACTACCATACTAGCTACTGGCTACTGTCTAACTCATCGAGGCTGCCGGGGTAGTCACCGGTTTGGAGAAGTCAGGAGGCAGTTGGGATCTGAGGAGGCGTCGACTGGTTGCATGGTCACCAGCTAGTGCCGAGGCAGAGGGCCCAACGTCGACAAACTTCTTCCCTCGCGCACATGACTCCAAGCTTCATTGGCAATCCATACGTGGAGGACGGTGTGTCGGTTGGAGGAGGACACGACAGGTAGATAAGGGGGTGGCTGAGAGAAGCAGGCGATAGCCTTGAGAGGATAGGGGGAACCTGAGGCGGTGTGGATGGGCGGTGGCGGCGGCGCGTAGGATGGGGGCCAGGGGGAGGATGGGGGGCGGCAGGCTGGAGGACGGGATGGCAGCGAGTTGGAGGACAGGGGCAACAGATGGACTAGGCGCAAAGGATAGGAGGGCCAAGGGAGAGGATGGGGGTGGCAACATGGAGGATGGGGTAGCGGCGGTGGGCTAGAGGAGGGGACGGCGGCGGTGGGTTGGAGGAGGGGGTGGTGGCGACGAGATGGAGGACAAGGAGGGACGCTACAGGAGGTAGAGGATCGCTTGGGGGCAAGACAGGGACAAGTGCAACATAGTTAGAGTTAGGGTTCACGCTTTTGCGCCCGAGTGGGCCTTGGTGGGCTGGTGAGTGGTGACTGGCCCATGAGCTGAACAAGCCGCTCGCAAGTGGCTCGAGCTCAGCTCGAAAAAATTGCAAGCCAGGATCAAGGCTTGGCTCCGCTTGAAAATTTCACAAGCCCGAGCTTGGTTCGAGCCGAGCTGGCTCGCGAGCCTCGATCTATTTTTCTATCCCTACAAGTGAGCATGGGATTTTGATAGAAGTGGACGGTTTACACACTTCTCATACAACCCAAAAACCAGCAGAAAGATTAGCTTGAAGCGCGAGTAGCACTTCCAATTACCAAAGAAGCAGACAACAGTGGACATCCACGTGGAAAGTTATAATTCCATCAAAGATCAAAGTGTTTGCTTGGAGACTAGCCCAAAATTTGTTGCCAACAGGAGAGGTGTTGAAGAATCATAATATGGAGACTATAAGCTCTTGCAAGATATGTAGTGCAGATGATGATATATGGAGGCACACCTTATTACATTGTAGGAAAAAATCTATTTAACACCTCTGAACTCTTACAAAAGTTTATAAAACAACCCTGAACCTGGAAACCAAACACCCAACTCTCTTGAACTTTCCAAACCAGACAACCCCACCCCTCCAAACCCCACGCGCGCCGAATCCACCCTAGTTTTCCACTGACGTGGCGCACGTGGACATCCAGCTGACCCCTGCGCTAACAAGGTGGGGGGAATATAACAAGTGAGCGCATCTAGGGTTTTCCCTCTGGTTCGAGTACTTCTACTCCAAATCCCTCTTTTCTCTTTCCACTAAGGTTGGGTGGCGACGCGGGCAGGAATACATCGACCGACATTAGATAGAAGGCGGATATGAACGATTCAAGGGTGTTGATGGTCCAATTGCGTAAGGCCATAGGGGATCTGCTCTAATATCACGCAAGGTCAGTGGTGCTAAATCCCCTACTTGGCATGTTAGGGTTCAGGCGCATTGGCGATTTTTGTATGCATTGCTCTCGGATCTGCTGTCCCATGCACTTTTGTAAGCAGTAGGTAGCATGCACTTTTAGTTGTTTAAGCCTAGTTGATGGATTTTGAGGTGGTAGCAGACCACACTTTAGTTGTCAAATCCTTCGGTTTTGTTGTATTATAATTGCAACTGGGTATCGTCTAGCAATTGAATATAGGGGGAATCATTTGCTCATTGCATGCATGTAGGGATGGATGTTGTCAACACTCTTCCGATTAGATTTCACTTCAATGGTGAGTTTATACAAACTAGGAAGAAGCTACATTACCGCGGTGGATCCAAGGGAATGTCTTACATAGAGCGTGACAAGATGTCCCTATCAGAGATTAATGGACCATTGCGATGTTGTGGAAGGGATGTTACTGCATTGGTTGTTCCTAGGGAAAGAGTCGGCAAATGGGTTGAGACTTTTGGTGGAAGACAAGGCATGCCAGAAAATGTCAGATTGTGTTGTGGAAGGTGGTGTTGTAGAAATTTATGTGGAAGCACCAGCAGCTGAAGAGGAGTCTGGAGATGAAGCTGAGAAGGAAGCTAGTGACTACGAGGATGAGATTGAGGCAATGTCTCCAGGCATAGATGATGACGATGACCGCACCATTGCTGGCTCCAAGAAATTTATGTGGAAGCACCAGCAGCTGAAGAGGAGTCTGAAGATGAAGCTGAGAAGGAAGCTAGTGACTACGAGGATGAGATTGAGGCAATGTCTCTAGGCTTAGATGATGACGATGACTGCACCATTGCTGGATCCAAGGAAGTGAGCATTGTGACTAGAACACCAGACCAAAAAAAAAGAAGGAACTGGAAGTAGTGGAGAGGTTTTACAACCCTATCAAAAGTCAGAGCAAGAGCAAGAAAGATGGTGAAGCTGTTGCAAGTGAGAAAGTTGCATTGCCTGAAGCAATGAAGAGCCATCAAGTAGGTGAGAGCTCTGGCAGTGATTATATTCCTAGTGACTATGCTACATCAGAGGAAGATAAGGAAGCAGCAGATATCATGAAGAAATTCAAAGAGTTCAAGAAGAAGATGAAAGCAAGTGAAATAGCAAATCTTGATGATATGGTGTATGAAGGACCCCCTATACAGTCAAGATCTGCACATGGGGGAGAAGTAGAAGATGAGGGAAATGATACTCCTTATGCTAACAGCAGTCAAGATGGTGACTCCTTTGATGAGGTAGGCAGTGGAGAAGAGTTGGGGAGGAAGGAGTCCAAGTACCCTAGGTTTGACACAAAGAGGCATGTCCCAACATTCTTCATAGAAATGAAATTTGGAGATAAGCAGTTGTTCAAGGAAGCAATCATCAAATATGGTTTGGCCCACAGGAAGTTCATTAAGTTTGTTAAGGATGAGGCTGATAGAGTAAGGGCAAAGTGTAGCTAGGCACAATGTCTCTGGTTTTATTTGTTGGCAACTAACACCAGAAGTACTAGTTGGCAAATCACAAGTGTCGACGATCAAGTCGCCGATCTTACGAAAATGAACGAGGAAAATGGCGTGGAATATCACGGAATGGAATGGGGTCGCTCTTTATTGATATGGCTGGGTTTTACAAGATGTGGCTAAGTACTACTGAATTACCTTGAATGGGGAATGTCTAACAGGTGTCGGACTTAGAATATGAGTCTAAGTCGATTATCTAACTTCTAATTCCTTTGCTTAGGCTTCTGTGTATTCTTGTTGAAGCTGTCGTTGTTCTTGTCTTTGTTGGTCTTGGTCTTGTTGTATACGTCCCTTCGTCTTCTGCGCTTCACCTTTAAATAACTTCCGAAGAGGTGGCGATTACTCCTAGAGAAGGCGTCCTGGTGAAAGCGTTACGTTGGTCGAGCGGTGGAAGCGATTAACAACGTGCTAACTTCCTTGCGGTTACTGTGAAAAGCTTAACCGTAGGGTGGTTAATAGTCGATGTCTCGGGGTTGTACCATCGCATGGTTTGGAGCATATATACGTGTTCCATTTATCATACGATAAGAAATACCGATCCGATAATTTTACGAGGGTTATACGGTGGGGATTAGGCACAAAGCCTCATCCCACCGGTACCCATTAAGTAACCTCGGAATACTAACGACCGGGGAGGTCGTTAGTCTTAGAATCACGACCATGTAGGCGTATGGTCTTTTATTATGTATTAAAATAATACATAGAGGTTTTAATCCTCGTCGACTAGCCCCGAACTTTAAATGAACCGGTCGTGCATATACCTTTTTAGATGAAATCGTGTCAGGCGAACCCATTTAATGTCATGGTATCTGAAGTGAGTGCATGTTCACTTTAAAGTTGAGAACTTGCCTTAGGAAGCGAAGAGTTCCTCTGTCGTTTGAAAAAAGCTTTTTGTCGGTTGGACTTTTGTGGGAATCCTTGAAAGTATCGGAAGTTTATAAAATCTTCTCTCATTTGGGCTCTTAGAATTTTATGCTTCCAAAATCCTTCGATCCTTTAGCTTCTCACCAAGAAATCCTCCGAGCCTTTTCTGTTCTTGACCACAAAGTCTTCAACTTTCACTACTCATCCTTGAGGATTTTCGCCATGTCGAGACAAATTACGAAGTGGTTGCCTTGAATTGGGCAAGAAAAAGCTTGAGGCTTTAGAAGATGGGAATGCTCCGGATAGGAATCGATTAATTGGAGACGGTATTGGAGAGCATTTTCGAGCCGTGAAGATGAGAAATCCTGTTTTCTCGCCTACATCGAATATGGGCTAAGATTACGGTACACAAATTCCTCCTCGCGTTCTTGAACATTACGGGGTGGAATTGGTGAATTTATTAAATTCGATCGCAAATATCGATATTTTAGCATATTTGTGCGAGGCATACAGGAATACAACCGAACTTGAAGCTCTTTAGTTATTTCTCGGCATGGTGATGGGAAAATCTGCGGCAAAATCTGAAGCGACTCTGGGGAATGCACATTGCGTCTTCATGGCGGAAGGCCGATGAGTACATCCTCATGTCTGTGAAATCTTCATAGTCGTCATGGAAAAATCTTGGTTTTACATAATGATTCTGAAGACGATGGCCTCTACTTGGCGGAACTAGAGCAAGTGAAAACCCCAAGTGGAGGGAGACCAGTAAAGAAGGCGAGGATAGTCAAGAGATGGCGGATGCCATCTATGACTTTAGTCGAGGCTTGACTTCGTGGCATGTGGTGAAGGATTTCACCTTTCGTCGAGATTAGCCCATTGAAGCTCGGGACTCATTCCCCGCTCTGGTGCCTTGATCGTGATGAAGCTACCTCGGAAGGTGGTAAGTCTTTGAGATAAATTTCGATCGGTATTTTGATTTGATTAATGTATTACCTTAAAATCTGTCTATTCTTCCATACATTAAAGCTCTTTCCACGGGAAATTAGAAACAGTCGGGATGATCTGTGCGGGGAGCTGGAGAAAATTTGAATGCCCCAAGATCTTAGCCATAATTCCTATTGAAGGAGGTGGCAAGGCTTAAGGTAATTTAATCAAAAATTCCTTTTACCATGTATATACATATATTCGACCAGATTTCCAATCGTGCTCTACATTTGCGATCGATTGGGATTGCGAATCATACAATCTGGTGAGGATCAACGTCCCACCTTAGTTCCGAAAGTCGTGCCCGAGGCACTTGAAGGAGATGAATCCTCGAGGTAATAGAACATTTGGAATCATATATGTATGAATTTTTTGGATAAAGGATTTCTTCACCCAATCAAATTTGTTCTTTGATTTGGGTGGATAAGCACGAGGGCATGAGAATGTAGCTGCGGAGGTTGTGAACTCGAGTGGTCGGTGCGACCTTACGGTTATTCTTGAAACAACTAATCGGAGATTGATGAAACCACTCCCTCAGGCCGGATAGTCGGGAATGTGGACCTTGATGGGCTGGTCGAGGACATAACCAGAGACATCTTGTTGGAGGATGTGAGGTTCAACAAACCTGCTGGTCGAGAACCCAGAAAATTGGAGGAGAAGAAAAGAAAGGCTAGCGGCACAGATTTCTCTCTTCCGCGTTTCAAAGTCAAATCTCAGAAATTAACAAGGTATGTACAAATGAAAGTGGTCGTATAAGTATGTACCTTTAATAATTCTTGGATGATTTGATTCTTTGAACTTCTCATCTTCGGTTTGCATAGGTCTTACGGTGTTAGGTCGTTTCAGACTGGGTTCTTCTGAGGACACGGCACTGTGGAAGTTCATCAGAGCACTTCTTAGGACAAAGTTCCCGAGGAAGTAGTGGTCGAAGAAGCCCCGGCGGTGACAAGACAGCGGTTGAGTTGGATCCTTTGGTGATTGAAACCCTTACGTGGAGGTAGATGCCTCGAGAGGTCTCAACGAGTTCGATCCTTTGTTGATAACCCTTCCCAACCTAATAAGTTCCTTTTTGTCCCCGATTTATCGAGGATAAGGAGCTTGATGAGGCGTGGCGAAAGTATCGGATACTCAACTCAAGATGCACCTGATTTGATTTTTTTGGTTATAATGACCGAGCAATTCGGTAAGTATTCTCGACCAGCTTCATAGCTCTTCTTTAAAAAGTTTATAAGAAACTTAAGAAAGAGAACGCTATTTGTGTAGCATTTGGTCGAGAACTTTCTTTGTGATCGGAGGATCGACCCGGTGAGTTAAGGACTTGGAGCAAAAGCACTCGAGTTGGAAAGTAAGAACTTTTCCCTTTTGAACTTTGTTTCTTCTTCAATACTTTGCTCCTCTACAATTATTCTCCTTATCGTATTCGATAGATCTGGAGAAAATAAAAGAGGAGGTTGTGGTGAAAGCCAAGGCGGCTCTTCTTGAAGAAGAAATAAAAGCTAAAGACGATCATTAAGCTAAAGCAAGTTGATTAAAGACAGGTTGATCGTGAAACAACGACCAAATATGAAACACTTAGCAAAACAAATGAAGGTAATATGTCGCAAACTTGATTTTTCCTTCAATTATGCTTGTGTTCATTAAGCGATTTGTTTTGCGAGCAAGCGCAAATCTTGAGCAGAGTAAAAAAAACGAAATTTGAGCAGGATAAGGAGGCGTCTCTTGCTCAAAATATTGATGAAAAGATTAGTGCTTTGAACAAGATGATCTTTGATATGGGATCGAGGATCAAGCCCGCCTTCCTTAGGAGATCCAATAGAGAAAATGAACTATTTGGGTCAACTTCTAGAGGACCTTAAAGTTCTGCTCAAAACTACTCGGACGAATTATGCTGGCCCTAAAAACAAGCGTTGCAAGTGGAGTTAGTTTTGCTTTGGCAAAGCGAAAGCTTCAAACCCTCCATAGATCTCCAAGCTGTTAAAGAAGACTTCAAGCGCCCACTGAGGAGGCGACCAAGTTCATGGAAGAACTCGGGCCACTCGGAGATATAGTTGTAGAGGAGATGGAGGTCGAATCTCCGAACAAGCGAGAGTTAGGTTTGGAATATTTCTTAGAGTAGGTTCTGCAAGTGTAAAAATATTTGAATATCTATGAAAACTTACCTTTTATGTCATTGACAAAGCTTTTGTTTATCTGTTTGACTTTTTAAAATTCTCGTATATTTCCTAGCCCCGACCGCTTTATAGTAGAAGAAGCGTTCTTGTACAAGCGGTGAGCCAAGAAAGAGAATAAAAAGAGGTCATAACCATGTATGTGAGTTTTGAAGGTATGTTTGGATATGTAAGACAAAAGCGATCGTTAAAGTACTAGGAAATCAAATGTGGTCGGGACCAACGACGATTTCGACTAGTTATAGATCTTTGTTTGTCATAATGGAAATACCAATCAAAAACACTATATATGGTCGGGAAAAAGACTTTGTCAAACTTGACATAAGAAGAAATGCAAATATGTATGCAGCAGATTATAAGTGAACTTTGTTTATATCTATTGTCCCATAGTGCAGTGGGAACTAATGCTAAGACACGAAGGCATCGACATACATTTTTGAAACATGTTCAAATTCTATATCCATTGGTAGCGAGGATCGAAGAAAAGAACCATCGCTAGGAAGCTCCTTCCAGTGGGCGAGGACCACGTGCATGTAAAAAGGAGAGACTTCGACTAGGAGGCTTTCCGTGTCGACCGAGAGCGAGACAAGAATAGACCAGAATCTTGAAATAATGAAGCATAATCTTCAGAATCGTAAGCATATCATTCATGAGATAGTTAGTTGTGTGGCGCTCTGATTACTCATTTTCTTTGAGAAAAGAGTGTAGTCGCGCGTGGGAATCATTTGAAGAAAATGCTCACGACTAGGACCATAGAGTATTAGAGATCCTTAAAAAGGATATCGGAGAGAAAAATGTCTTCTCCGACCAGACTAACAATAATAAACGACCAGAATGTAGGTGTATATATATAAGCAAGGTTGCACTTCTTAATTAATTAATGAATTTAATGAAATTGAAATTGAAAGAAATGAAAGAATGAAAATTAAACATAGAACTTACGCAATTGATCGATGTTCCAAGAATTTGACAAAATTTGCCCATCAGACATAGCTAGTCGTACGGAACCTGGTCGGGTGACTTTGACCACAGTGTAAGGACCTTCCCATTTAGGAGAAAGTTTATTGCGATTTGTTTGGCTCTGAATTTTTCTGAGAACCAGATCACCTCTGACAAAGGTCTGAGGTCACCTTACGACTATGGTACCTTCGCATGGCTTGTTGGTAGGCTCGCCGATCGTACAAGGGCTTGGTTTAAATCGTTCTTCAAGGAAATCGGCGTCGTCGAAGTCGTCATTCATTACGATCATTTTCATCAAAACGATCGCCGAGCGAGCCAATTTTGAGTTACGGAGGAAGCATGGCTTCAAACACCATAAACCAAAAAGAATGGAGTTTCACGGTCGCATACGGTAGTGTCGTGGTTCTAACGCCCATAACAGAGGAAGTTCTTTACCCAAGCTCGACCGTTTGATTAAGCTGGTGAATACTCGGCGTTTGATCCCGCATAAGGATACCATTAGCTCATCAATCGCTCCGTTGCTCGTGGATGAGCAATGAAGCAAAATGAACTTTGACACCAAGTTCATCGCGAAATTCTGGAATTGATCTTTGGAGGCGGGAACCATTGTTCGTGATGATACGATTGGGTACACCAAATCGCGTGATCACATTTTTGGGAGAAATCTCTTAGCGGCCTCGGTTGTTATTTTAACGATCGCTCGGCTTCAATCCATTTTGTAAACGTGTCAATCATGACGAAAAGGAATTGAAGCCGGGTGCTCTTAGGAAAGGTCCGAATGTCTAGTCCCAAAGGTTGCAAAAGGCCAAGAAAGAGAATTGTTTGTAAGGCTTGTCTTTGGTGATGTACTTATCGGCTATAAACCGACATTGTACACACTTCATCACAAGCTCTTTTGCATCATGAAGGCGGTTGGCGAGAATAGCCTTGCTTAGGAAGGCTTTACTGAAACTGTGGTTCTCAGAGGAATGGTGTGCTCCACGAGCGCTTTCATGGATTTGGTTAGCAATCTAATGCCATCCGTTTGAGATATGCATCTCATCAACACTCCATGAGATCCTCGTTTATACAAGGTACTTTCGATTAGAGTGTATGATTTGGCTTTTCGTGCTATCGATCGGCCTCTACATCATCTTCGGAATTGTGTCATCTTTGAAGATAATTGTAGATCGATGTCATCCGATCTCTACCTTGATCGTGGCAGCGCCAACCGTCAACGACTCGTGGAGCATCCATGTTCCTTGATTAGTTTGTTCAACTTGCAAAGAATCATGTATGTTCTCGGAAGGCTCAACTACCGAGGGTGAATTGAGTTGCTCGAGAAAAACTCCGGCGGGACGGTCGACCTCGTGGAGGCCATCCGTGCCAAGCGGTGATGCGCGAAAGTTTTCCTTTCTAGGAATATGTTGGATCTGAAAACCGAAGAAGTGCTTTTGAGTTTTCGTACTTCGCCGAGATAAGATGACATCTTGGTACTCAAGCATTGATACTCTTTCCCCACTTGATTCGCTACTAGTTGAGAATCGCCTTTCACTAATGTCTGCGAATCCGGCGAGCTTAACGAGCCGCTCGAGTCCTGCCGATAAACCTTCATATACGCCACATTATTGGTGGTGAAAAATTCTTGGATGGCGTGCTTGATGTGTTCGCCAATGGGGATATCAAGACCACTCCGGCCCCGATCCTTGTAACATCAAGGGCCGTGAAATACAATGTCCACTGTCGTGGTGTTCGTACTCGGGTCCTTGGGTGGGTTCGAGGTTTGTCCATTCGCAATGAATTACGCTATTGCTCAGGACTTTATTGTTGTTTCGTGAAATAAAATGGAGATCGAACGCCCTAGCTCGACCGCCCATTTGGCTATTCGTCCGATGATTCCTGTTTCCAAGGACTTGACCAAGAGGATATCCGGTGAGGTACGACCACTTTGTGGGCCCGAAAGTAGTGCCTTAGCTTCCTTGAAGACATAAGGAGGCCATAGAGCAACTTTTGTACTGTGGGTATCTTTCCTTTGGTCCATGTAAGACTTAAACTACGTAATAGACCGGTCGTTGGATATTATCCTTTCTACAACAAGACACCGCTAATCGCGTGGTGTTCTTTGCCACGTAAATTAGCAATGTTTCTCCGATCTCGGAGAAACTAAAACCGGTACTTGTAAGGTACTTTTGAGTTCCTCAAAGGCATCGTTTGCCTCTTTAGTCCACTCAAAACTCCCATGTTTAGAAGAAGTTTAAAGAAAGGTAATCCTTTTTCCCTAACCTTGCTATGAAACGACTTAACGCCGCCATACTGTTAGGTTAGTTTTGGACTTCCTTCTTCGTGGTGGAGGGCGATCAGTCGATGGCGCAATTTTTCTTGGATTTGCTTCAATACCTCTAGCGAAACTAGGAAACCGAAAGCGGTTTTCAACAGAAACTCGAACACACACTTTTCCGGATTTAACTTGAGGTTATGTCTTCTCAAGTTATTAAAAGTTTCTTGTAAGTCGGGAATGTGGTCACCGGCGTTGGTGGTCTTTACGACCGGATCGTCAACGTAAGCTTCTAGATTCCGACCGATTTGTGGACTAAAGGTTTTTGCATCAACCTTTGAAAAGTTGCACCAAAGATTTTTGAGACCAAATGGCATCTTAATATAACAATAAGTGCCATATGGGGTGATGAAGGAAGTTTTCTCCTCATCTTCTTTACACATACTAATCTGGTGGTACCACGAATCGCATCTAAAAACTTAGTAACTCGCACCTGTAAGTAGAGTCTACCGGTTGATCAATGCGAGGAAGGGAAAGTCATCCTTCGGACAAGTCTTATTAAGATCGTAAAGTCGATACACATTCGCCATTTCCCATTGTTTTTCTAACCATTACAGAGTTGGCAAGCCACCGTGGGTGGTCGACTTCACGAATAAATCCAAACTTTGAGAAGCTTGTCAATCTCGACCGATTGCTTCCTTCCGTCGGTCGCGAAACGTCGTAGTTTCCTTGATCGGTTTTTGTCGGTGGAGAGCAAGCACGTGCTCGATCACCTCGGGGACTCGAGCATATCGGACGCTTGCTAGGCAAACCGTCTGATTCGCTCGGAGGAAGGAGACGGCGACTCTTCCTATTTAGGGTCGAGTCTTGCCCCGACGAGAATCTTCTAGCGGTTGGGTGCGGATGTCTCGACCCATGTGACGACTTATTGTCCGGAGAAGCGCTTTTGTCGAGTGGTACCTCCTTTGTCTGGTCGGATGGTTTGGGTGTCATCTTTGGCCTCGAGTGCTTGACCTGCATGGGAGACGGGTTAACCTCTCTGGTCGGAAGTTCATCAACCAGTGCAAAGGATTTCCGATCGCATACGTAAGCCATTTTCTGATCTCCTCGAATAGTGATGACTCCCTTCGGCCCCGGCATTTTCAAACTTTGATAACCGTAATGCGTGGCTATCAAGAATTTTGCTAATGCTGGTCGACCGAGAATTCCGTTGTATGCGGATTCGAAGTTTACTACATCAAACGGAATCCTCTCTGTTCGGAAGTTGTCAGGCTTTCCGAACGTAACCGGTAAGGAAACTTGTCCTATCGGTTTAGCGGTAGAACCCGGAACTATGCCATGAAAAGCATATTTCACAGGTTTCACCTTTGACATGGGGACCTGCATTTCTTCTAAAGCTCCCACAAATAATATATTCAAAGAACTACCCCATCTACTAAGACCCGATTAACTTGACAATTATTAATGGTTGGTTCAACAACGATAGGGAACCTACCGGTACGAGTCGATGGGATGGGGCGATCATCTTTCTTTGAAGAAATGCGGTGTCCGAGCCACTTGAGTGCTTGATTACTGATCGGAGATTCGACTAGGTTGACCTCTCGCTCCATGGCCTTGAGATGGCGTTTGGACTCGTATGAAGAAGATCCTCCAAAAATCATGTTGACTGTGTGTTGGGGATCCTAGTACTCCATCTCTTCGTCGCCATCCTTGTCCTTTTTGGAGCTCGTTTCTCCATGTTCCTGTATTGCGGGAAATGGTCCTTTACCTGCATAATAATCCTCCAGTTTCTTTTGCAGACCACGGCAGTCTTGTGCAGATCATGCCACTGCTGCTTGGTGAAGTGGACACCACTTCTTGTTAAATGCAGAATCCTTGATCGAGCTTTTGCCTTGCTTCGACAAGGCATAGTCCTTCTTGCCCTTCTGAACTTTTTTCGAGCAGCGAGGACTTCTTTGTCGTCGGTCTGCGGTTCTTTTTCTTCTTGAGAGACTTCTTGTTCTTTTTCTCCTGTTTGTCCAGGTGGTTGGGAATCTTGTCTTTCCGATCAATGGCTTCACACCACTCGATTGCTTCGCTAGCGGTGGCATACTTATCCGCCATATCAAAAAGCTCAGCGGTTGTTCTTGGAGGGTTCATTGCTATGTCCTCCGTGAAACCGCCGATTCCTCGAACTGTTTTAAAAGCTGAATAACAGAGGATTCTGCGACTTCGGTATAGAGTTACTTAAACTGGTGAACCTCTTGATATATTGGCGTAAAGTCTCATCGGATCCTGCCGGATTACGTGGAGATCGTCCTCCTTCGAGGCGGATCGTCGTACCACTCGAAGTTGGCAATCGGAAGATCACGAGTTGTTCCCAAGTATATATTGATCCGGCCGGTAAGTTTAACAACCACGGCCAAGGCGGACCCTTCGAGCACGGTGGGTAAATAGTTGGCCATTACATTCTCGCCATACAGCAGGCCACGATGGCGGTGGTATATATTGGAGAAATTCCAATGGGTTTTGAGTTCCATTGAATTTGTCCAAGTTGGCGATCGGAACGGTTAGCTAACGCACGACTTGGAGCCCGCAGAGAAGGCTCGACAACCGTGATTGATTCATGGTGTCTTCTCGGGAAGGTGCGGATTATGTCGATCGGAGACCAATCCCTAGGATTGGGACGCTGGAACTCCGGTGTCTGCGTCCGGTCGTGGTTTCTTGATATGATGCCTCCGGCCGCCACTTGGTTCAAAGCGATGTCGGAGATCGTTAGGTCCTAGTGGTGGTTCCTCTCGACCTGAGTGGGGAGTAGCCTCTTGAAATAACCTTCTCCCTCGTGACTCCTTGGTCGGAATCGTCGAGGAGGTCTCGGTATCATTGCTCTGGTATGACCGTGTTGTCCCTATTTGAAGGAGGAGCATTGGGATGAAGTCATAGTCGACTTCACGAAACCCTCTGTTCCCGATCGCTTCCGTTATTTGCATGGTGCATTGGAGAATTTGGATACGACCTACGAGTTGTACAAAACTAGGCGTTCTGCTAGAGCGGGATCGGAATTATTTAACATGTTTTGAATCGCCGCAAGTTTTGTCTACGATTCATGAAGGTCTCGGGGGTTCATCTTGGTCGTAGGTGTATGCTTGTCGAACCTTCCCTGACCTTGGATTTGTTCGGTCCCATCGGTCACTCTGGGTGGGGCGGTGCGAGCGAGTTAAGCGATTGGCGTCGATTAGTTCCGTTGCCTCCGGAAGTTGGTGCTTGACGGCCGGATCATCTCTAACAACACGTGATGGCGTGGTAGAGTGTAGGACCGCCGGGGCATCTTGATCTTCATCTCCGATCGCGTTGACTTCGTGCTTCGGCATTGATCTTCGATGAGCTTCCATCATAACTAATGGAGAGCTTGTCGATTATACGCGAGAATCTTCCACGATGGAGATCGGTCGGAGATGAGCACTTCTCGAGGTCTTCTCGGCTGATCCGACGAACCATGCGATCGTATCTTTGAGTGTGATCATCCCCACATGGCCTCGACGATGGAGGTTTCATCGACACCGATTACCGGTGACGGTTGACTCTGGAATTGCGAAGTCAAGGAGAGTATCTTTTAGCCATGATTTCATCAATGGTATAGAGTTTTCGGGTGATGGGGCTGAAATTTCTTCACTGTTTAGCGATCGAGAAGACCGGGCTTGAAGATCTCGGCATTCCAAACTGGTCGGAACGGCGGTTCTCTGATTCGCCACGATGAGTGGCGGCGCATCTTCATCCATCCGGTCGACCTCGCTAACGTCGGCGGCGGCGAGCCGCGGAGGAGGAAGAAGGAGGATGACTGCCATTTTCTTCCATGGCGGCGGATACATCCTTCCATGTTGAGGTCGGCGTAGTCCGCCAAATCGAACCGATTTTCCTCATCCCAAACTCCGGGCATAGTCGCATGGCGATTGCGAGATTTTGGGCGAGGATTTTCTTGAGCGAAGAATTTTCTTGAAACTTACGCCTTCTTCCCCACGGACGGCGCCGGTTGTCGGCGATCAAGTCGCCGATCTTACGAAAATGAGCGAGGAAAATGGCGTGGAATATCACGGAATGGAATGGGGTCGCTCTTTATTGATATGGTGGGTTTTACAAGATGTGGCTAAGTACTACCTGAATTACTTGAATGGGGAATGTCTAATCGGGTAATCGGACTTAGAATATGAGTCTAAGTCGATTATCTAGCTTCTAATTCCATCGCTTAGGCTTGTGTATTCTTGTTGAACTGTCGTTGTTCTTGTCTTTGTTGGTCTTGGTCTTGTTGTGTTTGTCCTTCGTCTTCTGCGCTTCACCTTTAAATAACTTCGAAGAGGTGGCGATTACTCTAGAAGAAGCGTCCTGGTGAAAGCGTTACGATCGGGTCGGAGCGATGGAAGCGATTAACAAGCGTGCTAACTTCCTTGCGTTTACTGTGAAAAGCTTAACCGTAGGGTGGTTAATAGTCGATGTCTCGGGGTTGTACCATCGCATGGTTTGGAGCATTATAGCACGTGTTCCATTTATCATATGATAAGAAATACCGATCCGATAATTTTACGGCGGTTATACGGTGGGATTAGGCACAAAGCCTCATCAGGCCGGTACCCATTAAGTAACCTCTGGAATACTAACGACCAGGGAGGTCGTTAGTCTTAGGGGTCACGACCATGTAGACGTATGGTCTTTTATTATGTATTAAAATAATACATAGAGGTTTTAATCCTCGTCATTGATGAACACTGACTCACGCCATTGGAGCAGGGCTTGGTTCTGGTTAGGTTCTAACTGTGATTCTTTAGATAACAACATGTGTGAATCTTTCAACAAATGGATCGTTGAGGCAAGCATATGCCCAATACTAAGTATGCTATAGGCCATTAGGTGCAAGATTATGGTTAGAATCCAAGAGAATAGGACAAAGTCAGACAGGTGGCAGGGCAGCATATGCCCAAATATTTTCAAGAAACTCAATGCATACATCACTGAATCAGAGTTTTGCCATGCAATATTCAATGGAAAGGATTCATTTGAAGTTAAGCATCATAATCATAGATTGACAGTAAACCTTGAAAACAAAACATGCTCTTGCAGATACTGGCAATTGTCACGATTGCCATGTTGTCATGCCATATCATGCATATACTTTAGCATAAACATGTTAGATGATTACATAGCCTCCTACTACTCGGTTGATGAGTTCAAGAAAACATAAAACCAATGCCTAGAGCATGTGGACGGTATGCATAGTTGGCCCACATATGAGAGGCCACAACCACAAGCACCAAGATGTGTTAGGATGCCAGGCAGGCCAAAGAAGGAAAGGAAAAGAGAACCTCATGAGAAGCCCAAGGCCACAAGAGTCTCAAAAGTGGGAACTATCATTAGGTGCCATGGTAATGTGCTACTCTTTGTTGACACTCATTTTATGTGTGTGTTTTTATCTTAAATTCCCGGTAAATTGGTAAGAAATTACCACAATTATGGATTATTATCGCTAACCCTAACTCGGAATTAGAGATTGTATTTTTGGAATATTCTTTAAAGAAATCATCAAAAATCATTGGAAAATACGCAAAGAAGATTAATGGACCATTATGGGCCATCTTATTTCAGAACTCTTGGGTTGAGGCCGACGTGAGCTAGCCGACGCAAGCCCTGAGCTAGCTGGCGCCAATCCATCAGGACATCGACTCTCCTTTGAACGATCCTCTAAAAGCATGTTGTCCGGTTTTTGCACAGAGGACTACTGACAAGGACACCAAGACACCAAAATCTCTGATTTTTGGAAACCGACACGGGATCTGGACTGTAAAACAAAAGGATTTAGATAGGGCCCACATGTCATACACACATACAAGATTATGTGGAGCGGACAACACACGGATGGGAGTATTTTAGTCTGTGCGTCGGCTGGCTCAACCCTTTAGCTGAGTGGCTCATGACATGAGCCGGTCAGCGCATAGACCCTCCCCCCTCGATGGCCTTTAAAAGGGGGGGGGTCCCTCCTTCGGTTTTAGACATCCCTGTTCCAACGCTGTCGACGATTAAGTCGCCAATCTTATGAAATGAAAAGAGGAAAATGGCAAAGAGTTCTTGGGAGAGAATGTGACTGCTCTTTTATTGCTATGAACTGGCTATTACAGGGGGTGCCTTCGACAAGGTAGTGGACTAATTCTAATTTCACTGAGCGTAATGCTTGCTCTATTGCAGAATCAGACTTGAAACATGAATCTAATGCCGATTGCTATGCTTCAATCCGACGCATTCTGATCTCCTTATTCCTTCGCGCTCCATCTTTAAGTAACCGTTGAAGAGGTGGCAGTTTCTCCTTGAAGAGGCGCCTGTTGGAAGTGCCGTGGCTGGTTGGAGCGAGGCAGCGGTTGATAAAGTACCAACCGTTCGGCGCTTTGTGTGTATGTGAGACACACAACTGTAGGGTGGTTATTGTCAGTGTCTTTAGATTATAAAATGTCACGTGGTATGGACCAAATGTGGCATGCATTCCATTCATCACACAGTATGGGATATACCCAGAACTAGATCCAGATGCCAGTTCATTGCTTCTGCGAGCAGTCATTTGGTCGGGGACTGGGTATAAGACCTCATCCAACCAGGTTTCCCACGATGTAACCTCTGAAATCTTTACGACCATGCGGGTCGTGAGCCTTAGGGGTTATGACCATAAAGACATATGGTCTTTTATTATGTATTAAATTAATACATAGAGATTTTAATCCTTGTCAGCTAGCCTCCGAACTTTAAATGAATTGATTGTGTGAACACTTTCTTCCAATGAAGTCATATCGGGCAGACCCTCATTTAATCTCGTGATGTACGAGATGGTCTGTATTCACTTAAAGTTGAGAAACCGCCTTAGGACTCGAAGAGTTTTTTTGTCCGTTAGACTTTGGTAACTCCCTGATGCGGTTAAAGAATTGCGGCTATAAAACCTCTTTAGCGCAGGGCTTTAGGATTTCACGCCTCTTGCTTTCCCTTTTCATCTCCTGAGAGAAAAATTACTTTCGACCTCTCTTTGTCCGCAACCTTCTACAACCTCCTTTCTTCCTTCATCAAAAACTCTGCCATGTCGGATCATATCATCAACTGGTTGGCTTCTGATATGAGCGAGAAGAAGCTTGAGAGCTTGGAGAAGATCGGGTTGCTTCCTGATAAGGACCTGATTTCTTGGAGATCAGCAGCTGGAGAGCATTCTCCGAGTGGTGAAGATAGAGAAATTCATGTTTTCCTCGCATACATCGAATGTGGATTCAGATTGCCAGTCCACTCTTTTCTTCCCAAGGTTTTGGAGCATTACAGAGTTGAACTGGTGAATCTTAACCCAATGCCATCGCCAACCTCAGCGTCTTCATCTATCTCTGCGAAGCGTACTTGGAGATTTTCACAGATCTGAATCTTTTCAAGTACTACTATAGAATGGCAAAGTCGGGGAAAATGACCGGGATGCCTGGAGAGTGCCCTTTGCGTCTCCGTGATGGAAAGGCTGATTAGTACATTTGCATGTACTCGAAGTCTTCATGGTCGTTATGGAAGAAGAGCTCATTCTATATGATGGTCACACAAAAAGACAGCCTTTACTAAACTGGTAAGAAGGCGACTGAGAATCCAGAATGGCATTCCTCCGTGGAGAAGGAAGGAAAAGTAGGGAGATGGGTTGAAACCATCCAACTCCTTAGTGTCAGAGGTTTAACCTCTTAACACGTAGTAAGGGATTTTTCCATGCACTGGATCAGTCCCTTGAAGGCCCGAGCACATCCGATGCTCTAGTACATTGGTCGTGATGATATGACCAAAGACTCCAAGGAGGGTAAGTCCTGAAGGATTCCGACCGGTTTACTTACATTGGTCGATTATTTCTATAAGCTTAAGTCTCTTGTTTACCCTTATAGCTCTGTCTCCTGATGAGATCAGAAATCGGATCAAAATGATCTGCACCAGAGAGCCTGGCAAGAAGGCTGATTCCCCTCAAATCTTAGCAGTTTTTTCTGCAGAAGAGAAGGCTGAGAGACTTAGGGTAAAAGTATCAACCACTTGTCATCTTTTGTATATTTTTCGATTGGTTTACCATAAATCCTCTTTGATGTGTAGTCGGTCGGGTTGAGGATCAACGAGACCACTGAAAGTTGTGAGCCGATTGATTCTCCGACCACTCCTACAACTACACAGAATGTTGGCCTTATATAGGTGGGTAACCGAACAGAAATGCATATTCTTAGATGAAGGATTTTCATCGCCTAACAAACTTTGATGTTATTTTAGGCGGTTGTTGTGGACTCCAATGTGATCGCTAAGGACCTTCCTGTTGCTACTAGGGTAACTGTTTCGGAGGTCGACGAATCTACACCCTCCGACCCGATGGTCAGGGATCTTATCCTTGATCAACTAGTCGAGAATATTTCTTCTGACCTCCAGTTGGAGGATGTGAAGGGTCCGACCAGCCCTACCGGTTTGGGACCAGTGAAGTTGGTCAGACAGAAGAAAAGAAAAGTGGGCGCTACTGATTTTGCTTCGGCGCGCTTCAAACTGAAGACCAAGAAAACGACCAGGTATGCATACATGAAAAGAAGGACTTATGTAAGTAATTACCTCTGGTGTGTTTTTCTTTTAGAATCTTGGGCTTATTTTCTTCTTGTTGTTGTAGATCCTCTAGTATTCTAGTTGATGACGACCAAAGCACTCTTCAGGAGAAAGCTCCTGAAGAGGTCAAGCCAGCTCCCGAGCAGGTGGCAGCACCAGTGCCTGCTCAGGAACTCATGGTGGCTCCAACCGCACCTGCAAAGCTTGTGGTTCCAACCCCACCTGTAGAGGCGGTGATTCTTGAGAAATCTCAGTAGGTTCTGACCCCTGCTGAGAGTTCTTCTCGCAGAGTCACCTTTCCTCATCGCCTTTGGATCTTCAGAGATGAAGACCTTAATGAAGCTTAGGGAAGAATTTCGGATCGTCAAGCAGTGGCGAGTCCCGACTCTATTTTTACCGATTACAACAACATGGCAATTGAGGTAAACTTCCACGACCACTTTTAATAGCCTTTTCCTTAAGAGAAATACTTAAAGGGGTTTGCTATTTTTGTAGCATATGGTGGAGAATTTCGCTGTGGTCGGATGACTAACCCAACGAATTAAGCTCTTGGAGAAGAAGAACTCCGAATTAGAATGTAAGCACCCTTTTAGTGTCTTTTGAAGGGATATGGGTAGGCTACGATAGCAACAATTCAAAAATTCTACCACGTAAACCAGGAAGCCAAGCAAGAAGATGATCACAGATCGTTACCACTAGACACGCAGAGCAGAGGAAAAAGAGTTGGAGCAGCCTAGTCTAACATAGAGTGCGTCGATGTAGTGGTCGTAGTCGATCAGCCAGCGTCCTCGCAAGTCAATCGTCTCCTCCAGCAATCTCTTTAGTTCCTTGTGAAGATCGCGGATCGTCCTCAAGCACAACAGCAACCGCAGTAGCACCTCTACGGTATCCACACGTCCAGGGAAGGAACAACTGTACGCCGGTGTCCTAGCACCGAGTCGCACAGCAGAGCTCTCAGGAAGATGGCGGCTAGGGTTTCGGTGGAGCAACTCACGTATGTTGCCACAACCTCAAGCATCTCCTTATATAGTGCCCGTGATGGATCCTATCCGAAAACGTTTGACGAATCATATCCGTACTGGTTTGTTCCAACCCATTAAGTGTGTGACCCGTTAGGCTTATGCATATTCAGTTGTGACTCCGAAACAACTTTTCGACCACAAGTTGTTAGCGACACCTAGCAGGACATAACGATTCCCGAATATACACATATTATATCGGACGAGCCTTAATGCAATATGATTTACGACCAGGTCCTCATCACTTACGACCAGGTCCTATCTCTATATGACCAGTTCGTATTTGGTCATGACCAATTCGTTACTCCTTACGACCAAGTTACAACCACTCTGTGATTACATTCGACTAGTCTACGACCAGCTCGTATCTCCATACGACCAGTCCGTAACTGATCAAACTAAGCGACCTACTCATGTATTCTCCCTTTGCCTCACGATATCTGGTTGAACTCCAGGTGAGATATTATGTCATCCATGGACTGTTCAATACTTTCTCGATTGAGTGTCGGATAACCTTATGTGGTCGAACTCTTCGACCACCAGTGGCATGGCCATGCACTTTCTTTATCTAACCACATCGAGGGGCCCAGAGATATCTCTCTTGTTATGTTAGGAGGGGCAAATCCCATATCCGACCAGTCACATCTCTCCGCATGTTTCATAGCATACCCGAAAGCTACCTTTATAACTACCCAGTTACGAGTAGCGTTTGGCAACCCGTAAGAGTGCTATTACACATGTAGGGAACCATGCTGATTTCAGGTCTAAGGATTATACATCATCATTGCTTGAGACCAACTAATGACACATAGAATCATAACAATCTCTATAGTGTCTCAAGGTGGGTTTATCCAACCCCATGTTCTCTAACATGTGTTCATATTATTGATTCAATATCCCTATATCCATGACCGGTGAAACATGGTCATCAATCAATACATGTGTTGGTCGTAGAGTCACTAGTGTTCCAACCAATGACAACCGACCAGGGATACATTTAGAATGACATCATGTAAGTTAAATAGTTTCACCAACAAGTCACATACTTGTTAATCTCCATAACCAATGATTCATTCAAGAAATAGAATAACATTTATTTAATAACTCATAAACATAGATGTGATACAATCATCTTTATGATTGCCTCTAGGGCATATCACCAACATCTTCTTCTCCTCTAGGGCATATCACCAACATCTTCTTCTCCCCTTCTTTATCATTTGGCTCTTTTTCTTTTAACTAATTCTCCCTTTTATCATGTTTGATAGATTCGGAGAAGCTTAAAGAAGAAGTTATGGCTAAAGAAGCCATACTTGCCAAGCTTAAAGAAGAGTGTCAGAACAAGGATCAGACGATCGAATACCTGACGACCAGACACCAGGAGGTTCTTGAGACTATTGAGAAGAAGTGCGAAGGTAACCGGTCGTAAACCCGACCAGTATGCTTCCTTTTCCTAGTCGTATGTATTTATCTTTTGGTTTACTCGTACAGAGCAAACTCAAGTATTAAAGAGAACAGAAAAGGCTCTAGAGTTCGAGCATGGCAAGGAGGTAGCCTTCAGGCAAAATCTTGAAGAAAAGATCAAAGCCTTCAACAAGATGATCTTTGATATGGGATCAGGAACGCAACTGCCCAATTTAGGAGATCCTTGTAACATCCTGGTTTTTCTGAGTCTTTTTGAAGTTTTCAAAATAAAGAGAACCATTTGGTTTTGATGAGAGTTCAAAAGCTTAACTTGAGATTTTGGAATTTAGGTGTTTAAAATGACTAAATCAAACTTCAACTAAATCAAGTTCGGTTTCTTTCGAGTTTGTTGGAGTTCTCCCCTTTCTCTGTTTGCTTCGTGTTCCCCTCAGCCCAGTTTGCCGCCGTCCTCTAGTCTTTTCCAGCCTCTTTTTCTCTCTCTCTCCCTCTCTCTCTGTCTTGGTGAGTCTCTCCGTGCCCTGTTCTTTCCCTTGTTCCTACGAATACGTTGAGTCATCGTATTTCTTCTTACGACTACACTGCATAGTCGTATCCATTTGTATTCCTCATACGACCACGTTGAGTAGTTGTACCCTTCTTTGGACATCCTTCTGCCCAGTCGAACCTCTTTGACTAAGTCGTTGGGCCTCAGGACCTCCTGTATCCTTTTTGTCATTTCCTCAGGACCACCTCAGGACCTCCTGCATCCTTTTTGTCATTTCCTCAAGACCTCTCTCAACCTCCTTCTCAGTTGGGCCTCCTCCTAAGGGCCCATTTTTATTTCAGTTTCTTGCTGTTGGTTCTAGTTGGTTTGTTTTGGAGTTCATTTAGATTTTATTTGGTGTTTATTTGGTTGTTTGGATGGGTGCATGTTCATGCACGAGATCGATCCATTTCTATGGTCGAGGCCCAGGGTTCTGTTGGAAGTCGCCCAAGTCAGTTAAGGACCGGTCTTCGAGCCGCATCTTGCTAGCCCTATCGGGCAACCACATGTCCAGGGTGGGGTGGACCTGGCCAACTAATTTGCAATGTTCCACCGTGGTCGTTCCATCCGGTTGTGTGGGTGTCTTGACGACCTACTTTTATTCATTCCCACCTGGCGCAAGAGGGGGCTTAAATCCTGCGGGTTGCAGCCCAAAGGAAGCGAAACCTTAGCGAGGGGGGACTGTGGTGGAATGGCGCATTGTAAAGGTCTTGTGATAATCACTTAGTCGCACACATTCGTTCCATCCGGTTGATTATCTCTTGTGGGTAAAGCTGTACACCTTTATAGATTGTAAAACTATTCGAATAGCCGTGTCCACGGTCATGGACATGCTAGCAAAGCCACTCCAAGTTAGATTTTGGTTTTTTTTTTCAAAATGCTTTATGAACTAGTTTTGGATGTCTATCCAAATGGGTTTTGGGCTGGGAGCCTTGTGATAGGAGGGTATCATTCACCACTTGTTGATGAATATTATCCAACTATAAAATTGATTTAGAAAATGAATTTTAGGTATTGTATAGCTGCTTTGGAACTTAGTACAAGTATTTGAAAAGAAACATAGCTTTATGCAAAGACAACGCAATAAGACCTCCTTGTAATATCCTCGTATGCATGCATTCAATCTGTTACTTGACGGGTGTGACTTGCGAGCACGGTTGTTGTGCTCACTCTTGCTTGACACGTTTGAGCAGGAGAGGACATCTTCGAGGACCCTGAAGACCAGGACGTCTAGGCTGCGCCCTCCAGACGATTGCTTGTGGCGGATCGTGTGGTCTACTACTTTGGTTTTCCGCTGTATTTGTTTCTTATCGGCTGTATGGCCCCTTTTGTAATCAACTCTATTGTTATTTTAATAAAGTTGTGTTGATGGATGTTACCACTCTTGTTAACTGTGTGAGCTAGCTGTTGGTCCTTGGGACTAACTCGGTTGTGCACAGAGGGTTCGGGACCTCCCGGGTCCGACCGTGTGGTCGTGCCTTTGCGTGATCCTGGGTCCGGTCGTGACTTTGGGACCTCCCTGAGGTTCAGGCCGTCATAGGACCTCCCTTCGGGGTGCCCCTGGGACTGCCCGCGACCTTCCTGAGGTCCGGGTCGTGACAAGAAGTGGTATCAGAGCCATCTTGACTGCAGGTCGTAACCTAGTAGAATGGCAATTTCAAAACCTATTTTATATAACAAGTAAAATAATTTGTTCTCTCCTCACCTTGGTCGTCTTTCTATCTTTACCTCCTTCTTGGAAGTCTTCCTTACCTTACTCTCTCTCCTCACCATTTTACAATGTCAAATGGATCCTCTTTCCCTTGAAATTTCTATAGGTGGTCTCTTGAGTAGCCCCTGGTGTTCAAGACCTCAAGATTTGAAGCTGTTAAGGAGCGTCGTCGTGCAAGACCTCCCGAGGACCTCTAGCGTCGAGTAGAACGTGTATAGCTATTAAAGTATTTTGAAAAAGCCCTTTGTGTTGGTTGTTTTGCTTGGGTGGGTTGTTTCGCCCTGTCCCCCTTAGGATCTCCTCTTCTTTTCTAAATCTGTGGAGTTCCGGCAGATGGTGACTACTCGCGATAGTGGCAGCGCTGACAGTCAGAACAGAGAGGCAGTGCAAGAGAACCTGACTCTTCCGCCACCACCTCCTCCAGCTGAAGGCCCTGACTGGAACCAGATCATGGCCAATCAAGTTCAGTTGATCAACCTGCTTGCTCAGTCGGGAGAACCATGCTCAAACCATGTTTGAAGCTATCAAGAATGGAGTTAGTTTTGCTTTGGTAAAACTAAAATTCTCTGACCCTTCCATAAACCTTCAAGCTGTTGAGAAAGACTTCAACTGCTCGGGAGAGGAAGCAACCAAAATGTTAGAGGAGATGACACCTCTCGGACACAAGGTTGCGGAGGAAATAGAGGTCAGGTCTCCAACACACAGCGACCAGTCTGGTGGCTCCGAGAAGTAAAAGATTGTAATATTTTGACAGTTGTAAATAAAACTTACCTTTTATTAGCAATGAAGTCTTTGTTTTGTCTTCCTAGATTCACTAAATTCTCATATATTTCCTAGCCCCCGACTGCTTATATAGTAGAAGAACTTTACTAAAGAAGTAGTAGACCAAGAAAATGGGCAAAAGCTACGACCACGGTACAAAGTATATGCTGAGTATGTTATAAAAATGATCTAAGTATCACTAGTAAGTCAATGTGGTCGAGACCAGCATATGACTCCGACTAGTTTTAGATCTTTTCCATAATCGAAATACTATGTAGTACCTTATATGGTTGGAAGATGTATAAGACTTGCATTGATGATAAGGAACTGTGCAAACATGTATGCAAAAAATGACAAATGAACTTGTTTATATATCTTATCCAAAACTGGCCGTAAGAGTTGCTACGAACTACAGACTAAAAGAAACACTTCGCGAAACGTATTCTTGCTCAAGTTCCGACTGGCAGCAAGGATCGTAAGAAATGGATCGTCGCTAGGAAGCTCCTTCTAGTGGACAGGACCACATGCGAAGAAGGAGAGACTTCGACTAGGAGGCTTTTTGTGTCCTGACCAGTAGCCAAACTATGAGTGGAACAGATTGTTGAAGGTAATAAATGTAGTCCTCGAAATCTATAGCATATAAAGTACTATATGTAGTTGTCTGTGTGATGCTTCTGTTACTCGTATATGTCTTTACGAAAAGAGTGTTGGTCACGTGTGAGAACCATTGTCTGAATGGTCATGACTAGGACCCTTATGGCATTTGACTTGTATGTCATAGCCATAGAGTAATAGGGATCCTTAAAAAAGTATATCGGGGAGAATTCGGTCTTCTCTGATCAATTAGACAACAATAGTATGCAAACCAGATGATAAGATAGACATATAGACAACATCATTCGTCGGAAAGTAAAGAAAATGCATATTTATTAACAAATTGAAAGAATAGAAAATACAATTATACAAAGAACTTACGCAGTTGGTCAATATTCCAAGAGTTGGACAAAACACACCCGTCGGACATAGCTAGTCGTATCGAACCAGGTCTGGTGACTTCTACCACAGTGTATGGACTTTCCCATTTGGGAGAAAGTTTATGGCGATTAGCCTGATTCTGAATTCGTTATAGAACCAGATCACCAACATCTAGGCTACGAGGTTGCACCTAACAACTGTGGTACCTTCGTATGGCTTGTTGGTAAACTGTTGATCGTATGAGGGCTCGGATTCGTCGTTCTTCAAGGAAATTGACGTCATCAAGTCTTTGTTGAATCTAATCGTTCTCATTGAAACAATCAGTTCGAGCAGAGCCCATTTTCAATTCAAGAGGAAGCATAGCTTCAGTACCATAAACCGAAAAAAATGGAGTTTCACCGGTCGCATGACTGGTCGTGGTTCGAACGACCCATAAAACAGAAGGAAGTTCTTGAACCCAAGCTCCTGACCGTTTGATTAACTGGTCGAATACTCGGCGTTTCACTCCTTGCATTATGATACCATTGGCCCGCTCAACTGCTCCATTGCTCTGTGGATGAGCGACAGAAGCGAAATGCATCTTGACACCAAGATCCTCGCAGAAATCCTGAAAATTTCCGCTAGAGAATTGGGTACCATTGTCTGTGATCATACGACTGGGTATACCAAATTGTGTGATCACGTTTTTTATGAGGAACCTCTTAGCGACTTTAGTTGTTGTTTTAACAACTGGCTCGGCTTCTATCCATTTTGTAAATGTGTCAATCATGACGAAAAGGATTTCGAAGCCCTCCGGTGCTCTTGGGAAAGGTCCCAGAATGTCCAGTCCCTAGGTTGCAAGAGGCCAAGAAAAAGGTATGGTTTGCAAAGCTTGTGCTGGCTGATGTACTTGTCGACTATGAAATTGACATTGTACGCACTTCGTCATGAGCTCTTTTGCATCATGAATGGACAGTTGGTCAATAGTATCCTTGCTTGAAGGCTTTACCGACTAACGTTCTGTAGGAATGATGTGTTCCACAGTCTCCTCAATGAATATTGGATAGCAACCTAATACCATCCGTTTGAGATATGCATCTCATCAACACTCCATGAGATCCTCGTTTATACAAGGTACTTTCGATTAGGGTGTATGATTTGGTTTTTCGAGCTATACGATCAGCCTCTACATCATCATCAGGATTAATGCCATGCTGAAGATAATTATGGATCGACGTCATCCAATCTCTACCGTGATCGTGTTGTACAACCTATGGAGCATCCATGTTCTCAGGATCGATTGGTACGACCTCTAGTGGAACATCTATGTCCTCGAAAAGCTCAACCACCGAGGGTGAATCGAGTTGCTCGAGAAAAACTCCCGGTGGGACAGGTGACCTAGTGGAGGCCATCTGTGCCAACTAGTTTGCTAGAAAGTTTTTTCTTTCTAAGAATGTGTACCTGGTGGAGGGTGGAGACCATAGAGCAGCTTTTGTACCTGTGGATATCGTTCCTTTGGTCCATGTAAGACTTCGCTTACGTTAATCTGGTGGTACCCTGAGTATGCATCTAAAAAACTTAACAGCTTACACCCGGAAGTGGAGTTTACAAGTTGATCAGTGCGTGGAAGGGGAAAGTCATCGTTCGGACAAGCTTTATTGAGGTCTGTGAATTCAATACACATTCGCCATTTTCCATTGCTTTTTCTAACCATTACAGGGTTGGTGAGCCACTCTAGGTGGTCGACTTCACGGATAAACCCAGCCTTGAGGAGTTTGTCAATCTTCGACTAGATTGCCTCCTTCCGATCAGGTGCAAAATGCCTAAGCTTCGCTTGATCGATTTCTTGTCGCTAGAGAGTTAGCCTGCTCGATCACCTTCACGGGACTCCGGCGATCGGACACCGCTGCATTTAATATGTCCTGATTTGCTCGGAGGAAGGAGACGAGCGACTCTTCCTATTTGAGGTTGAGCCCTGCCCCGACCAGTACCTTTTGGGCAGACGCGTCAGCGCTTCTTGACCCAGACGGAGTGTTGGCGTTTTCCGGAGAAGCGCCTTTGCCGAGTGGTACCTCCTTGGTCTGCATGGGTGATGAGTTAGTTTCCCTTGTTGGGAGCTCATCGACGAGTTCTAAGGACTTCCGATCACATGCATAAGCATTTTTCGGTCTTCTCGAACCATGATGACACCTTTCAGTCCTGACATCTTTAGACTCTGATAACATAGTGTGTGGCTATCAGGAATTTTGCTAGAATCGGACGACCGAGGATTCCATTGTATGCGGCTTCGAAATTGACCACATCAAATAGAATCTTCTCTGTCCGGAAGTTGTCGGGCCTTCCAAACATAACCGGTAGGGACAGTTGTCCTATCGGTTTGGCAGTAGAACCAGGAACTATACCGTTGAAGGCATATTTCATAGGTTTTACCTTAGACCTTGGGATTTGCATCTCTTCTGATGCTCTTGCAAACAAAATATTTAAAGAACTACCTCTATCTATTAAGACTCGATTAACTTTATAATTGTTAATAGTAGGTTCAACTACGATAGGAAACCTACCTGGTCGAGTCGACGGGATGGGGCAATCTTCTTTGCTGAAGGAGATCACAGTTTCCGACCACCTGGATGGCTTGAGAGCGATCGGAGACTCGACAAGGTTGACCTCCCACTCCACGGCCTTCAGATGACGTCTGAAATTGTATGAGGAGAATCCTTCGAAGATCATATCCACCGTATGTTGCGGCTCCTGGTAATCCATCTCTTCGTCGCCATCTTTGTCCTTCTTGGAGCTTGATTCTCCGAGTTCTGTTATGGAGGGGAAGGACCCTTTGCCTGAGTAGTAATCCTCTAGTTTACTTTGCTAGGCCCGGCAGGTGTACAGATCATGCCCTGCCACTTTGTAAAGTGAACACCACTTCTTAGTTTTCTTGAAGTCACTAGTCAGAGCCTTAGCTTTGTTCCGACCAATGAAATCTTTCTTGCCCTTAGTATACTTCTCTGGAATCGCAAGGACATCCTTATTGTTGGGTTTACGATTCTTCTTGTTCTTGAGAGACTTCTTGCCTTTCTTCTCCTGCTTCTCCAGACCCGACTGGGGATTTTTGTCCTTCCTATCAATAGCTTCATACCATTCGACCGCTTCACTAGCGGCCGCATACTTGTCTGCCATATCAATAAGTTCGACGGTAGATCGTGGAGGATTTATTGCAATATCCTCCATAAATCGACGATTCCTTAGTCCTGCTTTGAAGGCCTGGATGATAGAAGATTCTACGATATCTAGGATGGAATTCTGGACCTAACTGAATCTCTTGATATACTGTCAAAAAGTTTCATTGGTCTTCTGCTTCATCCGATGAAGATCATCCTCCTTTCTAAGACGGTCGTAAGTCCCTTGAAAGTTGGTGATCAGAGTATCGCAGAGCTGCTCCCAAGTATAGATAGATCCAACCGGTAGGTTAAGTAACCACGACCGGGTAGACCCTTCAAGGACCGTGGGCAAATAATTTACCATCACGTTATCGTTACCACCAGTGGCCTTGATGACGGTAGAATAAATTTGAAAAAATTCTAATGGGTTCTGAGTCCTATTAAACTTCTCTATGTTGGCTGGTCGGAACCTGTCCGATCAACGAACATCTTAGAGACCTGCCGAAAATGCTCGGCAACCTGTAATGGAGTCGTGGCGCCTTCTCTGAAAAGGAGTTGGATTATAGTTAGTTAGGGATCGATTCCTTAGATTTGCATATCCAGGATTCGGCGTCCCAACCCGGTTGTGGACATTATGATAACACCTTTGACCACGTACCTGGTTCAGATAATGCCTGAGATCGCCTGAATCAAGTGGTCGTTCCTCTTGGCGAGGAGGAGGAGTGGCTGCTGTGAAGAGCCATCTTCCCTCGTGATTCCCTGGTCGGAACCTATGGGGTGGTCCTGGTGTTGATTGATCCTCTGCTCGACCATGTTGTCCTCTACTGAGAGAGGAGCGCTAAGACGAGGTCATCGTGTGACTTTGCGAATTTCTCTGCACCCGATACATTTCTGTATGCTGCATGGTTTGTTGGAGGATCTCCGACTGAACATAACCTAGGGTTCCTGCTAAAGTAGGGTCTGGATTATTCAAGATATCCCGAACTTGTTGCAGGTTTTGTATAGTTACCGAAGGTCATGGCAGATTTCCGCTTGCAGTGGGCGTCCAATGAGTCGAGTTTTTCGTCGACCTTCCGGTTGGCCCTGCCTGATTCCTTACTCGCGACGGGGTAGGAACAGGTGTATTAACTGATGCACGTCCATCAACTCGATTGCCTCCGATAGCTGGTGCTTGAGCACCCGTACCATCTCCACCAACAAATGGTGGCGAGTTAACCCGTGGAGGATCGTGCATGGTATCTGGATTGGTATCTCTGATTGTGTTAACTTCGTGGTGCCAACAGTAATCTTTCGAGGAACTCCCATCGTAGCTAAGGGCGAGCCTTCTAGTGCTTCCACAAGGAGCCTCCATGACGGGGAGCGATCGGAGATTATTGCCTCTGGTGGGCTTTGTGGTGGACTTAGCCTGATCCGGCAGACTGCCAATCGTATGCTGAGTTTCACCATGGCCACTTGGGCTACGATCGGTGATAACTTCATTGATACCCTCACCAGATGTCGGTTGGCCCCCGGAATACGTAGGAGCCATTGGCGAATACTGGTCGCACATGACAATATCGAGAGTACATAGACACTCTGATTGCCACGCTAGGCTCCCATTGTCGCTTCTGCCGGTCGGATCGACCAGGCTTGCAGAGGTGTTCGGACGTTCCGAACTGGTCGGAACGAGCAGCTCCTCTGAGAGCGCCATTGTTGGTGGCGGTGTATCCACATCCATCCGGTCGATTTCATCAACCTCTGTGACTGGCAAACCGACGGAAGAGGAGGAGGATGATGACATCCCGTTTTCTTCCATGGCATGGATGCATGCGTCCATGTTGAGGTTGGAGTAGTCCGCCAAGTAGAATCAGTTTTTCTCATCCCAAGTCTCTGCCATGTTCGCATGAGCGATAATGGAGTAAAGGAAGTGGATGAGGAATGCTTGAGCAAAGTAATCTTCAAGAACTCAACGTCTTCTTCCCCACGAACAGCGCCAGCTGTCGACGATCAAGTCGCCGATCTTACAAAATGAAAAGAGGAAAATGGCAAAGAGTTCTTATGAGAGAATAGGACTGCTCTTTTATTGCTATGAACTGGCTACGACAGGGGTACCTTCGACAAGGCAGTGGACTAATCCTAATTACACTGAGCATAATGCTTGCTCTATTGCAGAATCAGACTTGAAACATGAATCTAATACCGATTGCTATGCTTTAAACCGACGCAGTCTGATCTCCTCATTCCTCCGCGTGCCATCTTTAAGTAACCGTCGAAGAGGTGGCAGTTGCTCCTTGAAGAGGCGCCTGTTGGAAGTGCCGCAGCTGGTCGGAGCGACGCATCGGTTGATAAAGTACCAACCATTCGGCGGTTTGTGTGTCTGTGAGACACACAACCGTAGGGTTGTTGTTGTCAGTGTCTTTAGATTATGAAATGTCGCATGGTATGGACCAAATATGGCATGTGTTCCATTCATCACACGGTATGGGATATACCCGGAGCTAGATCCGGATGCCATTTCATTGCTTCTGCGAGCAGTCATCTGGTTAGGGACTGGGTATAGGACCTCATCCGACCAGGTTTACCACGATGTAACCTCTGGAATCTTTACGACCACAGGGGTCGTGAGCCTTAGGGGTTATGACCATGAAGACATATGGTCTTTTATTATGTATTAAAGTAATACATAGAGATTTTAATTCTCGTCAAATGCCCAATAGCAATTTTGGCAGATTTCAACCCTCGAAATCTGTTCTTCTAGTTGAATAGGCTAGATTAGATTGGTTCTTTAGTGGTGAAGCCCTGCTTCGGGTTCTGGAGCTCTGCTTCAACTTCTGTAAGAGGTAATGATGTAATATCAAGTAGTTATTGTAATCTTTTCATGTTCTAGTTGTTTAAATCTATCTTAGTTGCCTCTTTTGCTTCTATTTTACATTTGTCCGATTATGCAATGTTTTTCTTCCGATCTATTTTGGTCGGTAAATTGTTTTAGCTAGTCGTTATAATCATGTTGATTAGATCAATCTAGTGGATCCTTGCTTATTGGTTTACGAGCTTGTTTGTAGTTAGCGTATAAGTTAGAAAGATTTGTACATTCAGGGGTTGGAGTCGTGCATAGTGGTGACAGCACTAGGGCATAGAGAATGATGTATCGTCGATTGCTAACTTATGTTTGGATTCTCTGTCATAGCTTGTTCATGCGGCAAGATAGGGATGACGCGTGTGATGATGTACCGTGTAGTTGGTTGCGACAACTGAACAAGGTGAGCATTGCCGGTGAAGGGCACTACGGTCCCTGGTAAGAGATCTATCGCAACAACTAGAGAATAGTAGTAAGTATATTAAAATAGCTTATTTGTAGATGAACAACTGTCATGCGGACTTAGAACATTTATCATCAACTTGTTGCCTTAGGGTTTAGGAAAGGATCGTCATTTTATGCTACGGTTTTATGTGGGATTAGATGTGCCATTAGAAAACCCTAAGCTAGATAGCAGGAGGTTCCCTATGGATTTGATAACCCTGGAATAGTCAGGTGAAAAAGCTACAACCAATCCGTGCACTTGCGATCATCATGTACGCACATAGATCATGTCAACACTCTTTCTTCAGGAATACTTATTTCTGCAAATTGAACTAACATTGCATATTCTCCTCAGTTAATGACGTAAGGATCATAACAGAGCTCTACAAGTGTTGGGAAGAAAAGGACAAGCCTATTTGCCAAGTCAAAGGGCAAGAAGAAGTGCAATAGATTTGGGATTCTCAACTCAGAAAATTCTGGCACTACAATCTAGAATGTAAGCATTCAAGTTTTTTTTGCCAATAATTGTTTATCTAGTACCATTCAGTTTTAAGACCTAGCTTTGTTTTTGTTTTGTTGAAGCTTGGTATGCCAAATCAAACGATCATCTGGACATCTGCTAAGGCCAATGTGACTAGGGATGAAAACGAGACAGATATTTCCCACCTAATCCGGAGCCGGATCTGGTCAAGCCCGAATTCGGGAAGGGACTATACTATATGGCCGGATCCGGGATGGGATCCAGATAGTTGAATCCGGGACGAGACCCGAATATCAGGATTTTTCCTTGCTAGATATCCGGCAACTAGCGTCTCCTGAATCTTTGCTTGTAGGTATTGGTCGGCCCAACCCACTAGCAAAGACCTAACCCTAGTCCCTATTCTCTCCTCACCCAACCACCACACCCCCATCCCACACGGGCACGGCCACACCACCCATCGGCCACCGTAGCTGCTGGTCTCCATTCGTCGTCCCCTGTCCATCTGTTGGTTCACACTATGGCTTGAATCATGTGGCTTGAAGCCTGGCCATCTACCAAGCTGAGAGGAAGAGGGCCTTGCTCGGATTTGTGACCGAGGAGTAGGAAGGGGGCTTTGTGCCCTGCTGGAGATGAGATGACATCGCAGCCACCGAAGAAGGTGACACCGCTGGCCAAATCCCAACGAGACTGACGGTGATGCCCCAATGTTTGAGTGCCCAGGCCTGTTGCATCCTCGCGAAGGGGCCAACATAGAGGAGAAGCCGAGGAAGCAAGCGGTGGTGGCGGTTTGTTACAGTGAAGCTCGACGACTGTGACACCTTGATTTTCGGAGCCTTTTTGAAATTTTCAAAATAAAAAGAACCCTTTTGTTTTGATGAGAATTCAAAGCTTAACCTGAAATTTCATAATGGATTTAAGTTTACTAACTCAAACTTCAACTAAAATTTCCTTGAAGATTTGTTGAGTTGTTGGAGTTTTGAGGATCTTCCCTTCTCTGTCCATCTTTTGACTATCTCTCGACCGCACCTCCCACGCCTGGGATCTAATGGTCCAGATCTCACCTTCGCTTGGATCCAAAGGTCCGGACCTCCTTTGTGTTGTCCTCCTCTGGTCTAGACCTCCTTGGGTCTAGACCTCCCAAATGCTTGGACCTCCCTGGGTCCAATTCTCCCCCTCGGGTTTCCTCTGGCTTACAACCTCCCCAAGCCTGCACCACCCTCATGTTCATTTATGCCTTTGGAACCCTGTTGAAGCTCTTCATGTTTTACTTGGACGCTCTTTGCTTGTAGCCTTGAAACCTTCTCGAGGTTCCCTCAAGACCGGCCGGAGTACCACTCCGCACCATGCGGTACTACCGCTTCTTCGATCTCCCTTACCTTTATTGACCTCCCCAGATCCTACCGGACCTCCCAGTCCTCCAGACCTCGACGGCCGCCGAGACCTCTCCTTTGGCAGATCCAATCGTTAGGACCTCCCTTTGGAAATCCTAACCGCTCAGACCTCCTCGATTTGATCCCACGGCTCTCGACCTCCCTTGCGGGTGAGGATCCCCTCTTACCCTTGCAGACCTCCCCGTTTGTAATTGATCTCGCTCCTCTTATCTCCGCAGACCTCCTCCTTCGCACTTAATCTTGGGCGTTGGACCTCCTTTTGGAGATCCAACCGTCAGGACCTCTCCTATGGGTGAGGATCTCCCTTTGTTCACTACAAGACCTCCTCAATGTCCTCCGCAAGACCTCCTCTACGGGTCTTGGCTGCCCCCACTGGGCAGTCACACCCAGTTTTCTTTACCTTTGACTGAGTCTTTGGGCAAGGAAGTCTTCACCGCATTTAATGCATGTTGTATCACATTAAATGCTCTCACCTTTGCAGTACTCATGTCATATCATTGTCACATTCCTTGTCTACTCCCATTGTCCTCTTTACCAACTCCTGAGGACCCATATTCTGGGTCATATGCATTGGCTCCAGCTATATATAGCTTGGGCAGCCCTTCCTCTCTCATTTTTTCCCATTTCCACCCCTGGCTCAACCGAGCACTCTCTGGACCTCCTCCAACAAGCTCATTGGACCTCCTCCTGACCTTCCAATCTCTCTGTTGGTTTACCTTGGAAGTTTTATTAAGATTTCCTTTGGATTTTGTTGAAGCTCTATTTGAGTCATTTGATTTTCACCGTGTAGATTATCAAGACCGTGTGGAACCAGAGTTCTGTGAAGGAGAGGAAGAAGCTCAAGACTTTGAGCAAGGCAAGTTACACTCTTGATCATATTGCACCCAATACTTAAAATTACTTATGTTGATTTCAAGAATGTATGTATGCTTACTTTACTAAGTATTTCAATGCCTATCTTTCAATTCATAGTTATGCCTACTGCTTGGTATGACCACTGTCCATATTGAATCAACCTCATTGTCACCCTAGATAAAACCTGGTTCTTGCAATAGTGAGGACCCGTGGCTCTTGAAAAATGGAATACTGAGTATTGCTTAGACCAAAATCTTGATTTGGGAGTTTTGACCAGAAATATCACTTATTCAAATGATTTCGGCCATGGCATTGGTGTGTCATGGAGGTTTTACAAATGGCCATGGCATTGGTGTGCCATGGAGGCTTGAAAAGTAAAGTAAATGAAAAATGGATTTGGACTTGGGCGAAGCTGGTTGCTTGGTTGGTGCATGTCTATGCACGGGGGGTCGTGTGATCCGATGCCCCAGGGTTGAGGTTTGTCGCCCAAGTTAGTTAAGGACCGGTCTTTGAGACACCACTTGTTAAACCTATAATGGGCTATGCCAAAATTGTGCAACCACATGTCTCCAGTATGGGGCGTGGGACCTGGCTAATTAATTTGCAAAGCTCTATCGTGGTTTAATCCTGTTGATGCGGTGGGTTGTCATGTTACGACTGTTGCAGTCCCACCTGGCATAAGAGGGGGCACCCCATTAACGCGGCGGGTTTCTATCCAAAGGGGATCTGCATAAACCTTAATGTGGATGGATCATGTGGAGCAATGCATTGTAAAGGCCTTGTCATGTGCTCTAGACCTCTCACCAAAGGAAGTGTGAGGTGGTATCGACGGATGCCAAGCAAACTAGAGAATTCATGTCATGTGGGTAAAGTGTACAACCTCTCGCAGAGTGTAAATCTATTCAATAGCCGTGTCCGCGGTCATGGACGTCTTGGCAATGTCACTCAAAGTTAGCTCTTGGTTTTGGTTTTCAAAAGACATATGAAATTGGTTTTGGTGGTTTAACCAAATTGGGTTTGGGCGGGAAGCCATGTGACAGGAGGGTATCATTCACCATCTTGATGATGAATGTTATCCAACTGAAAATAAAATTTGCAAAAATGAATTTTAACTATTGTAACCTGCCTTGAAACTTAATACTTGTATTTGAAATAAAATTGGCTTTATGCAAATCAACCCTAATATGCTTTCCCTTGATATATCCCTATGCATGTCATTTTGTTAATTGACGGGTGTAACTTGCGAGCACGGTTGTTGTGCTCACTCTTGCTTGATTCATGAATTGAGCAGGTGAAGATTACTATGATGATGGAGATGACCAAATCAATTAGGTCGCGCCCTCCAGCCAGTCACCTGTGGTGTAATGGGTGGACAATGTCTTTTGGTTTTTCCGCTGTGTTTGTGTGCTCTCGGTTGCTGGAGCTTGTAAGCAACCCCTTGTAATCAAACCTCCTTTTGTTATTAATAAATTGTGTGGATGTTTTTGCTGTCACTTGCTTGCTGTGAGAACTGGTTGATGATCCTTGGGGACTAGTTTGGATCGCAGTGGACTTTAGGCTCGTCCTCAAGCCCGACGACCTCCTCGGGTTGGCTCCTCTCGGATCTCCCTCGAGTAGTGCGCGGAGCTTGGGGAGGTCTGAGGTCCAACGACCTCCTCGAGTCGGGACCCCAGACCTCCGGGTGGTCTATCGGACCTCTCGGGAGGTCCTACCGGGATGTCCTCTCAGGACATCCTGGGAAGTCCTTTACGGACCTTCCAGGAGGTCCTGAGGGACCTCTTGGGACGTCCTGGGGGTTCCTTTTTGGACCTCCTAGGAGGTCCTGAGAGACCTCCCGGGTGTGCCCTGGGCCGGGTCGCTACAAGTGGTATCAGAGCATCTTGACTGCAGGACGCAGCCTAATAGAATGGCCGTTAAGAAAAGCTCAAAATGTGTTTTAATAAACAAGAGAAATAAATTGTTCTCTCCTTACCCGAGTCATCTATCTATTCTTATCCTCCTCTGTATCTTATCTCGCCTTATCTCCTACTTATCTTTTTACTTGCCTCAACATTTTATAAAAATTAAAAGGAATTCTTTTCCTTGGAATATCTATAGGACCGACCTAGGTTGTTGTTGTAGCAATAAGGACCTCCCTGTTGTGGCAATGAGTGGCAGTCCTTTGTAAAGGTTACCCCTGGGGTTACTTGCAAAAGACCACCCCTCCTTGCCATGATCTCATTACTTGCAACCCTGAGGGCAGCAAGCCTCGCGTAGAAGGTGTTGAGTTTGATTGCTGAAGTTCTTGTTTTTGGGGATTACATTGGTTGGTTGCTTTAAGCCTTAAACCTTCCCCCTTAGTTTTCTATCTTTTCTTACCTCTTGGATCCTAGCAGATGGTGACCACAAAGGGTAGCAGCAGCACAAGTGGCCAAGGTCGAGCCTCTGGGAATGATCCAGAGACTCCAGTGCCGCAACTACCTCCTCCTCCAGCTCAAGGTCCAGACTGGAACCAAATGATGACCAATCAAGCACAATTGATCACTTTATTAGCCCAGTCCATCACCAACACTCAGAACCTCCAAGCAAAGAAGAAGAAGCTCAACCTCTGTGCATGTTCCACCTCCTCCTAGAGCCAACATTTTCGGAGTTTATGAGGATGAGGCCACCCACTTTCTCCAGCACCACTGAACCTCTAGAAGCTGACGACTAGCTCAGAGTTGTGAGTAGAAAACTGGACATGATCCAATGCACAGACAGAGAGAGAGTTTTATTTGCCTCTCATCAACTTCAAGGACCAGCCTCGGAATGGTGGGACAACTATACTCAATCCCACCCCGATGCTCAAGAAATCACCTAGGAGGATTTCACTCAAGCTTTTAGGCGTGCACATATTCCTCATGGAATGATGTTGCTAAAGAAGAAGGAGTTTAGAGCCTTGCGCCAAGGGAACTACACAGTCAGCGAATATCTACACAAATTCAATCAGTTGGCAAGGTATGCACCTGAGGATGTGGCCACCGATGAGTCCAAACAAGAGCGGTTCTTGGAAGGACTTAATGATGATCTCTCAGTCCAGCTTCTTGCTCATGACTACCTGCATTTCCAAAGACCTAGTGAGCAAGACAATTCGGCAAGAGGGCAAGCATGTTGAGATGGAAAATCGCAAGAAGAGGAAGGCAGCCCAGCAGTTCAGGTCAAATAGATTCTCCAGGCCAAAGACCTCCCACTTCCAGCCTATGAGGTCTGCGACCTCCTCCCCCATCAGGACTTCGATGCAAGCCAAGCGGCCTGGTGCCTCCAGCTCTCATAAGACCTCCCCAGGAGGTCAATTCCAGGCAAAGCCAGCCACTAACTCTGCAGCAGGGGTGACTTGTTTCTATTGCCATGAAGTTGGGCATTATGCTAATAAATGTCCGAAGAAACTTCAAGCTACAGCTCCAACTCCCACCCGATCGGCTCAGGGGTCTTCAGCTCCTGGCAACCACACCAATCCAAAATCTCCAGTGCAGTATATTAAAGGGCGAGTGAACCATGTCACAGCTGAGGAAGCTCAACAAGCTTCAGATGTGGTCCTTGGTACGTTTATTGTTAATACCGTACCTGCGAAACCTTAATGTGGGTGGACTGCGTGGAGCAATGCATTGTAAAGGCCTTGTCATGTGCTCTAGACCTCTCACCAAAGGAAGTGTGAGGTGGTATCGACGGATGCCAAGCAAACTAGAGAATTCATGTCATGTGGGTAAAGTGTACAACCTCTACAGAGTGTAAATCTATTCGAATAGCCGTGTCCGCGGTCATGGACGTGCTGGCAATGTCACTCAAAGTTAGCTCTTGGTTTTGGTTTTCAAAAGACATATGAAATTGGTTTTGGTGGTTTAACCAAATTGGGTTTGGGCGGGAAGCCATGTGACAGGAGGGTATCCTTCACCATCTTGATGATGAATGTTATCCAACTGAAAATGGAATTTGCAAAAATGAATTTTAACTATTGTAACCTGTTTTGAAACTTAATACTTGTATTTGAAATAAAATTGGCTTTACGCAAATCAACCCTAATATTCTTTCCCTTGATATATCCCTATGCATGTCATTATGTTAATTGACGGGTGTAACTTGCGAGCACGGTTGTTGTGCTCACTCTTGCTTGATTCATGAATTGAGCAGGTGAAGATTACTATGATGATGGAGATGACCAAATCAATTAGGCCGCGCCCTCCAGCCGGTCACCTGTGGTGTAATGGGTGGACAATGTCTTTTGGTTTTTCCGCTGCATTTGTGTGCTCTCGGTTGCTGGAGCTTGTAAGCAACCCCTTGTAATCAAACCTCCTTTTGTTGTTAATAAAATTGTCTGGATGTTTTTGCTGTCACTTGCTTGCTGTGAGAACTGGTCGATGATCCTTGGGGACCAGTTTGGATCGCAGTGGACTTTAGGCTCGTCCTCAAGCCCCACGACCTCCTCGGGTTGGCTCCTCTCGGACCTCGCTCGAGTAGCGCGTGGAGCTTGGGGAGGTCTGAGGTCCAACGATCTCCTCAGGTCGGGACCCCAGACCTTCGGGTGGTCTATCGGACCTCTCGAGAGGTCTGGAGGTCCTACCGGGATGTCGTCTCGGGATGTCCTGGGGGTTCCTTTTTGGACCTCCTAGGAGGTCCTGAGGGACCTTCCGGGTGTGCCCTGGGCCGGGTCGCTACAACGACAGAGCGTAGAGCAAAGAAGAGGCGATGGCCGGGAGCTTGGAGTGGAAATGGGCAGCATTGAAGGAGAGTTAGGAGTAGAGATGATAAGGATAGATCTGGACATCTGAGATCTGGCAGTATCTAAAACTTTGAATATGACCAGTACTGTGAGGACAAGTCGTGAGTGCTCTCGGCCAAGGAGCAGAGCATTACAAAAACCTGAATAAGATATACATCATGTGCTAGTATATGTTTTTTTATACAGCCAACATGGTATTATGGTCATGTACTCATGTGGTGGTTTGGTCCAACATATGTTACTTTATGTATGGGCGCACTATCCATGTATTGTTATCCATTTCTGACCCGAATCCAGCATGTATCCTTCCTATGCCCGTATCCCGAATAACTTGAATTTGTATTTGTATCCAGCTTGCCTGTATTCGGCTTCGAATTCAAAAAAATATGGGCTATGATACGGGAAGAGCAATATCCTCCTGTATCCAGCCTGTTTTCACCCCTAAGTGTGACAACATCAAAAGATGGTTCTGCATCTACAAGCTTAGATGTAATGTTCCTAATTCTGAGGCCAGTTCGAGTGCCACAGTACAACTATCCTCAGTTCATGCTTCAGCTCAAGTCAATGCTCAAGAGCCACCGAAGAAGAAAGCTCCAACAAAGAGGTCAAGAGCTCTATTGAAGCTTCTTATGGCCCGCAGTGATGTGTTCGATAACAAGCAGTGAAAGTGTGTAATGAGAATGTGTGTGTGTGTGTGTGTGAACTGGCAGGACTATGCCTATGTTAGGAATGTATTATGTGAACTTGTCTGTTACTTATTCAACTTATGCAATATGTGAACTTGTCTGTTACTTGTCCAACTTATGCAGTGTAGTACTACTAAGTTGTGCCATATTTAGTGCATTTCATATGATGCTGTTGCCATGTTCCGATTGCTGACAAACAACTAAAGATAGACATTTCCATTCCACAGAACATTTAGTTTCACAAAACAAAGCCACAAGTTACATGAAGAACATTACAACAAACTATTAGATGATGAACATTCTTTCCTTTTCTAGCTTTTTGACCTTATCACTAAGATGGCCAACTACAACAAGCACATTGCATGCCAGTACTGACATGATGAACATTCTTTCATTTTATAGCTTTTTGACACTATCACTAAGATGAACAACTACAACCTCCTTTTCTACTACAATTATCCTCAAATCAGCGCACCCCTTTGCTTTTGCAACCACAATTCTCCTGAAATCAGTACACACCTTTGCTTTGGCATCCACTAGCACATCGAGCTTCGCTTGTTCGTCGCTAGCTGTTGCCTTGAGTTACTTGTTTTCCTTCCTCAAAACCCTTACATGGTCGCGCAAATCCAAGAAAAGCTACTGAACAAAATCACTCATTTTCGGTTCGTACCATCTCCAAAATTTGCAACCCCCCACCTATAGAAACGCAAGCACATGCCCAAATCATGCCCCAAATCAAGAAGAAAGAGAACAAACTGCAGAAGAACCAAAATTGCCGACAACAAAACATTACAAATTTCACTCACCCGAGCCTTCGTGCTAGTCAAGTACCTCCTCCCAGGGTTCATGTTGCTCTAGGAGATCCATCTAGAAGCCTTTTGCCGACAATTCCAACAGATGAGCGTCTCATAATCAAGTGGCCCCTCCTGGTACGATATCAGCAAGGACAAATTGCCTTCGCCGCCGCTGACCTAAGCGACATGCTTGAGCTCCTGGAGCTCACCATCCATCGCGCCGAAGGTGCTCGTTACCGTATTGATGCAATTTTTGGCTCTAGAGTTTCTTAGGACGACGGGGATTTCCCCTTTCACGTCATCCTCACGACGAGGAAAAACCCTAGACGTGCCCACGTGTTATATTCCCTCTACCTCGTCAGCACAGGGGCCAGCTAGATGTCCACGTGCACCACAATGGTGGAAAATTGAGGTAGATTCAGTGCGGGGAGGGGGGATTTGTTCGATTTGGAAAGTTCAAGGGGTCGGGTGTCTGGTTTTCAAGTTCAGGGTTGTTTTCCAAACTTTCAGAAGAGTTCAGAGGTGTCAAATGAACTTTTTCAAGATATTATTCGGGATGGCTAGTGGATAATGTATCTTTACTGCTTAAAAAGAACCTAGTGGTGGTGAGTGATGTGTTCTTCGCACCCCCTCCAATCCTTGCAAGTCACAACCCTCATCCCCTCGAGAAATCGCATGCCGATGTGTGGACCTGGCCTCATCACCCTGGATCCATCGCGACTCCTTTTCTTTGGAAAAAATTATATGAGCGCAGCCGCCGCCTCCTGAATCCCTTGCGAACCCTTCCTCTTATTTTGCTACCTCTGATCGCGCAGCCTCCCCTCGCTTTCCTCGTCGCAACACCCCCTTCTCCCGAATAAATCACAACATCTCATCTTCCCTCCCAATCAGCGCCACCCTAGACCTTTCATCTACCTTTGTCTCCTAGGAATAGCCCTGTCTCTGGACGAATTCCCGGTTCTTGGCATCAATGAGGCCAGCGTGATGTGGTCACAACCCTTGACGGCCAACGCGGTTGCCTGCCACCTGATGGTGCGAGGTAGCGCCAGTGCGCGACTTGCGAAGATGAGATAGACGCGATGCTAATACTCTAGCTCCATTGTGCCCTGCACAGCAAAGCTATCGAGTAGGTAATGCTTCAGTTCAAGTAAGCAATTCCTCCGTCCAATTTTATTCTTTGATAGACATTGTTGTTCTGTGATTGTTTTCCGTCAATGCACCCTATGAACAACACAAAGTTTATCGCTAATGAATTGTTCTAATCCTACCTACAAAATGTTCGGGAGAAAAAGAACTTCACATTGAAGCCTTATCAGCTGTTGCTTGGGCAAAATTCCTAGGGCAGCAAGCAACAGCTTTCTTCATGCTAGAATCCCTTCCTAAGCAAGACAGCGATGAAGCGGCCTTGGACTTGAACTGAGGATTCAGAATCATTTGATTTAATCGATCTTTTGCACATAATGCAAGTGATGTTGCTCTTACTTTTTTTAGCTTTATATCTGCTTCAAAAGAGTTTATTAATCTACTTTGCATATATGTTCTAAAAACAATGCTTTGGGTTATGCATATAAAGAACTGTTTGACGGTGTTAAATGGAACAAGTTCGGTCAAGCGATTGTTTACTCTTTATGCAATTTGTTGCAAACTCAGCCTATTATCATTTCACTAATTTCTTGATTTCCCTTGTGTGGTCTTTATGCAACTCGCCTTTACACCGCACCACGTCTTTGCACCGCACCTCGTGTCCGTGCCCTTGGCGCACGGAGATAGCGCGTCTGTGCCCCTGGCGCATGGACGCTGTGTGTCCGTGCCCCTGTCAAACAGACACAGCAACTCCATGCCCGGGGCGCACGGACTCGGCGACGTGTCATTCCGCCGGCGGCTTCGGCCTTCTGGCGCACGGACACGATGCTATTTTTGCGTTTGGCGCAGAGAGAGAGCTAGATTTGCTATTGCGCGAGTAAAAAATGCTATATTAGCACAAAAAAAAATCCCATAATCGTGTGAAATGACGTCATCTACAATGTGTATGAAATGGCATTTACCGCGTGATACTTTCCTAGAAATGGCCAGGCTTAATGTGGAAATGTATTTTGTTTGTTGCAAACATTACCCGCATTTACACGAGAGGATTTGTAGTTGTCATACAGTAGGGAAAATATGGACAGATAAAAGTCCACTGTGTGAATTAAAAGCTACCTTGCTTTCTTTTTACATCTTAGTTTTCTCCTTTCTCTGGCTCTTTATAATCCCCTGCCATCTATCCATGCTATTTGCTCAAAGCTGTCAAAAAAAAAAAACATTGAGCTTGTACGCACTCATACACCTCTCCATCACCATGTTTCCCTCTGGCTCCCCCTCCCTCCCGAGCAAGAAGGTAGGGAGAGACGTCTGTTAAATTCGATCGAGTGCTTGAATTTTGGTAGAGGTCATTGTTCTCGTAGTATCTTCAAACTTCAAACTTGAATTCTTGAGTTTTTGTTTCTGTGGTATCGTTTGGCTTTATCTTTTCTGGTGCACTTTTGAGTTTACGCTTGCCGTTCTCCTAGCAGGATTTTGAAAACCACAACATGGTCCCCATTACCAAGGCGTTTTTTTTTTGTTTTACTGTCGATTTTTAACCGGTTTATGGGGGAAATTTGTCCGATCTATTTCGGATGAATTTTTTATTTGATATTTAGGGCGTATGTAGCAAGCATAAATACACATGTTCCGCCAAAATTTGTGATGAGGAGGATTTGCATGAGCAAGTTGTTTTTTTAAAAATCTGGTTTAGAAGGTTTGACTGGGTTTCGCGGAAACCAAACCGGTAACCAACTTTTGGCAGTTTTCTGAACCCTGCTCGTTAGGGACGGACCTAAAGAAGCCTCTACTCAAATTTTAGTTTTTAGTGAAGTAGCTCAATATCCGACCACTTATGCCTCCGTCCAGCTCAGCAGAGGACAAATGCCCTGACAGCCTACTTGTGCCCCCGGCTCATTTTGACCAAGGTCTGCCCAGCTGCTCGCAATTTTGGTTCTTGAGATCTGCCTTTTTTCTTTTTTACTTGTTGATCTGCCATTTGATGCTTGCGATTCAACGAGTGATCCATTGGATTCTAGATCTTGTGACCTATGGTCATACGTCCCTCTGTATGCTCCAAAGTCTAGGCAAATCTACTACTCATGCGTTTATCTCTAGCTTGAAACAGAATTGCACCTGAGTTCTTGATCCAGCTACTGCTAAACTTTTTACTCTTAATTATGTTAAACCTAATCAATTACCGCTGCCTTTCTCAACAGAAAAAATCATCTGGATTCCGATCTAACCTAAGAATGACCCGCTCATCTTTGTGGTGAAATTGAAGGGCAAGGAGATCATGGAGGAGGAAGAGGGCAGTGGCAGGGAGGGAAAGGAGAACAGCGAGAACCAGCCGCTGCCGCCGGAGGAGGAGGAGACGCCGGAATGGCTGCACATGCTGCTGAGGGCCAGGTTCTGGAAGCAGTGCGAGGAGCACTGCGACGAGAGCAGGTCGGACGTGAGCCTGTTCTGCCTCCGCTGCTACGAGGTGGTCTGCCCGCGCTGCACCCACGACGAGCCCGGCCACCGCCTCCTCAAGGTCCGCCGCTACGTCTACCGCTCCGTCGTCCTCGTCAAGGACATGCAGGACCTCGACATTGACGTATCCAGGATACAGGTACGGACGTGAGCCTGTTTGAGCCACAGAAAACATTACCGATAATAATTTTTTTCAAGGTAGCGATAACACCGGTTTTCGTCGGTTACCGGAAAATTTAAAATTGAAATTAAAAAATTTCAGATGTAAAGACGAAGTTTATCTAAATTTTGAATTTAAATTTGAATTTGGATGAAAATTAAATAAATACTATTTTTTTAACCGGTATAAAAATTTATCGAACCCCACCGATAACACCGGTAACTGCCGGTTACCGGTAAAATTTTGGTAATAGAATTTTCACTGGTTTGAGCTCGCTCGGAGATATCCTTCCGTTGCTTCTGCTGCAATTTTATCCTTTTACCTTTCAATTATGATTACTGTTTTGCCCTAAGATTTATGTAATCGATCGGCGGGTCAGGATTCAGTACGTAGGTACAGAGTTTTATCTAGAGTCGGTTATGTTTTGTTCAGTTGCTGCAAGTTTTGCACGGGATTATTCGTGTGTCACTACTACAGGAAGTCTCATCACAGACGGTTCGGAACCGTCATCACAGACGATTTTTGAACCGTCTATATTTGTTGGTCTGTGATAACAGCCAGTTATCATAGACGATTCAAAACCGTCTGTGATACGCACTATCACGCACGGTTTTTGTTGAAACCGCGTGAAGGCTATTATCACGCAGCGGTTTTCATCAAAAACCGCTCGTGATTCGAGAATATCACCGACGGTTTAATTTACAAACCGTCTGTGATGATATTTTCACAGACGGTTCTTGTTCAGAACCGTCTGTAATAAGTTTTCACAGACGGCTCTTATTTAGAACCGTCTGTGATAGCCTTTTCTGTGGCAAAAAAAACCGAAAACGGCTGTTAAAACTTCGGAGGCCGTTTAGAGGCCCTAAACGACCTTTTTTGGGGTTTTCACTTTTTCGAGACCTCGCGAAGAGAATCTGATCTTGACTTATGGATTTTCGGATTGAGCTTTTCGTTAGCTTTCCAACGAGCCAAAGAACGTCGCAATCGGAGTTCATATGCAAAAGTTATGATGATTTTACCGAACGGTGCGCAATCTACCATCTATATTTTTGCCCAAACCAAATAACTCAACATGAACTACACACATCACAGTAGCATCACCCACATCACAGTAGCATCAACTCGGTAATCCACATCACAAAGTAAAGGGGGGAGTAGAGAGAGTGAGGTCGTGGGAGGCCGGGGCGACGAAGTGGAGGAGGCCGAAGGCGACGAGGTCGTGGGAGGCCAGTGACGACGAGGTCGGGGCGAGGTGGAGGAGGCCGGGGGTGATGGTTCGGATGAGGCCGGTGACGATGAGGCCGGGACGAGTTGGAGGAGGCCGCCGGCGACAAGCTCGGCGGAGGCCGGGGCGCAAGGTGTGAGGAGGAGAAACGGCAGAGGAGGAGATGGAGGTATGAGCTGTGAGGAGGAGAGACCGCAGAGGAGGAGATAGAGGTTATATAAAGCGAGTTTCGGCAGCCCGCCCATTATATTCAAATTTTCGTTTCCCGCCCAACAATCGAGACGGTTCTTGTTAAGAACCGCTCGTGATAGCACCTATCATGCACGGTTTTTAATAGAACCGTCAGGACACAGGCCTCCAGAGCGGCAAGGCAGCAGGCGCAGGCGGCGGCTTGGCAGAGGGATAGCGAGATATCACAAACGGTTCTTAATTAGAACCGCTCAGTGATAATTAATTATCACTGCAGCGGTTCTTATTCGTAACTGCTCGTGGATATCACGCACGGTTCTTATTGAGAACCATCTCGTGATTGGTCGGATTATCACTGCAGCGGTTTGTGACTAGAACCGCTCAGGATAATTCCTGAGCAGTTCTATTAATGAACCGTCGTGATAATGATTATCACGCAGCGGTTCTAAATAAGAACTGTCGTGATAGGTCGGGCAAGACCTACCAAGCAGTCCGGACAGACCCAACATAGACGGTTCCAAAGGAACCATCTGTGATGGGGCGTCTACTATAGCCTGTTTTGTAGTAGTGTGTGCAGCGTGTCCAGTGGGATGCAGATCATCTGCAATGGAGGAGCTTCTGTGCACGTGCTACAGTGCATGGACTAGCTACAGTGGCAGAGCCAAGAATTTAGCAATGGAGGTGCACACTTCAAGAATGAAAAAAAAAATCTTGTACGACACATATAGAAGATATCTTGCTCTATAAAGGTGACTAAACAATCATTCAACACTTGATCGTCTATACTATTTGTCAACTTGTTTTTCACAAGATTCATCGTCGAAAATACTCTTTCAACACTCGTCGTTGCTACCGGTAAGAGCAATACCAATTTAAGAAACAAATATACCAACTTATAAATGCCATGCTTCCTTGTTTCAACAAGCTAAGTAGAAAGCTCACCGAGATTCTCTAGGCACTTAAATCTATCATCGCTTCGCATATCATCAATGAAGTTATCAAGTTGGAAAGAAAGTCTCGTTAAATCTGTGCTTGAAAAATCATTAGGATAAAAGTTGGCAAGGCTAAGCATTTTGTCCCTATCATAAGAAGCAAATGAATTCATAGGATTTAAAGTGGATATGCAAACAAGCAACTCCATATTAACCTTGTTAAACCGATTGTCAAGCTCTTGGAGAACGTTACTAATGATGCCAAGATACATTTCCCTTCTAAAATGATCATTATTTGTTTGTTTTGGGTAAAAACATGATGATCTTCCATAAGACACATATCTACCATCCGGCTTAGGAACTTTGATGCTATATTTAGTGCAAAATGATGTTACCTTTTCTTGAAGGAATTCTTCCTACCCATCACACCTCATTCGTTGCATTATATCCTTAGCCAAATTAACAAGTGCCATAGCATTAATAATATCTTGGTCTCTCTTTTGCAAAGATTGAGACAACTCATCTGTGTATACAAGTATAGCAAGCATCAATTGTGCATTGAAAACAAGTCAAATAACTCAAAGGCTCCCACTATAGCATGTATTTTTGGCCAATCATTCTTCTGTGAGGGATCTTTTCCAAGCTGTATGAGTACTTTGCGGATTGTTGAATACATACTAATAATGTGCAAAATAGTTTTTAATGAGAACCTCAACGAGTGTCACCGGGCCTAGCTAGCCCCATCTCTTGATTTAATTCACGTCCACTTTCTATCTCACCCAATTCTAGTGCTTCCAAAACTTTTTGAGCTATAATATTTCGAAGCATGTCATGACGCTTACAAGAAACTCCAATAATATTCAGCAAGTGAGAAACTTGTTCAAAAAACCACACACAATCAGAATTACCCTTGGCAACAGCTATGAGAACTAACTAGAGTTGATGTGCAAAACAATGGATGTAATATGCAGAAGGAGACTCTTTCATAACCAATATTTTCAGCCCTTTAATCTCGTCTTTTGTATTGCTAGCCCCATCATATCCTTACCCACGGATTTGAGCAAGAGTCAACTTGTGATCAACAAGTAAGGACACAATTATATTTTTAAGTGACAAGGAAGTTGTATCAACCACATGAATTACTCCAAGGAACCGCTCACATACCCGTCCTTCTTTATCAACATAACGCAAGCAAACAATAAGTTGTTCTTTGTGGGATACATCACTAGACTCATCAACTAGAATTGAATAGTGATCATCACCAATTTCTTTAATAATGTGCTTGGTAGTTTGGATGGCACAACAATTAATTATGCCCGTTTGTATCTCATGGACAATCATCTTACAATTCCCAAGGGCATTGCTTAAGACAACCTTAGCAACCTCCTCATTGTTATTTGCAAGCCATTCCAAAAGTTCAAGAAAATTCCCCTTATTGCTAGAATTTGCACTTTCATCGTGTCTACGACATGCTATTCCTTGACGTAAAATAAACCTCAAGCATCTAATTGAATAAGTAAACCTAGAAATATAAAGTTGTTTGTCCTCTTCGGTTTGCTTCCTAATAGCTTGATCAATTGATGTTCTAGATTTAACAAAGAAGTTGTATTTCTCTTGAGCTCGATTATGGACACTTCTCATACTACCCACATGCTTATCAACTGAGTCATACTTATTCCAATTTCTAAATCCTCCTTTAACAAAACTATCGCCTCCCATATTTTTCTCCTTGAACAAATAACAGACAAAGCAAAATACAGCATCCTTCTCGACATTATATTCAATCCAATTGTACTTATCAAACCAACTACCATTGAAGCGATGCCTTTTACCTGATATTTCCCTTACGGGGAAATCATGTTGACGAGGTTGACATGGGCCTTTAAGAATAAATCCTCTTCGAACCGTATCTTGATCATTGATAGCATATCTCATGATAGTATCCTTTTGTTGGGATCATGTGGAAGAAGCTCAACATCATAACACAATTTATCATTGTCATTGTCGGTTGCTTGTGCTTCACTTTGCAATTGGGGTTGAGATTGAGATGATGCATTCACAGATGGAATTAAAAAAGACACAACCAAATCCAATTCATTTCTAATTATACTTGCTTCAGTTCCTCCTCCTCCTTGAGTTTGAGTAGTTTCTGCTTCAACAAATTTTGGCTTGACTGTCTTGCCATCTCGAAAGAAAGAAATGATATCTCTATTTCTTTTCATTTCAAGAATTCAACTTGCCCTATATATACAAATCACAGGAGTCAGAAGACATTCAAGAACAGACAGATTGATGGCATAATGGCATTTAGATAATTAGATTGGTTGTGTATAAACTACAAAAAGTTGTTCTGAACTTCTGATCAAATGCAATCCTGAAGCTTTACTCCATCCATTGCTATTTTCTATGCAGTGTATAAAACAAGGCCACAAGGGTTACTTCTCTTCATCTCTTCATCACTTGCCTTTGGGGGAAATTAGAAATGGAGCCGCCTCTGGCCTAGGCGCCTAGCTCCCTCCTGCGCCGCACCCGGTCAGCTCGGCCTCCGGCGCTTCTCCCTCTACGGCCTAGAACCCTAGCCCACCTGCGCCGTCCCCCTCCCCTAAATCCAAATATCCAATCCCGGCGGATCCCAGAGAAGAGTGTCCATGGCAGCGGCGGATTGGCAGAGGTCCCGGAGGAGATCAGGAGGAGAAGCAAGGAGGTGCTGCCGGCTGCCCTACCTTGATGACGGTGTTGGTGGCCTGATGGGAACCGCTGGCGCCCTGCGAGGCCCGAAGCCGAGGCCGAGCAATGGCTTCTTGACGACTCGACACCGGACGCTCTCGTCGTCCTCGGCGGCAGGCGATGGCTGAGGAGGAGAAGCAAGGAGGCGGCGTCCTCAGCGGCGGCGGAATGGCGGAGGAGGAGCCAGGAGGAGAAGCAAGGAGGGGAGGCAGGTGGCGTCAGGAGCAGGAGAAGCAAGCTCCAAGGACCCCTGACCTAGAGATGGAGATTGGGCTGAAATTGGTGGGAGGCTGAATTGGGGATTGGGTTGAAATTGGTGCCAACTGTTGATACGTATAACACAATAATAAAAAATTGCACTTGTTTTTGGGGTGCCTGTGCACCAGCCCCCCCCCCCCCCCGACGTCGCAACAGTCCTTAAGATGAGAGATGACAGGCTAAGATTATTTTTTGTGCGTAGTACGTAGCCAACCAAGCATTGTAGCACATGATCAAGACCGTTGATTTCTTGATCCACGATCCGAGGAGACTCTAACCGCGGAGTAGCGTAGCAGGGACCAATTACTCTACTGCACAGAATCTGCTTCCTGTCAAGTGGTTTTCTTTTATAGTTTGGTTTGCTATACCATTTCTTGCAAGTCTTTTTTAATCTTGGCCAAGATAAATCAGCTATATTGACTGGCTTTTTTTTTTGGTCCTAGATGTATATTGATGGCCTAGTACCAGGTTGAGTACAGGGTTATACCATGCCAGTCTTTTGGGGGGCCTTCAAAGAGGAAAGTAGCCCCTACACGACGCACCATTTAGGTCCTGCTTAGAACGTAGAAATTTCATATGAAACACTGCAGGAATCGAAAAAATTCCCCCGATTCAAATAGGGACTTAAACTGGGCCCTGCCAGCCCAACTGGTTTGAGTAATCCTATATTGTTGGGTGTGGGACTAACCAACTAGCCTAGATTCGATTCCCAGGTGCAACTAGGGTTTTGAATTTGCTGGACCAACCCCCAAATATTGTTTCCTAGAGGGACTCGTATCCTCAAGTCTTGAATGGCATGGATCAAGGCGGACAATAATATCTGAATTTATCGCTACATATTCAAAAGGCTCCAATTTCTCGTTTGCTCTAATCGTGAGCAACGAATCTTGATCCAATGGCTGCCGAACGCGTGCCGTTGCTGCCTTTGCTGTGTAAGGCAGAGGATGCGATTTATCCTCATAGCTATATATTTCTGGACACGCGGCGAACTCGTTAAACACTTCAACAGTCCAGATTTAGACAAATTCTAGTAGTGGTTGGATTCTATTCAACAAGCGACTGCCATCTTGTTACAACATGCTGATTTTTTTTAATAAATCTGCAAAATGTTATTACTTGATTGTTGACTGCTAATCCATTTCACCGTGTGTTGTTTGCTATTATTTCTTTTTTTGTCGAGGACCCAGTTTGTTCGCTGTTAGAAAGTAAAATCTGAACCTACATGTTTGTCAAAGCCAATGGAACTCAGACATGCTTTCCAAATTTACATTTGTATTTGCAGACATACATCGTCAATGGCCGAAAGGGAGTGCACTTGAGGCCCATGAAGAGGTCCTTACAATTCAGCCCCCCTGCCGGGGTACATCGCTGCTTAACTTGTTCCTGCTCGCTGCGCAATGCACCCAACCAATACTGCTCGCTTAGCTGCCAGGTTTTTTTTCTCTTGACTACCATTCTCATCATCTGAATTATCTTTAACTATTTTGCAAGCTAAAGCCATGGACAAGTCTTTGTTTGTTGTACATGCATGTGTGTTATTGACTTACTGTTACACCATCTCACACATTAGAAGACCAAGCCGAATTTCTAGCACAATTGTACGGTTATATACGCATATGCTTATATTTGAAAATAATGTTACGATTGAAAATACAGTAATATTTCTTACACAATTGCAACAACACTAATATATGAGGATTTAATTAATCTGCACTATTATAATTTAGATCTACCAAAACAAGTGGTACATATCTTTCTCTTTTTTCCTCTTATTAAAGCGGGAATTTCAACTTTCTACCCTCTTAGATTGAACATGAATGCTTTTTAAACATCATTTTAATAATATAACTAGCAGTGTGGCCCGCGCATTTGCGCAGCTAGATTTGTTTCGAAATTTGTATAAATGCTTGATACTATATTTATGTATCTTGTAGGCTATTTAGATTTTTAAGATATCCTAAACAATGGAAATGACAATAGAATGTTAAAGAAAAATACAATCCGAGGAACGTAATTGAAGTAAAAGCTTTGATGGAAGAAAATAATTGAGCATAATAAGTTGTTAGTGTTCTTATAAACTAATCACCCTCCATCATGCATAGTTCATGTAGCTGCATGCCCCTATTTTTACTCTATTAGTTACTTTTTTTTCTAAATTGTATGCATGCACATGTACATCTATTTAATATCAAGTAATACATTGATTATGTGTGTGGCAAATTATCTTATTAGTTTACATGGTATTACAGTACCTTGCTCACGCATACACTGATGCACCATGGGCGACCTACCTTGAAGTTATCTTTCCTTACACGCCAACTGCCCCACCGAACCATGTCTTCTATCTCTTGATTGATCCTTCTCAGCTGTTACCTCTTCTAATACAATACTTTAACACATAATTATCTTCTACTTCTCTCTAGTTATTGCTTAATGCTAATCGTTGCAACATCAACACGTATACACATGCAACCGTCGTAGATCCTAGCTGGGGGCACATGTCACGCTCTCTCTGGTGACCCCGGGCCTATTCCCTACGACTGTGTCATCTCTACTCCAAGATTTTTGCTCATCTGCCTCTGTACGCCTACGTTCGGACTTATATTAGTACGGATGCATGCATGTACATACGCATGCATGATGTTATACATGCTCGATGTCTTCTTCTATCATGTCGGTCACTCCTCTTCTTCAATGTTGGCCAACTCAACGCTGTAGCTTCCTCACTGTAATCACGACAACCTCTCATCTTTACTGATGACAGCATGTCTGCCTTAGTCATTGTCTAACGATATAAAGAATCTTTTCACCATTGCCGGCGACAACGTGCCCCTCATCAGTAATGGCACTCTCCTAGCTACCAGATGGCCCCATATCGTCCATAGCTCGTCTTCAATGCAAATCTTTATCTCCTCTCCACTAAGGCTTCCCATCATAGAGCTTCTTTGGTCACTAATTTCTTCAACAACGCCGACGCTCACCACTTGTCATCGCGACCCTTAGCTTCTTCAACACTAGACTTTCTCTTCAATGGCTCTGGCTAGCATCACGATATTGTCCTTGTTGAACGGCTAAGGTGAGCAACACAACATTATCATCAACTCCATCGCCGCCGCCTCGGATCTTCGCTTTCCCATGGGTCAATGTCTTCTTGCAGCACTACCACACAGACGGCTCTAAACCCTCATCACAGATAGTTTCTGAACCACCTGATTTATTGCGTCTGTGATAATAGGCAATCATCACAGACGGTTTTTGAGCCGTTTGTGATAAGTCACAACACAGACGGTTCGTATAAATAACTGTCTGTGAACGCCAACTGTCATAGACAACTTCGACCACGAAACTGTCTGTGATATGTCAGCCATCACAGACGGTTGTGTTTACCAACCGTCTGTGATATGTTAGCCATTACAGACGGTTGTGTTTACTAATCGTCTGTGACAGGCTACCTATCACAGACGGTTGGTGCACAAAACCGTCTGTGACAATAGGTGTTCACAGACGGTTTATACCACAAAGTCGGTTAGTGCACAGAACTGTCTGTGATAGTAGGCGTTCACAGACAGTTTATACCACAATGTCATCTATGATAGTTCGCTCTATATATAGAAAATTTTCTATTTTTTTGCTAGCCTCAGGAAACGCTAGCCATGCCCTCTGAAAACAATATGCAGATAATAGATACAAGCAAATACACAAATACATAGATATATCACAGATACACATATATCGATCACAGATACACATATATTTCACAGATAAATAAATTTATAGATTGATTATAGATGAATTGTCATAATTTTTTTACAACATGTTTACAGATACAGTAAGAAAATATTGTTTGTCACTAAAATTTTTATTCAATCTCGGCCATGTGAAACTCTCCTTTTGGATCAATGACCTCCGTCATTAAGAAGGTGGCGAGCCGTCTTGGAATTTCAGAGAGTTCATTCATTTGGGCTGTACTTAAATGGATGTTGATGCCTTGTTGCTAGGAAGAGTAAAGTCGTAAGCACTATGTGTGTGTGTGTGTGTGTGTGTGTGTGTGTATATTAACTGATAAGTAGGAAATAATTATTGTGAGATTGACAAACCTTTGGATCCTTGGCCCTACCACCAATGATTTCTTGCATATGGCGGCAAATATAGAATCTACATACATTGCCATGTAGTTGCTGGTGACACTGCAAAAATAGAATTACATACATAGCTTTGTTTAGCTTGAGATGCATCATTACGAAGTGTGATATAGGATTATTATGTACTAGCGGGTATCAGAAATTGCATCACATGTCGCAATGTGGTGTTCCCTTCCACTTGTCTCCCTCTTTTGGCAATGTACGCGGCGAACGACCTACATGATTCGAAAAAGTTAGCCTCAACCATTACAAACGAAGGGTAGATAGAGTTATCTATATTCTTTGTAACATAAAAGAAACATGAATGAAGACCTCCCAATTATCTATATTCATATGCAATAGATGGCATCCATAAAATGAAATGAGCATTAGGTTTGATCTACTGCATGTTTGTGAGACTAAGACATGTTTTCTTTAGGTGTACCAGGAAATGATAGTTGAAGCTAAAAATCCAACTTGCATTAAAATATTATCAATCTTTTTCATCTGATTGTTGAATGAGTTCTGATTGCTAAGGAAACTATAGTATGTAATATGGGAGAGAGCCTCTGCAATTTGCTCTTCCTTAAGGACAACTGCTATACAAGTATACCCAGAAGATAGGATGGGAGACCACACATTGTCATTTGCTCCTGTTCGGCAAAGAAAGTACTCACCTCCAGTTTCTATTCCTGTCACACCTACATTCTAGCAAAATGGTATGATGATAGAGAGAAGAGGGCAAGTTAACATGAGGTTAGAAAGGGTGAATCAATTCAGGAAATCTATTGCCAGAGGGCCAAAATTGGAGTTTCCCAAATTCAATGGTGAAAATCCTTTAGGGTGGATCAAACAGGCAGAGAAGTATTTTGAAATGACAAAGGTGCCAGATGAATGCAGCTTTGATATGGCATAGATGTATGGCATTGGAAGAGATGATGTGTGGTTAAGAAGTTCTAAGATATTGACCAATCCACCTCCATGGCCCCATTTCTGCAAATTGATCTGTAATAGATTTGATGATTGCAGTATTTATGATGTCATGGATACTTTCCATTCCCTTAAGTAGAATTGCACTCAAGTTTCATCTTACATCGATAAGTTTGAGGAGATTATGGCAGTGATTAAGAAGGATCATCCTTATTTGGAAGAAAAATACTATGTGGTCACTTTTGTCAATGGCCTTAAAGATGAGATTAAATGACATCTTAGACCTCTAAGACCTAATAGCCTCACTGATGTTTATTGGTTAGCCAATGATTATGGACACCACAACATAAATGTAAACAAGCTCTAGTGGTGAATGTCATGATTGCTGAACAAGAAGAGGATAGCTCGATACAACAAGAGCAAGAAGGAACATCTGATGAGGAGCAAGTTGAAATCAGTAAAGAATATGAAGATGAACAGCTGATGCAAATTTCTGAACAGGCTGCCAATGGAATCAAAATTTTGGGGGACGAAGACTCACCCAAGGTGAAGCCTGGGAGGTCGGGGCGACAACATGGAGGACGGGGGTCAGCAGTGTCGAGGTCAAGGGCACTCGGGTGGGAAGGGGGATGGGCGAGTGAGGAGTAAGGACGCTAGGGAGGGGGACGGATGAGTGAGGAGTAAGGGCATAAATACTAGCGGGGCCCTACTAATAAAGGGATGTCACAGACGGTTCTCTTAAAGAACCGTCTGTGATATTCTATATCACATACGGTTCTATTCCAGAACCGTCTGTGATAAGTACCACAGATGGTTCCATAATATAATTGTCTGTGATATGCGACCATATCATAAATGGTTCTATTTTAAAAATAGTCTATGATATGGTTTGTGATACATATCACAGACGGTTTGTCTTACTAAACTGCTTGTGATAGTTTCTTCTATAGCTAAAAAATATTCTGTTTCTCGGCTAGCCTCAAGAAATGCTAGCCATGCCCTCTGAAAACAAGAAAGCAGATACAATCATATATGAAATAATTTCTTAATTACCGAATCAATTACAATGGAATAATTTCTTAATTACATGCCGAGTTTCTTAATTGCAATGGAATAATTTCCAAAAAGGTGTTCACTGTGTGGGATCATTCCACTTGGCTATTTCCTTTTAAAAAAATAACCCGTCGCGATGATCGTTGCGCATATAGCTAGCTTCCTCACTGGGTTTCTCCTCGAGCTTGGTGTCGTCTCTGAATGGAGGTATGTAGGACCGGAAAGGCGACTAGAGGGGGGGGTGAATAGACGCTTTCTCTATTTTTCATCTCGATCGAACTCAACACTATTTTCACTCCAATAGCTATAAAAGCTATGAAGATTTGTATACAGGCACAGCAGATGACCTGTGTTGAATCCGATCAAACCCCTAAACAAAAGATCAAAAACATCTCAATGCAAAAGTTGTGTTCCACAACCGATTCAAGAGGACAACTCGATCAACAAAAGGTGCCGCCACAGGACTTCCGATTTTCCATCTGGGTTTTGCAAGCAGCGCCGCCATAGGAACTAGTTTCTAATTCACAAACCAAACCGACAAGTAAAAGCGGTAGATGCCGACAAGACTTTAGGCGTACAGTGGCCGCCGTCCCCAGCTCCAACCGCACCAAACAAATCAGAGCAAACAAGCAGGTAAAACAATAGACTAATCCAACACAGTGAAGCAGATTTCTGAGCAGCCGAACTCAATGCTACATGCTGCTGCCGCCAAGAATTTAGTTTTCATCAGGCAGCCGCCAGGAGCTTAGTGTTTCACCCAGCCAGAGCTCGACAACTGCCTCCACTGTTTCTCCACTAAGCGACACATTACCAGAGGAAATGGAATTAACGCCTCAACGCATCAACAAAGGCAGCCAAAACAAAATCTTGCAACAGCAATCCTATTTCTGCGAGCACATCACAGGCCGCCGCCACAAGGTTCTACTGGTGCACCAGGGACTCAATCCAATAGGCTATAAAATAATCAAAGATGGCATCCAAAAAACAAGGATCACAGCAAACAACCAGGACATCCGGATTATACAAGCGCTGTTTTTTTTCGCGGGACAATAGGGCGCCGCAGCAGGGCTCTCCAGCGCCAGCCGACAAATCCTCACCAATGAACAATTACAGGCAGCTAACCGATAGCTAAACTCAAAGCCACAGAGCCGACAAGGACTCAGCGAATCGCAACAAGAACAGCAGCCCAATCAAAATCTAATTTAACATCACAACCTTAGTCACATCAAACCACAAAGATCTGAGCAACAAGCATGCAAGAAGATACTGCAGGCAAGGAATAGAAAAATCTAAACAAAGAATCGGCATTTCAACAAGGCAGACAAAGACACTACTCAAAGACGCGAGCCCTACAGCGCACTAAAAACGCTGATTTTTCGGCTCAGAACGCAGCCAACAGCAGCCGCCATGAACTTCGTAGGCGCTCCTAATTTTCCGGGTGGACACTCCAAGCACCACCTAGGGCTTTTCAACAGCCACACCGATTTTTCCAGCAGGGGGCGCCGCCACCAGTTCTCTCCAATTTTCCAAAAGCAGCCCCACCAGAATATCCCATCTCCTATTCCTTTTATATGACAGCTCTTAACCCTAAAACCCTTTTAGAATTAGAGCTAAACCTAATGGGCTTCCGTTAAGGCCCAACATCAACGGAACACACACGCACGCATTTTAAAGCGCCGTCTTCAATTCTCTTAACTTAAACCACTTCCTTTGCGCCGTCCCGCGCCGTGGTTTAGCCAAAAGGTCACCAAGATGGTATTTGGTAAAATTACCAAAATACCCCTTCTCGATCCTTCTCCAAAAGACCGAGTCCACAGATCGTGAAGCAATCCCATGCTTCGCCACGTGTAGGTTGATCAACGGCTCCATGTCGTCAAGTCTCTCCCGTCCGGATCCCACCGGCACCATTGAGCACTTGTAACGACTCCGCTACCGCTTGATCCAACCAACAGACCGAATCGCCTGTTCGGTCATCCTTGTCCATTCTGCGCCATGCTTGAGTCACCTGACCTCACTCGGCATCCTTGATCGTTCTGGACCTCAGCTCTCCAAGCTTAGTCCCGATCCTCCTCGCCGTTGACCGTCGTTGACCTATAAGCCACCTGCACAACAATAGACAAGCAAACACGAATCCGGAAACAAGTTATTCACAACTTGACCCACGTTAGCCAAAACATGCAATATGCAACACATATGCATTAACAAATATGGATATGACCTATCCCAAAATCAATTCACCACTTATATCAACATTCAAAGACAAAAGCCATCGATCGCCGCTAACCTCGACAGATCTCAAACTTTGTCGAAAACACTTGAAACTTCAAACCAAAAGCCACATTGCCAATTGTTTCATCATCCTAAGATCATGGGCATATCCCCATGATATCCACAAGGTAACTCGTTAAATTAATTGTACTCTTCCTCATCCACGATATTCTCAACTCCGATAATCCTTCTTTTTCCATGAAAAACTACGTGGCGGTTCTTATTTGTCGTGTCCATTACATAAAAAAACTCGAACAAGTTGCTTAGTGAGTACGAATGGTTCGTCCTTGTATCCGACACGTTCAAGGTCCACAGTAGTGACGCCGTACTTGTCGACCTTCACACTCTGTGGAAGTTTGACCCAACGGCACCGAAACAAGGGGATCTTGAAAAGTACGTAGTCGAGCTCTCAAATTTCCTCTACGAACCCATAGTAGGGGCTCAACCCACGTTTCATTATGTTTGGCCCAGCGATATTGAACTGCTCGTAAAATATATCTATGCAGACATTGCTGTTCTAGACTATGCTTTTCCTATCCTGAGCTATCGTATAAAATATGTACCCATTTATGTCGTATACTTGCTATGTCACAACTGTAAATTTTGGCCCTTTTGCCAGCCATCGTAGCATATCATCACTTGATGACTTCCCAGTGAATCGCACATTTAACCATTCGTTGAATCAACGGTTCTGCTCTCTTGTGATCCAAACCTCTGACCGGCCTGGATTCTGTTGGCGTACCATGTCTTTGTGCTCGTCGATATATGGGGACCCATCGGTCATGTGTTGCAAAATCGTGAAATAGACTTAAGCGTACGTATCCGGATCGGAAGTGATTGCTTTCCATTCGATGGTCTCGACACCCTCTAGTCTCTCCTCATGACGAGATAAAGGCACACCTATCGGCTCCATCTGAGCCATGTAGTCGACGTAGAACTCAATGACCTCTTCCGTTGCTTAACCTTCGATTATGCTGCCCTCTGGCCAGATCAATTCCGTACATAGGACTTGAGAATTCACATGTATCTCTCGAACGGGTACATATGATGTAGGAACACAGGGCCACACATCTTTATCTACTTCACAAAGTGATCAATGAGATGGACCATGATATCGAAAAATGATGGAGATAAATACATCTCAAGATGACATAGAGTCGTCACCACCTCGGCCTGTAGAGCATCTAGTCCATCAGGATCAATGACCTTCTGAGCAATTGAATTAAAGAAATAACACAACCTCATGATTGCCACTCGGAGCTTGTTCAGTAAAATACTTCTAATTGCAACAGGAAGCATTTGTGTCAGCAGCACATAACAATCATGATACTTCATACCAATTAATTTTAAATCTTCTATAGAAACAAGTTTCTTCATGCTGACGGAGTAACCGGACGGAACTTTCACACCAAGCAAGCTTTGGCATAGTTCATTTCTCTCGGCCTTGGACAAAGTGTAGCAAGCTGAGGTAAGGTACGTTTGGCCTTCATCGGTCTCTTTTGGTGCTAACTCAGTCCTTATGTTCATACCAACCAAGTCACGCTGTGCATTGACACCATCCTTTGTTTTGTCACGAATGTTTAGTAAGAGACCAAACAAGCTATCACATACATTCTTGTCCACGTGCATGACATCGATGTAGTGGCGAACTTCTAAGTGCTCCCAACAAGGTAAGTCCCAAAAAATTGATTGCTTCTTTCAGATGTTCTTCTGACGGGTCCTCAATTTACGTCACTTTCCAAGTACAACATCAATATCCTTAACCATATCATAGATCTCTTTCCCTCTAAAAGCCCTTGGAGCTGAATCGTCCTCCTTATTTCCGTTGAATTGTTTCTTCATCTTGCGGTATGAGAGATACATGGGAAGGAACCTACGGTGACGCATGTATACAGTTTTGCGTGAGTTGCTCAGCCACACACTCTCGGTATCATCTAAGCAGTGCAGATAGGCTTTGGATTCTTTTATACTCAACCCCGACAGGTTACCAAGGGTAGGAAAATCATTGATGGTGCAGAACAACACGACGCGTAAAGTGAAGTTCTCTCATTTGTACGTATCCCATACCTGTACCCCTTCGTTCCACAACGTCACAAGATCTTCTAGCAATGGTGCTAGGTACACATCAATATAGTTCCCAGGTTACTTCGACCCTTGGATAAGTAGTGACATCAAAATGTACTTCCGCTTCATACACAGCCAAGGAGGAAGGTTGTACATACATAGATTCACGGGCCAGGTGCTATATCGGTTACTCATGTTACCGAAAGGATTCATTCCATCTGTACTCAACCCAAGCCTTATATTCCTCGGTTCCGCACCAAAGTCTTTGAAGCTTCTATCGAAGTCTCTCCACTGGGCAGAATTAGCAAAGTGTCTTAGCTTCCCATATTTCTTACGCTCCTCTGAGTGCCAACGCAGCAATCTTGCCTCCTTTCGGTTCGCAAATAAAGGCTTCAAATGGGGAATTACAGGCATATACTACAACACCTTAGCAGGAGGTCCTTGCTTCACCGTGATGCCCTCGCTATCATCGGAGTGATTTTTATGCTTGTATCGGGATGCTTTGCACACTAGACATACATGCATGTTTGCATGCACACTAGACATACATGCATGTTTGCATACTCTTTACGGTAGAGCATACAATCTTTTGGACATGCATGTATTCTTTTTACTTCCATTCCCAATGGACAAATAACTTTCTTGGCTTGGTAGGTGGTTCTAGGCAACACGTTTCCCTCTGGAAGGATGTTCGTAAAGAGACCTAACAACATCGTGAAACTCTTGTCGCACCAACCATTGCTTGTTTTCAATTTCAGCAGTTCAAGCACAGATGACAACCTTGTGTATTCTGGCTTGCACCCTGGGAACAAAGGTTTCTCCGAGGCCTCCATCAAGCCCTCGAATTTACCAAACTCTCACACACTATAGTTCCCTTCTACATCACGATCCAGATTGTCATCGTGCGACCTATCCTCATTGAAAGCATAGTCCACATCCGGCATATCGTTGTCTCTCTCTACGATGTTACTACCTTCCTGTATAATTTGTTCTTCACTGTGACTGGTCCAACATGGATACCTCTTCGAATCAAGTGCGCTTCGATCTATGCTGAGTTGGTAAATATTTTCAGATTATCGCAATCAATGCATGGACAGTACATAAATTTCATCCTCTTCTTCAACATATCCTGCTCGGCAGCTCTTCTAAAAGTAGACACGCCATCAATATACTCTTCACTCACACGGTTCTCAACGTACATCCAGCTTCAGTCCATCTACGCTACGCATGTAACAAATTAGTGTTAGATTAATGCTCCTATAGCTAGCTAGCCATTACACTTACACATATCATTCACTTTAAATTGTCCATCTAAAGTAGTTAGCTACGTACTATTCATGAAGCATATATATATATATATATATATATATATATATATATATATATATATATATATATATATATATATATATATATATATATATATATATATATATATAAAGCAAGAATATGTTGAAGTCGACGAGGAGTAGTGAGGCTCATTCTTAAATTGGAGCAAACTACCAAGCTAGATGTAAATCTAGATTTAAACCTAGCTATCATCTCTCTTGATTATAATACATATAATTAGAAGCAAATACTAACTTGGCCGTAAATTGACAGATTAATAATCCAATCCATCTGGTTTCCTACTTTGCCCATTTTGATGGTAGAGCCAGATTCTGTGTTATATATGATTTGCTACTTACCACTAGCTTGTGGGCTGCGTCTGAATCAAGGAAGACACTACGTAGACAGAGTCTAGTCGGTTTCTTAGAGTTCCTTTCAAAAACATGTTTGGTTTATTTGAGGAGTTTCAGTTTTATAAAGGAGAGTCCGAATTGGCTGTGTTTGCTTTCGAAAATCTGCAGACAGATCTGTTGGGATGGATCAGGTATTTAATAACAGAGTACATATCACAGACACTTCCAACCACAAACCGTCTGTGATACAAAATTATCACATACGGTTCTTGTTAAGAACCGTCTGTGGATTATCATAGACGGTTTGGATTAAAAACAGTCTGTGACGTCTGCAATTATCACAAGCAGTGCTTCTTAAGAACCGTCTGTGAATTATCACAGACGGTCCGAATTTAAAACCGTATGTGACGTCTGCAATTATTACAGATGGTTCTTAACAAGAACCGTCTGTGAATTATCACATACGATTCTTATTAAAAACCGCCCGTATAGAAATGAAACTGCAAATTTTCTTTTATTTTTTATTCTGGATTTCAGTTATTTTTCTCTTGGAATTCCTATCCGAATACAATTCTTTAATTTCTATTCCAATTACAAACATTTAGGATTTTATTTTGGAATTCATATTGAAATCAAGTTTCTAATTTTATTTTATTTTTATTCCTAATTTTAATTATTTTTGTTGGATTTCATATACAAATCTAATTGTCAATTATTCTTTAATTTTTATTCGAATTGTTTTTAAAATTGTATCGAAATCAAATTGCTTATTTTATTTTTAAATTATGAATTTCGTTTTTTAAATTTTGTATACAATTTTTTTATTGTATATGTTTGGACTCTTTCTTTTAATCTAGACTGTTATAATTTGGATCCACCACAATTGACAGTTTTGATCTTTCTCTTTTTGCACCGATTAATATAGGATTTTCTAGCCCTTGAGAGGGCACGTGGTGGTTTATTTTGACTCTGCTTTTAATAAGATAATAGATAGATAGATAATAGACGAGGAAAAGGAAACTATTTTACTTGTTATTATCTCTCATAGGACAAGTACTGTTCAAGGTTTTAATCTGAATTTTCTTTCCTTACCCCAGAGGAAAGCAGGTGTATCACAGAATGATTATTCAGGACCTGAAGCTGAGCGTAGACAGAGACAGCAGGTTCAAGCAAATGGGCTGGAGTCGCAATCCCGCCATCCCTCCCCTCAACCACTTGATGATGCATCACCGGTGGCTGATCAGCACCATATGCCTGAAGCTGAGCATGAATATGGAGAAGTTGAAGCGAATCCGTTGCAGTCGTTATCCCAGCTGTGCTCCCTCCAACAATCTGACGCTCCTCCGGTGGCTGATCAGCAGCATCCGGACAACCGCTCGCTGCGCGCGCGAGCACGCAAGCAGGCGAAGCCGCTGAGGGCTCCGTTCTTTTGATATGTACTTCAAGGGAGGTGAATAAGGGTCGCTGAAATCTAGCTGTGATGGCTTGGTACGATCCGATCAACCTTTTCCTGTTGCTACTGGTGTTGTCTTGTACGACATGTTCGGTTTAGGTAGCCATGCGCGAGATGGAGTTGCTGAGATTTTGGTTTGGTTTTGATTTAATAATGTTTTTGTATGTTCTGTGATAATTTTATCTCGGTGATAGCTATGACTTTTGGGATTGTGGTTTCACTTGCCTTTTCCTTATGAAGAGATGTGCTTTGGTATACGGTGGGTGCATTTGAATAGCTTATATTTTTTATAGGTTTATATATGCTTGTGTTGTTAAATGTTAAGGTTGTCATTCTTCAGTGTTAAGAAAATCATAAAATAGAACATATATAGGACTAGGTTTTTCCTTCGAAAAAGTTTCTGCTGTCTGGAAATGCTCGGAGTCCTCAGAGAATTTTGGAAGGGGTCCCGAACTCCCGATTCCTCGGTTTCATGTATTCATTTTAGAGAAATTTTACAGGAATTTTGTAGGAATTGAATCCTACGGAAACTTTTCCTATGTGGCCTTTTGAAACAAAGGAATGAACCATTAGAATTCCCATGAAATTTCTATAGAATAGCTCACTCTAGAGGAATTTTGGAACAAAGCAAACATGAGGTTCAACCTCTTGGAATATTTCCTTTGTCTCTCGAGCAATGCAACTGTTGTATTTTGGAGGGTTATTTTGTAATTTCTTATTTTGAGAAAAGAAGAAATAGAAAAGAAAAGAATTAAGGTTGTGGGGTTCACCTGTCATTGGAAGAATGGAAAGGATAAGGTTTTGGGTCTCAGTCTCAAAACCGGAGAGGTGAGGGGATGGGGTTTTCCCTATCGCGAGCGGCGGCACAGGCACTTCAGGGGCGATTTTGTTGTCGGTCGTTGGCGGCGCCGTGCGCTGGCTCCAGATCTGCCTTCTTCGTCTTAAGGGGCTCCTCCTCTCTTCTTCTTGCTCTCCCGAAAAAAACAGTGAGCTTCCCTCTCCTTTTGGTTCCTCTTCCCGATCTGTTTTTCGGTTCTTGAGGTCTTCTGTGATTCACTGCGCTGCCGTATTTTTCTATTCGGGGCTGTTGGCACTGAGGGCTGGTTTTCCCTTCCTCCTGCACATCTCAGACTCCCTCTTGCTACCTCTTCTCGGTTGAGGTGCAGTGAGGGTTAGTTTTTGCGCCAATTGGAGGTGAGAACCGATTAATTTGGCTTGACCTTGAGAGGAAGTAAGCATTTGGTTTGGTGCTCCTTGGTGCTTTCGACCTAAGCATCTTGTTGATGATTCTTGTACGGCATAACTCCTGGTACCCCAACTTCACGTTTGGTGTATCCCAAATTGTGAAGAACTACATTGTATCTCTAACGACCACGTCCTCATCGCGGCACAGCGAGGTGATTGGTTTTCTGAGATAGAGCGATTCGTGTGCCTTGCCTGGTTTACTTCTCGGTGGTTTTAAGTGCCATCCGCGTCGTGAGTATAGTTGATTGCAAATTTTTCGCATTACTGAGCATTGTGTGTTGTGCTAGTTAATTACATTCTGTAATTTAGTCTAGTACTGGGAGACATTGCAAGTAATGTCTGTGGGATCGGTTAATGCTCAATGAGGATTTGGGGTTATTGTGAGAATTGAATACAACAATTTGTTATAAATTGGTCTTGAGCTTGTAGATTGCTTGTTGTCTATTTATTATGTCATACATGCTTGTTTGTTCACTTCGCTATTTATACAGTCTCTGTTCCTGTGATCTTTGATCATTTTCAGTTCATTGTGTTCCTTTTCAACTACTGTTATACATTGTTGTTAATTGATATCTTGAGTGGTAGAATCAATTACATTCTGTCCAGTGAATTCAGACTTGTAACAGCCCAAAATTTCAAATTTGGTTAAAGTTTAAAACTTATGTGAATTTTTGAATTTTCTGAATTTTTAAAAGCTTTTCTTTAAATTGTTTAAGGCCAAAAAAAATTTAAATTCAAAATCTATTACCAACCTTAAGTTGGAATTATTTTATTTAAGTCCAGAATAATTCTAGGACTTCTGTGAATTTTTTTCTAGAATTTTTAGAATTTATTTTCTATTTTTCTAGAGCCTATTTGAATTAATCTGATTATTTAAAATAAGAAATCAATCTAAAAACCCAAAACAGTGTTGGGCCAAATCTCCTCTCATTTCAACCAAACCTACCCCTCAAGACTTCTACGGGGTTTGGCCCATCCACCAAGACGCTTCACTCATGATCAGTCGGATGAAGATCCGACGGCCAGCCATCGCGTGTGGCCATCTCCCTCTCCCCTCTCTCCCTAGCAAGTGGGCCCGCCCGGGTCATCTTCCCCAACCGCCCTTCTCCCCACAAGCTCAAGACGCCACCATTATCACATGAAGCCGGAGCTCCAGCAGCGGCCTCCAACCGCTTCGCTTAACGAAGCGTGCGTCGCTGCGTGAACCGCACGCACCAACCGCCCTTCTCCCCCACGTTTCCCTCTCTCCTCGCGCCCATTTGGGCACAAGACAAACCGCCGCCGCTGGGTGGCGTGCACGATCTCCTCCTCCTCCGCCGGCCCCTATAAAGGGAGCAGGTGCGCCTCCTCCACCTCCACCCGTTTTCCCTTTCACTCCTCCCGTGCCTCTCTTCACGGAATTGAAGAAGTTCGCCGTCGTCGCGCGAAGATGCCGCCGCTTACCACCGCCATCGCCGACGCTTTGGCCTCGCCGCCGCCACCATCGGCATCACCATTCCAAGGGCACCTGCGCGCACTCCACTTCACGCGCACCGAGCCGCCGCCATGCGGACCCGACCTCGCCGCCGCTTTCTCCTCCCGCCGCCGCCGCTCCCTTCGTGCCCGACCGCCGGCAAGGTAACCATCGAGGTCCACGCGATCTCCTCTTCCTCTTGCCACCCTCATGGGACTTCGCCGCCGCTTGTTCTTCGGTGACCATGGGACCTCGTCTTGCGCCATTGCCGCCGCTCGGCCACGCGTCGGCGCCACCTCACGCCACGGCTGGCGCCACGTCGCTCATTTCGGCGATGTGGCGACGGTGGCACAAGCCCATGCCACGTCAAACACCCCCCATGCGCAAACCGCGTAGACCGAGTCCATGTGGGCCGTGTCTATGACACGTAGGGCCCACTTGTCAGGATTAATTTAATTTCCGAATAACCTCAGTGCTGATGTCAGCATTGCGCCATAATTAGATTTTCTTTAGAAAAACAATTCGGTAAATCCTTTTAATTTACAGATTTAGTTTAAAACTTGTAAAATTCATATCTTTTTCATCTCAACTCCAAATTGAGTGATTCCAAATTCTAAAATCTTATAAAATTAATATCTAGCTAAATAAAATATAAATATTTGATTTGGAGTAGGTTTAAACTGTCTGTTTGAATTTGAAATGATTTAAACTACAAATTTAGGATTTAAATTTGTAAAATTCATATCTTTTGAACCATAATTCCAAATTGAGTGATTCAAATTGCTAAAATCTTAGAAAATTATTATCTAGCTAAATAAAATAAAATTATTTTATTTGGACTTAGTTTAATTTATCTTTTGAATTTATTTGAATTTCCATTGATTTGTCATATTTTCACGTTTAGACTACGACGAATCCTGGGAATTTGATTCTTCCGAAGATTTATAATTTCAAGACTTCAGCGAAGGCAAGTTATACTTTGATCATTTTGCCCCTACTATTTTAAAGCTATTTAAATTCAGTTTCCAAATTATTAAATGCATGCATACTTTTATCCAAGTATTTTAAATCCCTGTTTAAATGTTTAGATATTCCAACTGTCATTGTATGGCCAGTCTTGAACATTGATATGCCAATCCTTTGTCACCAATAGATAAACTAGTATGGTTAAAACGCACATGCTTAGCAAATGCTTAGACCATGTTTACGAATTTTGGGGAAATTTAGCCAAATCTTTTCAAATTGATTTCAAATTTAAATCTATGGTATTGTTTTACCATAGTTGTTTATTAACGATGGTTTTAATCAAAATAAAATTAAAATGGTTTGGACTTGGGCGTAACGGATGAAAGGTGGGTGCAGGTTTATGCAGGGGTTTAATCTGGTTAGGATTTAAGCCCAGGGTTTGATTTGAAGGACGCCCAAGTCAATTAAGGACCGACCTTTGAGTGTTCCTTTGCTATGCCAAAACGTACTACCACATGTCCTGTATGGGTAGGACCTGGCCTATTAATTTGAGATACCTCTTAGATATTCATGCCATGTTGTAGGAGTGGGTGTTGGTTAGACAGTAGTCCCACCTAGCGCAAGAGGGGGCTTCCGGAGGATGGTCAGTCCAATGGAAGTGAAACCTTAGCGGGCATGGGTACTTTAGGGTAGATCATTGTAACGGCCTTGTGATAATTGCTTTGTCACACGCCTTAGGAAGCGTGGATTGGCCGACTCAAAGAGCATATTATCTCGTGTGGGTAAAGTTGTACAAACTCTGCAGAGTAGAAAACTATTCGAATAGCCGCGTCCGCGGTCATGAACATGCTAGCAAAGCCACTTTGAGTTAGACTTGTTTTTGGATTTCTAAAATGATTTCAACAGATGTTTTCAGGATGGTTAGTCCTATGGGAAAATTGGGCGGTTAGCCATTGTGATATGAGGATATCCATCACCTTTCTTGGAGGTTATCCACATTATTCAATTGTCATTTAAATTATGATTTTAATTACTGTATGAAAATGGCCTTGCAATCTAATATGATTATTTAAACTAAAACAGCTGCTTTACGCAAAATAACCCTGCCAATGTCCTTTGTTTACTTTATGCATGCATTACAATTCCATATTGGGTGTAACTTGCGAGCACGGTAGTTGTACTCATGCTTGTTGAATATCTTTATTCAGGTGAAGACTACTATCAGGACGGTGAGGACACCGACGCCTAGGCTACGCCTCTAGACGATTGCCTGTGATGGATCGTTCTGGCCTACTACTACTGTTTTTACTTCCGCTGTGTTGTTTAAATCTTTTATTTGGCTTAATGCCCAATTGTATTGAACTTTGATTTACTATTAATGCAATGCGAGACATGGCTATGTTATCATTTTTGTAACTGTGTACATCGGAAATCCTGGACTGGTGTATGAACACAGAGGGTTTAGGATCCTTCGTTCCTGGGTCCGACAAGACTTGATGATTTGGATTAAGTGACTAATTAGACTTGCAAGATTTTATTTGAGTTCAAGGCCTAATTTGTTTCAGATAATTGTTATATTTAATTTGTGATATTAGATTGACCCAAGTGGCAAGGAGGCCAACATTTATCTTGAGCAGTCTGACATCTGAGAGCAAATAAATAAATATTTAAATATAAAAATTATACTGATTTTACTTGTTACCAAGTCATATCTTTTGAGCATATTATCTTGTTTAATTAACATGACATTTTAACATGTTGGTATGTCATTCCTGTCAATTATATGATGATGGAATTATGCTTTAATTATCTTAATTTATGCTGGAATTAATTTTGAATATTTGCTAAAATCGCTAATTTTACAACAATTCAAAAAACCAATAATTGAAGAAATGGCTTCCTCGTCTGATGTCGTTAAGCCGAAAGTATTTGACGGTGCCAACTTTAAACGTTGGCAGGCTAAAACTAAGTTATGGCTGACTGACCTCGAACTTTTCTGGGTCATTTCAAATCCTCTAATATTCCCATTAGAAACCGCTGAAATAACACGGTGGGAGGATGTGAACAATTCAGTCTTAGCTCATTTGTTAGCCATCTTATCCAACCGATTATTCGACGTGTACGTTAACTTCAAGGATGCTAAGCAACTCTTGGACGAACTTGATGAGAAATATTCCGAATAGGATAATGGGAATGAGCCATTCATAACTGCTACCTACTTGCATTTTAAAATGGTAGAGGGACAGTCGGTGATGGAGCAGCTCCATGAGCTACAACTCTATGTACGTGACTTAATTAAGTCAGTACGACTGCATCTTACCAGAGAAGTTCCAAGTAAATATCATCTTGGCTAAGTTACCGCCTTCGTGGTGTGACTTTGTGACCGCTCGTAGACATATAAAGGAGCGCTTGACTCTTAATGAGTTGTCTGCTGCTATTAATGTCGAAGAGCGAGCAAGAGCCGGTGACGGTACAGCGAAGGCTCAAGTCCAGACTCATCAGGTGGAGGTCAAGAGTGTTAGAGGCTTTGGGAAACAAAAGTTCAATAATCAGCCCCAGAACAAGCTCCAAGGAAAGAAAATGAAGAAGAAGAATGAGGAGATTGTCTGCTTCGTTTGTCGAGTGGTTAGTCGTAAAGCCAACCATTCCCGCAATCATAAAGACAATGGTCCTTCTCCTGGTTAGCATAAAGGTTGTAAGGCTGAAGTGAATGTCGTACTAGCTAGTTCCCATTCAGAAGGGTATGTACCTCAGGTCTTTATGACAAGTCCATCTATTGATTGGTGGATTGATACAGGTGCTACTAGGCATATATGTGTTGATCAGTCGGTTTTCTCTTCATTTCAAGGTGAAGATGGTGGATCTGTCCTGATGGGGAATAGAGCCGCTGCTACAGTGCGTGGGATTGGACAGGTTTGCTTGAAGCTCACTTCAGGCAAAACACTCATCCTCAAAGACGTGCTCTTACGTGCCTGCCATGACTCGTAATCTGATGAGTGGGTCTATATTGTGTAGGTAAGGAATAAAGCTTGTGTTTGAGTCAAATAAGGTCATGTTGACCAAATTTGATAATTTTGTGGGCAAAGACTATGATAGCGGAGGCATGTTCTGCTTATCCATTATTGATTTCAATAATGTAAATATTTTTTATGTTTCCCATTACAATAAAATTCATGATGTTTGGCATTCTCGCTTATGTCATGTTAACTTTGAAGCCATTGTGCGGTTAAGCAAAATGAGTTTAATTCCAAGCTATAATTATGAGAAGGGTTCAAAGTGTGAAGTGTATGTAAGCAAAACAACCCCGAAAACCTTTACATAGCGTTGAAGGGCGAAGCACTTCTCCACTTGAGCTAATCCATTCTGATATTTGTGAGATGAATGGAATATTAACTAAATGTGGCAAAAGTTATTTTCTAACTCTCATAGATGATGCAACTAAGTATTACTACATTTACTTACTTAAGTCGAAAGATAAAGCACTAGAACACTTTAAAATCTTTAAAGCTGAAGTAGAAAATTAACTAGAAAAGAAAATCAAACGGTTAAGATCGGACCGAGGTGGTGAATACGTCTCAAATGAATTCTCTCAATTCTGTGAAGAAAGTGGAATAATTCATGAAATTAATCCACCATAGTCACCCCAATCAAATAGAATAGTCGAAAGAAAGAACCGAATTCTTTGTGACTTGGTTAATGCCATGCTACAAAGTTCCGGTATGTCAGACTATTAGTGGGGTAAAGTAGTTTTCACAGCTAACTATGTCTTTAGTAGGGTTTTGCCTCGCAATCAAGAGGAAACATCTTATGAAGAATGGAATGGAAGAAAATCTAACTTATCATTTCTTAGAACTTAGGGATGCCTTGCAAAAGTACATGTGCCGTTACCGAAGAAAAGAAAACTTAGTCCTAACACTGTTGATTGTGTCTTTCTAGGGTATACTAAAAATAGCAGAGCTTATATATTTCTAGTGGTCAAATCCGAGGTGAGTGACATCTCTATGAATGTAATGATAGAATCTTGTGATGCGATGTTCTGTGAACATGTGTTCCCTATGGGACCAAATAAAGTCATTGACCCTAAAGGTTCAGATGAACACTCTATTCTTCGTAGTGTGGATAATACCGCTCTAGAATTGGAGTTGAGGAGGAGTAAAAGGCAGAGGACTGAAAAGTCTATTGGCGATGGCTATATCACCTATGTCGTGGATGATGAACCACGAACCCTTTCAGACGCATACGCATCCCCGGATGTGGATTACTAGAAGGAGGCAGTCCGTAGTGAGATGAATTCCATCATAGCTAATGGAATGTGGGAGGTTACGGACCTCCCATCTGGATATAAACAAGTGGGCTGCAAATGGATCTTTAAAAGGAAGCGTAGACTTGATGGTACTATAGAAAAGTACAAGATCCGTTTAGTGGCTAAGGGTTTCACGCAAAAAGAGAGTGAAGATTATTTTGATACATATTCTCTTGTGGCTTGTTTACCCACAATTCGGGTGTTTTTAGCACTAGCTGCCGCATACAAACTCCAAATACATCAAATGGATGTAAAAACCGATTTCCTAAATGGAGAGTTGAATGAGGAGATTTATATGCAATAGCCCGATGATTTTGTGGTTGAAGGGCAAGAGAAGAAAGTATGTCAATTGATTAAATCCTTGTATGGTCTAAAGCAAGCTCCCAAGCAATGGCATGAGAAATTTGATAGTACTATGACCTCGTTTGGCTTTTGTGTAAATGAAGCCGATAAATGTGTCTACTATCGGTTTAGTGGGGGGCAAAGGTGTCATTTTGTGTCTATACGTAGATGACATATTGCTTTTTTGGACCAAGATGGATGCAATCAATAAAACAAAGTCCTTCCACTCCCAAAACTTTGATATGAAAGACCTGGGTGAAGCTAATGTTATCTTAAACATCAAGCTGATAAAGGGTGAGAATGAGATTATTCTTCACAATCCCATTATGTGGATAAGGTCCTAACCAGATTTGGATTCATGGACTGTAAGTCAGTAGCCACACCCTATGATTCAAATGCTAAGCTACATAAAAATACTGGACATGGAAAAGACCAGCTTAAATATTCTCAAATAATTGGATCCTTAATGTATCTAACTAGTGCAACGAGACCGAACATCTCATATGTTGTAAACAAGTTGAGTCGTTATATGGCCAACCCAAGAGATGATCACTAGATAACACTAGAGAGGTTACTTAGGTACCTAAAGGGGACCTCAAACTTGGGAATACAATATTCTGGCCATCCGGCAGTCTTGGAAGGATTCAGTGATTCTAACTAGATCAATGACTCGGATGACATGAAGGCTACGAGTGGCTATATTTTCACTCTAGCAGGTGGGGCTATTTCGTGGAAGTCTTCTAAATAGGCTATCCTTACACGATCCACCATGTTGGCTGAGCTGGTTGCACTTGACTCAGCGGCTGTAGAGGCAGAATGAATTAGAAAACTCCTTTATGACCTACTTGTGTTGGAAAAGCCAATTCTAGTTGTATTAACCTACTGTGATAATCAGACTGTTTTGGTTAAGGCGAAGAGTAGGAAGGACAATATGAAGTCTTCAAAACATATAAAGAGGCGACTTAAGTCGGTAAAGTATGCCAGAGAGACGGGTGTTATTTCTATAGAATACATCCAGTCTGAAAGGAACTTGGCAGATCCTTTCACCAAAGGATTGGCGCGGAAGACCATCTTTGCAGCATCAAAGGGAATGGGGCTTATACCCGTGTAAAAGGCTCACATTGGTGGTAACCTATCCTAGTAGATCAGAGATCCCGTGAACTAAGCTCTAGGACAACAAACTGTGTAGGATTATAGAGCACATCAAAAGGGTCCCATTAGCTGCAGTGCTCTTTCTGTATGGGAGGTTGAGCAATAGCTCTTAATGAATTCGAGATCGATATGGCATCAGGAATCGTCCTACAGGACTCCCTGAAGAATTAACCTACTTGAGTATGATCGTGAGGTCGCGATCAAAGAAAAATAAGGGTATACTTTCTTAAATACTTATGAGCTAGATACGGGGATATGACCGTAATTTCCCAACCCGAGAGGAAAAAGGGCAAGCCACCCAGTACAGAACGTAACTTGGACGAAAATTCCCACACCAAGGCATTGGATCAAGGCGAAGTCCTCCTTTATCTGTGCAGAGTCGTAGTCCTTGCTGCTAGGCTTTGGGATCAAATCTGCAAGGTACTCATCGTCGAACAGCTGTATATTAAACAAGATTTTGAGCATCTTTTATCAAATTAATAAATTGGTGGGGATTGTTGTAATTTGGAGGGCTATTTTGTGATTTCTCATTTTGAGAAAAGAAGAAATAGAAAAGAAAAGAATTAAGGCTGTGGGGCCTACCTGTCATTGGAAGAAGGGAAGGGATAAGGTAGTCTCAAAACCAAAGAGGCGAGGGGATGGGGTTTTCCCATCGCAGGCAATGCAATGGCGCCGGGGCGATTTTGTCATTTGTCCGTTGCGGCGTCGTCTGGCCGGCTCAGATCTTCCTTCTTCGTCTTAAGGGGCTCCTCCTCTCTTCTTTTGGCTCTCCCCAGAAAAAAAATAGTGAGCTTCCCTCTCCTTTTGGTTCCTCTTCCCAATCTGTTTTTCGGTTCTTGAGGTCTTCTGTGATTAGCCGCGCTGCCGTATTTTTCTATTCGGAGCTATCGGCGCTGAGGGCTGGTTTTCCCTTCCTCCTGCACATCTCGGTTTCCCTCTTGCTACCTCTTCTCGGTTGAGGTGCAGTGAGGGTTAGTTTTTGCGCCAATTGGAGGTGAGAACCGATTTGGCTTGACCTTGAGAGGAAGTAGGCATTCGGTTTGGTGCTCCTTGGTGCTTTTGGCCTAAGCATATTGTTGATGATTCTTGTGCGGCATAACTCCCGGTACCCCAACTTCACGTTTGGTGTGTCCCAAATTGTGAAGAACTACATTGTATCTCTGACGACCACGTCCTCTCATTACGGCACAGCGAGGTGATTGGTTTTCTGAGACAGCGCGATTCGCATGCCTTGCCTGGTTTACTTCTCGGTGGTTTTAAGTGCCATTTGCATCGTGAGTATAGTTGATTGCAATTTTTTCGCATTACTGAGCACTGTGTGTTGTGCTAGTTAATTACATTCTATAATTTAGTCTAGTACTGGGAGACTTTTCAAGTAATGTTTGTGGGATCGGTTAATGCTCAATGAGGATTTTGGGACATTATGATAATTGAATACAACAATTTGTTATAAATTGGTCTTGAGCTTGCAGATTGCTTGTTGTCTGTTTATTGTGTCATACATGCTTGTCTGTTCACTGCGCTATTTATACAGTCTCTGTTCCTGTGATATTTGATCATTTTCAGTTCACTATGTTCCTTTTCAGCTACTGTTATACATTGTTGTTAATTGATATCTTGAGTGGTAGAATCAATTACATTCTGTCCAGTGAATTCAGACTTGATGATTTGGATTAAGTAACTAATTAGACTTGTAAGGTTTTATTTGAGCTCAAGGCCTAATTTATTCCAGAGAATTGTTATATTTAATTTGTGATATTAGATTGACCCAAGTGGCGAGGAGGCCAAGATTTATCTTCAGCAGCTCGACATCTGAGAGCACATAAATAAACACTTAAATCTGAACATTTTGCTGACTTTACTTGTTATCAAGTCCTATCTTTTGAGCATATTATCATGTTTAATTAACTTAACACTCTTACATGCTGTTATGTCATTCTTATCAATTATATGCTGCTGGAATTATGGTTTAATTATCTTAATTTATGCTGGAATTAATTTTGAATATTTGCTAAAACCACTAATTTTACAACAATCCTCTCGCCAAATTCCTTTTTTCCCCCTCCCTACGAAGCATCCAAATAAGTATTTGGAACAATTCTTGTGTTTTCTTTTCCTGTAGGATTTCACTGGACATGCCACCTTAATTCATGCAATTTTCCTATTCCTGTGTTTTTCAATTCCTGCATTCCAAATGGAGCCTAAAGCTGCATTTTTTCAGGACTATTCATTTTTAGTGCCATTGAATGTATGATAAATTATGCTGCAATGTTCTTGGCTATTCCAGGCTTTTTTTGCTGAGAAAATTAGCTTACTACCATATCAAACATGTATACTAGCGATTATTTAGCAACCAAACTCACAGTTTGACTTGCTGCCTTCGATCGAGGGACCAGCCGGCCACCTCTTGATGCATGTCTGCCAATAGCCATTGCATCTGTTAGCGTGCCGCATATCTACAGCGTCATTGAGACGTTGACAACCCACGTCGACCGCCGCGCTGCCTGGATATCTGATGGCAGCGAGCGAGCGAACAAGCCTCGCCAAGCCTTTTCTTTTCTGATCAAAAGGAAAACAGTGGCTGGGGCTTGGATTATGGATTTATGGAGGCAGGAAAAGAGGAGGACATCAACAAGAAGACAAGCATTAGCATTTTGAGGCATTTTAGATTTTCTGACTAGTAAAGAATTGAAAGATCAATTTCAAACAGGATATTACATGTAGAGGCAAATGATAATTTGATCACGAAAACACGACCTATCGTTTTTTAGATCTAGTAACAAGCAGAGTCCTACTCCTGGCAATTAAAAGAACTACTAGCTTAACCAACTCCTCCTTCACCATAAAAAGGACCGAGGCGGCAAAAACACTCTGTACAATCTTTGTACCCATTCCTTTGTAAAATCCGTGCAATCCCTCGTAGCGAATCATCTTTAGTATCGCATCTATTGTACCTGGTTAATACAGGTAGTCAGTGTAACGTTACTTTTAACAATAGTGACGATTAGATGCACACGACATAAAACAAGGAGGCAGCAGATCACACACAATTAAAGCACACTAGTACAGAAAAATATCGAAAAAGCAACGGTGTTTTACTAGTTTGGTTAATTAGTGGTAAAGAATACCTGTGTATCTGGACATCACATTCCTGCCAATTTCTTGTTTTGCTTGCAACCTAGACTGCAAGGATTAAGATACAATGATCAAAACAGAATGAACAAAACATAACCTCGTTGTTGTTAAACTACATCCTTTATGAACCCCAGCCGGATGGGTTTGTGATTGTGTGCATGCCTGTAACAGTGTAACTATTGGCATCCACAGTAAATCTAGATACGAGTAGTCTTGGCTCTTGAGTGAAAATTTGATGATGTTGTGCAGCCACATAGAATGATATAACCAAATTTTTTTGATGTTGTGCAGCAGGAGACAAAAAAGATGTAGCCTACTGATAGGGCTGTTTTGTGCAACACTGCAGGAGAATTATTAGTAGTCACTTTGGTGGAAGCATCTATTTTAACGAGATCTGCTGGTGCAGAGATACAGAAAAATGGGAAATAAATCCCTTGCATCGGAGACTACTTAGCAGTGAGCAGTTCAACTTCAATATAGTATAATCCAATAAAGTCTTCTGGATAATTTCACAAATGCTATGTGTTCCAGGTTTTCCTAACCTCTCGAATGAACATTTTTCTACCTCAAATTTTTTTCAAAAAATACGTTTAAAAAAGTATGAGTACAGCAATGCATTAGTGTCAAACTTTGCAGACAATAAGGTGGTCAAAATTGAAAACTACCTACAGGTCTCTAAAATAAAGTTTACCTTAACCACCAGCAATGGGTAAGTCACAACAGTAGCTCCCAATTTTGCTATTGCACCTAATAAGAATACCTGCTCAAGGAGAAAATACTTAGAATGGAATATACAAAATATATGTAAGAAAATTTCCAAAAGCATGCTGTTTAGCTTTGGATCTGAAGTACAAACAAACAAATATATGATCTGGACTGTGGAACAAGACAGAGAAGTAATAAAGTGAAAATTTTCTTTCTTGCTTTCGTTGAATCATATAGTGATGTAACCGGCCTCGGCAGTCGAAGGATAACGGGGATAGAAGAGAGAAATTAGATGGACAGGGAGTATCTGAAGACAGGAGATTTATTTCTTGCTTGAGTTCATGGGGTTACATTGCATCCTTATATAGTGGATGCTGGACTTTAGCAGATGCGAACTCTAGCACGTTCCTTTCCTAATACGAATCATCTTCCTAATTCCTAAGAGTCCTGAAGGGAAATAACTAGTAACCTACCATATCCGGAAGGGATATCCTAACTTATCTCTAATAGCTAATTATGGAATTAGTCCTCCTTTGGTTCGGCTGAACTAGAAGTGGCTGGGAGGGACATATGGAAAGACATAGCAGTCCTACGCTGATACGAACTAAGGCCAGCGTACACAACATTACACCCTTCCCGGACAAGCAGCTTGTCCTCCAGCTGCAAGGTGGTGGCCACGGCTGCAATCCTTCATAGCCCCACGTCGATGAGATGTCTTGACACTGACGATGCGTCACGTTAGAGCACAACATGTCCTTGCGGACCATTGCTTCCTCATATAGGTGTGACAGCACCGCGGCCAACTGTTTTAGCACCACAGCAACCTCCAGTGGAACATGCAACTTGATCCTTGACATGTCTATGATGTGCTCCTCTTGCGCCAGTCCATAGATTGTCTCCACAATGTGTACAACAGCTGTCTGCTCGGCTGGTTTGTCCTGCTTTATGGCAGTAGCTAGCTGCAGAGATAGATCCTTTTTCACATGCAAGAACTTGGCGAGTACGGGAGGTGGTTGCTGCTGCACAAAAGGCTTCGTTTGTGACCTTTGCAGCAGCTGTGACAACTTCCATAAGGCAGCAGGCGGGTGCAAGGTACCATCACTACCCAATGCTCCTGCCTTATCTTCCAAAGTCCTCACACGGGCCTCCAAAGTTCCCGACCGCTCCTCGAGAGCCTTGACTCGCGCCTCCAGAGATGTGAAACTTTCTTTGATCTGCTTGCTCAACTGGAGCCTTAACTCGGCGATTCTGCCGCCATCACCTCGATGGCTCACCGATCTTCTTCTCCATGTGGAAGACATGATGGTCGGCTCGATACCAAATGATGTAACCGCCTCGGCGATCGAAGGATAACGGGATAGAAAGAGAGAAATTAGATGGACAGGGAGTATCTGAAGACAGGAGATTTATTTCTTGCTTGAGTTCATGGGGTTACATTGCATCCTTATATAGTGGATCTTTGGACTTTATGATGCGAACTCTAGCACGTTCCTTTCCTAATACGAATCATCTTCCTAATTCCTAAGAGTCCTGAAGGGAAATAACTAGTAACCTACCATATCCGGAAGGGATATCCTAACTTATCTCTAATAGCTAATTATGGAATTAGTCCTCCTTTGGTTCGGCTGAACTAGAAGTGGCTGGGAGGGACATATGGAAAGACATAGCAGTCCTACGCTGATACGAACTAAGGCCAGCGTACACAACATATAGTAACAACATAATTAATTGCAATAACAGATACACTATTGTACACAAAACAGAGCAAGGACCCTCCCTCCCTGAAGTCATCACACAAGCTAATTGTACACCATGCAGCATACCTAACACAGTTTCTACCATGCCCTGTCCCTTTGTGTGACTAAATGGTCTTGCTTGCTCAAATAATCACAGCGTGTCTCTTGAAATATAATCATATAATGGGGTATGATAGAATTGCAGACAAGTGATCTGAAGGTAATTCAAGCAATCTCTTTTTTACATGAAACACCTACTATTGATCAAACAGATGCACACCTGCATTTGCTTCAAAGCACATGTATAATATGGATCATACAGAAAAATGGAATTTCTAGGAAGGCAACACATGCAGATTTCTAGAAACACAAAATGAAGTTTGTAGGAAGACAGCATATGCTAACAGTTAAAGTGATTGAACAGTCCAAAATATCATACCTTCACAAAGACAGAGCCATGAGCTAAATAGGATAATTCCATACCTCCATAGCAGTGAGGTTCTTTTTGGGGAGTTCCTTTCCAGACCGCTTTGACTGGAGATGCTTTGCCAATGTTTCATAGATCATAAACTGAATTGATGGATTACATACCTGACAATTTACATGGTTCAACCAGTGGTATTATGTATATAACCACTAATTTTTTGTTACGATGTTCTGAAAAACAGATAACTAACCATGATTAGTGTTGGAACAAGTCCTTTCCAAAATCCTCTAATGTCTGATTCACGATAGACCTCCCGGACCTGGTTAATACTGATAAAAGTAAGCATGGTCATGTCTGATAACTTCATTTGAGAAATTGAAAACAAATTAGCAGGACTGAATACTTCAGATGGCTGTTGTAGTAATGAAATGCATAATTTTGTAGGGTGCAATAGTTAATCCTGAAAAACATAAAATGATTGAAAAAGATAATTCAATAATTTTTGTATTCACTATAGCCTAAATATTTTGGTGGAGTTGATCTAGATGCGGGCTTGACCTACCTGGTACTTGTAGGCTCTACAGATTGTTCTATGCAACTTGAAGTTTAAGGGCAACGACTCCAACAGATTTCTATACCTCTCGGTATTTTTTTTAAAAAAAATGAGCTGCACCATTCATTCATAAATTACCTATTACTTTTCTATGTTGCACCATTTTTTAATATAGGAATTAGACATAGAAAGTGTTAGAGATATATGTATAGTTTGTTATTCCCCATTGTTATGAGGGGTTCTTTGCATATTCACCACCTGTACTTTGTGTATATATACCGGCCCATTAGCCTCATATTGAATACAAGCGATATTCATAACATGGTATCGAGCCACGTTGAGGTTAGGGTTAGGGTCTCACCTTGCCGCCGATTTTTTTTCACTTGGCCGCCGCCGCTTCTTCCTGCGTGCCTGCCGCTTCTCCATCGCGCCGACGCCACCCGAAGTCGCCGCTGGGCTGTCTCCTTCTCGCGCCGCCGTAGATCCGGCCGCCTCGACGCTTTTTCCGTCGTCTCTCGGCCATTGCTTTGCTGCCGGCGTCTTGCCCATCACAAGACGCCTCCGTGGCCTTCTGCCGCCGCCGCTGGCGCCGAGGGTTTCGCCTCCGCCGCCGCTGCGCGAGGGCTCCGCTCGAGGTCGCTGCCGCTGCCGATCCGTGGCGGTACGGCGCCGACCCTCGACGCCCCATCACAAGACGCCTCCTGTGGCGCTTCCCTCCCGCCGCCGCCGGTAGGGTCTCGCCTTCCGTGTGCCGCCGCCGCCGAGGGCTCGCTCTCCTACGCCGCGGGCCATGGGAGAGCTTTCGTCGCACCCTTTCTACGCCGCCGGCCGCTCCGCCGGCCGCTAGGAAGTCTTAGCCGCCGCCGCCGTCGCTGCTGCTGCCGCCGCCGCCGCCGTCAGAAGCGGGGAACCCTAGTTCGGTTCCCGCGCGTCGCGGTGTTGGTTTCGCCGATTGTCTTTAGTCGGGCACGCCCGTAAGAAAAGGAATCCAAAAAAACGCCGATCTAACCGCCGCGCCGTCAACAGCCGCCGTTAGACTTCGTTTTTTGGTCGCCGCAGTCGGGCCGCCACCGATGGCTTCGTCACGCTGCGTGGTGCTACTCCACGCTTCAAAGACACTACCTCCTCCAGCCGATCGCCACGGTGGCGCGGTCGCCTCCATCCGGTGGTGGCCGCCTCATCGCTTCCCATCGCGACAAGGTCCGCCACATTGAGTCCCGATGCTATAAGAAGCGGCATCTTTCACGCCGTTCTTCTACTAGCACCAAGATCGGTGCTTCTACATCGACGTCAGATCGACTCTTCAGTAGCTTTCTCATCGAAAGCTGGCGAGATAGCGACTTCGACGCTTGCTTGCCGCCGGGTTCTCCTCGGCAGATTCTGCAGTTCCTACATTGACGTCGATCGACTCCTTCAATAGCTTTCTCATCGAAAGCGAGAGATAGCCGACTTCGACACCGCTTGCTACTTCAGTTCTCCTTCGGCGAGTTCTGGCCGGTTCGCTCATCGACTCTTCGCGCTGCGAAACCACCACCTCCACAAATCCAAAGACCTTCCGTGGATTCTTGATTCGGAGCATCTTTTCACGTGACTCGATTCTTCTACTCATTCCTTCATTACACCCCTTGATTCTCCTGTCGTTGTTCTTACTGGCGATGGTACCTCTCTTTCGTCTCTCGGTCGAGGACCTCTTAGCAACTCATCTTTTCATGTTCCTCTGTTGCTCATGTTCCTCGCCTTACCATGCGACTTCTTCTTCTCACAAGGACATCGATCTTGGTTGTCGAGTCATTCTCGACTCGACTCTTGTTGTGTTCAGACCGCCACACGGAGCTCGGTTGGTTCTGCCTCGGCGTCTTGACTCACGGCGTCTTTGGGAGCTTGATCGGCTTCACCTTCCTTCCGCCACCGTCGCCGCCGGTCTCTCGCTTCGCCACTCCATCTACCGGCTCTTTTCAAGAAGTGGCATCACCGTCTTGGCCATCTGTGTGGATCTCGCTTGCCGCCTTTAGTTAAATCGTGGTCTTCGGGATCTGCCTCAGAGACGATTTTTAGATTGTCGTACGTAAGTTAGGCAAACAGATTGACTTCCTTATCCTCATAGTGAGTCGTTGTCTCGGCGTCCTTTTGATCTTGTTCATTCGATGTTTGGGGTCCGCCCTTCGCTTGAAAAGGGTCATCGATACTATATCATATTTATAGATGATTTCTCTCACCACACTTGGATATATTTCATGTCTTCTCGTGAGCGAGGCCTTGTCTATCTATAAACAGTTTGCCACTATGGTTCGCTTTACGCTTCTCCACTCCTATTCGTGTCTTTTGTGCCGACTCACTGGCGAGTACCTCTCTCATCACTGCGCAGCCTTCCTTTGGCGAAAGGTGGCACTCTCTTCGATTCTCTTGTCCCGGTGCTCATGCTCGTAATGGTGTTGCCGAGCGCAAACATCGCCACCTTCTTGAGTCGGCTCGGCTCGATGATTGCCGCTCTATTCCACCTCACTTTTGGGCCGAGGTTGTTTCCATCGCCACCTATCTCGTCAACATCCGGCCTTCTTCGCTTCTTCGGCGCAATTCTGTTGAGCGTCTCTGTGGTCTCCTTCGACTACTCGCCTTCGTCTGTTTGGTCTGCGTTTGCTACGTTCTCTCGCCTCGAGAATAAGCACCAAACCGACCGCTCACTGTTGAGTGTGTCTTTTCGGGATACTGATCTTGAGCACAAGGGCTATTTGTCTTTGGGATCTGTTGGTCGACGGACGCGATCTCTCGGGATGTGACTTTCGACGAGTCTCGTCCCTTCTACCCACGCCCCGCTCTCCTTCGCTTCCTCTGTGGAGTCTCTGTCTTTTTGACCTTTCTAGATACACCTATCTCTATCTTGCCCTCGCCCACCCGGCCCCATCGAGTCTCCACATATTTCCCCGTGGCCTCTCCGCCATTGTCGCCGCCGCTTGCGTCTCCTACGGCTCCTCAGCTCTCCCTACACTCGTCTACACTCGTCGACCTCGATTGAGGATCTTCCAGATGAGCCTCTCATCGATGATTCATCTTCTTCGATGATTCATCTTCCCGACGGGTCGTCTTCTCTCGCCACGCCTCCGCGATCGCCGATCGATTCGCCCCCGCCTGCTTTTGTTTTGTCGGGCGCAATGCCGTGAGCTCGCCTCCCACGGATGTTGTTACTCATCCCGAGTGGCGGCATGCCATGGCCGAGGAGATTCTTGCCCTTGAGCGCATTGGTACTTGGGATCTTGTTCCTTTTCCATCTCGCTCTCGCCCCATCACATGTAAGTGGGTCTATAAGATTAAGACTCGCTCGATGGCTCTCTTGAGCGCTTATAAAGCGCGTCTTGTTGCTCGTGGCTTCCGGCAGAGCATGGTCGTGACTACGACGAGACTTTTTGCTCTGTGGCCCACATGACCACCGTCGCGCTCTTCTTTCGGTGGCGTCATTACATCGGGTCTGCATCTCTCACTTGATGTTAAGAATGCCTTTCTTAATGGCGAGTTGCGTGAGAGGTCTACATGCATCCGCCACCGGGTATTCATTCTCGAGGGCATGGTCTCGTCGCTTCGCCGCTCTCTATGGCCTTAAGCAAGCCCTCGTGCTTGGTTTGAGCGCTTCTCCTCGTGGTCTTCGCCGCTGGCTTTTCAATGAGTGATCATGATCCTGCGCTCTTTGTCCACACTTCGTCTCGTGGTCGGACTCTTCTTCTTCAGTATGTTGATGATATGATCATTACGGAGATGACTCGAGTACATTGTCTTTGTCAAGGCTCGTCTTAGCGAAAGCGATTCCTTATGTCGATCTTGGTCTCTTCGTTACTTCCTTGGGATTGAGGTTACTTCCACTCAGATGGTTTCTTTATGTCCCAAGAGAAGTATATTCAGATCTTCTTGATCGCGCCTCCCTCATCGATCAACAGATCTTGTTGAGACTCCCATGGAGCTCAATGTTCACCTCGACCCTCGATGGCGAGCCTCTTTCGATCCGACTCGCTATCGTCATCTTGTTGGGAGTCTTGTCTACTTTGTTACATTTCGTCCGGATATCACTTATCCGATTCACATTCGAGTCGATTCGTTTCTGCTCCCACTCAGTCCACTCTGATCACCTTCTTCGAGTTCTGCGATACCTTCGTGGGACTATCTCTCGCCGTCTCTTCTTTCCACGCCCAAATCGTTCTGACTTCAGCTTATTCGGATGCTACTTGGGCCACCGATCCTCCGATCACGGTCTATCTCTGCTTACTGTGTTTTTCTTGGTGGTTCTCTCATTGCCTGGAAGACGAAGAAACAGACCGCAGTGTCCCGTTCGAGTGCAGAGGCTGAGTTGCGAGCTATGGCTCTCTTGACAGCAGAGATTACTTGGCTACGGTGGTTACTTGAGGATTTTGGTGTTTCGTCACTACACCGACTCTCTCTTGTCGACAAAGACAGATGCTATCAAGATGTTGCGTGATCCTGTGAAGCATGAGCTCACCAAGCATATTGGTGTTGATGCTTCCTTCATGAGGTCTTGTGTGCATGATCAGGTGATTGCTCTTCAGTATGTGCCTTCGGAGCTTCAGATAGCGGATTTCTTCACGAAGGCCTAGACTCGAGCACAAGAGACGCTTTACCTCTCCAAACTCGGTGTTGTTGATCCACCATGAGTTTGAGGGTGTTAGAGATATATGTATAGTTTGTTATTCCCCATTGTTATGAGGGGTTCTTTGCATATTCACCACCTGTACTTTGTGTATATATACCGGCCCATTAGCCTCATATTGAATACAAGCGATATTCATAACAGAAAGAACGGTCGGCAACTTGAGAAAAGGAGTGCTCACCGCTTGAAGTGTGCCATATGGACGAGGTTTTTCAGAATCAAGTTTAGCCAGCCTATCCTTAAGAATTGAAACCTCCATTGAGTTGGCCCTAGATACTTCCTTCAGTAAAAGCTCCCTCTTAGACTCCAAGATCTTCCTTTCTGCCTGCGTATGTGTCTGAAAAGTAGAAAAGGGGTAATTTATTGCTTTGCTGCAGTGAAATTTATTAGATATAAATGAAATCTTACTTTTATTTGAAATATCATATAAGAATATTGCAATTTATTAGTGGTTGCATTCTTAGTACAAGCCTGGTAACAACAGACCACATGTACTTCCAACTAATTTCACAAAAGGATGTCGCGGCCTAATTACCCTTGTGCTTTGGCAACTCTGTAATAAAAGGGACCCAGTCTCATGGATTCCTTGGCATCAATCCATCATCAAAGACAAAGCCAAAACATATACTGAGAACGATGGGCGATGGCAACCACAACAGCACTTGACTTCAATAGGATGTAACGGGAACTAATGTAAGCATTCCTTTATAGGGTCAATGCTGGTATGTTCAGACAGTAGAACTCATTAGCCCTGTTTGGATACTTGTAAATATTTTGTAACTCTCTTCTTCAATGATATTAGTGGTTCTCATGTTTTCTTTTTTTAAAAAATCATTTAACAAAGTTTACCTGCATACGTGTCACAAGAACCCATATCGGAATGGTAAGAAGAACATTGATTGACCTGCAACAAAGAAAAGTCTCCATGAGCATGCCTAAAGATCAATGATGCAATATCTCATGCAATGCAATGTTTTTTTTAACAGAGATGCAGTGCAGTTTTGACCAATGAAACTAAAAATCCTGCCACGAATTGAACTGCAAGCCACCAAAATTCATGATCAAAAGTGGATAATCCAAATAGATACGACCTGGATGAAAGGACCTAGATGACTGTAATATTAGGAATAATAGAACCTTGTTATCCTTATTGGCTATTCCTATTATTAGTAGCTTAAAAATTTATGTTCATCCCTGGTTGGGAACATCTTTCTTTTATTTTTCTCCCTGCACCCAACCCAACACATGTCACCTTAGTGTACTCACTAAAGACAACCATTTCATCTAGAAGTTGTCATTGAATCTTTAATGGTTGGAGGGGCAATGATCCATTAAACAACTAGGAAGGGTAAGTGTAGAGGTGAATAGGTGATTGAGCTGGGATATAATAAGACTATGATTCACCAGAACAGAAACCATCTTGGCTGGAAAGTATTGCAAGCTTACAAGTTACAAGTTACAACTCAAAGTGAATCAGTGCTTCGGTCAGTCACAGATTCACAACTCTTACGCAGAGCCTTTGTTGGACTGTCATCCAAGCTGTTGGAATGCCCTCTTAGACCAACAACAATAGATAATGGGGCAATTCCTTATTCACCACTGCAAATTTTCGCGACCGCATATCTAGGATCGTGAAAATTTGCAGTGGCATGCAAAAAAAAAAAAATCCCATCGATAATTGACCACCCCATCCGGCCATTTCCTGTTCGTTCCCACATTTCAATGGAAATGAGTGATTGATCTGTTGAGCAAATGTTGAGGCTCCAGGTTGACTTGACATATAAGTGATGTTTGGTAATTGCAGTGCAAGTAGATGACTTACCCAGCGACTGCTGCAATAACAAGCCAGGAGAACATCCCAACAGTACCATCCCCTAGGCCCTTCTTACCACGAGCAACTGCTACATCTTCCACCTTGTTCTTGAGAAGCTGGTAGAAGTAGTAATAGATTCCCTGCAACCACAAAACACAAGCAGGATACGTCTTAAATTGTAAATAGGACTAGATGGAAAGTACCATCGCACCATGACAAACAAAACACCACAGGTCCACAATTATTGTTTGAGAATAATGTTGCACAATTACAGAAACACACTAAAATGAGAAAACTAGTGGAATTTACCTGCGAGGCAGCGGTGCCGACAAGGGAGGGCTTGAGGCCGCTGTACAACCCACCCCACCCTTCCGTTTGGATCAGCTGCAGTTACTTGATTCGACATTAGCAGCTGCAACTCCAAATAAGCTACAAGCATGCGAGGAATCACCTGGAGCATCTGGAAGAGGGTGGAAGTGTCTGTGGCGCCACCTCCGGCCTTCTTCTTCTTCTTCGCTGACCTCTCCGTCTGCTGCCGGGTGTTCACCTGGTCGAGCCATCACCAGGCAGCGAAAGGAGTGAGCTGATTAGGGGCAAGGGAACAGCAGAATTAGCACTTAGAGCGAGAGGGCGGAGAGGGTGGTACAGTCTGGAGGGGGTAGGTGATGATCTGGGCGATGATGCCGCCGCCGGCGCCGGCCAGCCCGTTCACCACTGCGCTCGACATGAGCCAACCTAACAACCGAACGCAATCAACAAGCAGCGCGAAAAATTGCTGTGAGTTAATGGCGCGTGAGTGTCGTTCGAAAGTCGAGTCACCTTGCTGGATTAGATGGCACTGCTTATTTGGTGGAGCCGGGCAGTGCAGACCGGCCGGCGGAGGCGTGCGCCGCGATGCCGCGGATGCGAGAGACGGCGCCGAGGTGAGGTGGGCCGCCGGCGCGCGTCGTGCTGAGCTCGGAGGCGTACTGCGGAGCGGGAGGGTTGGCTCCGGAGTCCGGAGATGAGGGGAGAAGAGATGGAATTGGGGGGAGCCAGGAGGCAGGTTACCACTGGGTGGAGGAGGGTGTGTACCGCGATTTTTCACATTTCCCTTTCTTTCGCGGGAATATTAGGGGAGGAGAAGTGGGGGAGTAAACTGTGCTTAGGCAGTTAGGCTATCCGCTCGCTTGTCGACTTTCAAATCCACTCTGATTTTTCGCAAGGAGGACCCCCGACTATCCATTTTGCGATTTATGCCATCCTTCATTTATTTCTGAAATGCAGAGAATTGTAGAAATTATCAAATGGTATTGAGACTGCGTAGTGAACAGTGATCAATCCTCCAAGTAAAAATAATAATGATGTGTGCGGTTCCATGACGCGATAACATACACTCAATTGTTATATTAACAAGAATAGATAGCTATATCTTATCCCACACTAGCAAATTCTCCCTCCCGTTTCCTACAACATTCTCTAATCTTATTGTCACTCAAACCGGTTGACCATCACTCCGTTCTCATCTCCAATTTGACATTCAATTACCACCACATGCAATTATAACCACAATTCATCATCTTACTCTAACGTTCTCTCTAACCTATTCTTTACATAGTCTTAAAAAGATATTTACTAACTTAACGTGCTTCTATCTTATGGTGTGTGATGCTGACGACTGCAGTATCTAACTCATATGAAAGCATAAAAAACTGTACACTTCAAAAATCTATTTGATCTCAAATTATCTACTTGGATGACAGTATGACATGACAATCATACGTTCAAAATTTATCATGTAAGTGTTCAACCTTCTCACTACCATTTGTGTTCGACAAATACAACCAATACCAAGCAATTCCCTGTGAAACAACATTACTACAAAATATTTGCCCCAAGTGATGTTTTCGAATTTGCATCATAAGGAGGGGGCAAAACGCAAAAGGAGAAAGGCCAAGAAACGCAAAACACTAGTAAAACCCTAGCCTACGGAGAAAGCGCCGAGAGGCCGGCGAGTCGGAGAGTTCGGCGGCGGCTGCTCACCTTGGCTGCCACCAAAGATGTTCTCGCCGGCGATCAGGAAGCCCCACCTCCTCCACCGCAGGGACAAGGAGGACGCATCCCCTTCACCTCCTCCTCCTGCTCCCGTTCACTCCCCGTCGCCTCGTGGATTCGCCGACCTCGACCGCCCCGCCACTGGCACCCCAGCCCCATGGACCTCCTCCTCCCTCCTCGCCAGGTGCCTCTTTCTTCTCAGATTTCTTTGATTTCACCAGAATCACAGCATTTCATCTCATGGTCGTATCTAATTGAGGCGTCCGGAAGCGAGCGATGCGCAGGAACCCTTTTGTCTTCCTCATTGCGGTAGTGTAGAGCGTTTAACACAGATCACTGAGCTATGATATTTCTACATTTTGTTCCTTTGTGCTAATTTCCAGGATTTCCACATCGAAACGAACAGACAGGGCTGGCGATTCTGACCAGATCCAACCGGTGCGCGTAGCTGAGTTTCCCCAAGTCGTTCGGAATGCACAAGCCAACCTTCTGCAGAAGAATTTTTCCGGTAACTGTTTTGGCTTGGTGCGCCTGCGCTATTATTCTATTACTACTTTGCTTCTACAATATTGAACAGTAGATGCCTGATATGCATCTCTTGTAGGCAAGAACATGCTTGCAGGTGGTATTGACAAAGAAACATCCCTTGCATGGATGATATGTGGAAATGAACTTTTTATCTGGAGCTACTTGGCTTCTGTTGCAAAAGACTGTCTTGTACTTGAGGTTCCATCTTCTCTTATTGGAAACAAAGACACGAAGTCCCTCTGTTGTAATCAGTGGACGGTTTGCATCATGAGATGGGCTCGTAGCGGTGCATCAACAAGGAACAGTGGAGATATGTTGCACCGAAGAAGTTCGACCGGTGTTATCCTCTGCAACAAGAGAACACAAGCTACTGCGTATTGGCCTGACATCTATGCTGAAAGTAGAAAGAGTCCAGTTCTTAGTTTATTTGGCTACAGTGAGGCATCTGCAAGTGATAGTACATCTGGATGTTACAGATTTAACTCGCTTATTGCAGCTGCAGTTCCAGGAGGTATTCATGAATGTATTGCGATAGCTTCTGAGCCAACGGGCGGTTTATGGTTGTTTCAGTGTTCACCAGCAGGAATTCATCGAAGAGAAGTTCATCGGGATACATTAGGAGATAATATTACTAAACATTCTCAGAAAAATAATGGTGGAAGACCATTGGTTTGGCTACCAAGTAATGTATCATCCGAGGCTGCTGACCGAAAGTTCTTTTTGTTGACTAGCCATGAGGTACAATGTTGGACCATCTCACTCTTGCATGGCATCAGTGTAAAAAAATTAGGGTCTCAGGAAATTGTTGGTAGTGATGGGGATTTGGGCATTAAAAAAGACATAGCTGGGCAGAAAAACATTTGGCTTTTGGACATGCAAATAGATGAGCATGGGAAGGAATTTAGCATTCTTGTTGCTACCTTCTGCAAAGATCGGGTGAGTGGGTCAAACTATACTCAGTATTCTATTCTGACGATGCTGTACAAACCTAACCAAAAGTTTTCATCCGAAGATAATGTGGCTAAATGCGAAAGGTTTTTGGAGAAAAAAGCTCCTTCACAGGTGATAATCCCTAAAGCTAGAGTGGAGGATGAAGAGTTCTTGTTCTCCATGAGGCTAAAAACCGGTGGCAAGCCTTCTGGCTCTGTAATCATCCTATCAGGTGATGGAACAGCAACGGTGGCCATCTATTGGAGAGGTTCCACCCGACTCTATCAATTTGATCTGCCTTGGGATGCTGGAAAGGTTCTGGATGCTTCCATTATCCCATCTGTTGAGGACATAGATGAAGGAGCTTGGGTTGTTCTAACAGAAAAGGCAGGAGTCTGGGCAATACCTGAAAAGGCTGTATTAGTTGGTGGGGTTGAGCCACCAGAGCGCAGCTTATCACGAAAAGGTAGTTGTAATGAAGCAGTTGCTGAAGAGAAAAGAAGAAGTCAGGCATTCATCGCCAGTGTTGTTCCCAGAAGAGCTAGCTCTGAGGCTTGGAGTGCTGGAGAGAGGCAAAGGCCAGCATTAACTGGCATAGCTCAGCAGGTTGTGGTTGATGAAGAGGCTGAAATGTTACTGGGCCGACTATTTCATGATTTCATTTTGTCTGGTGCAGTTCACGACGCACTTCAAAAGCTTAGAGCAGCAGGAGCATTTGAGAAAGAGGGTGAGCTGAACATATTTGTTCGAATGAGCAAATCCATTGTAAACACATTATCTAAGCACTGGACAACAACTAGAGAAGCTGAATTTCTTGCTTCGACAATTGTTTCATCCCTTGTTGAGAAGCAACCAAAACATCAGAAGTTTCTTCAGTTTCTTGTCTTGTCCAAGTGCCATGAAGAACTCTCTTCAAAGCAAAGTATGAATTCTCTCTTGCCATCATTGTATTTAATTATTTATTATTTTGGGATCATATTATCCTTGTTATGAATAATCAGACACATTGATTTATTTACTGTTCAGAATATCATGACAATGACAACATTTTCATGGAGTTAGGAGCTGTTGTAAATCATGTGAATACATAGTACTTTCTAGTTGATCATAAAGCTGAGTACAATCGCAGAATTGGTCTTGCCCATCTGCCATCTGTGTGCGCGTTATTGTCAAAACTGATGATCACCTAGCCTCTCGTAATCTTTCTATTTTTGATATATTATGTAGGCTATGGTATCTGCTTATTATTAGCCATTTGTCTTAGAACACCCCACACACTTTTTTCCTTAAAATTAGTAATGGTAAAAGCATGGCAGGGCTTTAGGGACTACAATATCGACCTTCAACTATACAGGGGAACTGGGTTCTGTTCTTTGAGTTTAATTGTCACTGAATCATTTTCATTATGCCTCTGTTTGACAAAAGAAACAATTTGGTCATTCTGTAGGAGCAGCAATGCTAAGTGTCATGGAACATGGAGAAAAGCTCTCTGGAATGATCCAGCTCAGAGAATTACAAAATGCGCTTAGCCAGCAGCGTTCAAGCATACATTTATCACCTCAGTCAAACACCCAAACTGCTGGTGCACTTTGGAACCTCATTGAGTTGGTTGGTGAGAAAGCTCGAAGAAACACCGTTCTCTTAATGGATCGTGATAATGCTGAAGTGTTCTACAGTAGAGTTTCTGATATAGAGGATCTATTTTATTGTTTGTCTCACCAACTTCGATATATTATAACTGGAGAAGAACACCCATCTGTTCAGATGCAACGTGCACTTGAGCTATCAAATGCTTGTATGACCTTAGTTATGGCAGCATTGCACTACAGAGAGGAGCAAAAGGACTGGTATCCTTCTCCTGAAGGACTGATAACATGGAACAGTCAGCCTGTTGTACGGTCCGGAGTCTGGAGTGTGGCATCCTTCGTTATGGGGCTTTTGAGAGAACCAGGAGCTGCAGACATGTCAATGAAGTCCAATCTATGGTCTCAGCTGGAAGGACTCACAGAAATCTTATTGGAGGCATATATAGGTCTGTTAACCGCCAAATTTGAACGTGGGGAGGAACATGGTGTGCTAGTCCAAGAATACTGTGAACGGAGAGATGAACTTCTTGGATCCCTTTATGACCTTGCAAAACAAATTGTAGAGGCAAACTATCAGGTTTGGTTTAACTCAACATCACTGTTTGCTTAATGATTTTCTTTACTACCATAAGGAGTTTATCTTTTGCAAATTGCAAGTTCATGCTGTCCCTTGATTTGCCTGTTCTATTATCTTATTTGTTCTATTTGATAGTTGGCCCTTCATTCACTAAGAAAATTATGTGGTTAGTTAATAAGCGTATAGCTTATTTAAGTGATGAAGCACTATCCTACCAAAACGGTGGACTGCTGAGGTTCAAGCTTGATGTCATATGTATGGAATACTAATTCTGGAACCACTTTTATATTTAGGTAGCCATCCTTTCAGTACTGAATCCGTTATTTCCAATTGCATCGACATTCGGATGAATTTTGATAGTTTGCTGCTTGGTTGTTTCTCCAATTGATTTCCCCCTTAGTTCATTGTATTGAGTATGGACTATGTATGTATTGACTCATAGCAATCTCTGATAATAACACAAGTATTCTTTGGTCAGCTGCCATGAATGTAAGTTTGTATGCATTAACATAATAGATAATAACTTGGCATTAATTATTAAAAGGCAGTTTCTGCAAGAATGGTATTTCAAATCACAAAGAAGCATGACAAAGGTGACAAAGGTCCATTTGGACTATTAGCAATTTTATTAAGGTTGCAGTTTTCTGGATTATCCACTGGTTTACTGCTGTTATCAGTTTCTTGACATCATACTTACATGTAGTTGTGTACAATTGCTGTCAAAGTTGGCACTTTGGTATTTGCAGTACTGCTTCATTTTAATATGGAATACCTAATATTTGTGCATGTCTATCAGGAGTCAAGAGAAGGCACTGACAATCTGGATCTGAAGGAATCTATATTTAGAGAGGTTACTTCTCCTATTTTGGCAACAGCTAAACGGCACGAAGGGTACCAAACATTGTGGCAGATTTGCTATGATATCAGTGATACAGTTCTCCTCCGCAATCTTATGGTACAATGACATGACCATATCCCAAATTTGTCTCAGATTATCTTTGTACTTCTTGAACGTTGAGTGCATTATGCAGGAGATTACATATTGTCTTTTTTAAATGACCTAGCATATAAGATTAGGCTATTCACTTTCCACCCAAATCTGTTATAGGGCATGGTTCTTATGTTGATTTTGTGTTACAGCATGATAGTGTAGGACCTCATGGGGGATTCAGTTTCTACGTTTTCAAACAGCTGGTCAACAGATGCCAGTACGCTAAGCTGTTAAGGCTGGGTGAAGAATTCCAGGAAGAGCTAGCTAGTTTTCTGAAAGACCGGAATGATCTTCTGTGGCTTCATGAGATATGCTTAAACCAGTTCTCTTCTGCTTCAGAGACTCTTCATACCTCTGCTGTGTTTGTGAGTCCTGAGGGAGATGCTGACCTCACAAGCAACAGAAAGCCACTGTCCTTTGTTGAAAGAAGACGACTTCTTTATCTCTCTAAAATTGCTGCGACAGCAGGTTAGCTGTGTTTTCTGTTCTACTCTCCTGCTATACCTTCGGCTCTGCACTGAAAACAATAATTTTGGAAGCTGCAGCCTTAGATATTGTGGTTGATAAAAAGGTGACATCTCCGCATATCATGTGGGTTTATGCAAAATAGGCTTCCAATATATTTTTGATGATGGATAACAGTAGTTTATCAAGTGCCAAGTTTATGTGAGGAATTCCATGATTCTCTCCATCATTGAAGTTGTTTCACATGCTTAGGACTTATATGCCTCTGTAAGCTCTTGCAGTCTCATGTGGCAGTCCGTTCAACATTTTCATCATGATAAAAAATTCTTTCCTAATTCTACTGAATTTTCCACAGCATAGGAAATGCTTGAATGCTGGTTGTCTAGAAGATTATTTTAGCGAATAGAACATAATTTTGCATCATTCTTCTGTATTAATTCCTGTTTAGTAGATGACACGGATTCTCTTTTTTTTCCCCTTGGATAAATGGATTCCTTATATATATATATGCCATTTTTAACAAATAGGCAAGGATATTAATTATGAAGTGAAGGTTGCACGGATAGATGCTGATGTCCGGATTCTAAAACTCCAGGTGAATTGTCTTAAACAGAAAAGCTCATGTTGTATTTCTGTTTTCCTAGTCATGATATTTTCTCCTGAACTTCAATGTAAAAATGCCATGTTCTTGTGTACTCTCCTTTACACGGCGCACCCAATGTTGGTAGCGCTAGGAGCCCAAAAGCTGCCGTGGGATGGATCTACATCTGTGTCCTCTCATGACTTTATATGTTCCGTATATAGATGCATGACGGTATTTCCAACTCCTAGAATGTTATATGGTTTTGTCTTATTTATATTTAATTAAAGTATATCCAAGGCGTACAAAAGAGGGGGAACCCTGCTGGATAGCATTTTGATGGATACATTGACTTTTCGAATAAAGTAGGAATGAACAGCTGGCCAAATTAATTTGACCGTTTTCTTTTCTTTACAGGAAGAGATTGTTCAGCATGATCCAGAATATGCAGAGGGCAAATATACAAGCAAGCTACTTCGTCCATCAGAATTGATTGAGATGTGCCTGAAGAAAGGCCGAGAGCTTTCTCTTAAAGCTTTTGAAGTATTTGCTTGGACAAGCTCCTCGTTTCGGAGCTCCAACAGAGGCCTTCTAGAGGCTTGCTGGATGAATGCAGTCAACCAGGATGACTGGGTCAATCTTTCACAGGCATCCACTTCAGAAGGTTGGAGCGACGAAGTCATCCAAGAATCTCTTCAAGGAACGGTCCTCTTCAATGCTTCTAGGCTGTGTTATAGCCCAGACGCTGTTGTGTATGATGGCACATTTGAGGAGGTGCTGCCTGTGAAGAAAGAGGATGTGCATCTGAGAGGCTTGGAGGGCAAATGCTTCTCAGTGGAGGAAGTGCTGATGCAGCACAAGGATTTCCCGGATGCCGGTAAATTGATGATGACAGCAGTGATAATGGGCAAGGAGCTACCTTATACTGTTCCCGCGTCTGAGCCTGTGGAGATGGACTCATGATGTTGTCGGGGAGAAACACATGTAGGCTAGACTTCGAAATCAGAGTCGTTTCCTTCGTGATCGCCAACTGGTAGTTGCATAGTCACAAAATCGATACTTTTTTGGGTTTAGCAGCACGGAATGTGTAGTTCCTCCTCTGTATAGACTGCAAGATTGTGATAGCTCATGCTTTTTTTAGCCTGAGCTGTGGCTCGAAAGTTGAAACATGCTGCCCTTTTTTAGATTTGTGTTGCTTAAAAATGTTTACACGGAGATGGAAATGGCAAAACCACTCTTTACCAGCGGGTGCTCCCACCATCCGGACCAGGGGAAAAAAACCCGGCTGTTAATCGTCGGTTACCGGCCAGGGTCTGGGAAGGAAAAACCTAGCCGGGTTTTCCGAATTTTGCAAATTCAAATTTTAATTTTTGAAATTCGGCTGGTTTTCAAGTGAAATTTAACCGGTTTTTTTTCTTCAGAAAATCTGGTTACTGGCCGGTTTTTTTCCTCGGCCGTCCGGCAGGATTTGGGATTTGGTTCGGTACCAGTTTTTGGATCCTTAATCCAGACCACCAAATGTGCATCGAGATTCGTTAGTGATTTGCACTTTGTATAGATGACCTAGTTATGGCTCACAGGGGTGGAAAAAAAGCTTGTTAGTGGGTTCATTAGCTTGGTTCAAAATTAATCTAATTACACTCGTTAATTAGTTAAATATTGATATTAGATTTCACTATGTTTCGGCTCGGTTCTAAAAATACTTTCAAACTATAAATAAAATTATATTAAATTAAACTATATCAATTTCCTGAAAAAGCCCGATAAAATTGTATCGGACTGGATATCCTGGCACTATACTACAGTCTACAGTGCGGTCTACTTGTTGGGCTTCTTGGGCGTTTTGTCAGGCGTGCCCAGCCTTGCAACCAACACATACACAACACACGGCACGGGCGCCCGTTAGAAGCATCCCTCTCCCAGGCTCATCACTCCCCTCTCAGATCCCAAACGACCAACTTCTCAGGCGGAGGGAGGAGGGGGGGAGATCACGTCCAAATTGAGATCGCGAACCCGGCGGTGTTGCGTGCGGCGGCGGCGCGGGGAGCAGGATGGCGGCGGCGCTGGCGCCGGGGGTGTCCCGGAAGCTGAAGAAGGTGCTTGAGACGCGGACGGACAGCCCAGATCTGCTGGCCTCGCTGGGCGCGCTCTCCACCTTCTACGTGCAAAACACCCCGCAGGCGCGCCGCAACCTCAAGTCCTCCATCGAGCAGCGCGCCCTCGCCATCAACCGCCACTTCCTCGACGCCTCCCTCCCCGCCCACAAGGTGCGCTAGCTTTTTGGCGTATCGCTACCCACCTCTCCTCACATCTTGCGTTAGTCGGTTTGGTTTTTGATTGCTTGGTTTTGCTGTTCGCGTGCAGGCGTTGGATCGCGTGGACGGGGAGGTGAGCGCGCTGAACGACTCGTGGAAGATGTGAGTGTGTGATCCATTTCCGTATTTCCGTATTTCGTTTTTCTGCTCTGCCTGCCTGGAGATGGAACTGGAGATACCAGGATTGACTTATTTTGCGATATTTTTACATTAGGTTGAGCTAAATGTTATGTAGATGTACGAACTGTCTCGTTTTATTTTGGGTGAATCCTTAGATTTTGGATGTAGAACCTGTAATTAGCATTGTATTATGGGCTGATATGCCGATATAGATAATGCTAAACTTTAGATGCAAAAGGTTTCTACCACTAGCTGTTATGTTGGCTCAGTTTGAATGTTACTTTCCTCACTTCTTGCTACTTGGATTTTTGTGTTGTTAAAATAGTTTGGCATTTTACTTACTACCCAGTACTCAAACAATATTAATTGTATAACCATACCAAATTAATTCCTTAGTTTTGTTTGCCCCCGTTTTAAGCTCAAGGCATGCTTCCTTTGTCTACTACTTTTGATTTCATTCTCTTTCATTATGTTAGGATTGAGGAAGCATTGAACAGTTGTAGTGCAAGTACGGGGGATATCATCAGTACAACGGAGAGGTTGCAACAAGAACTTGAGGTTATCACTCAGCGCCAAGAAATTGTGTCATGCTTCCTGCGGGATTACCAACTTTCAAATGAAGAGGTACCACTCCCTACTTTAACAAAATCAATCAATTCAATGATGCTTTGGTTCTAAAAGTGTGATGTCTTATTCATTTTCTTAGAGACTACAATCTTGAGTATCTTTCTTCATGACCTTTATCTCTTGTTCTTTTGTTAATAGATACATGCACTCCGGGAAGAAGAGATAGATGAGAAATTCTTTAATGCGTTGTTGCATGTCCAAGAAATTCATTCAAACTGCAAGGTTCTGCTGCGAACACACCACCAGGTACTGACACTTTGTCCTTGAATTTTTATAGCCTTAATTTCGGATATCATAAACAACTCTGTGATTTCTGTAGTACGAACAACTTAACATTTGCACTTTCTATTCTCATTCCTTCAAACCAAATAGAAGAATGTATTTTTGTCTGTGATAAATAGGGCTCTTGTTCAGGAAGTAAAAAAAAAGTACTTTCCTAAAATAGAAGCAGTTAATAGGGTATTTTAATTGCGAACTTTATAGCGTGGATTTTTTTTTCCAAAATTTGGATTTCTATTAATTTGATTATTGCCAATTACAGAGTATACTCAAATTATGTATCAGGATAACCATAAACTCCATCAAGAAATTAGTTTAAGCCTTCCTTGTATTTGATTTCATGTACCCACACAAAGATACTTTGACATTGTGATCTTTCCATTGTTGCCGAAACTTCTAATAGCTAATTTCACAGAGAGCTAGTCATGTTTGATATCCTAATTTTTGGATATTTCTTCAGCGTGCTGGTTTGGAACTTATGGATATGATGTCCGTGTACCAAGAAGGAGCTTACGAAAGATTATGCAGGTCTGGGTTGTCCTACTGCCTACTGTAGTCATCTCTTTTTTTGTTGTTCCTTTTACTTACTCTGTATCCTTTTTTTAGGTACTTACTCTGTATCTTAGTGTTTAATCGATAACAGGAGATTGGATTACCATTCCACCTACTTTTAGTGCTAATGACACTACAATTCTTCACCATGTTCTTTGACAACTTTGTTAGTTGTTGATCTATGTTCTAATTTGACCTTATGGATGATACTAAAGCAAGGATGTTTAAGCTAGTGTTCATGAAATTCAACTACACTTAATTTCATTCACTACTTCATTAGGCACTACTGAGAAATAAATTTTCAAGATAAGTACTGTTGAACCATTGCAGATTACTTCATTCAAATTTGCTATTGCATTCTGTTCTTTATAAAATGATTACTTGACATTTGATGTTCAAGTGGTGTAATTCATTTTTCCTTCTTTTCAGGTGGGTTCAAGCTGAATGTAGAAAATTAGGCGATAGTGACAATCCTGAAGTAAGTGAACTTTTGAAGAAGGCTGTTTGCTGCCTGAAGGAAAGGCCTGTTCTATTTAAGTACTGTGCAGAAGAGGTATGCCATACCTTTTACATAGTAAAATTACCGTGAATTTACCTTTTACATAGTAAAGTTGTCGTTAATTCAAATGATATCTGACGGTGAGTGATCTGCATCCACAGGTTGCCAATATGAGGCATCATGCCTTATTCAGGCGGTTTATAAGCGCTCTTACTAGAGGTGGACCTGGAGGGCTCCCAAGACCAATAGAAGTACATGCTCATGACCCTCTTCGTTATGTAGGCGATATGCTGGGGTGGCTACATCAGGTGTTTACCTTGCTCTATCCTTAGTCATAGTGTAGGAACCAATAAGCGATGGGTTAATTTAGTGTTTCTTTCTTTCTTTCTTTTCTTATTCCAAATAGCATGCATACACATGCATCATGCATCTGTACCTTTAAGATATTGCTTTAGCCCTTCTAAATTCTTTATCTTTAATTTGTGAAGGCACTGGCATCTGAAAGAGAGCTTATAGTTGCGTTGCTTGATCCGGATGCGATAACTGACAGTGGTCCAACTACTCGTCATCATTATGAAAGAGAAGGTGATTCCTCCAAAGGAGAGCCTGATATAACTTTTGTTCTTGACAGAATATTTGAAGGGGCATGCCGACCATTTAAAGTTCGAGTTGAGCAAGTTCTGCAGTCACAACCAAGCCTGATAATTTCTTACAAACTTAGTAATACCTTGGAATTCTATGGTTACATGGTGAGTCTGAAATACTATTTTTTTCCATTTAGTAAATATAAGAGTGGTTCTGTTTACATATATTTTTTTCTATTCTAGATATCAGAACTGTTGGGTGGAGACACAGCACTGTGCAATACAATATGGTCACTTAGAGATGCAGCGCAGCAGACATTCTTCAATATCCTGAAGAGTCGTGGAGAAAAGTTATTACGATATCCCCCACTTGTTGCAGTTGACCTCTCTCCCCCACCAGCACTGAGGGAAGGAATTTCTTTGCTGCTTGAGCTCATAAATACCTACAATAGCATGATGATTTCTGCCTCTGGAAAAAGGCTAAACTTTGATCCTGTTATTTCCGCAATACTGGATCCTATAATTCAGGTGAGCTTTCTGTGTTTGTTGTGCTTGGTACTTTACAGATATCTAAAGGTTGTTGGTTGGCAAACTGAAAACTTTGCTGTTCACTGTGAGTAAATTTTACCCATAATGCAATTTGCATAGTTATCCTAGCTAGTATCCACTAAGGACTCTGTAATGTTTTTTTAAATTATTTTTATGATGATAGGGATATATTACCCTGAATTCTAAGCCTACTGTAATGTCATGAGGCAATTCTTGGCATTAACAACATATCAGTGTCTGTATTTGGCCTCCTTTGATTCAAGCAAGCTATCATTATTCTACAGTTGCTTAATGTGTTTTCGTATATTACCATATTAATTGGTCAGGATGGTTAACACAATGGGCATCTATTAGCTTCACTAAGCCAGGCAGCCAGCCAAAAAATGCACCTTTTATTTGTTGTACATAATTTTTATGCTGTTCCATGTGGGTTCTTTTTTCGCCGGGGGGGGGGGGGTGCTGTACAGTGTAGAGTAGCATTAGACTGCACCTAAACATACGATAGCAAGCTTGTATTCATTTAGCATCATCATATATGATTTGTAGCAATTAGCTGCAATACATGTAGTAACACTTCAGTTCGTCCAATTTGGTCATGCAGTTGCTACAAAACCCATATGTTACTACTTACTACAATCTAATGCTTATATTAGCCCATTGTTTTGCTATAACTAATTTTTAGTACATCTAGCTTAGCCAATTACTACAGATGGCACGTGCTATCGGTACAAAAAGTGGTGCATACTTGTTCAAAATATTTCTTATGTACCTTTACTCTTGTTACCACAGAATAATGTGATGCTATCTGCATTGTTGGTTTATAGGGAGTCATTTACATGTGGTACTGTTACTGATATTCCTGACTCACTCTCCAGATGTGTGAACAAGCTGCAGAGGCGCAAAAGTCAAAAGGTACTCTTGCAAGACGTGGCAGAACTAGTTCTGATCCTAGTGGAAATAGCAGAGATTCAATCTCAGTTGATGCTATTCTATCGAAGAATTTATCTACATCTGTTCTGGTTAGTAGCATAATTCATTTTGTTTACCATGTATAGAATGATTGGTGTATATTGAATAATATGCGGCTACTATGCTGCTCGAATGGTATAGTTTATAGTAACTGTGGAATGTGGATCGCGTAGACCAACAAAATTTGGCTATTGTGGAGCAACCTGAAAAGGTCCATTCTGGTCGCGAATTGAGCTGGTAAAACTGGCAACATTTTTTTCTAGCTCCTTACTAATTCTGTCGCCACTGCAGATCACATAGACTAATAAAATATGGATGTTGTATGTGGAGCAACCTTAAGAAGTTCCTTGTAGCTGCAATACTAAAACCGGAAACTTCTTATAGTTCATTGAGAACCTTTTTGCCATAGAAATCAGATTGAAGAAAGTGTGATTTCCGATGCTGCACTCAGAATCCTTTTTGTAAGCCTTTGACTGGATAGGCTTAGTTAGCTTTAGCTTTGTTGATCAATTTTTAGACATTTTCATTACATCCAAGTAACTTAATCTTTTTTTACATGATTATTTGCCCTTTCCTCATTCATTCCATGCAATGTGCAGAGTGGTGAATCTTCGTCCAAAATCTACCTCATCAACTGCCTATCAGCTATTCAGGAACCATTGATGGGCCAGGAGGTTGCTACAAGCTATGTTAGCAACCTGCGCACTATGATTGAAACACATATTCATGCCCTGGTTGATAAAGAAGTTGATAGCATTCTTAGGAAATGTGGATTGTCAAATAAGATGCCATACATAAAGGACTACAGCTCTACTAACAGCAAGGATGACGCAAGACCTCTCGCAGATGTTGTGGAGACATCACCACAAATGCTTCTGGAATGCTTGAAGGCATTCTATGGTCTTGTGACTGGAACAGAAGGTTCCTTGCCTGAATTTGAGCAGCTGCAGGTTCAAAGGTTACGTTCAGATGCGTGCTACGGTTTGGCGAGAGCTCTAGCAGAAGCTTATGAGCTGATTTACAAGGCAGTGATGGATCCAAAGAACTGTTATCCTGACCCGAGGTCATTGGTTAAGCATTCACCTGAGCAGATAAGAACTATACTGGAAATCTGAGGTCCGCACACCATATCTTTTGGTACAATGTTAATGAGAGGAGAACCATGTTAAGGAATCAACATGATGTTTATGTCCTACCAAAAGCTGTGATTGCATAAATACTGAAGTGGTTACGCCAATATGAACTCTTGTATCATAGTGCTTCTCGTGTATTCAGTTTTCACTTTTATAAAACCATATGAATCATTGTTTTGATTAGCGCGGTACTGTTAATGTACGGCTTGACCGATTAATGATACCAGTGGTATACCAGAGAAGAGAGGCATTCTCGAAGCATTTTAACTTGTGATTTTCTATACAAGGCTTGAATTTCTATATTTGAAGAAATATGCTGGCAAGCACTTCTGATTCTGCTTAGTGTATTGTTGAAAATGATGTCTAATAACATCTAAAAAGAAAGTGATGGCTAATAACTACTTGCCAACTAAAATCAAGAACTGGTTGATCAGTTGTTCATCTGCAAATTGGTAGAAAATGCCATTGTTTTTCTCTCTATCCTTCCAAAAAATCCAAATTAATTGCGTCCTGTGTTACTTCCAGTACTACATGACGCTGACAGTTGATTTTGTTCGAGCTTCGCTTCTGGCCCCTTCTATGTGTCTCGTTTATTCGCTGATTTGGCGGATTCACTAGCTGTAGTGGTTGACTGCGCCGAGGAAAGGAACTCTGAAGTTTGGCAGGTGTGGAAAGTGGAAACTGCTGCTGCTTATAAAGATCCAAGGCTGTCTCTGGGTGAGAGAGCAAATAATTTATCAGGGAGGAGTTATCCAGGTTTGGTTGAAGAGAATATTAAACTTTATCGGAATGAGTTTACGTTTTGTATCCTTAATTTTTAAAAGGGTTATCAATAATTTGTCACTAAGTTCACGTACATTAGATAATTTTTCACTTTATGTCTCATTGACATGTGAGTCCTAGAGCCATATGTCAGTGAGACATAGAGTGGTAAATTATCAATTACGTATTAACTGTTGTAGCAAATTATCAACTCCCCCTTTCCACAGTGCACATGTATCCTTTCTCTTGCTCCGTCATGAAGTTTTCTCCTTTTGGCACCTGAAATTGTGGTAGGCAAGTCAATTAAGCTTAACATATTGAATACTGTAGCTTGTAAAAGAAGCATAAACTTCCTTGAAAGGATGTAGCCATCCGTTAGTTTTGACTCCTTGATTGATCATCAATAACATAGTAGTAGTTAAGATACTTTTCCTATGAGCAAAAAATGGGTTAAGTAGAACTTGCAAGTTTAGGTTGCCCCATCATCTTATGGGATTAGTTCAATCAATGAAGGTACCCTTACCGTGCTATAGTGTGTATACTAAACTAGCTCCATCTAATATTCTTGAAATGTTGGTTAGGTGTATACTAAACTAGCTCCGTCTAATATTCTTGAAATGTTGGTTAGGTTAAGTTCCTAACTAACCTCTTAATCTAAGGCCCTGCATGGACGTTTGAACTTCGATACATCAGTTTTTCCAAAAAAGAAACTGTCCAATTGCTGCGTGTGTGGTGTGTGCTCTCCATTTCGTCTGACCGTGGGTTGTCGTTTTGATTTGGGTTTTGTTCGGTTCCGTGCGTTTGCCGTGCGCTGTGGCAAGTGGGGCAACGTGCGAGAGGGTGGATTAACGGGTGGGTTGACTCGCGCGCAGAGGCGAGGTCGCCGGTCCAGGGCCACGGGGGCAGAAAGCGAGCCGCGACCGCGACGGTCGAGCAATTTACGGGCCGTGTGGAAACGGGTGTCGGTGAGCCGGCAGACGACGACGGCTCTGCAATCCTATGACGTGACATGGCCCAGGCCAGCCAGGTCGAGATCGAGGATAAACTGACGAGGTGATTACTGATCGATTCCATGGTAGATGTAGCCGCAGCGGGGCCCAGCGCTGAGCTGCGTGTGCAGTACATGATGGGGCCTGGGGGTAGTAGGAGGGGTAGCAGGAGGAGTTGGTCGTTGGTCCGAATGGTTCCGGCTTTAATGCGGAACTCCACAGCAAGGAACCCAAGACAGCAGCAGACAGCAGCCGCGGCGGCAAGCGCGCCACCCGTCCAAACTCCAACCGCGCGCCCCTCGAAAGAACCAAACCCATCGCCGTCTTCCCTACGCCGCAGCAGCCCGCTTGCCCGACTAAGATGAGACTCCTTGCTCGGAAGTAGATAGCTAGCTAGTTTCCGTGCGAGATGCGGGGCGCGGCGCTGCTACTGCTGCCGCTGGTGCTGCTGCATGCGGCGCGCGGAGCAGAAGCCGCGGGCGGCGGAGGCAAGGGGAGCTGCGCGCGGAGCTGCGGGCGCATGAAAGTGCCCTACCCGTTCGGCTTTTCCCCCGGCTGCACGATACCGCTCGGCTGCAACGTCACCGACAACGGCACAGGCACCGCGTGGGTCGGGAAGGCGCGCGAGCTGGGCCTGCTCGTGCGCAACGTCACGCCGCGCGCCCTCATCCTCGATCTGCGCCCCAACTGCTCACGCCCGCTCAACAGGTCACTGGGCGAGCTCTTCACACCCAACTACGCGCCCAGCAAAAGCAACGAGCTCCTCCTGAGCTCCTGCGGCCGCGAGGCTGCCCCGGCTGATCGTAACTGCACCGTCCCGCCCCAAGATTTCCTTGCCAAGTTAGGTAACTGCGCCGCCAACGAATCCTTCGGCTGCCTCGGCTCTCGGTCCAACGCTAGCGCCTACCTGGAGCGCAGCGCCATCCTCGGCATGGGATGCGGCCGGCTGGTGTCCTCGGCTAGCTACGCGGACGCATCGGGGCCGGCGCTGCTGCTGGGCGCGCTGGAGCTGGATTGGTGGGTGGAGGGGCAGTGCCGCTGCTCGAGCCGCGCCACCTGCACCCCGCTCACCGCGCCGACCACGCGGCACGAGGCGTTCCGGTGCGAATGCCCGGAGGGGTTCGAGGGCGACGGCTTCATCGACGGCGCCGGTTGCCGGAGAGGTCAGTGCTCACCGCTCAGCAGTACAATGGCTGGATAGCATTTGCTGATTTGTCTCTTTGCTTTCCTGTATCGTCGGTTGATTTGGTCAATCAAATTCTGCGAGCTAGCCATTATTCCCTGCCTCTTGTTGACTACGCATCTAATCCGCCGCGTCAGCTGCTGCTTAACCAGGATTGGACTTGGTGCAGTCAGAGGAGCGAATACAGCCGAATATCGTCCATCCTGTATCTTATTATGTTTTATATCACCTTACATACCAATGGATATCGTTTATTTTGTAACCTATTCCGTATTTTTTTCCCCTTAGAGTCGAAGTCGAATACGGATAGTGTCGAATACACATTTATCTCTTTCGTATTCGCTCCGAGCTTTCAATGAATCGGTCGAAAATTATTCGCTCCGTTGGTGCCTCTAATTGGATTGGCTATTCAACCTTAGAGACGACCAATTAAATGATCGCCTGACTGAATCACCCACATGTTCAATTAAACCGCGAAAGGCTCTGCCTACCAACTTTTCTAACAAAAATCTCGACGATACGGTGGCTACGCCTCCATTCTTGGTACTACTACGTGTGAGCCTGTTGTTAATAAACACACATTAGTCATTGCTGAGTTTTCTGCCGAGGTTCATACATTTAATATGCAGTAAAAATCGGCCGTTGAAGTTGATTAATATTTGGTGGTTGGCAAACCTTAATGTGCAGTATATTCGGAAAAACCCAACTTAGCAAGTAGCTATCTTGAATTCAATGGTTGGTTGATGGTTAAACCCAACTTAGCAAGTAGCAACAGTGGAATTAACTTTTGATTTCTGGGTGAACTTGCGTGAGGTATAATGCAATTTGATATTTTAGACTAGTTGGTGATATTAGTAGCTGATGCATGGGCTTTGGTGATTGGCCACTTGGCCTTGGAGGCTTTGATGCTTGCGTACATTTGTGCTCAGGAACACTAGTTTGTATGTTTGCAATGCATCCAATTTAGATGTTGTGATTAAGTCCTATAATCGTTTAAATAAAATAAAATACCAAGTTGGTGAATTAAAAAAATACATATCAAGTGGGGAGGGCGTATCTTGTGCCACCCATAGTGTGTAGGTGCTATTGTGCTTAGTGCTTACCCATAGTTTGTTGTAGGTGACTAGTCGTGTCACCATGCGTTGCAATAGATTTCAAATAAAACATAAGATAAGTTATAAACTTAGAAATTTAATATACACAAGGTAAATATCTCTACAAATGAAAGTTTCATACATAATTTCCACCCAATTAACAAGCTATATAGAATCTTATGACAAACCACAAATATAGATAATCTAATAATCCACAGAAAATCCTTCAAGTATTATATACATGTGTGCACATATTTATCCATTAAAAATCCCACCAACTCAAGAGGGCGGTAGATAGCAGACTTACCACCACACAAGTTGTTTTTATAATAGTAAAGATATTGTCCTATCTTCTTCAAATGGGTGCTTTGCTAAAAGAAGAATTATGTTTGAAGTCAACTTTGATGCTTAGAAGCTCCTCCTCTGTTTTCTTTATTTCCTTCAATCTCACACTTTTGTTCAATGGTTTCAGTTCCAAAGTGCGATCCTTCGAAATACCTATCAGGAGCATGCGGCAAGACGGTCCAAATCGCCCTTCTCATGGCAGGTAACTTGCTCACAACTCTAACATGATGATTCAAAAGTAGCTATATCAACTTTTGTCCAAAAGTACTTGGAATTGATTTTTAGAAGAAAACGACAGTAGAAACAAGATAGTGCAGTATCCTTCGTACTCTATTCCAGCCAAACATTTCGGACGACCTATGTAGACCTGACCACTTGAGGGAAGAAAAAAAGTAAGGCCTTGTTTGGAGCACGGTGATTTTCTTATATTTCTATGAAAATTGAATTGTTTTATACGAAGTTTCTGCAAAATTCCGTGAAAATCCCGGGCCACAGGCCCACAAGTCTAAAAAATTTCAACGGACCTTAAAATCAGACTGAGAAGGTTCTGTACGAGGTTCCCTGGCCCCTAAACACTTCTTGTTGGTCGGGATGGGGATGGCTCAATAAGATTCCTTTATTTTAGTCTAGCAGGCCAGGTTGGGATGTGCATCACTTTCTGAGCTTTTTAGCCTATCTCACGTTGGCATGCCAAATCATAGGATTGGCAATGGTAGAGGTGTCGTGACATTCGGCAGATTTGAGTCGTCGGATTCGAAAAGAACAGCATAGATCATGCTACAGTGTTTGTGATTAGTGCCGCTGCTACAGTATTTTGCTGTGTTTGCGAACCACGATCTCATTCTTTCCTTTCGATCTGACGGCTAATACGCAATGTTACGGTACTGTAACACCGTGACATTGCTACACAATGTTGGAGGATGTGTTTCCCAAATCATAGGTAGGCTAGTCTAATATTCTCAGAGAAGAAAAGGAGTAAATTTCGAGGTTAAAGCCTTAGGTTTTATAAAAAAATTCCAAGGAACCCTAGATTTTAGAGCAAATGTTTTTTTTTTAAAAAAAAACCAAGTACACTACCAGACCATCTATTTTTCTCCAAGATTTATACAGGATACCAGCACGTAATAAAAATATGGTGTTTTCGAGTATACACACACATGGACCTCACAATATAACCCTTCTCTCCTCTCTCATTCTCACCCTCCCTCGGCGTGAGTCCTGGCGGCAGCGACACCAGCGACTGAGGAGGAGGCGGCGCAGCGGGGTGTATAGTGGGACCCGTCAATGTGTGTATACTCGAAAATAACATGTATTGGATGGCTCAGGTGGTGCATATGGTGTTTTTTTGAATCATTTTGACCTAAAATCTGGGAGTTTAAAATAAAATATAAAAACCAGGATTTTGTGTTACATTTTCCCCCAAAACCTTAGGTTTCTGATATTTACACAGAAAAAAGGCAGGCTAATCTGATGTGATGCTACATTGTGCCAAACTGCCAATGGTGCATCGCACGATGAAAAATGAACCTTTGCGCGTACGCAGGAATCATTTTTGGAGCCATGGTGATGGGCATCACCTGCTTGGTGTACCACCTGCTGAAGCGCCGGTCCGCGTCCATCCGCACGCAGCGGAGCACGAAGCGCCTCCTGTCCGAGGCCTCCTGCACGGTGCCCTTCTACTCGTACCGCGAGATCGAGCGCGCCACCAACGGCTTCTCCGAGGACCAGCGGCTCGGCACGGGCGCCTACGGCACGGTGTACGCGGGCCGGCTCAGCAACAACCGCCTCGTGGCCGTGAAGCGGATCAAACAGCGCGACAACGCCGGGCTGGACAGCGTCATGAACGAGGTGAAGCTCGTGTCATCGGTGAGCCACCGCAACCTCGTCCGCTTCCTCGGCTGCTGCATCGAGCAGGGCCAGCAGATCCTCGTCTACGAGTTCATGCCCAACGGCACGCTGGCCCAGCAACTGCAGCGGGAGCGCGGCCCCGCCGTGCCGTGGACGGTCCGCCTCCGCATCGCCGCCGAGACGGCCAAGGCCATCGCGTACCTGCACTCGGAGGTGCACCCGCCCATCTACCACCGCGACATCAAGTCCAGCAACATCCTGCTCGACTACGAATACAACTCCAAGGTCGCCGACTTTGGGCTGTCGCGGATGGGCATGACGTCCGTCGACTTGTCGCACATCTCCACCGCGCCGCAGGGCACGCCAGGGTACGTCGACCCGCAGTACCACCAGAACTTCCACCTCTCCGACAAGAGCGACGTGTACAGCTTCGGCGTCGTGCTCGTCGAGATCATCACGGCCATGAAGGCCGTCGACTTCACCCGGGTGCCCAGCGAAGTCAACCTGGCGCAGCTGGCCGTCGACAGGATCGGCAGGGGCTGCGTCGACGACATCGTCGACCCCTACCTGGACCTGCACAGGGACGCGTGGACGCTCACGTCCATCCACAAGGTGGCGGAGCTGGCCTTCCGGTGCCTGGCGTTCCACAGCGAGATGAGGCCGTCCATGGCCGAGGTCGCCGACGAGTTGGACCAGATACAGGTCAGCGGGTGGGCGCCGTCGGCGGACGACGCCGCGTTCATGTCGACGACGTCGTCGCTATGTTCGTCGGCGCCGTCGCGTTGCACGGACAAGTCGTGGGGCGCCGGTAAAAGCAGGAGGGAGGCAGTGGCGGCCGCGGTGAACGCGGCGGTGGCACAAGAGACGGCGAAGGGTGCAGTGGATTCCCCTGTGTCCGTGCAGGAGAGGTGGCTCAGTGAGAGGAGCTCCCCTTCCTCGAATAGCTTGCTGGGGAATTGCTCCCTGCACTGAACAGAAACATGCCATTATCTCCAGTGTGTGTCATCTAGCTAGCTTAGACATTAGTGTTGAAGTATAAGTGAATTGTCCGCCTTTCCTCATCAGTTTAAGCTTTTAGGTGAATTGGTTGGTGCATGCAACTCAATATGGTATCAGAGCCAAGAGGTCTTGAGTTCAAGACCGGTGGTATGATTAAGAAAAATAATTGCAATTTATTTCTATTCCACGTCTTAGGCTCGAGGAGCCTACACGTGAGGAGGAGTGTTGAAGATAAGTGAATTGTCGCGCTTTCCTCATCGAACTAAGCTTTTAGGTGAATTGGTTGGTGCATGCAACTCAATAATTAGAATGATTCCCTGGTCTCTTCTTGCACATTGCTCTTTTCTTCTTCTTTCGTTCAATGATTTGAGACAATCTGTAAATGATAAGTGAAATTTAGTCTCACAGTTCTCGTGCTGCTTCAGTCAATCCAGTTCCCGTCCTAATTGGTTCTTTGGCAAGGAGATACAATGCTTCCCACACTGCGTTAGCTTCATTTATCGAACCGATAATATTTGATTGCTAATTGTCCGTTGGTTATCCATTTATCGAACGGGTGCGTACATATTCCTTTGCCATTTCCTGTCACCACGTCTTACATATTATGCCCACGTGTTAGTTCAGATTTCTGGTAGCAATGTAATGGCGTGTACGCATGCGCCTTGTGCTGTAGTTTCATCCGGAGATGACAAGGCGTTGCATCTCGAGATTCAGTGACCAATTCTCCCATGAACAGAGAACAGTAGAGGTGAGAAAATGCCCTTTGGCTTCCTAGTAAAACAACACCTGCATGCCATGCATATTCTCCCATGAACAGAGAACAGTAGAGGTGAGAAAATGCCCTTTGGCTTCCTAGTAAAACAACACCTGCATGCCATGCATACTCTTCCATGAACAGAGAACAGTAGAGGTGAGAAAATGCCCTTTGGCTTCCAAGTAAAACAACACCAGCATGCCATGCATTTGGTCCCTTGCCTGCCTTGAAACAGAGAGAAGCAAACAGCAACACTGCTTTCCCGGTCTAGTTCCAAAATTAAGACGGGGCCCGTTCCTTTCTGGAGGAAAGCACATGCGAGGAATTGGCCGTATTGGCACCGTTTGAGACCGTATTTACAGAAATAACACTGTCACGTGGTATTTATAGAAATGATGTCTCTACAGCACGATCATCGTGTGGTCGTCTCCAACGAGCCAATACGTTAGCGCTTCCGCACGGCCACCGTGCGGTGGAGTCCGTGCCGCACGGCCACCAAGTGAATTCCCTCTCCTCCAAAATAGTGCTCTTTGTAGGAATTTTTAAATATAGCAAATGAGCTCAAAAAATTATAAATTTTTTGTAGAGCTTCCCGACATAATGTACTTGTATAATTTTTTCATAATTTTGTTCGTTCTGAATTTTTCTTGTAATTTCATTTAAGTATACTATTTGTAGGAATTTCTAAATATAGAAACTGAGCTCTAAAAATTAGGAATTTTGTTTTGAAGACTCCTTACACAGTGGACTTGATTGTATAATGTTTCTACAATTTTATATGTGTTCTGAAATTGTCTAAAAAATTAAGGGTTTAGGTCTCAAAAATTTGAATTTTAGGTTTCGAAAATTAGGGTTTCATGAATTCCCACATAAAGTACTCCTAACAGAATAGGCTTAATCATATCTAACAGAATTAGGGTTTTCATGCCAAACATTTTTCTCAGTTGGTTCATGGACAAGCATAGCTAGCCTGTGGTACAACACAATATTACTCGAACTCCACAGGCGCAGGGTCCTCCTCGACGTCCTCCCCAATGTCCACCCCGCTGATACTAATTTAAATAATGAAAGTAAAGACAAGAAAAAGATACTAAGATAGAAAAGAAAGTAGCAAAGAAACTTAATAGTTCATAAATTAATTTTTAGAAAATATAAATCCTTAAGGCCCGAATGAGTAAGTCTTGACATCTAAGTAATTCACACTTAATTAATTATGATTAAGGTAACTAATTAACTACGAGTCGTTATGTGCCATCAAATTTATTACGATAACGTAAATTCGACCACTTATTATACACTAATGTAACTAGCACTACTCAACTACTAATTAATTACAACTACTTAACTAACTAATACGTGAAAACAGAGAACAAGGAGTGTCGACTTTTCCAATGGAGTTGCAAAGTAACTTTTCATACATAAAATGGACGATATTTCAAGCGTTACAAGCATTACATGATACACGTGCGGGTTTATTGCAATCGGGATGAAGGGGGAGGGGGTATTATCATATGTACCCAGATTAAAAAGGACACTCTTTGTTAATTTATCAATTTAATGTGGATGATATTCTTTAATATTGTATTGTCCCATTGACTAGATAAGCTTGTACATGAACCAACTGAGGAAAATGTATGGCATGCAGATCATATAACAATGTACTGTAGCCTCCGACTCGTATGCGTTTTTAAGGCTACAGTATGTTGTTATATGATCTGCATACCACGCAATTCTCTTGGTTGGTTCATGTACAAGCCTATCCAGCTTGTGGTACAATACAATGTTAAAGAATATCATCCACATTGAACTGATAAATTAACAAAGAATATCCTATTTAACAAGGTTATTCATGAGGGTAGTTGGATCTATCATCTATGCAATGATATCTTCAACTAGCCTCCGCGGCGCCATAGCCACTACCCCTTGTCTCGGGGCTGCCCACGGTGGTGGTGAGTGTCGAAGTCGTCCATCCTGCGATTCCATGATGTAAGTGCATCGTACAATAACAAATGTAACAAGAATGTAAATTGTATATAACTCACGTCTTCGATGCAGAGTACGCCCGAGCGACCGGATACGCTATGGCGGCTGGGCTCAGTCGCAAGAGTCTTCCCCTTCCCCTTGTCTAGGGACTCCCCACGTCGGTGTCATGTGCCGAAGTCCCCCATGTTCTGCGATACGGGCTGGACTATTGCATATTGTTAGAAGAACGAAAGGGCAAATACAAAATCAGGACGTGAATTGTATGTAACTCACCTCTTCGATAAGGAGTGCTCCAGGGCGATGAGAGAAGCTACGACGATCGCCGATCTAAGTAGTAGGAGCCTCCCCCTTGTCCGTCGGGCGAGTCCTGGGCTCCTCTGGTGCCTCCTCAACAGGGTCTGAAACGTAAGGTTTCCACCGCACGGAGATCTTGGCCCATATCGAGTACTTCAACATGTACTTTTGCTGCATGAACGCCCTATCGTACATCTCCGGACCGTCGATCCATTGGAAGAAGTGGCAGTGCATCTCGGGCTGCCATTACACGGGGATGAAGTTAAATATTTATAGAAATCAACGTGGCGAGAGGAAAATCGATATGTGCGAAAGAAACACTTACGAGGTGGTGGCCGTATGTGTAGTACGCCCGGGTAGAGGTGTCTGGGTGTGTGGACTGAATGACCTCCGCCGGCTCGTCACACACACATTGCGGGACCGAAATTCGTGGTGATACCAGAGCATCTTTCATTGAAAAATCTAGGTATTGTAGATGTTTGGCCTTCTGCGTAAGCCACTTGCGCTTCTACAACATCCTCCCGTAGAAGTTTGCTGATGAGTCCGACATATATGAGTATCATAGAAGTTTTGTTATACATAACAAAATAAGGTGGACAATACATTAAACTATGACACTGAATGATAACCAGACGAGCTGGATGTATGGTTACGAGTAGGCTACGATAGCACAAAACAAAATTTTACCGCGCAACCAAGGAACCTCCGCTAGTAATAGATCATGAGATTACCACTAGACGCGCCGACTCGTAGCGGAAGTAGAGTCAATGTAGCGAGTTGATGCGGTCGTAGTCATACTTGTCGCACGTCTTCTCCTCCTGCTCCGATGATCGTCACGAGTTGCGGATCGTCCTAGTGCTGATGCTTCACAATAACACCTCCAAGGTATCCACACGTACGGGGCAGAGACACCATGCGCTAGAGTGCTAACACCGACGGCGTGGTATGAGGATGGCGTGGCTGTTAGGGTTTCGGGAGTTCTTCAAAAGATGATCATCCACCCCATGCCATCACCCCTCTATATATAGGCATCCATGATGGGTCTCGTACTTGAGGCCCATTAGGAACTCGTGGCCTACAAGAATTCGGATCACCATCCAAATCAAATCCTAGCCCTTTAAGTGTGTGACCCTATAGGTTCATGTGTAATCGGTTGTGACTCGAAAACTCTTTTCCGACCACGAGTCGTTAGCGGTACCTAGCAGCACATAACGATTCCCAAACACACATAGAATATATCGGACGAACCTTAATGCAATATGTCTATGACTAGGTCCATATCACTAACGACCAGCTCATATCTCTATATGATCAGTTCATATTTGGTCTTGATCAATTCATAACTACTTACGACCAGGTTTCGACCACTTAGTGACCATGTTTGACCAGCTTACGATCAGCTCGTATCTCCATACGACTAGTCCATATCTGATCGAACTGAAAGACCTTCTCGTGTATTCTCCCTTTACCTCATGATATTTGGTTGAACTCTAGATGAGAAGTTGTGTCATCCATGGACTGTTCAATACTTTCTCGATCGAGTATCGGATAACTTCACGTGGTCGAACACTTCGACCACTAGTGGTATGCCCATGCACTTACTTTATCCGACAACAACGAGGGGCCCAGAGACATATCTTATGTTATGTTAGGAGGGGCACATCCCATATCCAACCAGTCACATTCCTCCTCATGTTTCATAGCATACTCGAAAGCTACCTTTATAACTACCCAGTTACGAGTAGCGATTGGCAACCCCTAAGAGTGCTATTACACATGTAGGAAACTATGCTGATCTCAGATCTAAGGATTATATATCATCATTGCTTGAGACCAACTAACGACACATAGAATCATAACAATCTTAATAGTGTCTCAAGGTGGGTCTTATCCAATAGCATGTTCTCTAACATGTGTCCATATTATTGGTTTGATATCTCCATATCCAAGACCTGTGAAACATAGCCATTAACCAATACATATGCTAGTCTATTCATATGTGTTCTCATATGTTTCCGACTAGGGAATGTTTAAGAATAATCATCGCAAAAATATAGAGTTTCATAATCAAGTGACATACTTGATAATAAATATTAATGATATTATTCCAGGAACAAGATAACATATTATCAAATATTGTGAACATAACAAAATATAATCATCTCTATGATTGCCTCTCGGGCATATTTCCAACAGTCTCCCACTTGCACTAGAGTCAATCATTTAAGTATCTTATACCGATAGCTCTTGTGTGCGCCTCATGCTTGGGTTGTGTGAGAGGCTTTGTCAACGGATCAGCAACATTTAAATCCGTGTGAACTTTGCATATTTTAACATCTCCTCTATCTACCAATTCACGAATAAAATGATAATGCCTGAATATATGCTTGGACTTCTGATGGGATCTAGGCTCCTTAGCCTGTGCAATGGCTCCATTATTGTCACAATAGAGATCCATTGGGCTCGAGGTACTCGGAACCATACCCAACCTAGCAACGAAATTCCTTATCCAAACACCTTCCTTCACAGCTTCAGAAGCTGCAATGTACTCGGCCTCTGTCATAGAATCAGCAACCGTCTCTTGCTTAGAACTTTTCCAGCCCACTGCTCTTCCATTCAAAATGAATACAAAACCAGATTGCGAACGATAATTATCTTTGTTGGTTTGGAAGCTTGCATCGGTATAACTATTTACAACGAGCTCTTCATCACCGCCATAAACTAGGAACACATTCTTAGTCCTTCTTAAGTACTTAAGAATATTTTTCACAGCTGTGCGTGACCTTTTTCGGGATCAGCTTGGTATCTGCTTGTCACACTTAGAGCATATGATGTGGCCTTTTAGATCTACGTGGGGCTGATGCCTCATTTACAAGTTCAACAATATTTTGTTCATCCTATAGAGGTTCAGTCAGAGTTGAAACACTTTCAGATGCTTCCTGAATTTCTTCGAGTTGCACCTTTCTCCTACTGACTCCTTTTGAAGGAAACTCTTTCTCCAAAAAGACACTATTTTGGGCAACAAAAACTTTGCCCTCTTCTCAGATGTAGAAGTAATATCCTTTGGTTTCCCTAGGATATCCTATAAAGAAGCATTTATTTGACTTGTGTGCGAGTTTATCAGACGTCAAACGTTTAACATAGACATCACATCTCCAAATCTTTAGAAAAGACAAACTACGACTCTTCCCAATCTATATCTCATATGGTGCCTTATCTACTGATTTAGATGGTACCCTATTTAAAGTGAAAGCGGTAGTTTCTAGAGCGTAACCCCAAAAATACAATGGTAGATCTGATTGGCTCATCATTGACCGAACCATGTCCAATAAGGTCCGATTACGCCGCTCGGACACCCCATTCCATTGTGGAGTGCCCGGTGGTGTGAGCTGTGGAACAATTCCACATTGTTTCAAATAATCACCAAATTCATGGCTCAAAAATTCACCTCCACGATCAGATCGTAAAGATTTAATTATCTTGCCAAGTTGATTATGTACCTCACTCTAGAACTCTTTGAACTTTTCAAAGGATTTCGACTTGTGCCTCATTAAATATATATATCCATATCTACTATAGTCATCGGTGAAAGTGATGATATTTCAGTATGTTCATAATATTGGATAATGTGTTATCTTGTTCCTTGAATGAATCATTGGTTATGAAGATTAACAAGTATGTGACTTGTTGGTGAAACTCTTAACTTATATGATGTCGTTCTAAATGTATCCCTGGTCGGAACACTATTGACTCTATTGACCAGCACATGTATTGATTGATGACCATGTTTCACCGGTCATTGATATAGAGATATCGAATCAATAATATGGACACATGTTAGAGAACATGGGGTTGGATTGACCCACCTTGAGACACTATTGAGATTGTTATGATTCTATGTGTCGTTAGTTGGTCTCAAGCAATGATGATGTATAATCCTTAGACCAGAGATCGACATGGTTTCCTACATGTGTAATAGCACTCTTAGGAGTTGCCAATCGCTACTCGTAGCTGGGTAGTTATAAAGATAGCTTTCGGGTTTGCTATGAAACATGCGGAAGAATGTGACTGATCGGATATGGGATTTGCCCCTCCTAACATAACAGGAGAGATGTCTCTGGGCCCCTCAAAGTGGTCGGATAAAGAAAGTGCATGGCCATGCCACTAGCGGTCGAAATGTTCGACCACGTGAAGTTATCCGACACTTGATCGAGAAAGTATTGAACAGCCCATGGATGACACAACATCTCACTTAGAGTTCAACCAGACATCGTGAGGCAAAGTGAGTATACACGAGTAGGTCGCTTAGTTTGATCGATTCTGATTTCGTCGATGGAGATCTGAGCTGGTCGTAGACTGGTCGAACGTAATCACAGAGTGGTCGAAACCTGGTCGTAAGGAGTTACAAACTGGTCGTGACCAAATATGAACTGGTCATATAGAGATAGGACCTGGTCGTAAGTGATGGGGGCCTGGTCGTAGATCATATTGTACTAAGGTTCGTCCGATATAATTTGTGTGTATTCGGGAATCGTTATGTCCTACTAGGAACCGCTAACGACTCATGATCGGAAAGGGTTTCCGAGTCACAACCGATTATGCATGAACCTACAGGGTCACACACTTAACGGGTTGGAACAAACCAGTATGGATACGATTCATCAAACGTGTTCGGATAGGATCCATCACGAGCACTATATAAGGAGATGCATGAGGCTGTTGGAAGAGACGGGTGAACGTAACAGACGAGACACACGAAAGTCGTGAGTTGAGTAGTTCCACCGAAACCCTAGCTGCCATCTTCCTGAGAGCTCCGCCGTGCGATTTGGTGCTAGCACACCGGCGTATGGTTGTTCCTTCCCTGGACGTGTGGATACCGTAGAGGCGCTACTGCGGTTACTGTTGCGCTTGAGGATGATCCGCGATCTTCATAAAGATCTGCAGAGGTCGTTGGAGGAGACGATCGACCACGACGATCGTAGTTACGTGCTCGAGGCTAGACGATCAACTATGACCACTACATCGATGCGCTCTACGTTGGACTAGGCTGCTCCAACCCTTCTTCCGCTACTTTGCGCGTCTAGTGGTAACGATCTATGATCATCTACTTGCTTGGCTTCCTGGTTTACGTGGTAGAAAATTTTGATTTGTTGCTATCGTAGCCTACCCGTACCCCAACAGTGGTATTAGAGCCATCCTGTGTGGTTTTTTTATCTAGATCAGTCGCATATAGTTAATATACGATAGTAGTAGATTGGATCTATTACTGGTCAGATCTGGTAACCTAGATCGGTTCATAGAGATGGGACGATCTAGGCCCTGGTCGATAAGATCGATCGGTTTTTCGGTGGTAGAAGATGGGTATACGAGGAGATATGAGCTTATAAGGATCAGATGATTTATTGCGCTTGTTCACGACCATACTACATATCACTCCTACCGGTCGGAATTCTGCCATTGGAGTGTGATGTAGTATGTGGTCGTATCAAGGCATTGATCGGAATGGTTCGGAATAGGGTTAATATAATTAATTCGATGATTTTCAAGGCTCGGTTACGTGAATAAGATTCATGTCTCGGAAAAAGTTTCGGCGCCCTCAACCAACGAGGGCGCCGCCTTTGAACCCGCCGCTAGCCGGCTAGCGGACCTAACGTCTTGGGTATTCGCATGCGCTATGTTGTAGGTAGTGTTTGTTCATGTCGCCCGATAGAATTAGATTCTATGCATAACTTGTTTTTGCAGGGATTGATGTGAATAGTATGACCCATAATGTATCATGTATGAGATGCATGTATGTGTGTAATTTTCATGACCTGCGTGTCATTCCTATTGCAGCCCAAGGCTGTCTATATTTGTATAACGGCCTACGTGTCGACTTGTGATGTTTCTTTACTCCTTGTGATTCATTACTAGTGCTATTAGGAGTAATGGCTTAGTGGGAGCACTTGGAGGAGTCGACCACTCGGAGACATGGCGAACAGGATGCATGGCGATGGAGATCACCATGTGGGAGGGTCATACTATATCACAATGCAATTTGATTGTCTGTGAATGTCCTTATATTCCTGTTCATTTATTTCTATGCATGTTATTTAAATGCTTTAGATGCTTTTAACATGGTAGAAGTAAATTTCTCTCACATAATATTAAGTTAAATTGATGCCCTCCCAATGGCTGCACCATCCAAAGTCATCTATTTTAATGGTAGGTCTTGCTAAAGCAGAGTGCCATTAACATTTCTTGACTAGATGGGTTTGTGTCGGACACTTACACGCAGCGTACCATTGGTTTAACTTGACAAGGTCATCATAACGGTTATGGACCTTGGGGCATAGGGTTGGGTGCCGGAGCATGGAGATGCTGCCCAACAATAAGAGTCATATAGAGATATGATTAGCCAAGGGTTGCTTACCATTTTCACTAGTCTCCTAGCAGTGATGCCAAAGCTCACTAGTAGATTAAATGATTATGGATCTTGAATCACTAAAATGTCATAAGAGGGATATGGTGTTTAGTGGGAGTATCTTTATTAAATTGTTTAATAGAAGTTACTGGAACATATGTCTTAGCTTTGCATATTTATGTTGTAGATCATGTCACCAACTGTTGTACCTATATCTAGTTTTGCATTACGTTCGATACTTGATAAGGAAAAACTGAATGGAACAAACTTTGCGGATTGGTCCCGCAACCTGAGAATTGTTCTTAGGCAAGATAAAAAGGAACATGTTCTAGAGGAACCAATTCCAGATATGCCTGCTGAGAATGCTGCTGCTAATCTTAAAACTGCCTATAAAAGGGTATGCAATGAATCCCTTGATGTTAGCTGTCTCATGCTTGCTGCTATGAACTCAGACCTTCAGAAGCAGTTTAAAAATATAGAGGCCTATGATACGATCGTGGCACTCAAAGGCATGTTTGAGACACAAGCAAGGACTGAGAGATATAAGATCTCAAAGAAATTGTTTAGGAGTAAGCTAGCCGAGGGAAATTCGGTGAGCCCTCAAGTGATCAAAATGGTTGGTTACACACAGAGCTTGGAAAAACTTGGTTTTCCACTTAGCCAAGAGTTAGCTACATATTTGATTCTTGCTTCGCTACCTTCAAGCTATGGGTAGTTTATTCTGAACTTCCATATGAATGGCTTAGACAAGAATATCACCGAATTGCATATGATGCTTAAGACTGCAGAGGACAAAATAAAGAAAAGCAACTGTCATGTGATGATAGTGCAAAAGAGTACTAGCTTCAAGAAGAAGGCTAAGAATTGGGTCAAAGGTAAGGGCAAAAAGAAAGTTTCGGATGAGATCCAAACTGACAAGCCTAAACCCAAGACCAATTCTAGCCCGACTCAAGAGAATAAATGCTTTTACTGCAAGGGACTAGGCCATTGGAAAAGGAACTGCAAGAAATATATGGTTGATCTGAAAAAGAATGGTGGAACTAAACCCTCCACTTCAGGTATTAATGTTATAGATATTTTTCTTGCTGACTCTTCTGTTAACTCATGGGTATTTGATACCGAATTGGTTGCTCATATTTGCAATTCGATGCAGAGTCTAACAAAGAGTAGGAGAATTACAAGGGGTGAGATGGATCTTTGCGTCGGGAATAAAGCCGTTGGGACTTTGCCATTACTTTTGCCTTCAGGATTTATTATGGAACTAAATAATTGTTATTATGTTCTAGCCATAAGTAGAAACATCCTCTCTGCATCATGTTTGATGGCAGAAGGTTAAATTCATAATAGAGAACAATGGTTGTTCTATATTTTTGAATGAAATGTTTTATGGCTATGCTCCTGTTTTGAATGGATTGTATATTTTAAATCTTAATGATGCACCCGTCTATAATATTAATGCAAAGAGGCTTCAGCCTAATAATTTGAATTCCACTTTCATATGGCATTGTCGTTTGGGTCACATAAGTGAGAAACACATGAAGAAGCTCCATAGTGATGGAATGCTAAACTCATTTGATTTGGAATCATTTGAAACATGCGAGTCTTGCACAGTGGGAAAGATGACCAAGACACCTTTCACCGTCGGAGTGAAAGGGCGTCCGACCTGTTGGCACTCATACATACTGATGTGTGTGGACCAATGAGTACGACAGCTAGAGGTGGTTTTAGTACGTCATTACTTTCACCGATAACTATAGTAGATATGGATATATCTATTTAATGAGGCACAAGTCGGAATCCTTTGAAAAGTTCAAGGAGTTCCAGAATGAGGTACAGAATCAATTTGGCAAGACAATTAAATCTTTACGATCTGATCATGGAGGTGAGTTTTTGAGCTATGAGTTTGGTGATCATTTGAAACAATGTGGAATTGTTCCACAGCTTACACCACCGGGCACTCCACAATGGAATGGGGTGTTCGAGCGGTGTAATAGGACCTTGTTGGATATGGTTCGATCAATGATGAGCCAGTCAGATCTTTCGTTGTATTTTTGGGGTTACGCTCTAGAAACTGCTGCTTTCACTTTAAATAGGGTATCATCTAAATCAGTAGATAAGACACCATATGAGATATGGACTGGGAAGAGTCCTAGTTTGTCTTTTCTAAAGATTTGGGGATGTGATGTCTATGTTAAACATTTGACGTCTGATAAACTCACACCCAAGTCTGATAAGTGCTTGTTTGTGGGGTATCCTAAGGAAGCTAAAGGATATTATTTTTATAATCGGGTTGATAACAAAGTGTTTGTTGCCCGTAATGGTGTCTTCTTGGAGAAAGAGTTTCTTTCTAAAGGAGTCAGTGGGAGCAAGGTGCAACTCAAAGAAATTCGAGAACCATCTGAAAATATTTCAACTCCTACTGAACCTCTATAGGATGAACAAAGTGTTGTTGAATCTGTAGATAAGGCATCAGCCCCACGTAGATCAAAAATGCCACGTCTATTGCCCATAAGGTATGGGCATGACGTATTATTGGTGAATAATGATGAGCCTAAAACTTATGCGGAAGTGATGATGGACCCAGACTCTAAGTCATAGCATGAGGCCATGAGATCCGAAATAGAGTCCATGTATGATAATCAAGTTTGGAACTTGGTTGATGCACCTGATGGTATTAAGACCATTGAGTGCAAGTGGATTTTTAAGAAAAAGATAGATATGGATGGAAATGTTCACATTCATAAGGCACGACTGGTTGCGAAGGGTATCAGACAAATTCAAGGGGTTGATTATGATGAAACATTCTCTCCTGTCGCGATGCTTAAATCTATTCGAATCATTCTAGCTATTGCTGCATATTTCGACTATGAGATATGGCAAATGGATATCAAAACGGCTTTTCTTAATGGAAACCTAAGTGAGGATGTGTACATGACACAGCCTGAGGGTTTTGTCGATCCAAAGGAAGCTAGAAAGGTATGCAAGCTTAATAAGTCTATCTATGGATTGAAGCAAGTCTCTCGGAGTTGGAACATTCGTTTTGATGAAGTGGTCAAAGGGTTTGGCTTCATCAAGAACGAAGAAGAACCTTGTGTTTACAAAAAGGTTAGTGGGAGCAAGCTTGTATTTCTGGTCTTGTACGTAGATGACATGCTACTGGTCGGAAATGACATTCCAATGCTTGAATCTGTTAAAACTTCATTAAGAAATAGTTTCTCAATGAAAGATTTAGGAGATGCAGCATATATTCTTGGTATAAAGATCTATAGAGATAGATCTAAGAGGCTAATTGGATTAATCCAGGATATGTACATAGACAAAGTGTTGAAACGGTTCAACATGCAAGATTATAAGAGAGGTTTCTTGCCAATAGCACATGGCATTAATCTTAGCAAGAATCAGTGTCTTACGGCCACTGATGAGCGAGACAAAATGAGTAGAATTCCATATGCTTCGGCTGTTGGATCTATCATGTATGCCATGCTATGTACACGACTAGATGTATCATATGCTCTAAGTGTTACGAGCAGATACCAAGCTGATCTCGGTGAAGGTCACTAGACAGCTGTGAAAAACATCCTGAAGTACTTAAGAAGGACTAAGGATGCGTTCCTAGTTTACGGCGGTGATGAAGAGCTCGTTGTAAATGGTTACATCGATGCAAGCTTTCAAACCGACAAAGATGATTATCGTCACAACTGGTTTTGTATTCATTTTGAATGGAGGAAGCAAAATGAGTCGAAAAGTTCCAAGTAAGAAACGGTTGCTGATTCTACGACGGAGGCCGAGTACATTGCGGCTTCTAAAGCTACGAAAGAAGGTGTCTAGATAAGGAAGTTCCTTGCTGAGTTGGGTGTGGTTCCGAGTGCCTTGAGCCCGATCGATCTCTATTGTGACAACAATGGAGCCATTGCTCGGGCTAAGGAGCCTAGATCCCATCAGAAGTCCAAACATATACTCAGGCATTATCATCTTATTCGCTAGTTAGTGAATAGAGGAGATGTTAAGATATGCAAAGTTCATACGGATTTAAATGTTACTGATCTGTTGACAAAGCCTCTCACACAGCCCAAGCATGAGGCGCATACAAGAGCTATCGGTATTAGATACCTGAATGATTGACTCTAGTGCAAGTGGGAGACTATTGGAAATATGCCCTAGAGGCAATCATAGAGATGATGATATTTCAGTATGTTCATAATATTGGATAATGTGTAATCTTGTTCCTTGAATGAATCATTGGTTATGAAGATTAACAAGTATGTGACTTGTTGGTGAAACTCTTAATTTATATGAAGTCGTTCTAAATGTATCCCTAGTCGGATGTCAATAGTCGGAACACTATTGACTCTATCGACCAGTACATGTATTGATTGATGACCATGTTTCACCGGTCATGGATATAGAGATATCGAATCAATAATGTGGACACATGTTAGAGAACATGGGGTTGGATTGACCCATCTTGAGACACTATTGAGATTGTTATGATTCTATGTGTCGTTAGTTGGTCTCAAGCAATGATGATGTATAATCCTTAGACCTGAGATCAGCATGATTTCCTACATGTGTAATAGCACTCTTAGGTTGCCAATCGCTACTCGTAGCTAGGTAGTTATAAAGGTAGCTTTGGGTTTGCTATGAAATATCGCGGAAGAATGTGATTGCTTTCGGATATAGGATTTGCCCCTCTAACATAACAGAGAGATGTCTACTGGGCTCAAGTGGTGGGATAAAGAAAGTGCATGGCCATGCCACTAGTGGTCGAAATGTTCGACCACGTGAAGTTATCGAACACTTGATCGAGAAAGTATTGAATGATCCATGGATGACACAATATCTCACCTAGGGTTCAACCGGATATCGTGAGGCAAAGGGAGTATACACAGTAGGTTGCTTGGATTCGATCAGATACTGGATCTGGTCATTATGGAATACGAGCTGGTCATAGATCGTCGAACATAATCACAGAGTGATCGAGAAACCAGTCGTGGAGTTGGTTTGTAGTCGTGACCAAATCTGGCTGATCGTATAGAGATGGGACTGAGTAAGTAAGTGATGGGGACACAGTGGTAGATCATATTGCACTAAGGCACTTGTCGATATAATTTGTGTATATTAACCACTCGTTATGTCTGCTAGGAACCATAACGACTAAATGATCAGGTTTTAGAGTTACAACCCGATTATTCTACTACAGGTCACAACTTAACGGGTTGGAACAAACTAGTATGGATACGATTCGTCAAGCGTGTTGGGATAGGATCAAATCACGAGCACTATATAAGGAGATGCATGAGGCTATTGGGAGACGGGTGAGCATGTGAGCGACGAGACACACGAAAGTCGTGGAGTTGAGTTGTTCACGAAACCCTAGCCGCCATCTTCTCGAGAGCTCCGCTGTGTGATTTGGTGCTAGCACACCGCGACGGTTGTTCCTTCCTGGACGTGTGGATATCGTAGAGGCGCTATTGCAGTTGCTATTGTGCTTGCGCTTGAGGACGATCCGTGATCTTCATAAGGATCTGCAGAGGTTGCTGGAGGAGACGATCGACCATGACCACCACACTGACGTGCTCAAGGCTGGACGATCGACTACGACCACTACATCGACGCGTTCTACGTTGGACCAGACTGCTCCAACCCTTCTTTCACTGCTCTGTGCGTCTGGTGGTAACGATCTGTGATCATCTATTTGCTTGGCTTCCTGGTTTACGTGGTAGAAAATTTTGATTTTTTGCTATCGTAGCCTACTCGTACCCCAACACATTGGTCCACACACATCTGTATGTATGAGTGCTAACAAGTCAGACGCCCTCTCAGCTCGACTAGTGAAAGGTGTCTTGGTCATCTTTTTGAGTAGGCAATATTCTGTAGGGTTACGGTTAGGCTACGCTAGCAACAAATCAAAATTTCTATCACGTAAACCAGGAAGCCAAGCAAGTAGATGATCACAGATCATTACCACCGACACGCAGAAAGGCCGAAGAAGAGTTGGAGCATCCCGTCCAACGAAAGCGAATCTGTCGATGCAGCAAGGTCGAGTCGATCGTCTCCTCCAAAGAACCTCTACAGCTTCCTTATGAAGATCGTGGATCGCCCTCAAGCGCAATAGCAACCGCAGAGCGCCTCTACAGATCCACATGTCCAGGAAGGAACAACCGTGACGCCAAGTGCTAGCACCAAGTCGCATCCACCGCTTCGTAAAGATGGCGCTAGGGTTTCGTGAACAACTCAACTCACGACTTTCGTGGTGTCTTGTCCCATACCTTAACTCTTATTCCCAATAGCCTCATGCACCTCCTTATATAGTGCCCATGACGGATCTCTATCCAACACGCTTTGTTCCAACCCGTTAAGTGTGTGACCCTATAGGTTCATGCGTAATCGGTTGTGAATTGAAAACCTTTTTCGATCACGAGTCGTTAGCGATTCCTAGCAGGACATAACGATTCCGAATACACACAAATTATATCTGATTTAACCTTAATGCAATATGATCTATGACCAAGTCCTCATCACTTACTTGCCAGTCCTATCTCTATAATGCATCAGCTTCAGATTTGGTCACGACTCACCAGATTTAGTCACGCACCAGTCAGAACTCCTCATAACCACGCTATTTACCACTCAGGATTACTTTGACCAATCCATTTAATTGAAGCTTAGTATTCGATACAACCAAATCAGAATCGATCGAATCTAAGCCACCTACTCGTATTCTCCTATGTCTCACGATGTCCGGTTGAACTCAAAGTGAGATGTTGTGTCATCCATGGATCTGTTCAATACTTTCGATCGAGTGTTTGATATCTTCACGTGGTCAACACTTCGACCACTAGTGGCATGGAAATGCACTTACTTTATCCGACCACAACGAGGCCCGCAGACATCTCTCCGTTATGTTAGAAGGGCAAATCTCATATTCGACTAGTCACATTCTCTATATGTTTCATAGCCACTACCGCAAAAGGCTAATATCGACGCTTCATCACGCATTTCGCTGACTAAAACCGCATGAGATATATGCAATCATGCATTTGTTTTGGCTTAGAGACCGCTCTATTACCGTTAGATGCTTAAAACCGCTCGTGAAGAGGTAATATCGCCGCATGCTCATGTTGAAACCGTTTATGAAGTGACACAAACCCGCTTCTGTTAATAACCGTCAGTGATAATTCTACATATCATGCATCGCTTTCAACAAAGAACTGCTCAGGAAACATCGCTGCACGGTTCTTAACAATAATCGCTCGTGATATTATTACATATCGCTGCGCTTTTTTGTTATAACCGCCTCGTGATAATATCGCTACAACCAATGCGCTTTTCTTGCCGTCGCCGATGCGCGCTGCTCTTTCGCCGCCATCCGCTTCGCCTCCCGATGCGCTCTTCGCCTCACGCCCGAATTTATAATTTTTATAAAAGGATCATCCGCCATCGAAGATGATCATCCCCACATACTTATAAAAAATGTAAATGGTCGCTTCTTCCTTGTCGCCAGATTGATGGCCTACCTAGTCAAGATCAGACAAAGAGATCTCTCGTTGTACGCTGAACCGCACTACCTAAAGAACATTGTTTCAATACAGGTGTCTTCACTCCTACGCCGACGAGAATTTGCCGGAGCAGTGATGCACCACCTCTCGCCATCTTGACGCCCTCCTCTGGCAGGTCTTCCCGGTGATCTCCCACTGGCGAAGTTTATCAGATCATCGACGTGGTTCTCCAAAACGACGCTAACGCTCTGTGAGGCTTGTTGCCACTTGACTGCAATCGAGGTGGCAAGCACCGAGTTGACTCAAGCCGAGACCCTCAAGCAAGGAAGAGAGCCTATAGACTCAATTCTTCTTGGTTCAATACCGAGGGTCTTCGGGAGACATCAATGAGCGCCACGGGTGGACGATTTAAAGCTTCGCTCACTAATGCTCAGAATCGTCCGGCGCCGACGCTGCCGCTTATGAGTATTAAAGACCTGAGATAGCAGCCTTACCTCCGCCACTAGAAAAAACTTTGTTTATTTATATGTTTTACTTTTTTAAATCTTTTCAGAAGCGAACGCCACGCTGTTTGGCCATATGAAAATTCCAAATGAAAAAAAAAGTTTGGAGGTGAAGTTAATTACTATATTAATTATATGTTGAATTATTATATATATATATATATATATATATATATATATATATATATATATATATATATATATATATATATATATATATATATATGGACGCTGCTTTGCACTCATCGAGTATGTACTTCCACCTCCAATATACCACTTAAAACACACATATTATACTTCTTTATCATTTTAGTATACTTAAATACTAATTATAAGATAACTCCCATGCATTTTATTGAAAAACTTTCATTGGAGCCCTTGTTTTTTGCTATATACCTTTTCATATATAAAAGAAGTATATACACAAATTT